>OX419750.1:5082500-6332500 GCA_948477245.1 Thumatha senex | reverse complement strand
AACTAAAAATAACTAAAAACCAAATACCTAACATGCGTCATAAAGTTTCTCTGCATCGCAGTCTTCACGTGGTAGCGTGGTAGACTGGCAGCATTGCTATACAACGTGGCAATGCCAGTCTTCTGGGAGCGCTACCACGAAAAAGTACTACTTAACTAAATAAAAAAGTATAATGGCCCAAGTGCCATTTATACTATTCTATTTTTTTGTGGCAAAGTAAATGTCATAGTACAAGGAATATTGGTAGCTCCCTCTCGCTCGTGCCTAATAGAGACGAAAACCGCGTGGCAGTTTACGTCAAATTGTATGCGATCTGTATGTAAAAAGGCTGACGTGACGCCCCCTCATATGCTTGGCTGTATGAAATATATGAATGAAAACATGAAAATGAAAAATCTTTATTCATGTAGATCACAAAGTAACATTTATGAACGTCAAGATTATTGCTTCTACATTTACATTTACTGTCAGACTCGCAAAGCAATAGGTAGAGCCTGAGGAAGAACCTGGCAATAAAACTCATGGCCACTCTTTTCTAACCGCCAGTAATTATTTTAGTTTGATATACCAATTAAATAGTAATGAATAGAAATTATTTTAGTTTGATATAAAAATAAATAGTAATAAAATACAAAAGAAACAAAATCAATGTTGTGTTCAAAATCAAATCAAAATGAGAGCAATTCTAGTTGCCAGTTCTAAGGGCAGTCTACCCTTTAAGAAGAAGAAGTAAGGCGTCTCTAGTAGAGAGCGCACGAGTGACATTGATTCCTTTCTCTGTGGTAAATATATAAATCTTACCTAGTGTTTCGATACTTCGACCCTTTCCATCGAAATCTGTTTGTGCGGACAAAAATAATTTGCCTTTCGCTCCAAAATGTGAATTTACGAGCAACTTTGAACAATGCAGATGCAGTAAATATGGCGTATTTTCGTCTTTGATGAATCTATAATGAAATAAACTGTTGTATTTCACAAGGTGAAAGAAAAGACTTACCGGCCCTGATCGAATGTGATCACTGTGTTTTCATTTGTAACACTAGAAGTGCTAGATTCTGTTGTACAAATGGCCATTGGCTACAATTATTTAACTAATAAAAGTAAAATTCTTTTAAGACACATTTTGAAGAAAAGCGGATGTCGGGGAAATCCATTTGGGAATTAGTTTATTCTACAAGATAAGCGAACGAAAGAAATCCTGGGGGCCAAGTTTACTAATTCAATCGCGTCAGAAGAGAATAGAAATTGTCGCACAATAGAAGCCGCCACAAAAATTGGACAGGTTTGGTAGTCTACTATTATAATAGAATTCTATCGGCCGGTCGATACAATGTTATTAACATGTGTAGCGCCTGTAAGAAGCTCTTAATTAGCATTTTTGGTAGTCTATATTAATATTTTGATAGCTATTTTGTCTCTATTCTGTAGCTTGAGAAGTGTGATTATGAAATATATGATAGTTTTAGTAGACTTCCTAGTTTTGGACCAATCGTAATAAAACCGCTATAGAATAGAACTAGAACGGCTTTTTATTGTAAAATAGTAGACCCCGTGTACTCACGCTTCATTCGTAACGTGTGAGGATGAACACTTAATACTCGTATGGGGCGAGCGTTGCGTAGATAGAAAGCAGCCGTGAGTATCATTACAAATATTCTTCAAAACACAAACAATTGTACAAGGCATAGAATATGCATAAAAAAATAAGTCTCTGCTATAGCTAAATGGCTTGATATAGCTTGCAAGAACAGGATCATTGAATACTCTCATAGCTTGTCTTTGTACCGTGACGAACGGGTGGATCCTACTGAGAAGCAGTGTCTTCTCTACCGAGAAGTACTGCTACGAACTATTTAGCATGCCGAACTTTTTGGACACCATCTTAGCCCTATCTTCCAAATACTAGACTACTAGTTACTAAGTGTGAAACCAATCCTATGGTGGAGTATCAAACAGGCTCGTAAACGCACTTAATGGCAGACACGTCTACTCTCGCCTATAGCTCTCGTATTATATATTTGACGTGGTGCGAACGAGACAGTGACAGTGCTTGTCTGTGCGAGTGATTGTGAGCGAGCTTGTAGATCGCATACACTACACTAAGCATTGCTAGAAATCTCAACAACAATCCAGAATCCTCCAAAGTGTGAGTGATGAAAGAGATCCTTGAATTTGTGGCACCACAGTAAATGGGGTTTCCACTTTCCTTCATTTGCAAAGCGGGAGAACAGGAAGGCAAGCGCCAGGGTAAAATTTTAGCAAAACAATAGAAATATATACTTACTCAAGTAATTCCACTTTACAATCACTTACGCCTGATAATGTAATGTTTGTTGCATCGTAATGAAAGTTATCTACATCGCCACTAATCTTGTCTTTGTGTATTGGATCCATCGGTTCGAGAAAACTCTCGTAAATATATTGGAATGCCTTTGTTACACAAGGCGAGTCATAAATATCACACGCCTTTTTACCTAAAAAAGTCGTTACTATCTTGTATAAATTTCTGGGGAAATAAATGAATTAGGCGGCAAAACACGCAGTCGGATCGTTCTTCCGGCAGTGAAATCTTGAATAAAAACACTTGTACCATTCCTCATTATTTACTTTTAAACCTAACCGGTTTCGCTTTACGGCATTTTAATCACTTTTACACGAATGTGCCATCTTAATTGGGCCTGATAGTCAGGATAAGCATTCGGCTCAACTGATGGTCACCTTTCAAAATTATTGCGGTGCTGAAATGGATAGGTACTTGCTTTTTTTTTTAAGTCACCTGTAAGGCTTTAAACTTTTACAGTTACACATACACGTTAAACCATTAACGATTATTATTTTAGGTATTAGTACTCGGGATCGGAACTAGCGAATATGCCAAACGAAACACTGAGCAAATAGGAATAAGTAAGTATTTTATACTTTGTTGTACCCCAAGAATACAGATGTTTTTGCGGGATAAAAAGTACCTATACCTCTTGTAGTATTTTTTAATTTAATGTCTCCTCATACTTATTATATCTTGGGGTGCGAAAAAAGAACAAACAAGCACTCTATTCTGTTTTAGTATTAGTACGACTATAGATGAATTACTGATCCCATAATTTTAGGAACAGTAAAACCCTTGTTTTCATCGAATTCATTTCAACAGCCGTTGACATAACCCTGCCTTTGGCTTCCTTATTCACAATTATAAGTTTCAACTAAGTCCCATCAACTAACAACCGCGGGTTCTTTAAGCGGATTGTGTAGAGTATATCATTTGGCTATCACCTTGAGGGCTAATTTCAATAGTCTTGAGAAATATGAGAGAGACTGAGAATTATTCACTAAAAGTTTTCCATCAGCGGTTTTCCATCAGACGGGTGGTGATTTATCGGCACTTGCCAAAAACAATCTACCGGCAGAGAGCATACGAAGTATAGATGGATCGCATCACTCTCTGTCTACCCCGTCACACGTTACAGCATGAAAAAATATTTATTTAAAAACAAATACTTACACTTGCTTTCCCCTAAGTTACACTCAAACAAAACTAATGTAATCACCAACCAAAGATATTTAAAATCCTCCATTTTGTTCTGGTGATGTTTGTTCAATGCATAGTAAGTGCATTGTTGTGGCTATATATACATGTTGTAATTAGTAAACGTAGAATTTTATACCACTACGTAGATGTTTTAAGACGTTAATAGTATTTAAATTGGTATTCCTTTTTCTGTAGCTATACTAATTAACGACTTTAAAATCAAAAGTCAGATTATGATACAGGGTTAGCTCACTTCTCTGGTATGTGTTATAATGATTTTATGTCGAATTAACTTCAAGTAAGGCTTTCCTGTCTTTATGACTCCAAAGAGAGTTGAGTACTTCCAGTGCTTTTCAAATTAACATGAAGATGACACTTTAGGTAGGTATTTATCTGTCATGCATATATCTCCGAGGGGTGTCAGAAGCATAATATGTCCCTACAGTAATTTACCTAAAACGCTTCCCTGGGGCGCGCCATATTCAACTTCTTAGTATTCCGATGTGAATGTTAATTCTCTTCCATTTTTGACGTAATCTTGTGACATAGGGTTATATTCTATTACTAAGATATGATGATAAAATTTAAAATGATACCCCCTAATACCGCTCACGTTGAGTTTGTTCCTAAGTTTGTTATGATCCACTTAATTAAACGCTTTGGAAAGATCCATATATTTTTTTAATGGTAATTTTTTTCATTTTCAATAAATGTAAGTAACCTTGATGGCATTTAATATTATTAACTCTCATACTTGCACAGTTCTTAGGGCTAGACTTATAGATTATTTTATAATGATCTAAGTAATAGCAAGTTGTAACAAATCACAATACTGAAATGAGCAATGATGTCTCTATTGGCCTTCTTAAGCAAGTTTTGTCTTGTTACCTACTTTCTGTTTTTCTATTTCTACTTACAACTTTCTCCTCTCTTGGGTCTGTTGGAAAAGATTTCTATTAATAAATAAGCAGACCCTTTGTACTTCTTTTCTTTTACTTTATCACTGTGTAAGATTGTGTGTACAATAAATAAATAAATAAATGAGATTGGCTTATCAACCTTCACAAAAACAACTACTGCACGGCGTCGATAATGTCTTATCTAAGACTACTTGGATAGCTTCTACAATTGTACTAAACTCTATTGACTGTATATTTATCACCACCCTTTTATCACCCCAAAATAAGAAGCCGAGCCGAACGTGCTGCGGCAGTGGCAATAACCTATATTTTTTTGTAAAATAGAAATTTTTAAGGTAACTATTTCACTGTGCAATCAGTTTTCTTGGTTGGTAATCAAAAATCTGCCTATTTCATTTAAGAATTTTTAAATAGGCAGATCTGTCATTTTTGATTATTTTTTGAGAGAATCAGAAAATGTGCTCTAGGGTAGAGAATCGGCATTGTCCACCTAAATTAGTTTCTTCATCACTTTCTATTTCGGAGCGAGATACGGAGGTACAAGATTGTACAAAAGCTTCACCAATAATCATTTCAATCATTGTTTAACTCATCTTTTTCGTTTCAATATTGAATTTCATGTAATTTTCACTTTAAGCAAAAAAGTCAGATTTAGAAAAAGTCTCGTAACTACCCACCCGGAGTCTCTCAGACTCCAGGAGAAAGTTTTTTTACTCACCTAAATAGAGCGCGCGCGCTTGTGAACTCGACAAACGAAGGCGCGGTACTACAGTATATATCTATAACAACCTGTCATTTCAATTGTGTTCTCAACGTAGGTCATCATTATCCGATCGTCGGTCCCGGTTACGTCTCACGACGCTCCGCTTTCTTACTTTTTTTCGTCCACTCCGCACGGTAATCGGTGTCTTTTGTATTGAGACCATTGCAGGCACGCATGTCATGTGTCCTCAACGTACGTAACAAACATAAATTACGGGATGTAGGGGTTAATGGGAGCGACGTGGGTCCTACCCACACGAAGCTTTCCCATTGCTAAACCCTCGTCCGCTCGTTGGCTTAGGCCCCAACATCTCGGCCTCATCAGCCAAATACTGTCAAACGTAACTTACAGTAGTAAACCCTGAAAATTTTACATAAATTGTTAATTAATTAATGATTATAATAATTTTTCAATTATGTACCTACGTTTAAAAGACCTTCGCTAGGTCATAATAATACATACTTATTTACAAACTAGATGATCCCCACAGCTTCGCCCGTGGAATATTTCGACCTCCCGTCGCACCTATTTAATCCCGTCGATTATAAATTTTACAAAGATGCATAAAAATTTGCCAAATTTGTCGACATTTATGACTACTGCTCTGCTCCCCAGTATAGTAGCGTAATGATATATAGCCTATAGCCTTCCTCGATAAATGGGCTATCTAACACAAAAAGATTTTTTTTTCAAATCCGACCAGTAGTTCCTAAGATTAGCGCGTTCAACCAAACAAACAAACAAACTTTTCAGCTTTATAATATTATAGAATAGATGAGTAAATTATTTGGATTCCGTATGTCGAAATAAAACTACCTATGTAATAATACGTAACCTTTTATTTATGTACTTCTTTTTATAATACGTAAATATAGTCACACCTTTATCCACAAAGGGGCAAGCAGATCAAACTATACGCCACTATTTTTTTAGTATGCATTTTAGCCCCCGTATTAACCCATTGCCATGTTGAAATGCAATGCAAATAAATTGTGGTTGCCTGCTGCTGAAATTTTTCAAGCTGCCCATTAGGCTTTCAAGTTAGTTTAACAACTGCCATGTTATTGACAACCGGGACCATGGCTTAACATCAGGGAAACAGCGTAAAGATAGTTATTTATCTTGATAAAGATTTAAACTGTTATTTTTATTTTTACTTTTAGGGGCAATCGCGGCAATGATTTGGTATATAATTTAACACAATGACTTCATCTTTGGCCTACCCTTCAGCTTGGTAGTGGTGAGGTGGAACACCGAGATGTTTTTTTGGAAAGGATGGTCCCCTCCACGTCTGGGAATTTTTGACTTAGCCGTTCAATTACCACCGCAGAAGAGTACTAAACCACCCAAAAAACACATAGGTATTTGTACAGAACCATCGGTGTACAAATCCGACTCAAACTTAGTCAATTTTTATAAAGACAAATAGTAACCTACAATGATATTTTCTTATACTTATTTCATTTTAATTGTAAATAACTACATTTTATTTTAGTAGTTAAACCTTGTGAACCACCCAATTAAGAAATAATTTCATGTAGTACAGTTTTTTGATTGCATTCATACTTTTTCGTTATTTTACATTATAGTGTTTGGGACTTCTTCTGTCTTCTTCATAAAACAAATTGTATTCTTCCAAAATACAAAATATCTTGAATTGTAATCTTACAAACATACAGTTGACAATGTAACAAAGAATTATAAGGCTATCTACAGCTTATAGCTAATATTACCTACTCAGCACTAAAATAAATATTATTATTTTATACCTAAACGCCTGTAGAATCAAATAAGCAAATCTGATATTAAATACATTCATACATACTCTGACGACTCTATCCCGGAAGCGGGTAGGCAGAGGTATACTATACACCCAGATTTCACCATATGCAGTTTTGTCCCAATTAATTGGAGGTGAGCCCATTGCCGTGTTCAAATAGACAAGCGCAGGATGTGGCGATCTGCTGTTGAAATTTATTCCGCTTGACTTGGACCAAAGGCTTAACATGTCTTCCGAAGCACGGAAACTTTCGCAAATGTAAATGCCACAAAGTGGTCATCCATTCTAGGACCAGCCATAGCGAAAGTTGCTTAACACAGTGATCGTTTACAGAACACTGAGTCAGAGGAGCCACGAGCGCTACATACAACATTAGAATTTTATAAGGTGCTTTTTATTTGAGTCATTCAGTTTACAAATTTAATTTGACAGGCGTTTAAGCGTGAATCTGTATTAAATAGAAATGATGTTCCATATTTATATTGCCAAAACTCGAGAACATCTGGACAGATTCTGTTTATTTTAGCATTCCTATATTGACTGTAAGCAGTGGAAGGTTTTCATGAAGAGATAAATTGTAAAATTATAAACGAATCGCACACAAATACCTATGTGTTTTTTGGGTGGTTTAGTACCCTTCAGCTTGGTAGTGGTGAGGTGGAACACCGAGATGTTTTTTTGGAAAGGATGGTCCCCTCCACGTCTGGGAATTTTTGACTTAGCCGTTCAAATACCACCGCAGAAGAGTACTAAACCACCCAAAAAACACATAGGTATTTGTACAGAACCATCGGTGTACAAATCCGACTCAAACTTAGTCAATTTTTATAAAGACAAATAGTAACCTACAATGATATTTTCTTATACTTATTTCATTTTAATTGTAAATAACTACATTTTATTTTAGTAGTTAAACCTTGTGAACCACCCAATTAAGAAATAATTTCATGTTTTACAGTTTTTTGATTGCATTCATACTTTTTCGTTATTTTACATTATAGTGTTTGGGACTTCTTCTGTCTTCTTCATAAAACAAATTGTATTCTTCCAAAATACAAAATATCTTGAATTGTAATCTTACAAACATACAGTTGACAATGTAACAAAGAATTATAAGGCTATCTACAGCTTATAGCTAATATTACCTACTCAGCACTAAAATAAATATTATTATTTTATACCTAAACGCCTGTAGAATCAAATAAGCAAATCTGATATTAAATACATTCATACATACTCTGACGACTCTATCCCGGAAGCGGGTAGGCAGAGGTATACTATACACCCAGATTTCACCATATGCAGTTTTGTCCCAATTAATTGGAGGTGAGCCCATTGCCGTGTTCAAATAGACAAGCGCAGGATGTGGCAATCTGCTGTTGAAATTTATTCCGCTTGACTTGGACCAAAGGCTTAACATGTCTTCCGAAGCACGGAAACTTTCGCAAATGTAAATGCCACAAAGTGGTCATCCATTCTAGGACCAGCCATAGCGAAAGTTGCTTAACACAGTGATCGTTTACAGAACACTGAGTCAGAGGAGCCACGAGCGCTACATACAACATTAGAATTTTATAAGGTGCTTTTTATTTGAGTCATTCAGTTTACAAATTTAATTTGACAGGCGTTTAAGCGTGAATCTGTATTAAATAGAAATGATGTTCCATATTTATATTGCCAAAACTCGAGAACATCTGGACAGATTCTGTTTATTTTAGCATTCCTATATTGACTGTAAGCAGTGGAAGGTTTTCATGAAGAGATAAATTGTAAAATTATAAACGAATCGCTTGCACTTCGTGCGAACACAAATGAATTAAAAATCGGCCCGGAGGGACAAAAATGTTGAAAATATTTTTTTATCAATAAGAGCTATGGCTTTTAAAACGATTTAAATATTGGTAATACTACTAATCTAAAACGAAGTAACTATTGGTTTATAAGAAACTCTATTTATTTGCATAGTTCTCAGCAACATTAAGATTAAGAGACTTTGAAATTTAATCCGGTAGTCAAGGAGAGCTGAGGGATTCTCAAAACTACCTAGCTAACTTCACGTATATCCCTGACGGGGTAGTCAAAGAGGACACATCGCCAGTCTTCGCGATCCATGCGTACTTCTTTCGCTTCTTGCAGATTCATCAGTCGCTTCATACATGCACGTCTGTGTATCCGAGTACTTTTGACTTTTCCGTTTTTTGAGCAATCTGCTCACGTGGTCTTCATATGTAAGCCTCGGCCTACCCTGACTTCTTCTACCCTCTACTTTCGCAAAATATATATTATCAAATAATAAAATATAATCAAACTCGATTAATAATAACACAAATTTCAGTTCCCGCAAGGCTCAGTGATGTTGTTCTTCTTAGATTGTGGAAAGAGCTCTCTGCCTTGGTTTCCAAGAACGTCTACAGTATAGGGTTCTTCAAAAGAAGTTAAAGAACGTCATAAATGGTTTTTACAGGTAAGGCAGCGCGAGTGCGGCACCTCTGGTGTTGCAAACGCCCATAGGCCACGGTGATCACTTTCCATCGGGTGGGCGAAATGCTTATATGCCACCTTAGTAGTATAAAAAAACAGTGATATTTATAAGGTTTAAAAACCAGAAATATATAGAGCCGTGGTGGTGGACACCACGGCTGGTGTGATCCGGTCGAAACGTCGGGAAGAATAAGGTTGGCTTTGTACCTAACAATATCACGACGCGAATAAGACCCGAAATATCATAATTAAAACAGAGATAGTTTGAAAATATATATATTTAACCATATTTAGATAAACATTTCATTCACCGACAGTACAAAAAAATAAGTTCAATATTCCTATCATCTTCATTATTGATTTTTCGCAAGCACTTCTTCTAAAGGAATAGCTGCTAGGCATATGTTGACAGTCTTCACAAATGTATCGAAAAAGTTCACAAGAATCGGATTTTGTACATTTTCCGCTAAAGCCTTCCCGTAATTATTATTTAAGTACGACACAACAAAATCCACTGAAAATAAATATAAAATGAACAATGAACATACGATGTTATCAAAAAAATGTGTGTGTTCTTATGTACACGCGTTAGAAATGCTTTAGTCTAATAAGATTTCATCACATATACCACAACTCTTTGTTTGTAACAAGAATGATACATTAGTAAGAAAAAAACAGTGTGTGTACCATAGTACACAGGTAAGAAGTGAAACTTCTTTACGACCTTTTTTTACAGCTACTAAATTTCTCTCATACGTCGATAAGAAGTTTCACTAATGATAAAGAAATTTCACTTAAAAACAACATGAAGCGTAACCGAAAAATGTTTTTACAGCTTTAAAATTTCTCTCAACTTAAAAAATATCAAAAGACTGAAAACTACTTTTAATGTAGTAATAAGTTGTTATGAAAACACTTTTTAGCTACCTTCAGGGGGTTTATGAGTTGTCATGGAAACACTTATCATCTAACTTCATGGTATCGGTTTTTCGTGACGGTATGTGCGCTCATCGTAAAAAATTGCACTCATAATTTTGCCCTAACGCGCTAAAACCAGTATAACTTCAAAAATATGGATTTGAGTGTAGGAATAACATACTAACTAACAAACTATTTCACGCTTTACAATATAATTATATTGTTCATCAATCGTTTCACAGTCATTGTAGGATTTGTCCAAACCAACCTTTATACTGTGAACTAACTGAGTACGCCTTTTCCAGCTTAAGGCTGACACTTTCATTCCAACCTACCATATTGCGTATCACTTCGCTATGTATGTAGATTAACATAAAACTTATGTTTTCTTAAAAACTTACATGTATTCTTGTCTCCTTTAATTAACTTTATATTTTCAAAGGTGTACTTTCCTTTGAGATTGCTTTCTAATTTATATTGCTTAAGAACGAGCCGTTCTTTTTGGTCTTTTTCTGATACGAACTTCTCACTTCTACCTTTAATTATTATCAAATAATCCTCTGAAATCGAATAAAAATAAAGTTTTTCAAAAAGATATTTCACTTGTTGACTACGTAACCTAAAAAATTTAATAAAAATTGATATAATTGTTTATTTATCGTGAAAAAAGACAACTGTATCGTCACCCCACCGTATAGGACCTGCTTCTGAAAGAGCGGCGAGCAGCCCCCTTTGTAGTTTGAAGCCAGATATAAATAATATATCTATTTTACACATATTATTATTACTATGAGCAATAACTAAACTTAATGATGAAGAATCGTGAGCAGCTCTCATCAACCATGAAACCATGTGACCATTGAAATCCTCCAGAATTCCAATCTCTGCGGAGGGATACTGCTCAATCACTTTGTCAGTCATTAGTTGCAGGTGGTAAAGATAGAGGTTTTATTCCGCGTACGCTTAGATTGAGGAATGAGCTCTCTGCCTGGGTTTTCCCGAACGTCTACAGTATGGGGTTCTTCAAAAGAGGTCTTAGGTTTTAAATGGTCGGTAGGGCAAAGTGCTGCACCTCTGGTGTTGCAAACGTCCATAGGCTATAGTGACCATTTTCTATTAGGAGGGCCGTATGCTTATCAGCCTCCTTAGTGGTATATAAAAAAGAAGATATTACTATTTGTTCTACTTTCTATGGAATTTTGGAGGCCCAAGTACCGTTAAAAATAATTACCTAAAGTTTCCGTAGCAAGAATTATTCCATCAACATCTTTATCTTCTAGCTTTCCTTTAACCTCATACTGAAAATCTAATACCAGTTTAGGACAGCGCAGGTAGTATTCATATCTCAACTGCTTTCCGGGAAAATATCTGAAATAAACAAATCGATCAAAAAGAAGTCGAACAAATATGTTATATTACATTGATGACATTAAACTCACACGATTTAATTATTTCATTTTGGTTTTCGGGTTCTTTTTATCTATAATTCTCATAATTCAAAAAGTTGCTCTTCCAAAGCTTAATTAGTTTACCAGTCAAGCAAACCTTAGTAAATTCTAAGTTAATTATAATACTTGTAAAATAATTATTAAACGCAATAACGACCAGAAAACCATTATAAATTACTTTATTGACGTCACATACCCTTATATTTTTCGAAAAGAATACAAAAATATACATAATTATCATTTTCCAAATTAAATGAAGCTTTTTAGGCTACAGGAGGCCCCCTTAAGTTTTGTTTAGAATACTATGAAATTTAAACCAAAGTTTAATAGACATGACACGAACCACTCACACACTGTAACAATAACGATACCACAAATAAAATAGCAACGAATTCAGGTCTTCGTACGGTACATGTACAAAACTAAAGAAAAGGCTCGAACAAAGACAGTTCAGATGCTGATGGATGAATAAGGCTCTCAAAAATTTTTGATAATAAAATGGGTCACCAACCTGTTGCCTGTTTAGTGAGGTGGTAGCAAAAAGGCTAAAAGGTCCTTTGGGCTAGACTCAGTACGACCAATTAAAATCCTGGTAGTATCGGACTGAACTGCCTTTTTTTTTTAAACTGTTTGGTACATTCAAATTACGATTAAATCTTGCAGTTTTTCTTATCACAACACAACTTAGTAATTAAGAGGCAGTTTCTGACAAAGATTGAATAATGTCTTACGGAACAAAACTGTTATTAATTGCAACAATACTTTACGTTATTTCATTTCAAACACCGCAATGTCATTAATACTTACTTCAATACTTACTTACTTACTTTACTTTCTTACTTTCGTTGTCATACTTACTTCAATTCTTCAACTACACAATCTTTTTGTCCTTTTAATTCAACATTTGTTTGTTCATAATGATAATCGTTGAAACCACCATTGCTCTTGTCTATATGATATGGATCAAGAGGTTCAAATAGGTCTTTGTATCCCGTCAAAGCTTTTTGGAATATATTATTTGCTGCTTTTGTTAAACAAGGCGAGTCACTTAAATCACACATTTCTTTGGCTGAAATTAAAACACATATACCTAAGTAAATGTAACAACACGCAGAAGATATAAACCAGACAAAACAAGAGATTCCCTTATGAAAAATTTGGTTACATCTATAGATGATGGGAATGTTTGATCAAGGAGTAATTCCACCCAAAAATAATAAATAAGTATGACACTTTTCACACCGTGCCGTCTAGCCCAAACTAAGCTTTAAGCTTGTACTATGGGAACTGGACGACGGATAAACATAATTAAATAATAAAATAAGGAGAAAATTGCTAATGTCAACTTCTAATTTCGTTTATATTATGTTAAAGAAATTTACCAGAGATACTTTCGGTAGACGGTTAATATCTTTCAAAAACGGAGAAGATCTGCTTCGATACTCATAATATTTGTATTTATTCAATAATATCTCTAATACATAAAATATATGTGTAAAACTGACCGGGACCTTACAACATTTTAAGTCAGCAAGTTAAACTTTATTGTACACCAAAGAATCAAAATTATAACCAATTAAATTTTCCTTATGCAATGAGAATCTTCTTGCAATGAGACTAAGGTTAAGGTATATTATATTATATTATATGATAGTATATTACAATCCGTTAAATGCCGCTTATACCGATAAACTGAGGCTACTCTAGGTGCAGCAGCAGTGGAGGCTCTTCCCACCCGGCCCTGTGTGATAGCTTAACCCGCGCCTGATCGTATAAGTGAATACACAACGTCGTCCGCGACTAAACAGGCTCTTATGAATGCTCTCAAGCCAAGTAATGACGAAATCGTGTGTAGCGTTACGAGGTACGAGCGACAATCAGCTCAAATAACTGGAGTCTGTGGACGCCATAAAATCAGCGGATTAGAGTTTAGAGTAATCTAAAAATCATAAACCACAAATCTTAGTTAAAGATATTCCTGGGTGGCTATGACTTCATTAGAGCCTTATATCGTCAAAATATAAAGCACGCATTAAAAATAGTCCGTAGGCGTCGGTTAGGCAACGGTCGTAAGTGACTTGGCGTGCAGTTGGATCCGTAGATCCAAAATCATTTGGAAACTACGAAGGATAAACTATTTATTGATTGGGCTACGTATAGATTTATTGAGGACCTTGCACGACGCACTACGCGTTGCATGAAATATTCAGAATACGGTCATGTTCACAAGTTTTTTACCAGCAAGTCACCCAGCTGTGCTAATTGCGAAGAGGAACATGATACACAAACATATCATTTAAAGACAATCCTGATTTTAAACACATCTGTATCACTTACAAAAGGTTTTAAAAGCCACATGACCACCGTTGCGGTTCTGTTTCATTTAACAAATTGATGAACTTTATAAATATAAAATAACATTTTAAACCAATCTATAGGACAGTTAAATCTACACAACTTTAAAGGAGCTACGGTAGAAATGGACCTTTTAGTATAAGAGAACAAAGGAGACATTGTCCTCTTACAGGAATAATATCAGAGCGCCCACCTGCGAAATTTATGTTTCTAGTTCGAAGATAATCCCACCGCAAACCTTTGGAATGGTATGGCAATCCTAGCACACAAAGGTCAAGGATAACCTCTAATAATTGTAACAGAGTAATGACGAACCAAAATCCTCAAGGAAACTAAATAAATAATTAATATCTTTCAAAAATGGAGCAGACAAATCAACGACTACCAATAGCAAATAAAAAATCAAAACTATTTTTCATACCCTTACTTTGCACTGAGTTGAACTCCAACAGTATTAATGCTGGCACCAACCACAGGAGTTTATAGTTACACATATTGTAGTTTGAAGGTATGCGTAGTTACTAAACAAGCAGTTTAAATTCTACTTCTATTTATACTTGTTTATGTATTGATTAATTATCGTCGTCTAACCGGAATGTAATTTGTTTTTTTTTCTGCGTCTAGCTGTCTATCATCCTATTTGGCTGTGATAAAATCAGCATCTATACTTAATATGCATAATATAAAATCGTAACAAAGTAAAAACTGTACATTGAATATTTTTACAAAAAAAGACTTGCAGTGTGTTCACCAAATGATGCCAAAGCCATATTACTATATTTGAAATTTTAACTGTCTGTTTATCTGTTTGTCTTTAATAGAATGTGTCCGGGATAATTGAGAAACTACTAATGAAGCTTAATTCAAACATGCAAATATAATGCATATGTAATAATAATAAAAAATAAATAAATAAAAATATCTTTATTTTGCATAGACCATTTTAACGGCGCTTACAAAATGTCATACACTATTTAAAATATTTTAAAATATTTAAATCGTAATTCGAACAATGACAATAGGTTGGATCTACACATAGGCTATTATTATAACGCTACATAACCTAGGAGCTTGACTGAGAACAATTAAGTATATAGAAACAATTTTAAAAAGTAATTAGTATGCTAACTTTTTCTAAATAATTTTGCTAAGTGAGGGTAGATGGCGCCTTACGTCGCCTTAAGACATAAAGAGGTGTATTAATTCGTCAGTTACGAGCAGGTCACGGTGGTGTAGTTGGTAACGCGTCTGGTACGTTGAACCAGAAGACGCTGGTTCGAGTCCAGCTCGTGACTGAAAAATTTTTCCACTTTAAAATAAAAAAAAATTAAATTAAGTATAACCGGGATAAACTCAGAAACTACTAAATAGATTTCATTCAAATTGTGCACGAATATTAACAATAGGTCATCCGACCTACACATAGGTTATAAATATACAGCGAAGAGCAGCTGACTCTATCTTTCTCGCTCGGGTACACTCGGCGTTCCCGAGTTCACCCGATCGAGCCTTTCACCTCAGAGCGTGACGGATCAGCCTAGCTTACTACCTACGGAAAAATCTGTGCGCGGTGCGCCACAAGAAATTTTCAGTTTAAAAACAATCATTGTACAAAAATGGCTCAAAAATGGCATGTTGTTGCCTTCACTTCTTCACCCCATAGCCCAGTAATGATCAATGACTACATGAATCTGTAGGGACACACTGCTGACGCAGGAGTTTTATATACCGAGGCGCTAGCATTCGTTATGCGCAGCAGGCGTCTTCCCGCACGTTATGGTTTAGGATATATAAATCATATAGTTATTTAGAATAGAATAAAACTTTATTTGTACACCAAATTATAGCTAGATTACTTACAAATATTTTTGTCAGATAATTTACAAAGGGCGGCCTTATCGCTAAAAAGCAATTTCTTCCAGGCAACCTTGGGATGGAGAGAAACGGATGTTAATTGTTGGAAAGACGGGTAGCGTTGGTGTAAAAAAAGAATTAGCTACATTATACAATATGCACAATACATAATAATAATAAATGTAACACACATACACTGCCTCTGTGGCGCGGTGGGAGTGCATCCGACTGCTACGCAAGAGGTCGTGGGTTCGATTCCCACCCAGGATAAAACTTTGTGTGATGAGCACGATGGTTTATTCTGTGTCTGGGTGTTATTTATCTATAATATGTATGTATTTAGAAATATATAAGTAGTGTATTTAGTGTATTTAGAAGTATGTTTATCAGTTATCTAGATCCCATAACACAAGCTAATATTAGCTTACTTTGGGCTAGATGCCGCTGTGTGAAAAGTGTCGCACAATATTTATTTATTTATTTATTTATATATATACAACAAATTATATATATATATACATACATACTGACACGCCCCCATCCCCGAAGGGGTAGGCAGAGGTATCTAAGGATCTTGAATGTGTATCATTAGGGAACATGAATCGTTCTTTGAGATATGCTGAATATTGTAAAGCATAGAAAGGATATGAGTATACAGAAGTTTTGAAGGCGCTCAAGCTTATCAAGTTGCTCTTCGGTGACATCAGCATAATCTAGCAAGGGAAGAAGTAGAGATTGAGCGAGCGCAATTTTAGTGGCAGACGGCGCAAAGATCCTGCTGATGCGAACAGTTTCCGACTGACTTCTTGCAGTTGGGGTCTCCAGGAAAGAATCTCATCAACTAATATGCCCAGATTCTTGACTGTTGTACATATTTGTAGCACGACACCGTTAAACATGATGTCAGGTAGCTGTGACTTGTCTATTCGTGTCACCATATTGGGGCTGCCTATAATAGTCACCTGAGTTTTGGAGGGGTTCACATGAAGTCCATATAGCTTCTCCACTTACATATCCGCCTTAAATCTGAGTTAATTATTGTAATTGCCTCAGTGATTTCATGCAACGGAGCTTGCATATAGATCTGTAAATCATCTTCGTACAAGTGGTAGGAAGACAGTAAAGATTTAGAAACGGAATTTATAAAAATAGAGAAAATTAATGGGGATAGAACGCCACCCTGTGGTACGCCAACAGTCGTGTCGCACCAAGAAGAAATAGATTCTACAATGCATACACGCTGTCGCCGTCCGAACAGGTAACTGTGAAACCAATCAATACCTGTTGGAGATATGTTAATCGAGCGCAGAATACCGAGCAGGATTTGGAAATCCACTGAATTAAAAGCGTTGCTAAAGTCAAGTAAGGATAATACAGTTAGATTTCCATTCTCCATACCCAGCCTAATGTCATCAGTGACGTTGATCAATGTACTTGTCGTACTATATCCTGGTCGAAAGCCGGACTGTAATGGGTTAAGGAGGTGGATTTGTGTAAGGAATGAGCTAAGTTGGCTGTCTACGAGGCGTTCTAAGACTTTGGAAAGGAAAGGCAAAATGGATCTAGGACGAAATTCAGCAAAGGATGTTGGGTTAGGTTTTTTGGGAATGGGAATAATTTGTGCCTCTTTCCACATTGAAGGAAAAACACCGCAAGTTATGGAATGGTTCAAGACATGACACAATATGGGAAGAACTTCATCCAGAATAAGCACGACCATGTTTCGACTCAAACAGTCGGTGCCAACAGCATTGGAATTTAGCGACATTATGCACCTCTTAACATCACAAGCAGATAATTGTTCAAAAACAAACTGTGGAAAGGAGTTGGAAGTGATGAAAGATATTGTAAAGTACTTACTTTGCTAGATTGATCATAACACGAAGACGAGCAGAAATGTAGATTTAGTGAATCAATATCAATTTTTTTAGGAATGTCCTGTTGTTTAGGCTTTCCAACCCCTAGCGTTTTAAGAAACTTCCAGATCTTTGCAGGGTCCCCGTTCTGGACCGATTTATGTATATGTTGGCGTTGTGCTTTCCTACACACCTTGCTGCAGATGTTTCGCAATGTTATATATTTCTCGTGATTCTCAGATGTAGGCCGACGCTTAAACTTACATTTAGCTGCAGCTTTTTTAGCAATAATCAATTTGATATCAGCTGTAAGCCAAGGTGACGGCAAGTGTCGCATCCTTACTGCACGGATTGGAGCATGTACATCATACAGTTCAATTAACTTATTTGTTAAGATGCTAACTTTCTCGTCAATGCCATGAGCGGTGATTAATGAAGCCCAATCAATGTTAGAGGCCTCCTCACGTAGCTTATCTAGATCCATGCCGCCAAAATTGCGCTGCATAAGGATTTTGGGTTTTGGTTTAGGGGGGCAAAGGTTATATGAAAGATAAATTAGATCATGGTACGAGAATTCATCAGCTGTGCACTGTCCATGCCTGACAACTAATTCAGTAGAAGATACAAGGATAAGATCTAAGAGGGATGGAACACAATTTGGAAAATGATGAGTGACGTTTAAAGGCAGGATAGACAAGTTGCAGGAGTGAACAATGCTAGAGAAAGTAGAGGAGCGAGCAAGCGAGGAGGGATCATTTTTTACAAGGCATGTATTAAAATCGCCCATTACAATTAGTATGGCTGTAAGAGGGAGAAAGACGTTCAATTATAGTTTCGAAGGACGAAAAGAAATTAATAGCAGATGAAGAAGAATAATACACACCAAGCAGGACCCTGGTGTGGTTAAGCTCCACCTCAATGAAAATTGATTCCCCTGTATTTAAAGGCAGGGGCTGAGGGGACATTTCTAAGATTTTGAAATTAATATTTTCCCTTAAATAAACGGCAACACCTCCGCCTCTAGAGAAACGATCATTGCGAATTAAGTGAAAGTGTGGCAAAGTGAACGAAATAGAAGGAAGACAGGGATTCCACGTTTCTGAGACCAGAACTGCGTGGATATTTTTACAATCAAAAGTAGTCAGCATCTTTGGAAAATGGGCGGGAAAACTCTGTGCATTTATATGGACTACATTAAAATTCTTGGGTACATCGGAAAACTAAGCCTCAATAGTTTGAGCCAAAGATGGTAGACTTGCAAAGCTATCATCCTGGCTGCTTGCAGTAGTTAAACTGTCATCACAATCACTAAAGTTGTATGCATCTAACATCAGAAAATAGCAAATTGAAATAAGTAATTTATAAATAAATATATATTATTCAATATATAGGTATAAATAACAAGAGTAATAAATATACAATAAATAGATAGATAAAAATGAATATTATAACGCCAATAAAAAAAACCGATAATTTAGTCGTGAACGTAGTCTGTCCACCAGCCAGTTGTGCACAGTAATTATAAAATGGAAAAATATTCACTAACAGTAATTTCAGAAAATAATGACCAATTATACTATATAATTAGTACCTTCTTATTAATAATATATGTTATTAAGATTAGTTCGAGACAGTTACACATGATAAAAATAAAGAAAAAAAGGATAATAAAAGTATTAGACTGTATGGTTTATACTCATTATTAAGAATTAAGAATATATAATAATTAAAGAATTAAGTGTAAGAGAAAAAAAAAGAAACGTTAAACGTCAGTTGATCGGTTCTGCACTGTCATCTACATGAATATTACAGATTTTCGCATATTGACCAAAACCAAAATTGCTAAATTATTACACTTACAATTTCCCATTTACAAATAATCTCCATCGCATGTCTGTTTTTGGCTGAATCGTTGAGTTCGTTCGACGAGTGCCATACCCAAAAAATTTAATTGAATTAGAAAAAGCTAATATCAAAACAATTTGAGTGCATACTCAGTTTAAATAAATATAAATATTACGTTGAACAATGTTAAAGAGGTTATCAGATATATGTTTACAAAGGAAATACTCAAGAATATATAATATAATCGTAGAGAGAGTTTATAGTACCCAGATGCAATGCTATATGAAGCCGTCAAAGTTTACTGAGGAGCTTCTTATTTCTTATTTACGGCTCACCTGGACTTCGTCGTAACCTTCGCGGTGGGTGCTGCTTTCTGCACGTCCCAATCCATCCGATTGAGCTCACTCTAAGATGCTACACGGTGCCGAGAACCATCCGGACCCAGTACGAATACTTGACCACCCCGCGTCCAGCACTTAGAAACACCTAAACGTTCGCGTGCAGCCATGAAAGCTTCACGTCTGGTGCGTGTCAAAAACTCCGACAACGTAAACCCAGTGCCCTTAAACTTAGTTTTGGAGAACCACACCTTGTCACGAACTGCTACCTGCTGGAACTTAACCAGGATAGGTCTGGGCTTGTTGGCACTTGAAGGTCTTCCCATTCTTTGGCAACGCTTGATGTCATTAACCGCCACATCAGTCAGTTTTAAGTTATCAGAAATAACTTTTACCACAACTTGTGATGTCTGCTCAGCTTGCTCCTCAGGAATGCCATGCATCAAAAGTATTTTGCGACGACTCCTCATCTCATCATTGTCCAACTCACGTCCTAGATATGACAATTGAGTACGAAAAGCTGATATTGTAGTCAGCACAAAGATTTTGAAATTTGAAAAGACTGATGTAAGACTCACCAGATTTGGAGAACTGGATACTTTATTGCTTCTTTGTAATTCCGACTCAAAATTAGCCAGGCGTTCCTCAATCCCACTCATGGTTGATGCAAAGGAGTCCTTCATTGCCACCATCTTTGTGCTAGTGTTTATAAGTGTGAATATCTTTTTATATTGGCTAAAATGGATGGAGATTATACACAGCTGGTGAGTGTATTATACCATGTAGTGTAGTGTACCAGAAACTGGTGTTATAAATTAGCATAATTATTTCAATTTACATAAATTAATGAGAGCTCAAAAAATGTTGTGTATTACTTGTGACTACCCACATAAAAGTCCATATTTATGTATCGTGTAACTGGTACCAGTCAGTAAATTATATATTTTATGAAGAAATGGATCTGCATATTATTTTTTAAAGAATCATACATTTGTAACCCCACAAATCTAATGCGTTCTCACCAGCATTTGTTAGGCCGTTGCCGGAAAGAACTGCCTTTGGCAAAAAGAACTGCCAGCCGAGTCGCGGTGAATTAACCTCTAGCTTATCCTGTGGCCCAATTGAGGCTAGGCGGAAAACCGCGGTGTTTTAGCGGGTACTCTTTTACAATGCCAAGAATGCAAAAACGGTAGATTGTACTGCAGGCAACCCAGCAAGCAAACATTATGTTTGCCATAATTGCCTAACAGATTAGTTTCAAATTTTTTTCTTATTATAATATAATAGATATCAAATTCCCATTACTTATAATATATCATTACTTCTTATGGGAATGTTATTTGTTATTTTTTGTTTTATTGTTCTTTTTTTGTAAAAAGTAATACAATCGATTATACTTTTTACAAAATAAAAAAATCATAGCGACCCCTCCGGGCAATAAGTCGGTAATCGAAAAAGCAAATTTTACAGGAAAAATTATTTACTGTTTTTGTTGAATTACTTTCCAACCAGTGGGGTAGTGGGGTATTGACATCATTGATACATGAAATGAAAGCAACAAGTGATCATAATATATCATAACCAAGTTATTGTAGTAATATTAAAGGGCAAAAAATACTGTACAAGTAAATAAGAGGGTTGTTTCCGAAAATAAGACAACAACATTTTTCAGTAGCCATTCAATCCCAAAAATCATTTTAGTATAATAAACTAAGGTATTTTTAATAAAATAATTTAAAATAAATAGATTAATCGTTTTTATTGCACAAAACAATATTTCAGTAAATATTACACATATTTTAAACATAACCTGCTTTACAAATTAAGAAAAACAGTCACATAATTTAATCTATACGTGGAAGAAGTGGGAGCGAGAGCTATGCCAGCAAAATTGTTCTATAGCCCGTAAGGCTAGACCTAGACCTAAACCTAGACCCTCAGATATACGGGTGAATTTCACCTAAATCAATTTTTAACTAATTGCAGTGGCGAAATTTTATTTCGATATTTAAGGATTTATTTGCTACATAAAATATAACTAATTAGATGTACTATAACATAGGGATCAAAAAATATTTATTGGAAATTTAAATATAAGTATTTGAAAATTTCAAACACCACCGAAATTGCGTTTTACCCATCGTAATTGCAAACCACTCCTTGGGAATTGACTAATGGCACCAGAATTAAGAATATTAAAAAACGTGGTCCTTCAATAGACTTTACTGAAATAATACCAATTAATTTTAGTCAACCATAAAATTATTTATTACGTTTGAACGTCCAGTTCCATCATCATCATCCGAGACGCTTCTCACGATACCTGTTTACTTTCTACTCCTTTTTGTTTTATTGCAGAACATGTCCACTTTGCACGATCTTCGGCATCCCATGGAGAGACTATTTTCACACAAACCAACCTTACCATATCAAGCCAGTGCTTCTTGGGTGTTCCCCTCTTACCGGGGCACCGAGAGAACGGCATGGTTAAAAATTTGTTCCCCACAATGCCCAGCGCTTGCCGTAAGACCTATCTGCATTGTTACGGACATGAAGACTGCGGTTGAGGTAGTTCTTACGCGGTCCAGCCGCATGATTCCACCCATACTCCCCAGCATTTTCATTCCGTAATTCGCAGCTCCTGCTTGTGTTGCTTTAATAATGATTACACCCCACTGGCATGGCAATGTAACATGCCTAATGATGCTTTATTAGACCTGTCCCTTCAACCTCACTGGCATTTTAGGGTTCCAAATGACATTAGCCCTCAACCGCCACTTAGCCCATGAGGTAGCAATGCGTGACGTGACTTGTGAAATACAGATCCCACGTACATAACGTGGTCCATGCCCTAGACCAGATGGAGTCTATGGAGGTTGAATCTGTAGAGTTTAACGCCAATTATTACTTATGTTTAAAACCACCACTCTCAAGCATCTCTGTCCACGTTTTAACACGTTGGACCAAACTGCCCTCGTCCGCGTCCGATAACGCTGTGTCGTTAGAATACATAGTCAGTCATGGATGCTGCGCTGCATATTTGAATCTCTTAAACCGAAATGGACTAAGTGGAATGCTCTGCGCTTTGGTGTACTGCGTCCGTGTGGGAAAGAGTGTTAAAGCCGCACGCCAAAGCAATCAGAAGCACAGAATAGTGGTGCAAGCGCCTAGAACCTTTGGACAGTGATCAGTGCCCACCAGATCATCGTTCCAAGAACACAGTCGAAGGCATTCTTTACGTCCACGAACAGAAAGTGCAGACTCTTCTTCCTGTACGAGTATTTCTTTGTCCCTTTGTCCTGTATTTCTCCAGTAAAGAGAACACGGGTCCTGTTTTTGTTCTAATTATAGGATCCTTAGAACAAAAACAGGGACCGTAGTTTTATTACCACGGTGAAACCCATATTGATACTCCAAGAGAGCACACTTCTACTAGATACGGAGGTTAATAATCTTCTCTACATCTTCATGCCACGGTAGCTACCTCATTTGTACAACGACCGCTTTCCATTTAAAGACTGGAGTAATAATACTCAGCCAGCATTGGCTGGCATCTCCTTGGTGAATAGTACGTGGTTTAACTTGATATAATCGATAGAGTCTTCATCGACTCCGATAGCTTTTCAAATCATTATGCAGCGAAGAACAGTCTGGACTTCTGCATACTTTTAAAGTTGGCATTAGTCTCTGATACGGAGACTTCACCTCTCAATATTGCTTATTCAGCAGGTCGTGGAAGACCGAGTGCCATCGCTCTTTCATCACGAAAAAAATGACGATATAAATATGGTGGAGAATTTCAACTTGATTCGATACGGTTTGGGTAGTTCAGGTGGCTAAAACATTGCCCTGGTTCACAAAGGTCACAAGTTCAATCCCTGTCTCGAATCAAATTGTCTTTTTCCACTTTAATAAACATTTATGAGAAATTTAGTAAATAATTGCTTTAAAAATTTATCAATATACTGAGTGGAGTCCATTGATTCAATGTTTAAAAATAGTTGTAACACTGTTCATTGGTATCGAGTTGTTCATTAGCTCGATAGATGGCTCTGGTCATACTCTTAAAATGACGATATAAATATGGTGGAGAATTTCAACTTGATTCGATACGGTTCGGGTAGTTCAGGTGGCTAGAACATTGCCCTGGTTAGGCAAAGGTCACAGGTTCAATCCCTGTCTCGAATCAAATTGTCTTTTTCCGCTCACAATTGCCTTCTGGCGGCTGGCACCCCTTGCGTTCCAGCCCGCTGGATCGCTCTCCATCCCCCTCTGTTCTTAGAGGGACGTTTGGGGACGGCTCGAAGCGGGTACAAACTAATCTTCTCAGGAGATCGTGGGGGGCAGCACATCTAGTCCCCCGAGGAGAGCCTCATCTTGGGGCATACCCTTAGCCGGGTCACAGTGAATAGCCCAAAGGCCTGTCCTGCGAACCTGTTGGGAAGAAGACGGAAAGCCGCGGGGTTTAGTGGGTAGGACGGCCCCAAAGGGCCGTGAGTCCCACACACTATTCCTGCTGCCACTGCAGTAGGAATGATGGCGCGTAAACGCATTCCCAGCGATAAATAAAATCCATACATTCAAACAAATTTTCACATCTATAATATTAGTTGTATTTTGTCCTATTACTAATACAAAACAAACGAATTCATTCAGAAGTAAAACTGATAACGTTGCTAAGTAGTCATTAATTATTGTTAACATACGTGCTATTGTTATACATTATTTTTATATTATACAAGTTATAGCCCGTGACAATGTTCGCGTGAAAATTGTGATATGAAGCAAAATTTGAATTACTCTCTATCGAGCTCATACGTAAAGTAGCGTTTATGAACCATAACTTATGTTTACTAAGTAAACCCTACTAAGTAACTATAACTTATGTTTACTAAGTAAACCCTACTAAGTAACCATAACTTATGTTTACTAAACATAAGTTATGGTTCATAAACGCTAATACATACATACATATTGTCACGCCTTTATCCCCGAAGGGGTAGGCAGAGCCATACTATATGCTCACATTTCACCGTATGTGGTAAGCTTATTGCCATGTTGAAATGGACAGGCGCAAGACCTGCTCTTGAAATTTTTCAAGCTGCCCATAAGGCCTTCAACCAGGCTTAACGACTGTCATTTTACTGGCAACCGGGACCAACAGCTTAACGTGCTTTCCGAAGCAACGAAAGACGTTTGAGCTAACGATAAACCAATAGAAAATTTAATTAAGGGCAGGTAGTCCAAGTTGCGTAGGCACCAAAACTTTTCCTCAGCGCCCGCCAAGTTAGATCGACGATGTATTTTCCGCTGGCACGCCACAGTAAAAATGATTGGCAGTAAAACAATCGAAATGGAACATCTCTGTTATTGTGTTGGAGTTTATTTTTAGGTTTATGATATACTAGTTGACGCCCGCGTGATTAAGTTTTCCTGTTCCCGTTTTACACAGGAACTGGTTTCCGGGATAAAAAGTAGACTATGTGGTATTCTGATAAGCTATATTATTGTAAAGTTTATTTAAATTCCATTCAGTAATTTTTACGTGAAAGAGTAGCAAACATCTATACTTACAAAGTTTTGCGATTATACTCGTAATATTATGCGTTTTATGTTTTTCGGGTCGGTTTCGCGTAACAAAATTGACTTTTCTCACCTCTCGACGTTTCAGCTATATTGCAATAGCCGTGGTGGAATATTAGTACGATTTAATAGTGATATATTTAATGAGAAATTTATGCTTTATGTACAGGTACCAAATAAAATGTACTCCCCGTACTCATTATTCTCATCTTTTAATAAAAAAAAATATTATAAAGTTATGTCCCTGTCTCCGGCAGCTAGTCACGTTTTACATCAGAATCACATCTTCCGTCCATGCTAAACATTCTCCCTAAGTACAAAACTTCATTCACTTACTCTAAACGTTTTCAGTTTACCCAAATCTTGCTTTTAGTTCGTACTTTTTTTTAAATACCAGATTCTTAATTTAACATGCAATTAATACCTTTACTTTCATATTAGTGACTAATGCCTCAAGTTCGGCTTCTGAAGAGGCCATCACTACCACATCATCAGCTTACAACAGACAGCGTCATCATCATAATCTTTTAATTATTCAGATACAATATGAACAGCCAGACGGACATAACATAACCCCGTTTGACGCCCGAACAGACATAAAAGAGGCGCCAGGTGAACATCCCCCTTGGTCCCACGCAAGCTTTACAGTCCGTATAAAGTGACTGTATCGCCTGCAGCAGCAGGATTGTCTCACAACGTTATCAAATGTTTTCTCCAGATGCACAAAAGCGCAGAAAACCTTTGGGCTAAAATAGTGGGATTATTAATTATTTATTACATGAAATGTTATACCTATTTATAAGGGTACTAATATAAGGTAAAAATTAAAATAACAAAGCGCTAATTTAAAAAAACTAATTCAGTTTTCTCTAAAAGATCACTGAGTTAAGAAACTCTCGCTATGTCTTGACTTGTCGCTCGGATGATGAGGGAATATGTACTGCTCTCAAATATATACTGTGCCATTGCGAAGAAATAGCGCGGGAGCGCAACGAAAAATCTAAACACAGACGTTCTAACCTCTGTAAGCACCAGCGCGCGACTGATCAGGCCTCAGCACTGTGAATCTGGTATTATTTAAACTTTTGTACTATGTAAATCATTGTATATTTTCAAAGTATGCGATTATGTTTATAAATATTTAGTAGCTATAGTTGGGTATAAATATTTCATGAAAATTATCAGTAGTTTAGATTTGGCATTGAAAAAACATTTCGAAAGGTCTTTGGGATGTTTTTCTATCAAGTGTAGATTTTGTAACTGACTACGACTTTGACCAGCCTAAATCCTTAACTAACATATATCTCTTTTTCAGAATACAATACCCTATTTTCTACGACGCAGAATGTTTTACAAAACTCAAAAGCGTAGTATCGGCAGGAATAATTAGTTTAATTAATTATTATAAATAATTATAAATATAATAATTAGTTTAATAAGGAATTAAGTTTAATAGTTGTGGGGAAGAATAACCGAATGTCTGCAAAATATACTCGAGTGGGATCTTAAATGAAAGCGCATCACGTGCACATTACAAAATAATATGTTCAATGAAAATCATTTGAGCTGTGCAAAAGCTATGGGGGTAAAAGTGGGGAAAATACCCAATGTCTCAATGAAAATTTTCAAAAAAGGCTATTTACAATGTAACAAAATCTACATGATAATAGGTACGTACCTATAAAAAAAATAAATTAAAAAAAAAATATCCCCTGACTAACAAATTTAATTTTACTTTAAAAAGTAAAAAACAATAAAAGAAACTCAATCTAAATCAAATTAAATACATACAAAACTTTCAATCTTCTTAACAAACATTTGCAGATTACACAAATATTTGTTCTTATCCAGGATTAGAACCCTAGTACCACTGTTTCGCTGAGGCAGTCAACAAACATTGAGAACCCGCGTGCGGATTGAGATAGCGGCCCTTATTCACGGGTCGTTGTCTTTCCTTATTATCAGGCGGGCGATTTTGAATTAGTAAAATGATAAGCCGTTATCAAGACTAGGAAATTTTAAACTAAAACTAACTAACTATCTTCACGCTGTATCCCTGACGGGGTAGTCAGAGAGGACAGATCGCCAGGCTTCGCGATCCATGCATACTTCTTTCGCTTCTTCGAGATTCATCAATCGCTTCATACACGCACGTCTGGGTATCCGAGTACTTTTGACCTTTCCGTTTTTGAGCAATCTGCTCACGTGGTCTTCATATGTAAGCCTCGGCCTACCCTGACTCCTTCTACCCTCTACTTTTTAACAATATATGTATATTCTTCGTCAATCGTTCCTCACTCATTCGTTGGACGTGTCCAAACCAACGGAGCACGCCCTTTTCCAGCTTAACGCTGACACTTTCATTCAAACCTGCCATATTGCTTATCACTTCGTTACGTATTCGGTTGGCCAAGGTAACGCCGCACAATTTTCGAAGTGATCGCATCTCCACAGCATTCAATTTACTTTCATGCATCTGCTGACATACCCAGGTTTCGCTACCGTAAAGCAAAGTTGGCACTAGCACTGCGTTAAACAAAAAACAATGTAAATACTTATTTGTTTCACTAAGGTGGCAGACGAGCATATGGCCCACCTGATCCAAAGTGGCCCGAACCCGACTCTAAATTGTTTTCACTTGGTGGAAACCTATTGTAAAACATTTTTAACCGACTTCAAAAATGGAAATATACAATGCGCTTGAATTTTTTTTATGTGTTACCTCATTTTTTTTTCTGGGTGGACTTATTTAAATGATTTCCTTTTTATTTGAAAACAAGTACTTTTCGTGCAGACCCATTAAAATTTTATCAATATCTGACTAGTAGTTTTTGAGTTATCCTTAATACTGCGTAATTTTGTCGTTAATAAAGTCGGTTCATGGACAAAAAACTATATAAGACGGCTTGGGGGAGCATTATAATAATATAAAGTGTTCACATAATTAGATGATGTTCTGATGATGAACTACTGAAATATAACAACGTAGGTCTTCAATAACAAACAGTAAAATTATCACGAAAGCAGTGGGCGTGCATGTTGTATGTATTATATTCACCATTCCATAACATTACGTCCCGCCAGATTGGTTGCAGGGAATTAACAGCTATCGTCCCTTTAACTCACCCATCATCAATCATCAGCAATAGACAGATAGGAAAGAACCATGTGGTTTTACTTGTTTCCAGTCCGACATGGCATAATAGGAGATTTCCACACGTTAAAAAATAAAAAAGGGCATTTTAGGTAGAGTTTTGAAGTCGGTTTTTGTTTTTTTATCAGTCTTTATTTTTGCAGTAAATTTTTGCTTTTGAGACTAATATATTTCTTAACGGCTAACATGCATACCAAAAAATGAGAACAATAGCAAATGAGAAAATTTATTCACGGATTTTAGGCCTTCACTTCTTGCTTTTTGTTGCCATATTTATTCAGTTTTCTTACGTAATTCTTGTATCTCGTCTTCTGATCTTTCTACATATTACACTATACATTTGCGTTTACATTGGTTTCTTACTATTGGACATTCTTTTAAATTAAAGTTCTCTTTTATACCGAGAATACTCCTTTCCATTGCTCTTTGGATCGATTTAATTTTATTTGAATGAGGCGAAGGCGGCCCTAACCTTGATCATTGGTTGCAGAACAACCGGCAGCAATAAAATCAGCACCGTTGCTGCCAGTGACGACAGCTCGTCCCACTTCGTGCTTACAGTGAAGCACCATGTACACGGCTATTTATTATTTTTGCAATTGACATGATGGTTGCTGTGCAGTTTAAGAAATGTCATACACGCCTAAGTGTCCTGGCAGTGGTGGCGTATGTATCGGGTCACCTTATTCCCCATAATACGGTTGAATAAGGCGATGGCTAATATATATGTGTCATATCCGTGAACGGATGCCGTCTGTTGGAACTGGTCAGCTCATAGCTGTTATAGCAAATATGGCAAATATGACTATTTAAAAAGGCAAATTAAGTTTAGTCGACTGTTCTTACATACTCGTAACTCCAAAAGAACAATGTAAGTTAAATATTGTAAGCCATACCTACATTTTAAAAGAGCATCCATGGAGTTTCTTGCCAGATTCTTCGTCATAAGGGTGGGCTGCCCTTAGAACTGGCAACTAGAATTGCTCTCATTTTGATTTGTTTTTGTTTCTTTTGTATAAGCTCATTACTTTATAATTTGTTAAAATATCATGTAATTAAAACTAATGTAATTACTGGCGGTTAGAAAAGTGGGGCCATGAGTTTTATTGCCAGGTTTTTCTTCAGGCTCTACCTATTGCGTTGCGAATCTGGCAGTAAATGAGTATAGAAGCAATAATCTTGACATCCATAAGTGTTAATTTGTGATATACATGAATAAAGATTTTTCACTTCATTTCATTTTAGTCCACAGCGCCGCTCGAGCAGTGACGGCTCACAGGGTAAGCCCCACCGGCTTTCATATGTCATTGGCGATAGGACCATGCCCTCTAAGAAGCTGGGTTAAGTTATGTGTGTATTTTTTTTATGTTTAGCACTTCATAATAGCCCTGATGGTAAGCAAAGACGACGACCAGTGAATGAGAGAAAATAGAAGAATAGAAATAAGCATTTTTACGCTTCTCTTAAAGGACCCAGGATTGTTAGAGGAGGGAAACAATTGCAATCAATCAAATCGATTATCGACCTGAGATAGTTAAAGGATACCCGAAGTTCTCCAGATTTCTGAGATATTCTCCAAAATTCGTTAATAGTGAATTTCTTGTGCAAGTTTTGGCCAACCCAGCCTAATTCTATAGCCGTTATAGTCATAATCACGTACGAGTGTATAAGAAACCCCGCTATCCACGTAATTGCCGGAAGCGTTGTGGTTTCCCTCGGAGGAAAGGCGCGGAGGCTTCGCAAGATTCTGCTACTTGTTTGTGAGTTGCACTCACAAGGACCGCTGCTCACGGTCTCTCACTCTCACGGTGCTGTCATCGATAACTGCCTTGAGGGCAATCCTGGTCCTCGGGCTGTTTTTCTCAGCATTGGGCACCAGCGGGTCGACGCACGGAAGCTCGGCGTGAGCGGATTTGTCAGCTCGCTCCGCAAGTTCCGCATTCTAGCACAAAGCTGAGTACTTTTTTTACTTTTCTACTCCTGTATCTGTTGCATATTCTCTTGTGTGTGTGTGAAGAATACCTATTTATGAACATTATACCTTTAGCATTGCATTTATGTAACAATTGATACCTGTGATGAACTTATATTGCTAAATATTTATATTTTTTATTGTGAGGTAGATTTTTTCCTTAAAATAATCAAATTCTTTTTAATAAACCTTGTAAAGAACAATTGTGCAAGAATATCATTTATCTCCCAACCACACACATTCTTCATCAGGGCGCCCTGGGATTATTTCTTTTTAGAGTCTCTCTCAATTGCTCTGCCCAGAGTGATGAGCGCCGGCAGAGAGTTCCAAGTTTTAATGGTGCGACATAAGAAAGACCTATGGAATCAGTGTAAGGATGACATCTCTGCCCCACTCGTGTTGTTCGGGAACAGAAGAGCGAGGGACCAATTGTAAGAGTTCTTCAGAACACTCGCCGTGGTAGATGCAGTAAAATGCAGTTAAGCTGGCGACCATTCAGTGCATCTCCTACGGTTCAAGACTGCCAGTGACCGCTAGACAATCTATTATGCGGATGGCACGTCGCTGCGACGTGTCATGAGCTTCAAGCAAGTACTTGCCGAAGCTATTGACAGAGATGTGAGCCGTATATGAGGTGGCAGGGCTGGCAAAATGCCACGGGCCCCCGACCCGAGAGGGCCCCCGACCCGAGAGGGCCCCGGCCCCAGCGGCAGCGGCTAAGAGCTCAAAAATAGCCTAACATTTTTTTAAGTATTTAAAATCTATTAAAGTGAGAAGCAACTAAGGATATTGGATAAGGATTCAAACTAATTATAATGATTTCAGTATATTTAAAACAAAAAAAATGTCGATCGATTTCTGAATGTATCTATTGCTTGCTTCTTAATTTTTTGTCGCGGTGCATTGGCGCGGGCGAACATGCGCGATGACGATTGATTTCATACAAGTTCATACCGAGACCAACACGTCAAGACGCTCCGCTTAGACTGTGCAGCTTCCCGCTCAACTGTTCTAGCATTTCCACTACCAAAACGATGTCGTCTGCCAACCGAAGCATTTGCCATTATATTCACATCCCATTCCTCCCAGTCCAGCGTCTTAAAGACATCCTAAAACATGTTAGTGAAGAGCTTAGGGGTTATAATATCGCCCTGTCTTACCCCTCTACGCAAGTCAATGGGATTCGCCTTTTGCCTTTTCGAAACCCGGCCTGTCCTACGGCTGAAATTCGTCGAGTTTTCCGGCGAGGTGGTTTGTGACTAGTTTCGAGAACAACTTATATGTGTGGCTCAGAAGTGAGATGGGTCTACAGTCAGTCTTCAGCAAGATTTTTTTACGTTTTATGAAGAACAGAGCCACCGAATTCCCTTTCCACGCTTTAGATGTTTGTCCCTACTGGAGGACAGAATTAAATGGTCTGAGACACAGGTTAATTCCTAGTTCAGACAAGGCAACTTATATATTCACTGCTGTACTAAGTCGAGTATTTTACCGTAGCTATTAAATTAAACATGTTACTTTATTGTACTTACCTGTGTTATTTTTAGTCAGACCTGTTCTATTTATAAGCAATTAATTGTAAAATGTTTTTAATGTATGATAGGAGACGAAAATAAATTTTATAATTCTATTATATTATTAAATAAGCTCGTCAGCTCTTTAAGGACCGGAGTCTCACCCGCTTTAAGTAGCTCGGTTGATATTCCGTACTACCCAGGGGATTTATTGTTTTTAAGTTGCTCGAGAGCCGCTTTGACCTCAGCCTGGTCGATATCTGGGATGTCGTCGGTGTAGTAGTGTAGTAGCGTGTTGGTTTTGGTCATCGTCGCTGGGTCACGTGGGGTTTTCTTCCGTGATGCTGATCTCTGTAAAAGCTCTCGATTTCCTCGAGAATCTCGAAACTTGAGGTCACAATAGTGCCCACCCGCTGTTTTCATTTCGTCAGACGGGATCTTCCAAACTGTTGAGCTAACAACTTATAGCACCTGTTCTGCTCGATCGCAGCCTCGACGATGCTAGTGTTGTAGCGTTAAGGTCGCGTCGTATCAGCTTGCGGATTCGGATGTTTAAGTCCCTCAGGTCTGACAAAGGCGTGTGCGTCTGTGGCATTAAACGTCTATTTCTCAAGTTGAGTTTTATGCTTGTAATTTTGCTTTTTATGGACAAAAACTTTCGAGACACTTGTTGTACCGTTTTGACCACTCTATGGTTTTATTTTTAACTTTGTCAGTGGTATCCATTGATTTTCCAATTAGAAATTTTCGGGCCCCATGGCCATATGCAGCGCAGAAAAATTTCGTTAAGCATTCAAAGTAAGAATTCAAAAAAGCCACTACTGCACCGTTTGGACCTGTTTTTATTTGTTCTGTGGTATGGACCGATTATCGTTTCGCCGCGTTTTAGTACTCCCACTGTGGCGTTAAAGTCCCCCATAACAATCTATTATGCGGATGGCACGTCGCTGCGACGTGTCATGAGCTTCAAGCAAGTACTTGCCGAAGCTATTGACAGAGATGTGAGCCGTATATGAGGTGGCAGGGCTGGCAAAATGCCACGGGCCCCCGACCCGAGAGGGCCCCCGACCCGAGAGGGCCCCGGCCCCAGCGGCAGCGGCTAAGAGCTCAAAAATAGCCTAACATTTTTTTTAAGTATTTAAAATCTATTAAAGTGAGAAGCAACTAAGGATATTGGATAAGGATTCAAACTAATTATAATGATTTCAGTATATTTAAAACAAAAAAAATGTCGATCGATTTCAGAATGTATCTATTGCTTGCTTCTTAATTTTTTGTCGCGGTGCATTGGCGCGGGCGAACATGCGCGATGACGATTGATTTCATACAAGTTCATACCGAGACCAACACGTCAAGACGCTCCGCTTAGACTGTGCAGCTTCCCGCTCAACTGTTCTAGCATTTCCACTACCAAAACGATGTCGTCTGCCAACCGAAGCATTTGCCATTATATTCACATCCCATTCCTCCCAGTCCAGCGTCTTAAAGACATCCTAAAACATGTTAGTGAAGAGCTTAGGGGTTATAATATCGCCCTGTCTTACCCCTCTACGCAAGTCAATGGGATTCGCCTTTTGCCTTTTCGAAACCCGGCCTGTCCTACGGCTGAAATTCGTCGAGTTTTCCGGCGAGGTGGTTTGTGACTAGTTTCGAGAACAACTTATATGTGTGGCTCAGAAGTGAGATGGGTCTACAGTCAGTCTTCAGCAAGATTTTTTTACGTTTTATGAAGAACAGAGCCACCGAATTCCCTTTCCACGCTTTAGATGTTTGTCCCTACTGGAGGACAGAATTAAATGGTCTGAGACACAGGTTAATTCCTAGTTCAGACAAGGCAACTTATATATTCACTGCTGTACTAAGTCGAGTATTTTACCGTAGCTATTAAATTAAACATGTTACTTTATTGTACTTACCTGTGTTATTTTTAGTCAGACCTGTTCTATTTATAAGCAATTAATTGTAAAATGTTTTTAATGTATGATAGGAGACGAAAATAAATTTTATAATTCTATTATATTATTAAATAAGCTCGTCAGCTCTTTAAGGACCGGAGTCTCACCCGCTTTAAGTAGCTCGGTTGATATTCCGTACTACCCAGGGGATTTATTGTTTTTAAGTTGCTCGAGAGCCGCTTTGACCTCAGCCTGGTCGATATCTGGGATGTCGTCGGTGTAGTAGTGTAGTAGCGTGTTGGTTTTGGTCATCGTCGCTGGGTCACGTGGGGTTTTCTTCCGTGATGCTGATCTCTGTAAAAGCTCTCGATTTCCTCGAGAATCTCGAAACTTGAGGTCACAATAGTGCCCACCCGCTGTTTTCATTTCGTCAGACGGGATCTTCCAAACTGTTGAGCTAACAACTTATAGCACCTGTTCTGCTCGATCGCAGCCTCGACGATGCTAGTGTTGTAGCGTTAAGGTCGCGTCGTATCAGCTTGCGGATTCGGATGTTTAAGTCCCTCAGGTCTGACAAAGGCGTGTGCGTCTGTGGCATTAAACGTCTATTTCTCAAGTTGAGTTTTATGCTTGTAATTTTGCTTTTTATGGACAAAAACTTTCGAGACACTTGTTGTACCGTTTTGACCACTCTATGGTTTTATTTTTAACTTTGTCAGTGGTATCCATTGATTTTCCAATTAGAAATTTTCGGGCCCCATGGCCATATGCAGCGCAGAAAAATTTCGTTAAGCATTCAAAGTAAGAATTCAAAAAAGCCACTACTGCACCGTTTGGACCTGTTTTTATTTGTTCTGTGGTATGGACCGATTATCGTTTCGCCGCGTTTTAGTACTCCCACTGTGGCGTTAAAGTCCCCCATAACAACATTGTAGTTAGCCTTAGCAGTACCGTGTGATGCGGTGTATGACCTCGTACACGACCTTAATTGCCTCGTCAGTGCCTCTCGAGTTCCGGGCATACACTTGAACCCCCTTCGGGGGGGTATCCGTCGGTGAGCTTCAGTATTAAATATGCTACCCGAGCCAAGACACTACTGACTTCCACAACGCTGCTAACAAGATCCTTTTTTACCATAAAACCGATAGCGCCCACGGAGAAATGCTTCACGATAGTAGAACAGGTTGCCGGACGCCAAGGCTCAGCGTGTCCTCCCCTGTTTTTGGACCTCGCACAAACCCAATATGTGCCATTTCACCGTGTGCACTTTTGTCCTACGTAACAGGTGGTGAATCCATTAACGTGCTTAAATGGACTGCGGCGGGCTAATGTTGAAATTTTTCAAGCAGCCCGGGCCTTCAGCTTATCTTAACGGCTGTCATGATTCTGGCAACCGGGACCAAGGGCGTAACGTGTCCTCGGAAGCACGGAAATAATCGTAAATAGAAATACCTCAAAGCCGTCGCCCATCTAATGACCAGCCACAACGAAAGTTGCTTAACGCAATGATCGTTGACAAAACACTGAGTTCGCGGGGCCACGAGCGCTTCATCCGCTTCATCATCTATTTTATTTGTTAATAGTGTTCAGTAACTACTTGGACTCATTAAAGTTAAATTACAATGTGACGATTTTTACTGGGAGGGTCCCATCCAAAGAATTTGCCACGGGCCTCACATGGTATAGTTACGCCACTGATAGTTAGTCAATTAGCAGCTAGTATAATATAAAAATCTAATTGAATTTAAATTTAGATTTAATTTACATATAATGAAATTTACAAAGAACTATGTGAAGGCTAACTGAAGGCTGCATTAATTAACGACTATTTAGCAAAACAGAGACGTTGTCAGTTATACTTTTGAATTAATTTGTTTTTAAATAAATACTACTATCCAACTAATATTAAACATTTTAAAATATGTTTGTTATTCTTTACCGCATAAACTACTGAATAGGTTTTAATGAAACTTAACGGTAATAGCTTACACATCAGAATAGGATATATGCTACATTTTAACCCCGGGAACAAGTTCCTGTTGGAAACGGGAACGGAAAACTTCACCACGCTGAAGAAGGCGCAGGAATTAACTAGTGCTTATTTATAGGTGATCTATACTTTACTATGCAGTACTATACTATACTTTACTTTACTACTCTTTACAATGCAGTTTACAAGTAATATCGGGAGTAGTTTACTATGCGGATCTCGTGGCATCAAGGGTAAATTTTCGTGCTTTTAAACGTTTCTGCCATACATATTACTGGAATCAAACAAAGCTCACATAGGACCCGTAGTATACTATTACCGTGAAGCTTCCCTTTTTCTATAAGGATTTACACCTGGTTGCTTTCCAGGTCTCCCGCTTTCCAAAAGAGGAAAGAGGCGTTATGTTCTTTTTCCAACTTACTCAAACTATCTTCTGATTAATTTCGTTGCGGGTTCCAAGACATGCTAACTTCTCATGTGACTTCACCGAGATCGAGCTCGGTGTAACTTTTGTGGTCTTAGTCATTGCTGTAGATCCTGGTTTACAGGAGTCACAGTAATGGGAATGTGGGTGGGATAAGTACGAATAAAAAATGACGTTAATTAGACGTGCTAATTAGTGTCTAGCACATAATACCTTTTAGCCTTTTTGTTACCACCTCACTAAAAAGGCAACGGGTTCAAAATTTCTTCGAAATTTAACATCTAAAATAGACACATTTTACTAAATTTTTTCGGCCCTTTAGACCCACCCCAGTTCCGTGCTTCGGAAGGCACGTTAAGCTGTTGGTTCCGGTTGCCAATAAAATGGCAGTCGTTAAGCCAAGTTAAAGGACACGCTGGCCCCTTCCCATCTACATGGAACCAACAACAGAGCTGATGCGGCTTGTGAAGCGGCTGAAAAAGCTAAAACATTCAAATACAGGGGTCATGACTCCGAATATGATTTTGTCCCATTCGGTGTCGAGACTCTTGGTCCGTGGGGTCCTAGCGCTATAAGGCTTTTTAAGGAAATTGCGAAAAGGTTAGTCGACATCACAGGAGACCAAAGAGTTGGCAGCTACCTCGGACAAAGAATTAGTCCAGCTATTCAAAGGGGGAACGCTGCCAGTACCTTCGGAACCTTGCCTAAAGGGACCTCTTTTATTAATATATTTTAGTTTTGTATCATTTTGTTAAGGTTATATTTAATGTTAATATTAAGTTAAATTAAGTATGTATTTTGGTATATATGGTAATTAAAGGCCTTATTACCTTAAAAATTACAACAGCAGGTAGCAACAACCTGCGTCTGTCTATTTCAACACAACAATGGGCTCACCACCTATTGCGTGGGACAGGAATACACATGGTGAAAAGTGGGCATATAATTATATGCCTCTGCCACACCTTTGGGGATAAGGAGTAATAAAAAAAATTAATTGTACTCTTTACTAATTAATCTGTTAAGCTGAAGCAGTTGTTGAAATACTACTTCAATTTATACTTGTTTCTATGTTGATTCTCATCTTGTATACAATTAATATAATGAATGCTTCTGCGCTGTGTAAAAAAAATGTTTTAAAATATTTATCTATTTATTTATTACTAGCTGTTGCCCGCGACTTCGCACGAAAAATTGTGGTGTGAAGCAAAATTTAAAATACTCTCTACCTAGTTCCTAAGCAAGTAGCTTTATAAACCATGTCTAATGTAGTAATAATACAAATAGTTAAAATCAGATCATTGATGCTTGAACGAAATTAAATTCTTCTCTGCCAAGCTCATAGGTTTTAGCGTTTTTTCCATAGCGTGATTATCATCACTACATATTATAAAACAAAGTACCGTTTTTTTATTAATCTCAATGTCAAAAATGTCATGTCATGTAAAACAAAATAATATGAAATTTCGCTGAAAAACAATTAAATATACCAGTTTTTTTTATATTAATCAGCGCCATAAACGTACTTTATTTAATTTAGTACTTGGTCTACAAACAAACAGGCTGTTAGTCGCCAAATGGTCATCGTTGCTTATGACAATGATTTGGTGACATATTTTATAATTCACTTATAAATCAACGAATTTTATTTTTTATAGAAAATATTTTAGCTGCTCTTTTTACAACCAATTTTACAACAATCACTGTGCCAAGTGACTATTTTGCATTACTCAGACCACTGTGCAGAAGAGGCGCAGGCGTAGTTCCTTTCATCAAATCAAGCAAAGACAACAATAGTATAGTGTCAACCAAACTTGTGTCAATCATTTATTTCTAATTTTTCCTTTACTAACCTTTACAAAGACACAAATTTTAAAACTTATAAGAATAACTCTTATAAGTTTTAAAATTTGTGTCTTTGTATAGTGTTTTATGTAAATATACATTTATGTTAAATTGCAGCAATGCGGAGGTAAGTGAACCTACTTCATCACTATTTGATTTAGTTCGTTGCCCCTACTGTTCCCAAGCCCGTTTCTTCAGGGTTTGAAAATACATGTTGGGAAAGTCCACAAACTCCAACATGTATTTACGAACCCTTCGGCACATGTTTCTCCCATTACTTTAGATTTTAACAGTGACGAGACCCCTCTTTGGAAAACACTCTCAAAATTAAAAAAATCTGTTCCCGTTTTAAAAAGAATTCCCCGGGGTGCAGGCCTACGGTGGCTAAATGTTTAGCCGGTTACTTGGGTCTTGCAGTCCGAGAAATCTCTAAATCGGCTTGGGATCAGCTGTTCACTTTCCCATTCAAAATTCTTTACATCAATAAGGACAAAACTACAACTTCGAAATCCTTAACTGCCCAATTAATAAATAATTGCAATAATTTGACTTATAATTTAGATTTAGAAGCGCTCGTGGCCCCGCAGTCTCAGTGTTCGGTAAACGATCACTGAGGTACGCAACTTTCACTATGGCTGGTCGTCGGATGGGTGACCACTTTGTGGCATTTACATTTGCGAGCGTTTTCGTGCTTCGGAAGCCACGTTAAGCCGTTGGTCCCGGTTGCCAGTAAAATGGCAGTCGTTAAGCCTGGTTGAAGGCCTTATAGGCGGCTTAAAAAATTTCAACAGCAGGTAGCCACAACCTGCGTCTGTCTATTTCAACACGGCAATGGGCTCACCACCTATTACGTGGGACAGGAATCCACACGGTGAAAAGTGGATAAGGCGTGATGGATATTTATTATTTATTTATTTATAATTTAGATGCAAAATTTTCAATGGTATTTTTTAATTTTTTCTACTTATTTTATCTCTCTTATTTTTATGATTTTAAAGCGAAGTAGAAGTGTACTGGCTAATTTATATGTGTTTAATTAAATGTTTTTCTTTCTTTCATTTTTCCTCACCTGCTTTCATTGCCCCAGATCGAAAAACCCCTTGCTAAAAGTTTTTGGCTATATCAGGATTGTCCATGCCAAGTTGCATGCAATCCGATGAAAAATGCGACCTGTAGACTGAATGGACGAACGGACGATCGGTCGGACATCGATAGCAGTTTTACCGTACCAGTGGACTTAAAACGGAGACTTACAAAAATAGCATAAAAACAGAAAATTTATAAACCAATAAATATGTTTTACTTAATATAAGTAATTGTGACCAAACCTTTCCCATCAAGTTCTACAGGGCCCGAGAATCCTTGAACATCATAATAAAATTTTAAAACTAATTTTGTGCATCGCAATTCATGTATATATGTACTGTCATCGTAATCTAGCCTAAAAATAAATTTTAGACTAATAGAATAAAAAAATATACTAGATCGTTCAATAAGTCCTCGGGATTTATTGAACGAATTAACTGCCCAAATAAAAAATAATCGCAATAATTTGACTTATAATTTAGATGCAAAATTTTCAATAGTATTTTTTCATTTTTTCTAATGTTTTAATCTCTCTTATTATTTTTATGATTTTAAAGCGAAGTAGAAGTGTACTGGCTTACTTGGAAATGGCGTATATATTAAAAACTCTTTTGATTTTTTAAAAGTACTGGCCTTCAATAAAAGGTATATGTAAAATTTAAAAAAATGTAATTTTATAATATTGATTTTGCAGACATTTAAGTGACGCTACGCTTGAAGTTTCGATACAATGGAAACAAACGAGTTTCGCGTCTTGATAAAACATTGTTTTTTAAATATAACTTTAATTTAATCCATTCAGTAGTTACTGAGTTTATACCGGGACGTGCATATATACCTAATTGTTCTCTGCCGAGCTCCTAGGTTATGTAGCATAATAATATATAGCCTATGTTTAGGCACAGCCTGTTGGTAATATTAGTGCAAAATTTTAATTAAATCCATTCAGTGATTTCTGAGTATATCCCGGACATGCATTTATAGCTAATTGTTCTCTGCCAAACTCCTAGAAAATGTAGCGTGCCTACGTATAGGCCCGACCTGTTTTAATGTTCGCGCAAATTTTGAATTAAATCCAATCACTAGTTTGAGTTAATCCCGTACATACCTACCGCAGACAAACAGACAGACAAACACTCATTTAATCCCGTAGTTTGTTAATTTTGCAATACATTTGAAAATTTGATCAATTTGTTGATTGAAAAATTATTTAAGCAATTATTTTCCTAAATTTCTCATAAATTTTTAATAGTGGAAAAAGACAATTCGATTCGTGACAGGGATTGAACCTGTGACCTTTGCCTAACCAGGGCAATGTTCTAGACACCTGAACTACCCGAACCGTATCGAATCAAGTTGGAATTCTTCACCATATTTTAATCGTCATTTTAAGAGTATGACCAGAGCCATCTATCGAGCTAATGAACAACTCGATACCAATTTGTTGATATTTATGTTTACTGCTCCGCTCTCCTGGGTGCATGCTTACCCATCGCCTTCCTTGATCATTTTTCAATTCGAACCAATAGATCCTGAGATTAGAGCTTTCAACCAAACAAACAGACAATCTGTTCAACTTCATATTTCAAATCTATACTCTATCTAGAATCTATATTCTATTTTATTCACGACCAAATATGACGTTAAAAACAAAAGCAATCTGTATAATCTATACAACGATGGGAATCAACATAGAAGCAAGTATAAATCAGAGTAGTATTTCAACTGCTTGTTCAGAAGTACGAATACCCTCAAACTACAGTATGGGAAACTATAAACTCCTGTGGTTGGTGCCAGTGTTGACGCTACTAGAATTCAACTCAGTGCAAAGTAAGATTTAAATAAATATTTTTAACTTAGTTTTTGGTATTGGTAGTCGTCGATTTGTATTCAATTATTTATTTATTTATTAATTTCCTTGTGGATTTCGGTTCGTCATTCCTCCGTTACAATTAGTAGAGCTTATTCTTAACAGTTGTGCGTTAGAATAGACGTATCGAGGATTTTTTTTATATTTGACACGACATTATGGCGCCGCCCGCCTCATGGGATGCAGAGATGACGATCCGTGACTGAGGGCTGCTTTCCCAGCTGGTAAGGTCCCGATAGTGACCCTCAGGTTGACGGCCTAGAAATTGTCTTTTCACTGTTTTACTAAAGGACCCAGGATTATAAGAGGACGAATACTCGTGCGCTGGCAGAGTTCCATGCTTTTATGGTGCGACACATGAAAGACCTGCGAATTCTTTCGGTTCTGGGCACAATAGTGTCCACAATGTGAGGATGGTGTTGTTCGGGAACGGAAGGAGAGGGTAGGATCAAGTGAAAGAGTTCTTCAGAACACTCACCGTGGTACATACGGTAAAACGCAGCTAAGCTGGAACCGTTCTGCGCATCTCGCAACGGTTCAAGACTACCAGTGACCTCTGGGCAATTAATAATACGGATGGTACGACGCTGTAACGTCAAGAGCTTCAAGCAAGTATTTTGCGGATCTATCCCAGAGATGTTAGCAGTATTCTGCAGCACCTCGCGCAAAATACCGCCTCTCCCTGTTAAGGACTCCAAGCTAGCGAGAGGCAAAGCTGATGCCATTCCTCGATGTTTTTTTTTCATATTTTTACACCAACGTGCAATCAGTCTCTCAGTTAGACCATAAGCAGTTATTATTAAAGTATTATTGACGTGTTAGGCTTGCCGTCCCATAGGTGAGCTGCTCTTTTGTTGCTTAGATATAATCCCAGGTGTGAGAAATCTAATTTTGTAGTGAAATTCATTCACTACAAAATTAGATTAACAAATCGTATTTTTAATGTTCTTGCGTGCGAATCTACTTTAGGCGATTCTGGTTTCATTATATTTTTGTTTTAAAACTGTTATTTTATAAGTCAAACCTATTTCATCGTTTAAATGTGACGATAACTATTATAAATTATTGAAATACATAATTACCTATATCAACTAACCATATTAACTATACCCTTAAATATGGAAAACGTTTTTATAATTAAGTAAATTATTGTGACATTTTTTACACATAATATTCTAGCCCGTATTAAGTTAATATATATCATAAACATACTTAAATATTTCTAAATACATAACATAATATATTATCTATTGTAAAATCCATTTGTTTTTAAATTATATATAGATACAAATAAAATTAAAAGCATAATCTAACACTAAATATAAAAAAAAACAACTAACTAAACTTAAATAAATATACATTACCTTATAAAAAATAAATAAAATATAAATTAATAAATACATACATATAATCTTCCGCCGCTCATAAATATATACTTAAAAATCAGTATAAGATAAGAATGAAGGTATTGGCCAGGCATCGGGCTAGCCGTAATATTGTTGATTTTTGGAAGGAGATAAAAAAATTAGACAATCGAATTAGTATGCCTATAAATGTAGAAGGTGAAAATAATAAGAAGAACATTGCTAACATATTTCGAAATCATTTTAATGTAAAGCTAGATAATAATATGCAGAAAACGTTTATACCTACGACCTGTCGTGGCTCGGAGTCTCTCCGTGTCACTGTTACACCAAGAGATATTGGAGATATATTGAAGAGCATAAAGGGCGGGAAGTCTCCCGGCTATATATATATATATATATATATAGATAGATATAGATATGTTAATAATTTAAGTTATGCTGACGATATGGTGCTGCTTAGTCCCACTATCAAGGGCTTGCGAATGCTCTTGGGTATTTGTGAACAGTATGCAAAGGACCACAATTTGTCCTATAATCAAAAAAAGACGGAAATGGTGGTTTTCGGAGCTTGTTAAGGACCTCAGTATGTGCCGGAGCTGCGTATGAACAGACAACCCATTAAGACTGTGAAAAGCTTCAAGTACCTTTCGTAGATCACATCGTGACCTCGAATCTTAAAGACGATGATGACATAGAGCGGCAGAGGCGCGCCTTGTGTGTGGTAGGGAATATGATAGTGAGAAGGTTTCGCAATGCTTCGCCTGATGTGAAGGTGACGTTATTTAGATCATTCTGTCAAACTTTTTACACTTGTCAACTCTGGACTGAGTACACTGTAAGGTCACACGATTCTATACGCGTCACCTATAATAATATCTTTAGACTACTGATGGGATTGTCTCGGAGCTGTAGCGCGTCTGGGATGTTCCTTGATGCACGCATTGATACCTTCAACGCTATTCAGCGCAAGAGAATAGCGTCCTTCATGTCCCGGGTTGACGGGTGTAAAAATTCTATTGTAAGGAGTTTGGCGGACCGCATGCGATTGACTGTAACGTACAGACAATGGTTGACTATTGCCACCTGACCTATTTATAATTTTAATTTAATTTATTTATTTTTTTTAAGATAATTTATTATGTTTGCTTATTGATTTAATTTATTATGTAATAATTAATGTAATTTTTTTTTGTATGCGTTTTTATTGTACTAATTGATATGGATCTAGAATCTGAAATAAAATTTTATTATTATCTTCTTCTTTTATTATTATTATAATACATAGTAAACATACACACTCCGAAACACACATGTGTGATCACACAAATATTTGATCTGACCCGGGGTTCAAATCCGAAACATTCTGTTCATATCACAAACTTTAACTCTTTATAACATTGGTATAGATTATATTTATTAAATATGATACTTTTTTACCAACTTGAATACTGACCCAGTCTTAAAATACAAAAATCGAGAAAATTCCCGATAGCCAAAAGTAGATTCACACTCCAAAACATTGAAAATACGATTTGTTAATCTAATTTTGTAATGAACAACTATCAGCGACTTCTTAAATGAAAGATGTTTAGTGACAAGTGAAAGGACTCCTATCATCGTTTTATGGGCGTTTGTAATGTTAAGTTTTATTTGGAATCTTGTTACAACACCGACATATGGTAGTTCAGATGTTAAGGTGTTTTGTAAATTTAAACACGTTAAGGAACTTTTGGAGGTGACTGTACCTGTGTGTTAACTGAGTTTAATTTTTTTTTCTTTTTTTTTATTATAATGCAAGATAAAGCTGGCGACAAACTAATCTTACTTACGGCAGTTTCAATGGAAAACCGCTCAAGTTTACACATATTTTTTAGGTATAACGGATGTTATTGAATTAATTGAGCGTTTATGACTATCTTAGCAAATCTCTGTTTTTGTAAGATATTTCCCGTATATCAAAAATGTCTTTCCTCCATCTCTTTACCTGATGCCAGAGAACATAATATAAATCAAGTTAGTAGCTGACCTCCCCCCTTTTTGGGAGGAATTCTCTCTCGATAAAAAATTCCCCTCATCAATCTGAAAACCGCGACAGTCAAATTTTTCATAATGTTCTGGATGTTAATATTTACTTATGAGTGTTTTAATTTCAGCCAAAGAAATGTGTGATTTGAGTGACTCGCCATGTTTAACAAAAGCAGCAAATAATATATACCAAATTATTATGACGGGATTAAAGGACCTATTTGAACCTCTAGATCCATATCATATAGACAAGAACAATGGAGGTGTCAACGATTATCATTTTAAGAGAACGAATGTTGAATTAAAAGGACAAAAAGGTTGTGTGGTTAAAAATTTGAAGTAAGTGTCTTTTTATTTTCTATGTGGTGATGATACGAAATGAATCAAAGTATTGTTTCCATTAATGACAGTTTTTTTTCGTTAGACATTCAATCTTGTTCAATTCCGTGCTTCTGAAGGTACGCTAAGCTGTTGGTACCGGTTCCCTGTAACATAGCAGTCGTTAAGCCCAGTTGAAAGCCTTATGGGAAGCTTGAAAATTTTCAAACGCAGGTCGTCACAGCCTGCAGCTGTCTATTTCAACACGGCAATGACCTCTCCAACTGTAACGTAGGACAAAATTGCATACGTTGAAATTTGACCGTATTGTATGGGTCCGTATTGGCGTGTATACCTAATTATTATTTTAAAAGCTTTTAATTAACTTGAAACGTATGTATCTTTATTCGGTTGAATTCTTGCAACTTAATTTTCGCTCGTTCTTATACAATATGGATATCAAATGAAAGGTCTTACTGAGAATTATTCTGTTTAGGGCATTTAAATAAAAGCTCAATTTTTGATAAATTTTTAAAGCATATATTAGCTAAATTTCTCATATATTTTTAATAAAGTGGAAAAAGACAATTTGATTTCAATTCCACCACAAACCAGGGCAATGTTCTAGCCACCTGAACTACCCGGGTAGTTCAGGTGGCTAGAACATTGCCCTGGTTAGGCAAAGGTCACAGGTTCAATCCCTGTCTCGAATCAAATTGTCTTTTTCCACTTGATTAAAAATTTATGAGAAATTTAGCAAATAATTGCTTTTAAAATTTATCAATATACTGAGTGGAGTCCATTGCATCAATGTTTAAAAATAGTTGTAACACTGTTCATTGGTATCGAGTTGTTCATTAGCTCGATAGATGGCTCTGGTCATACTCTTAAAAATGACGATATAAATATGGTGGAGAATTTCAACTTGATTCGATACGGTTCGGGTAGTTCAGGTGGCTAGAACATTGCCCTGGTTAGGCAAAGGTCACAGGTTCAATCCCTGTCTCGAATCAAATTGTCTTTTTCCACTTTATTAAAAATTTATGAGCTCAATTTTTTTTCAAGATTTTTAGTTTTTCTAACCCATAGAAGAGCAAAGGTTTAAATTAAAATACGCGAAAAAGACCCGAATACCAAAACGAAATAGATTTGAGTATAAAAAAACAAAGTAAGTAAATTTCGAGATACTTTTTTTCTAAATTATTCATATGTTTATTGCAGATTTTTCGTTGCAGAGCAGTTAAAATATGAATTCTACCTGCACTGTCCTAAAATAGTCTTAAATTTTCAGTATGAAGCTAAAGGAAAGTTAGAAGATAAACATATTGATGGAATAATTCTTGCTTCCGAAACTTTAGGTAATTAATTTGGCGGTTTGGTCTATTGTCCTCCACAATTCCCTGGACAGTTATAAATTAAACATCTTAAAATATTATCAAATAGGCCTTATTTTTGTGTCTGCGGATATCTTTACCATTAACTCAGTTAATGATTATAGTTTGATGGTAAAATAGACTATTCAATTAACAGCTGTCCAGGCAATTTTGGAGGCCATAGTACCTGCCCTTACTGTCTTGTCTCAAAGATCCATCCTGTGTAAGCTCAAAATAAAAAAAACATGTGCAAAAGTCTTCTTTGCCCAGTTCTTCTATTTCGACGAGAAAACCGTGCAAGAGTAATCAGTCAGAACTAAAACAATAATGTTTGTTGAAACTTTATCTTCTTCAAGTCTTACCGATTAGAGCTACAATATATGCAATGACAAAAAAAAATCTAAAAATTAGTGACACTTTTTAAAATTTGTATCAGTATGTCAAAATATAGACACACGAGGCACTATCAAGACTGCTTGGCAATAAAAAAGATTTTTAGCTGCCAAGCTTTCTTTCAACGTATTTTCGACATGTGTTTCATGCGACATTTAAAAAGCGGAATATAGCAAAGTGAATAATAAGAATCAACAATACGAGTTATAGTTTTACAATGGAGGTCCATGTAAAAAAAATTAATGCCTTTTTTTATACTTTATTTACGTAAATGATATATATTTTTTTTTATTATTTGTTTCTTCTTCACGGGTATCTTCTTTTTTTTTTCTTACGAAGATACCCGGTCTTTTGGGAGGCTTACATGGAGACATAGAGGTCCAACACCTAGAGGCCTTTTGAGAATTTTAATGTAACAGGGAATGGGACTCCCACTGCAGACAATCCACGTCCGCCTTATGTAGAAGAACGGTAATGGACCATCTCCAATGGGAGTTAAACTATTGTACAATATGCTATATTATTAAAGCAAATAATATTTAGTTTAGCTAAGTTTTCAAATAAATGTTAATTTATTGTTACATTTCACAGACCACGGGCTAACGTAACGTTTGCACCTTTTTCATGATAAATATTTCTTTATTTTTTAATTAAAAAGTTATGGGCGGCTTGAAAATTTAGGTAGGTAAACACGGCAATGGGCTCACCACCTATTACGTGGGACAGGAATCCACACGGTGAAAAGTGAGCATATAATATGCCTCTGCCACCCCTTCGGGGATAAGCCGTGATGGATATTTATTTATTTATTTTTATTTATAAAAAGTAATTCAACCCTACAATTAATGGACGGTATTTTTTTTTTAGTACAACTACATAATTTAACGTCAAGGTATAGTAATGCAAGTTGCTATTACGTGCCCCTTTATCTTATTATTCTTCGATTTCAGAGGATTATCAGCTAATAATAAAAGGTAGATGTGAGAAGTTCGTATCAGAAAAAGATCAAAAAGAACGACTCGTCCTTAAGGAATATACATTAGAAAGCAATTTAGGAAAGTACACCTTTGAGAATAGAAAGTTAATTAAAGGTGACAAGGATATATGTAAGTTTTTTTAGAATATTAAAAATATGTAAATATGCTTAGGTCGACTCAAGTTCAGGACACTCGGTACGATGACGGCAACCCACGAACACCCTACTAACACTAGTGATGACGAGGTAGTGGTCTGATCCCAGCTTAGCGTCTCGATAAGCCCATGTGTCCATCACCTCTTTACGGAGCCGACTATCCATTGGGCAGAGCTCTATTATGATTCTATTTGACCTACATCTCCTCGTATACATAAATGAATTTGTTTGTAGTTGAACATTGTATTCGCCAAAAACAAATCACAAGCTACCGCCAATCCATTTAAGTCTCCACACACTAAAAGTCTTTCATTTTCCTCTACCACATTTAGAGCTTCTCTCATACTCTCATAAGTCCTCGCGTTCAGCGAAGACACCGGCGCGTAAGCAGCCGCCATGAAAATTCAACTATACGGGAATAATGCTATCGATGTCCAACCGTTCGTCCGTCTATTCAGTACACATGTCGCATTTTTCATCGGATTTGCATGCAACTTGGCATGGACAATCCTTGATATAGCCAAAATAATAATAATAATATAATAATTGATAATTATAATTGCAAAATTTCACATAAATTTTTAATAAAGTGGAAAAAGACAATTCGATTCGAGACAGGGATTGAACCTGTGACCTTTGCCTAACCAGGGCAATATTCTAGCCACCTGAACTACCCGAACCGTATCGAATCAAGTTGAAATTCTCCACCATATTTATATCGTCATTTTAAGAGTATGACCAGAGCCATCTATCGAGCTAATGAACAACTCGATACCAATGAACAGTGTTACAACTATTTTTAAACATTGATGCAATGGACTCCACTCAGTATATTGATAATTTTTTTTAAAGCAATTATTTGCTAAATTTCTCATAAATTTTTAATAAAGTGGAAAAAGACAATAAAAATTTTAAATAATAATATGTTAAAAACTTTTAGCTTTATTCATTATCCTCTTGCCCTTGTCCCAATTTACTTGGGGTCGGCGCAGTACATCTAAGTTCCATACTGCAAAATGTTTTGGCTCGGTTTTTATGGTCGGCCGCCAGCCTGACACCAACCCTCCTTGGGAATGCTATCGTTTGGTGGTTTACCCGCCACCACATGGGTGCCTTTCCAAGCCTTTCAATACTCCGAACCTTTACAAGGGGCAGGTTGCTTTTTCACAGGGGGAGGTTCTTCTTTGGTTATTAATAGTCCTTGTCTACTCGTATACAATGCGTTGACGTCAGCTATAGCTATGCAATACGGCATATTCCTATCGTGTACCATCATGCTAGGTTTTTCTTCCATATATATTTACGGCTCATATAGTATCTAACGCTTTAAGAAACTGCCTCTGACCATCTCTAGTAAATCTGATCTCCCAAACTTGTGTATTTGGAGCAAGGTGACGATCCAAAAAACTTTTAGCTTTATTAAATATGTTAAAAACTTTTAGCGAGGAGGAAATGGAGGCAGGGGAGGGGAAATGGTCCCGAAGTGGTTGGCAAGAGCGCTCAAAACGGTATAAAAATGTTTGGACCTTTTCCACAATGTATACTTTATTTATCTACGGTTCACAGAACCACTAGTATTATTATGTATACGAATGTGTTCGTGCTTTGGATGACAGGTAATATCACCAACTTGCAAGCCTTCAACTTGGCTTTATAAACGGCCTAAAGGGCGGCTTGAAAAATTTCAAGGTGCCACAGTTTTCGCCTCTCGATTTAAACACGACAATGGGCTCAGCTGCGACTAAAATGTATATGATGAAGTGTGAGTGTCTAGTATGCCTACCCTCTGAATATTAATAGCATGACTGTTGAGTAAATTAAGTGAATTATGGTCAATTTAGAATAATCGAGTACTAATATGTTATTCCTACACTCAAAAACCACATTAGTGAATTTGATAACATTGTATGATAATATTATATTTATTTGCAGTGGACTTTGTTGTGATGTACTTAAATAATAATTACGGAAAGACTTTGGCGGAAAATGTACAAAACCCGATTCTTTTGGAATTTTTCACTACCTATATAAAGTCTGTAAGTACGTACCTAGCTGCTACTCCTTTGGAAGAAGCGTATGCGAAAGATCAAAAGTAAAGATGACAGGAAAATTTAACTTGATTTTCTTTTTTTCTTTCGGTGAATTTAATATTTATAGTTAATTATATGTTTTCAAACTAAATATTTTTCTTTTATTGCATTTATTTTTCAATTAAATATTTTATAATACCTTTATTGTAGAATCTTCGTCTTCTACGTCTTACGGCCGAATAATGAATAGTCCCTCAAATATCTAACTGATAAATTTAATATATTAAGTTAATTATATGTTTTCAAACTATATATGTTTCTTTTATTGCATTTCATTTTCAAATAAATATTTTATAATACCTTTATTGTAGAATCTTCGTCTTCTACGTCTTACGGCCGAATAATGAATAGACCCTCAAATATCTAACTGCAACTTAAATGTTTGTGCAGTTCTTAAATACAACATTCGTATTCAGAAACAGCAACTTTAAGGACATGTTAAATTTAAGGTGAACTCAGGTTAAGTTGCGATCAGACGCCATTTTGTGTAAAATTCGTATAATGGAATGCCACTCAATTTTATTTATTTTCAGTTTAATATTGAAATGTTGCCATTACTTAAGCACTAATGCAAGAATAAGGAATGCTTTGTAAGTCGGACCTTACTCTCTGTTTATTAATAACGTAGTTAACACATCGTTACTCCTTGGCTAATCTAGGAGTAACTAGTCCAAGAGTAAGAGTGGAGTAAAATAAGAATAAGCCATTTTTATTAATAAGACCGCTTGTGTATTTTTTGTATAGATGAGAACCCAATACATATTAGTGATGTTTTGTGAAGGGTGTTCTGTGTTTGACAGCTGCTGGCAAATTTCTACGTTTCTCAGGATTAGGACGGGCGAGAACTTTATGTCGCCGTAGAATTGATTTGAGCACAAATAGCTGCCGAACACTGAGTACTTTGCAATCGGTGTACAATTGAGATGTGGGATATTTGATTTCTTGACATTATCTTAAGAACAGACCTTTGTGCTCTCTCTAATCCGAGAATTATTGTTTTATGAGCGCGATACACCATTCTCAGAGTTTCTCTGTTAGCCGAGTCTCGAAGGGACTTGCAAGTGCCGATAAGACGTAAGGTTCTGTTTATTAGTGCGGTGATTTGTTTGTCCCATTTTAGGCAATTGTCTAATAGCACCCCCAAATATCTCACTGAGTCAGTTCTTGTTAATGGAATACACGAGCATGAGTCTAATGAAATCGCGCATGTGTGTGCTGTTAAGGTAAACGTGTCAGATGGACTTGTAAAACTACGATGAACAAAGGGTATATAGACTGTTTTGTTAAATTAAGAGTCAGTAGATTATTATTTAGCCATGTCGTAACATGTTTTAGGGCTGATTTAGCATTAGTTTGAATGTTTTTCTAGTTAGGTTCCATGTGGGACAATTGCTGTGTCATCGGCATAAGCGTATATATTGCGTCTCGTTAGGGTCAACTTGCAGAGGTCGTTAAATATACACTCCCGGACACCTTAATCGAGCCACCTTAATTTTTTTGGTTTGTAGTACTGTAACTTATAAAAGATGTATGTAGAAGGAAAATGTTTTGATGCAGTTTTGGAGCTGGTATACTCATCATTCATTTAGAGTGCCACTGTTCTAAATTTGAACTACAGTTTATTAAAAAAGTCGAGTTACGTTGAAACAAGTCCATATTTGCTTTTTTCAAGGAAAAAAATCTAATCGATTTTTAAACAAAGACATGTTTTACATGAGAAGAAATGTTTATTTAGTAACTTTTATTGCCTCCCAGTGCATTTATGACAGCTCTCATATGGTTTGGCATAGAATTAATCAATGTCGTTATGACATGTTGAGGAATGTCCTCCCATTCATCCAAAATTACATTTTTGAGCTCCTGCATGGTTTGCGGGGCAGAATGATGAGCTCGAACACGCCTCTTCAGCTCATCCCATAGATGCTCTATAGGATTCATATCAGGACTTCGCGCTGGCCATCACATAACAGTGATACCAATGTCATTTAAGTACTCCCTGACGATTCCCGCAGTATGGGCCCTTGCATTATCATGCATTAAAACGACATCTTGGCCAATAAATCCAGCATATGGCATCACGTGACTTTCTAAACATTGGCGAATGTATCTATTGCCATCTAGGGGCGGCAGTCGTGGTCCCGTCACTACCTCTAGCTCAGTTTTATCTTCCATAGAGATTCCTCCCCAGACTGTCCATGATCCTCCATCATAAATCACTTTCTCGTCAATACAGCATTGCGCGAAAGAACCTGGCTCCATTGATGTCGAGTCCAATTTAGATGTTCGCGCGCAAACTCTAGACGGGCTATTCGGTGTGCTCATGTCAATTTGGGTCCATTGGCTGGCTTAATGGGGCTTTAAACCACGTTCATTGAGTCGCCTTCTAACGGTCCGAGCACTTACAGCCACTCCGTGAAAGTCCCTGAGCTGTTCTTGTATCTGAACAGAGTTAAGGCGTCGATTTCGTAAGCTAGTAGTGACAATGTATTGATCTTGTCTCGCCGTTGTCACTCGGTAACGAGGTCCTCCTGTACGCCGAACGAAGCCGCCAGTCTCCAGGTATCGGTGGTACACTCTGAACAGCGGAACGACTTATGTGAAATTGTGAACTCACATCTCGCTGACTTAGCCCAGATTGAAGAAGTGCTACAGCTTGCGCGGCTACTTCAGGTGAAGTATCCATAATTTTATAGCCAAAAACGGTTCAAATTATAGAAAAATAACTAAACTAAACTTTGGTTAACAACAATTGCGAAAATTCAAACCAAATCGACATTAAATTGCTTCAAAAGCAACTTTCAACAGTCATTATTTTTTTCAAATCAGTGACCAAGCTCGGCTTTTGTTCTTTATTTTAAATTCTAAAATTCAAATTTGGAATAATACATACGGGAAAGACGATGAAATATGCCAGCATTAAAAATGCATAAAAACTGTTTTTGTTATATTGTATATTTTTTGTGTATTGGCCTCTTAGGCCCGGGAATGTAAGGTGGCTCGATTCAAGAGTCCGGGAGTGTATATTTGGAAAAGAGTAGGCCCAAGAATGCTCCCCTGCGGATTTCCGTACGATGTAGATAGCTCGTCACTGATATATTTTTCTAATTTAACACATTGAGTACGGTCTGTAAGGTAGTCCTTGAACAGGTCCAGTGCTAACCCTCGCACCCCAGCGCCCTCTAGCTTGCTAATGAGCTTGGGAACTGAAACCGTATCAAATTTGTTAAATCTAGAAAAGTACCCAGACACTTTGTCTGTTTGTTCAATTTTCTTGCAACAAATTCTGTTAGGTCTAAAACAGCATCCTCCGTTGAGACTTGTCCGCTATAACCTTATTCCTGTCAAGAAAACATCTCAACTGTTCGTTTAAAATCTTTTCCAGGATTTTAGAAACTGCGAACAGAACAGATATAGGTCTATAGTTACGGATACAGCTTCTGTCGTCCTTTTTAAAGATTGGGTGTACAATTGATTTTCTAAGTGCCTTAGGGAAGACTCCTTGCTGAAGACAAAGGTTAAAGGCATTTATGATTAAAAGTACTAGAGTTTCTCGACATTGTTTTAGCATGGTAGACGAAATCCCATCCCATCCAAAAGCACAGTTGCTACGTAACTGCAGAATGTGGGACTCCACTTGCGTCTCATCAATTGGTAAGAAGCCCATAGAGTTGACAGGTGGAGAAAATTTAATATTTAAAGAAGTAGGTAGGTTCGTGTCTATTTTGGAAGCCAAATATTTCACCTATGTCACAGAAGATTAGGGGCTATCGCACAAATTTAACAGTTCACTTTTTTTTGGCTTTATCACGGACGTTTTTAGTATGAGTAATTTCTTTGATAACTTTGCAAAATTCTTTGGGTTTATTTTTGGCCTTTGCTAATTCATTTGTTTCATATACTATTTTTAGTTTTCTTAGCAGAGAATTACAGTAGTTACGGTATCTTTTGTACGTAATTTTAAGGACTAGGTTTTCCGGGGTATATTTAGTTTCGGTGTGCATCTCTGTCTCGATTTTTGATACACTTTAATAGCCCGGGAGTAATCCAGGGTTTAATAAAAGGCTTTTTTGAGATATTTACTAAGGTTGTGTGTTTTGATATGATGGATGAAATGGTAGTTATTATTTCATTTATTGCCTCGTTAGCGTCATCAGTCATGTACACCTGACTGAAATCAGTTTTCTCAATTTCTTTTTGAGCAGCCTTATGATTTAATCGGGATATATGATGCAGGCTTTTCCGAAATGAGTCATTATGTTTGATGCTAAGTATAGTCGGATAATGATCAGTTATAGCAAACTCTAAAATTTAAGTAGTAGCTAACAAATTCGATTTTAAAAATATATGATCTAAGCAATTTCCTTTATCGCGCTGGGAGTAAATGTGTTGGGAATTATTTACGAGTGGCATTTAAAATTTGGTATTCGCTGCTATATTCATTATTATTTCCATGTCTTATTCGATGTTTATATCTCCTATGAGAAGTATATTTGAGTAAGGACTCAGTTGTTGATAAACGCGATTAGGCTGGTAAAAAAAGTTATTATGATGTTCTCTTGTGCTGTATGATGGAGATCTAAAATTGTCACTATAGCAAGTTTGTGTTCATTTCACACAGTAGACAGTTCGCATTATTAACATTTGGTTCACGGACAGAGCATTGCAGACTCGTTTTTATATACCTAAATAATAACACGTTCATTCTTATTAGTAAAGTTGTTGGTATAAAAGGATCGATTACGGACTAAAGACGAACACAGGCACGTTAATAACTTTACTCTGCCAACACTCCGTTAAAACAAGTACGTCAAAGTTAATATTTGTGGTACTTATTACTGTCAGTAAACTGTCAATATTTTTGTTACGCTCCTTATGTTTAAGTGAGGAACATTGATTAGAGGAGGATATTTGATTGAGGAGGCGAGCATAGCGAGCCGACGATAGTCTCCGTTTTAACTCCACTGGTACGGGAAAAATGCTATTGATGTCCGTCCGTCCATTCAGTCTACAGGTCGCATTTTTCATCAGATTTGCATGCAACTTGGCATGGATTGTCTATCATCCATCATTGCCTTGATGTAGACAACAACTTTTAGCGTGGGGGTTATTCGTTCGGGGGTGAAATGGAGGCAGGGGAGGGGAAATGATCCCGTAGTGGTTGGCAAAAGCGCTTAAAACGAAAAAAATATATACAATAAATAAAGACAATAAAATATACTATAAATAAAGACAAAGAAAATAAAATAAAAATTCTCCGGAGTCTACTGTTCACATAACCACTAGTTATATTATTTTCAGATGATACTACAAGGTTAGAACCGTCACATGGATTACATAAAATGGAATAACAGATTGTCTGATTCATTTATAGCTGCGAATTCTGATTAAGATTATTTCTTAACAATGTACTAGTAAAATATGTTATGAATTTGGCACATTTATCCTGCTTTGTTTTTTTCACAATGCATTTTATGAGACATTAATTCATTATAATAGAAAAATGACGATATTTAAGTAGTGAGTATAATGTTAAAGACTGATTTTGGTTTTCATGTTTTACATTGACAAATTTTCCTTTATATGTAGTGTATTTGTATAATAAATGTATACTGTGTAATATATAGGTATTATTAAATAATGTGAAATAGGGATTTACAATATGTGTTACAGTACAAGCACAATATGTGTTATCAGTGTATGCCACACTATGTGATTTTTTAGTTTGTTCAGTGTAAGCATGTTATTAATGCAAGAATGTGTTGAATATTGTAGAAATTTTGTTTGTTTATTATCCGATGTGTGGTATCGAGTTGTGTTATAATATATCTTAACTGTATTATTTAACAAGAGGATAGATATCAATACTTTGTAATTACAAAATAGAATAACTGACTTTAATAGTCACAGCTTATTGATCAGGTCATGGAGACGTTTGGCTTAGTCAGTGAGACACATTTCAGTGTGTGCGTGCAATTGGTAAACATTTCGTATCGAAGCTCTGTCAAATTAAAATCAGTTTAAATAAATAAATATCCATCACGCCTTATCCCTGAAGGGGTGGCAGAGGCATATTATATGCCCACTTTTCACCGTGTGGATTCCTGTCCCACGTAATAGGTGGTGAGCCCATTGCCGTGTTGAAATAGACAGACGCAGGTTGTGGCTACCTGCTGTTGAAATTTTTAAGCCGCCCATAAGGCCTTCAACCAGGCTTAACGACTGCCATTTTCTGGCAACCGGGACCAACGGCTTAACGTGCCTTCCGAAGCACGGAAACGCTCGCAATTGTAAATGCCACAAAGTGGTCACCCATCCGAGTACCAGCCATAGTGAAAGTTGCGTAACTCAGCAATCGTTTACAGAACACTGAGACCGGGGGCCACGAGCGCTTCATCATCGGTCATCAATCAGTTTACACTGTGTTTAATAGCTTAACCTGTAATATGTAGAACACAAATCAAGAAACAAACCATTTTAAGAAGTTTCATATTATTTGCACCAATTTATATGAAGATTCCATCACTAAAAAGTGCACAAACACATGCAAATCATGCCGATAACCCCTATCGCAACAAATTAATAACATTAAAGGTATCCAATCACATCAAGTAATCAGCTGATTGATGACCATAGACTTGTCATGAATATGAGTCTTTTGAGCCAAATTAATTCTAAAGCTGCTTTCACACATGACAGTTTTTGAGCCAAATAAATATCAAGGCTACTTTCACACATAACTAAATCCATAAGGGAGCGTTCCAGTTCAAAATCAGAAATAATAACTCGTGCATTTTACGCTCTTTGTTTTCGAAGACGGAGGCAATTGCCCACTTTATACCGTAAGCATTTTTCATTGCAAGCTCCACTTTATATTTTTTAATAATTACAAGCTTGCATCATACAACACACGTGTAAATAAAAAGAGATGAGGGACTATGATTATGGCCTCTCAGCAGAGGGCATGCGAGCAAGTTCTAATTTGCAAAACATTGTATCAAAGAGATGCATTTGAAATATGTGGTGTAAGAGACTTGAGTACAGGAATATATATTTGTTGCTGCTATCGAAGTCCATATAAAGACAATTTAGACAACTTTATGATAAACCTTGAAAAATTACTGACATACTTTTTCAACAAGAAATGCATTATCTGCGAGGATTTCAATATGGATCCACAATTGATAGATAGTCCGAAAGCATCCAATTTCTTATATTTGTTACATAGTATAACTATGTAACAAATTTAAGACATTTAATAAATGCTACGACTTTCATACGTGATGACATTCATACGTGATGATCATGTTTGGACAATATTTTGACGAACCTCACCAGTGACTGTATTATTGACATTAAAATTGATCATAATGGTATTGGGGATGGACATGCGACATTAATATGCAGTACTGCTCATGACAATACAAAATGCGATCAAAAAATGCATAAAGCCAAGGATAGTCCTACATATGTAATTAGAAGAACCATAATAGTTATAAAAGATTCAGAAACCAACTTCTGCAACAGGACTGGCACAACTTAGGCATCAACACATTCTTTACCAAATTTAACTTGATATTTTCAGAATGCTTTAAATAGAGAAAAGTCATGGTTCACACTCAGCAAAGAACTTCAATTACTTGGATTACGCAAGGGATCAAAGTGGCAAGTAAAATGAAATGTTTTCCATGCGTGGGTAAAACTAAAAATTGCGACATGTCTCTCATACGATATAGAAACAAATACCTAAGAACGTATCGGAAAGTAGTAGATCAGGCAAAAAGGTTGGCTATTCAATCTGCACTATCAAACTCCAACAACACTCCTAAAAATATTTGGAAAATTGTTAACAGATACAGAAATAAGCCAAAAGGAGCAGATGAAAGTATGACATTAAATTATGATAATCATGTTATAACTGACCCTATGCAAATCGCAGAAGTATTTGTCTCTCAGTTTGGTTGTGGTATCAAGTGTGCACAAATGGATAGTCGAGCAGCCCTTGAAAATCTTGGTAAAAGTAGTGCTAGAGTGGCACAAGACATGGAGATTGATCCGGTTACACCAGAAGAGGTATTTGGTGTTTTAAAGAACATGCCGAGCAAAATGTCATGTGGTTATGACGAGGTACCAATAACTGTGATCCAGGACAATATTGATATATTAGCTCAACCATTAAGCGAACTCTATAATAACTGCATCCAGGAGGGTGTGTTCCCGGATCAATTCAAGATAGCGAAAATAGTTCCAATAGACAAGAAAGGCTCAAAGAATGATCCAAAAATGTATAGACCTATATCATTGCTTCCTACGAAAGCAAAGATATTTGAAAAATTATTAAAGAGTAGATTACTGCGGCACTTAAATTTTAACAGAGTAATTAACGTACGTCAGTTTGGATACTACAAGAATGTTAGAACTCAAGATGCTATTGATGCCCTAATAAAAGACATTATAAAAGCACTCAATGACAAGAAAAAAGTTGCTGGAATATTTCTTGACCTAAGTTCTGCATTTGACTGTGTGAATCATGAATTACTTATAAGGAAACTAGACCATTACGGTATTGGAGGTAAAGTTAAACAATTGTTTGTCTCTTACTTACATAACAGAACAATGTTCGTTCAAATTAATACAAACAGCAATATAGACGTGGCTGGTAGAATACAAAATATACGTAAAACATATAGCTCAAAGTGCGTAACTATTAAAACTGGTGTTCCACAAGGATCAATTCTTGCTCCTATATTTTTCATAATTTTTATCAATGACCTCATTAATTACATGACTAAAGAAATACCTGACCACATTAAGTTGACAGTATATGCGGACGACACGAATTCTGTAGTTACAGCAGATGACATTTAGGCCTTGAATTCAAGGGTCAGTAAATCATTGGATTTATTCCATGAGTGGTTTAATTTTAATGACCTTCGTATAAATGCTAGTAAGACAAATTTAATATTACTGAAGACTAATACAAGAAATACTGATACGTTACTATGTACCATGAATGGAATGAGTGTAAATGTAGTCGACGTCGTAAAGTCGTCGTCGTCGTCGAGACCATGTTCACTTTTTATTAAACTGGAGACGAGAAGTATCGTCCATAGTAGGTTCTGTGAGCTCAGCATGCTACGTTTTAAGAAGTTTAAGACAGGTGATAACACTGGACCAACTTAAGAATATCTACTATGCTTTAGTAGAGCCAAAATTAAGATACAGTCTCCTGTTCGGGGGTGGAAGCTATGAATATAATATTCAGACAGCATTTATTGCACAAAAACGGGCAATACGTACCATAGTGCGAATCAAACAGCAAGAGTCATGTCGCCCGTATTTCAGGGATCTTGAAATACTAACAGTGCCTAGCCTTTATATCATGGTCCTATTAATGCATTTTAGGAAATACATTCATGAATACGAAACGGATAATGAACGTAAACAACGCGGGAAATCTAGAAGGCTGGACATGGCTGGTACGATAGCACCCACTTTAGACATAGTCAAGCACAGCTCCCTCTACCATAGTGTTAAATTTTCCAATAGATAGCCAGTAGATTTAAAAAAATCTATTTATGATAACTCATTCAAGGCCCAGTTAATAGGTTATCTTATCTTGTAGATTGTCTAAGGTCTCTGTAGGTTGACAATCTACAAGATAGGCAGGCAGGTGTCTGTAGGTTATCTAACTGTAGTACACTATAATTAATATAAGTCAAATTCTTTTTTATGTTTATTATAATAAAAATCTGACATATTCTTGACGTTACATGACTATATTATTAAATTGATATAAAAAATCTTTAATGTAAGTATTGTTTGTTGTATTTGTGATATTGTAATAATTTAAGAATTGTATCTATGTGATGGATTTAATTTTTATGACCACTGTATTGAGATTTAATTTTATTTTTTACTTATTGATTACATAAATTTTCTACACAATTTAATATTGTTATGGAATAAATGAAATGAAATGAAATGAAAGTTTATAAGGAAGTGATTGTCACCCTCTTTTTTGCGCAGATATATGTTTCCGTTTGTTATCCAACAAAATTTAAAGTTATTACTCTTTGCGAATTCTCTTGCTTGGAAAAATGACTTTCTTTGACTGGGAAGCAATTGGTCTGTAATTTAGATTGGGCAGCGTTTGTTTCCAATGCCAAGAACTGAGGTACTCAATTTATTATTGACTGTCTCTTTATTTTTGTTTAAAGAGTGGACAGGAGAGAGGATTTTTTGTTTCAAAAGTGCTGAAGAAAACTCAGCAATTATTAGCGCGAAGTAGATGTCCTGTAGACTTACCCGGAAGCCGATATGTGTCACGGAGTGCTTATTGTTCTATGGGTACACCTACGGCTTCGACCATTTTATCGCATTATTGTGCTTATGAGTTTTGTATTCGTTTCATTTTTCTCCTGCGTAATGTTTCGTTTTTCAATAGATGAAGAGCGGGATTTGTATTGCAGATCTTGTATCTTTTGTTCTAGGGTTTAGACGTAAATATTTTGATCAGTACGCTCCTTTTCAAAGCCCTCAATTTCATTTTTCATATGCTCGATCTTTTCATTCATAAAAGAGATTGTTTGCACTAGTTCAGCGTTTTGCCGAGAGATTTCAGCATTAGAGTTTTTAATAAAAGCAATTTGCTTCAATATTTCCCCAATATCAGATGCTAGTTTAGTTATAGGAGTAGACAGATTTTCTAACAAATTAGAGATTTGGGTGTCCTGTTCAGTTTTCCAATTTGCCAATTTCTCCTGTAGATTTTCACTGTGTGCATGCTTACTGTTCGACTTACCCTATAACATTAATGCGATATAAAAAATATTATTTAAATTTAAGGCAATCTAAGTTTAGTCGACTGTTCTCACATAACTCCAAAGAACAATGTAAATTAATTATTGTAAGCCATACTTACATTTAAAAAGAGCATCCATGCACTTTCTTGCCAGATTCTTCTCCATGAAGGGTAGTCTGCCCTTGGAACTGACTATTTATAAGTGCTTTAAATGATCTATATATTAAAAAAATATATTTGATTTGTTCTATGTAACGAAGTGATACAAAATATGGCAGCTTTGTAAATAAGTAATCTGGAAAAGGACGTGGTCCGTTGGTTTGGTCACGTCCAACGAGAGAGTGAGGAATGATTGACATAGAATATAACTGTGCGATAGTAGAGGCTAGAAGGGATCAGGGTAGAAGGAACGAGGATAGAGGTAGACGGTAGACGTTTTTAAGATGGTTAATTAGTGATAATAAACGTTCATGCGTCAGACGGCTGTTAATCTCTGACGAAAGAGTGGTTATTGAGTGTATAATAAGGTTGGCGAGAGGCACGAAGTTGGAAAATAGCCGTGGGCCTAAACACTTACACGAAAACCACGGAAGAAGTATACACCATACTCTGACGTGCATGTATGAAACGATTAATTAATCTGCAGGAATTGATAGATTTATTTATTTCGAATCCTGGCGATCAGTCCTTTCTGACTACCCCGTCAGGGATACAGCGTCCATATAGTAAGATTGTGAACTTTTACTTACACTGGGCATTTTTCAATAAAATAAATAGACGGGCACTGCATATTGAAGCACGACCCATCTTGACAGAGGTTTAATCTACTAAATGTCGCTCTTAAAGCGATTCAGGAATAATATATAGTTATAGGTAGAGTTTAATTAGACTTTATCTTGAAATGTACGTAATTTGAATAAATGTTTACTTTGCTATGCAATTGTATCCAAGGCTAAAGTAATATGAAAACAGCTAATTAAAGTTGAATAATGTGAAATGCGATTTAATTTATTATTATCTTTGTAGCGTAATGGTATTCGTGTGCAACTTGAGGTATCGCATTTGATGTTTAGGTTTTGACAAATAATTATGTGACCCGCAAGTATGTATTTCAGAGTTAACATGTTTTCTATGTATTTAGAAACATATAAATACTTCTAGCGGACGCCCCACTGCATGGTGACCGTTCCCGTTGTAATACAGCGAAATAATGTAGCCTAAGTTACTCCTTATAACATCAGCTATCTGTAAAAAAATAAATGCTATCTATAAATTAATACCCTTCCAAATTTAGCTTGCCAAAACCTGGGTACGTCTGGTTACTGCCATGTACAGAATTGTTTGGACAATCTTGTACGTGCTATCAACTCATGTGCAGAAATGAGTTTTCCATTAAAAAACTCTGCACGGGGCTAAATCCCATCTCCACCCTGGTGGGATCAGGATTGCACTAAAGCTGTAAGAGAAAGAAAGGAGGCGGAGAAGAGATATAACAGAGATATGACTATGGATAATTTAATTAACTATAAACATATATCAGCTAAATGTCGAAGATTGCTGCGCAAAAAGAAACGGGCAGGTTGGTCCAGTTTTTGCTCTTCCTTATCACCATCTACGCCAGCATCAGTTGTGTGGAGAAAAATTAACAGGTTTAGGTCAGGTTGCGTTCCCACCATCTCGTCCCCAATGACTAGGAAGACGGCTGAACAGTTTTTTGACAAAATAGCACCACCCTATGTCCCTTCTTTACAGGAGAGCGAGTTTCGGGTTATGGGTCAAGACCTTGACCCTATGGACAAACCATTTACCCCACAGGAACTAACTATGGTGCTCGGCCATGTCCGAGACTCAGCGCCTGGACTTGACGGAATACCATATTCCTTCCTTACCCATTTAGGCGGCGACGCTAGAGAATATTTCTTAAATATTCTCAATTTCTGTTACCAAAATAGTTGGATTCCCGAGCAATGGAAGGTCCAAATTATACTTCCCATCTTAAAACCAGGTAAACAGTCTGATGACCCAAATGGATATAGACCGATTGCTTTGTCGTCTGTTCTACTAAAAATACTGGAACACCTATTAAAAAATAGACTGGAATGGATTGTCGAATCTAGAGATTTATTACCTCCAACACAGTATGGGTTTAGGAAAGGAATAGGCACCATGGACAGCGTGGCGACGCTTATCACGGATATACGTAATTCTCTTTCTAGTAATTTATCAGTGGTTGTGTCATTCCTCGACATAGCTTCTGCTTATGATAATGTGATGCTTCCCATTCTCATGCAAAAATTGCAAAAGCTAAAAATACCGGCGAAGATCATCAAGTGCATAAGCAATATAACTATGACCCGCTCACTTTTTTTAAGAGTACAGGGAGAGGAGTTTGGGCAGCGAAGGACTTGGAAAGGCTTGCCTCAAGGCTCCGTTCTGAGTCCTTTGCTGTACAATTTATATACTGCAGACATTGGCTCCTGTCTTAATGTAAACTGCCACTTACTCCAATATGCCGACGATCTAGCTTTATATGTGAGTGACCTTTCTATTTTAGACGCAGCCACATCTCTTACTGTTTCTCTGTCCTCGTTAAATGAATGGCTACTAGACCATGGTCTGTCGCTGTCAGCATCAAAGAGTACAGCAGTAATTTTCTCCAGAAAGAAATCAATCCCCACAATCCAAATCTATGTTCAAGACCAAAGTATTCCACTGGCTTCAAATGCTAAATTTTTGGGTGTATATTTAGATCAAAAATTGACAGGGCGCCACCACATTAATTACCTAGTAAAGAGATGTGAACGAGTCATCCCTATCTTAAAAGCTCTTACAGGTGTCTGGTGGGGTGCCCATCCATACACTATTAAATTGGTCTATAACGCACTAGTTCGCAGTATGATGGATTATGGTACTTTTCTATTAGTTCCTTGTAACAAAGGTGCTTTAATCGGACTAGATAAAATCCAATCAAAATGCCTTAGACTTATCACAGGAGGGATGAAATCCTCTCCAGTGAATGCATTGCAGGTTGAGTGCGCGGAGGCCCCTTTGGAACTTCGGAGACAATATTTAGCAAATCGGTTTATATTTCGCTTAATAGTCAAAAATACCCATCCACTTATTCAAAAATTATCTGAATTAAACTCCCTAACCAATACCGTTCAATATTGGCAACATAAGCAGATTCCCTTAATACTAAAAGCTTTGCGGAATACTCTAAATCTAGAATACCCCTTAATAGCCTATAATAGACTCCCTCTATTCAACTATAAATTCGAAGTGTTGTGTTTTAAACCGGACATTCTGTTGGATATTGGGATTACCAAGGGGAGTGCCTTTGCGGGGGCAATCTTTAATTCAATGGTAATGTCTCAATGGCATGATTTCCATCGATTTTTTACAGATGCCTCAAAATTATCCCAGGACAGTGAAACTGGGGTGGCAGTGTACTACCAAAACTCTAGGATAATCTTAAAATTCAAATGCCCCAGAGAGTCATCAGTATTTACGGGTGAATGTATCGCCATTCTAGAGTCATGTATATATATAGACTCCCATAATATCAATAAAGCGGTCATTTTCACTGACTCTTTAAGTTCTCTTAAAGCTCTAGAACAAAACCCGTACACGGATAAGCTGCGTAGCTCCATAATACTGGAAATAAAACAACATCTGTTTAACTGTAGCATAAAACAAAAAACTGTTCAGTTAGTATGGATTCCCAGTCACTCTGGTATCAGGGGCAATGAGTTGGTGGATGAGCTAGCCAGAGGGGCTGTCTCTTCACCGTCTACTGACCTTAGACATCATAACTGCCAGGGATATGATTTATTAAATCTTCCAAGTAAAATGCTTCTGGCATCATGGCAAGCTCAGTGGTCTGAAACGGGCAAAATTAAAGGGAAAAATTATTACTCAATAAATTCGAACGTTACACTAAAACCATGGTTTTACCGTTTTAAAAAAATACCTAAGTCTGTAATATCTGTCATCTGCCGTCTTCGCTTGGGCCATTGCTGCTCTCCTGTGTTTTTACATAAAATCCGAGTAAGAGACTCATCACTGTGTGAATGTGGCTTTGATGAAGGATCTTTAGAGCATATCTTCTTCTCTTGTCCTCAGAACAATTCTGACTTATATAGCGAACTTGTTAGGCTAAAAATTACTCTTCCAGTTAATGTTAAGTCTCTTTTAGCCCATCCTTCCCGACAATTACTTTCTACCCTGATGGCGTTCATCCGTCACAATGATATTAGGCTTTGAATAGTCTCCTTCGGAACTTGCAAATACTATGTACCTTACCATAGTATCTAAATTATGTATATTTTTAAATTATATACCTTTATGTATATTTTTCAGTGAAATATTAATTTAATAACACAATCAAGATACACAATTAATCAATACAAAATTGTTAATGTTGCTTATCAATAGTATACACATGGAAAACTCCATTGCACGTTAGACAGTGGCGGAATTGCCGGTACCCGCTCCGGCATAGGGGCCATAAGAAAAAGAAAAAAAAAAAAAAAAAAATAATATGTAGTTATAGGTAGAGTTTAATTAGACTTTATCTTGAAATGTACGTAATTTGAATAAATGTTTACTTTGCTATGCAATTGTATCCAAGGCTAAAGTAATATGAAAACAGCTAATTAAAGTTGAATAATGTGAAATGCGATTTAATTTATTATTATCTTTGTAGCGTAATGGTATTCGTGTGCAACTTGAGGTATCGCATTTGATGTTTAGGTTTTGACAAATAATTATGTGACCCGCAAGTATGTATTTCAGAGTTAACATGTTTTCTATGTATTTAGAAACATATAAATACTTCTAGCGGACGCCCCACTGCATGGTGACCGTTCCCGTTGTAATACAGCGAAATAATGTAGCCTAAGTTACTCCTTATAACATCAGCTATCTGCCAGTGAAACTCCAGTTAAATTCGGTTTAGCTGTTTCAAAGATTGGCCGGAACAAACAGACAGACATGCAAAGAAAAATTAAAAGAAACAAATTATGTGTATCTTCCGTATATACAAAAAGAGACCTAATTTATATATACGATTATTTTTTTAAGAAGGTTAATTAGTGATAACGAACGTTCATGCGTCAGACGGCTGTTAATCTCTGACGAAAGAGTGGTTATTGAGTGTAAAATGAGGGTGACGAGAGGCACGAAGATGGAAAATAGCCGTGGACATCATATCAAACAATTCCTCAGAGCATAGACCGTTGGACAGGCGATCACGCATAAGGAGGCGAAGTGTTTCCTGTTGCGAAGGGTCTTGACACCGCGTGCTAGTAGAGGATTCTCATAGCTCGCCTTTCTACAGACTCGAAAGGATGGAGCTGGTTTCAGGTGCGCCAGCCCAAAATTGACGGCAGTACTCCATGCTCCGTGACTCCATGCCATCTCCACAGTAAAGAATTTGCCGCGCCCCGTTGAGCGCTCCGCCAGCTTATTCTCAAATAAATGACTATAGTATTGGACGTCACTATAGATCTCAACACCCCATCCCAATACTATTGGAGATGAATTAATTACACTGACAACCCTAACACTTCATTGAAGAATAGCCACATAATTTTAGATTTAGGCCTAGTTTCTTTACTGCTTTAGCTTGTATGCTATGTACTGACTGTATGTACTGTACGTGGTAATAAATTTAACAAATAGGCTACGTACAGGAAATTGCAAAATAAATGCTGTAGCAATATTAATCTATTACATTTTTTTTACATTAATCTAAGTACGTAGAAGGGATTGGGAAGACTTTGGGTAGAGGTCCTAATTTCGTTTTATAAAATAAATATTTCGAGTAAAGTTTGTTTTTAACTCTTAGTAACAAGTTTTTAATAAAGTATCAAGTGCGACACCAAGACAAGACCCGAAATGTTAACTTTCATTTCATGATATTAACAATAATCATCATCCCTCAACGCCTTCACACCTTAACCTGCTAATGTCCGCCAGTGATTTTGTCAGTATCTGAGCAACCATAGAGGCTACGCATGTGAGTCCCTGACGTTGAACTGAAGAACAAAAACGGACTAATTGACCTGTCGACCTAAAATCTGGTTTAGAATAAGTACTTAAACATTAGTACAAGTATTGGAAATAACAAATATAATATGGGACACTTTTTACACAGCGCAATCTAGCCCAAAGTAAGCTATAAGTTTGTACTATGGGATTTAGACAAATGATATACATACTTATATATTTCTAAATACACACATATTATACATAGTAAACTACCAAACTCCGAAACCAACATTTTTGGATTACACAAATGTTTGTTCCGACCCGGAAATCGACCCGGGACCTCAACGCGGCAGTCGCATACGCTACACTGCGCCACCGAGGCAGACAAGATACAGTGGCGTAACTATAGGGTGGCAGGGCTTGCAAAATGACCGACCCGAGAGGGCCGCGGCCCCAGTGGCAGCGACTGAGAGTTCAAAAATTACCTAACATTTTTTAAAAGTATTTAAAATCTCTTAAAGCGAGATGCAACTAAGGATATATAAAATTCAAACTGGGTTTTTGGCGGGAGACAGCGATTGACGCGGTCGCCACTCCGTTATTAATTTTACAAACTAGTGTATTTTCGGGTGTTTATATGTAAAAATGATGGTGTTTTTTAACATAAAAGCTTCGACAACGTGCACAAGTGTTGTGAAATTGGATAACTTAGTGGAGCACGGTATTTTCTGTTACCTTCCAAAATCCACATATAACTGCAGTAAAATTTACCATCATTTTACTGCAGTAGAAATTAGAACTTTGAACAAACCTATACATGAATACGCTGCTATCAATAAGAATAATTTACTAATTTTGTATGAATAATATTCATTATCTACTTGAAAATTATCACTATATGAAAAAAATAATATAATATGCGTCGTGGCTAAGGCCAAGCCGGACATCGCCAAAACATCAAAAAAAAATTATAATTCAAACTAATTATCGTACTAATTGTAATGATATCAGTACATTTAAAACAAAAAAATGACGATCGATTTCAGAACTTATTATTGCTTCTTAATTTTTTGTCGCGGTAAATTGGCGCGGGCGAACATACGCGATGACGATCGAGGAATTACTTTATTCATTTATTCACCACGAAAGTAAGTACTTTAATGGCGCTGCTGCCGGCGCCGGACCAAAAAAAGGTATTGACACACACAAGGTATCTTTCTTGCAATTTCCTTGTCCAGGTTCTTTTTGCCACGTTAGATAACCTGCCCAAGGTAGGTTTGTTTCTGGACAACTTCGAGTTTCAATCCTTCGACGTATATTGGACCCGGTATGACGTGCTCATTGAACATGACCTTGGATTCATACAAGTTCATACCGAGACCAACACGTCAAGACGCTCCGCTTAGACTGTGCAGCTTCCCGCTCAACTGTTCTAGCATTTCCACTACCAAAAAGGATATCGTCGGACTACCGAAGCATTCGCTGTTTATATTCACATCGCATCCCTCCCAGTCCAGCGTCTTAAAGACATCCTAAAGCGTGTTGGTGAAGAGCTTAAGGGATATAACATCGACCTGTCTTACCCCTCTACGCACCTCAACGGGGTTCGTCTTTTGGCCTTGGATGTTATGGTAGCGGTGTCGTACAAGCATCTTAATACCCCAATATAGTGCCAACCATTACGACATCGTTGCAGAACATCCAGGACGGCCCAGGTTTTGACAGAGTCGAAGGCTTTCTCGTAGTCCACAAAAGTCATACACAGAGGATGATTGTACTCTTTGTCTTCTGCACAATCTGACTAACAGTATGGATGTGGAACACGGTGCTAAAGCCTTTTCGAAACCCGGCATGTCCTTTGGCTGAAATTCGTCGAGTTTTCCGGTGAGGTGGTTTGTGACTAGTCTCGAGAACAACTTATATATGTGACTCAGAAGTGAGATGGGTCTACAGTCAGTCTTCAACAAGGCTTTATCACCTTTTTTGAAGAACAGAGTCACCTAGCTCCCTTTCCACGCTTTAGATGTTTGTCCTTACTGGAGGACAGAATTAAATAAGCTCGTCAGCTCATTAAGAACCGGAGTCTCACCCGCTTTAAGTATCTCGGTTGGTATTCCGTCCTACCCAGGGGATTTATTGTTTTTAAGTTGCTCGAGAGCCGCTTTGACCTCAGCCTGGTCGACATCTGGGATGTCGTCGGTGTAGTGGCGTGTTGGTTTTTGGTCATCGTCGCTGAGTCCCGTGGGCTTTTCTTCCGTGATGCATACAGATCTCTGTAAAAGCTTAAGAATCTCGAACCTTGAGGTCACAATTGGGCCACCCGCTGTTTTCATTTCGTCAGACGGGATCTTCCAAACTGTTGAACTAACAACTTATATCACCTGTTCTTCTCGATCGCAGCCTTGACGATGCTAGTGTTGTAGCGTCTAAGGTCGGATGTTTAAGTCCCTCTGGTCTGACAAAGGCGTGTGCGTCTGTGGCATTTTACGTCTATTTCTCAAGTTGAGTTTTATGCTCGTGATTTTGCTTTTTATGGACAAAAACTTTCGAGACACTTGTTGTACCGTTTTGACCACTCTATGGTTTTATTGTTAACTTTGTCAGTGGTATCCATTGATGTTCCAATTAGAACTTTTCGGGCCCCATGGTCATATGCAGCGCAGAAAAATTTTGTTAAGCATTCAAAGTATAAATTCAAAAAAGCCACTACTGCACCGTATGGACCTGTTTTTATTTGTTCTGTGGTATGGACCGATTATCGTTTCGCCGCGTTTTAGTACTCCCACTTTGGCGTTAAAGTCCCCCATAACAACGTTGTAGTGAGCCTTAGCAGTACCGTGTGATGCGGTGTATGACCTCGTACACTACCTTAATTGCCTCGTCAGTGCCTCTCGAGTTCGGGGCATACACTTGAACCCCCTTCGGGGGGGTATCCGTCGGTGAGCTTCAGTATTAAATATGCTACCCGAGCCAAGACACTACTGACTTCCACAACGCTGCTAACAAGATCCTTTTTTACCATAAAACCGATAGCGCCCACGGAGAAATGCTTCTTGACAGTAGAACAGGTTGCCGGACGCCAAGGCTCAGCGTGTCCTCCCCTGTTTTCGAACCTCGCACAAACCCAATATGTGCCATTTCACCGTGTGCACTTTTGTCCTACGTAACAGGTGGTGAATCCATTAACGTGCTTAAATGGACTGCGGCGGCCTAATGTTGAAAATTTTCAAGCAGCCCGGGCCTTCAGCTTAGCTTAACGGCTGTCATGATTCTGGCAACCGGGACCAAGGGCGTAACGTGTCCTCGGAAGCACGGAAATAATCGTAAATAGAAATACCTCAAAGCCGTCGCCCATCTAATGACCAGCCACAGCGAAAGTTGCTTAACGCAATGATCGTTGACAAAACACTGAGTTCGCGGGGCCACGAGCGCTTCATCCGCTTCATCATCTATTTCATTTGTTAATAGTGTTCAGTAACTACTTGGACTCATTAAAGTTAAATTACAATGTGACGATTATTACTGGGAGGGCCCCATTCAAAGAATTTGCCACGGGCCTCACATGGTATAGTTACGCCACTGATAGTTAGTCAGTTAGCAGCTAGTATAATATAAAAATCTAATTCAATTATATTTAGATTTAATTTACATATAATGAAATTTACAAAGACCTATGTGAAGGCTAACTGAAGGCTGCATTAATTAATGAATATTTAGCAAAAATAGGAGATCTATACTTTACTATGCAGTACTATACTATACTTTACTTTACTACTCTTTACAATGCAGTTTATAAGTAATATCGGGAGTAGTTTACTATGCGGATCTCGTGGCATCAAGGGTAAATTTTCGTGCTTTTAAACGTTTCTGGCATACATATTACTGGAATCAAACAAAGCTCACATAGGACCCGTAGTATACTATTACCGTGGTGCTTCGGTGCTTTTTCTTTCCGGATTTACACCTACTTGCTTTCCAGGTCTCCCGCTTTGCAAAAGAGGAAAGAGGCGTTAAGTTCTTTTTCCAACTTACTCAAACTATCTTCTGATTAATTTCGTTGCGGGTTCCAAGAACTTCTCCTGGGACTTCACCTAGATTGAGCTCGGTGTAACTTTTGTGGTCTTGGTCATTGCTGTAGATCCTGGCTAACAGGAGTCACAGTAATAGGAATGCTAGTGGGATTAGTCCCAATAAAAAAATGTACTCTTTACTAATCTGTAAAGCTTAGAAGCAGCGGAAATACTACTTCAATTTATACTTGTTTCTATGTTGATTCTCATCGTGAAGATAATACAAATAATAGAATGACTGCTTCTGCACTGAGTAAAAAAAAATGTTTCAAAATATTTATTTATTTAAATAAATAAATATCCATCACATCTCCGAAGGGGTAGCAGAGGCATATAATATGTATGCCCACTTGTCACCGTGTGGATTCCTGTCCCACGTAATAGGTGGTGAGCCCATTGCCGTGTTGAAATAGACAGACGCAGGTTGTGGCTACCTGCTATTGAACTTTTTCAAGCCGCCCTTCAACCAGGCTTAACGACTGCCATTTTACTGGCAACCGGAACCAACGGCTTAACGTGCCTTCCGAAGCACGGAAACGCTCGCAAATGTAAATGCCACAAAGTGGTCACCCATCCGAGGACCAGCCATAGTGAAAGATGCGTAACTCAGTGATCGTTTACAGAACAAAAAAAAAACATAGTAAAACATCCATTCCGTAATTTCTGAGGTTACCCTGGACATGCATTTATAGTTAATTGTTCTCTGTCAAGCTCCTAGATTATGTAGCGTGATAATATATAGCCTATGTGTAGGCCCGACCTATTTATAATGTTCGTGCAAAATTTGAATTAAATCTAATCACTAGTTCCTGAGTTTATCCCGGACATCCTACCACAGACAAACACCCGTTTAATCCCGTCGTGTGTTAATTTTGCATTACTTTATTGACTGCCTCTGTGGCGCGGTGGGAGTGCATCCGACTGCTACGCAAGAGGTCGTGGGTTCGATTCCCACCCAGGATAAAACTTTGTGTGATGAGCACGATGGTTTATTCTGTGTCTGGGTGTTATTTATCTATAATATGTATGTATAGATCCCATAACACAAGCTAATATTAGCTTACTTTGGGCTAGATGGTGCTGTGTGAAAAGTGTCCCACAATATTTATTTATTTAAAACTAACTAACTAACTATCTTCACGCTGTATCCCTGACGGGGTAGTCAGAGAGGACAGATCGCCAGGCTTCGCGATATATATTTATTTATTTATTATTATTATTTATGAGAATTTGCTCGATTGATCTGCATGTTTACTGCTCCACTCTCCTGGGTGCCTGCCTACCTAAGCCTGATGATATATAGCCTATCGCCTTCCTCGATCATTTTTCAATTCAAACCTATAGATCCTGAGATTAGAGCTTCAAACAAACAAACAGACAAACAATCTGTTCAACTTCATATTTCAAGTCTATACTCTATCTATCTAAGAATCTATATTCTATTTTAATCGCGACCAAATATGACGTTAAAACACAAAAACATATTGCATAATCTATATAACGATGGGAATCAACATAGAATCAAGTATAAATTAGAGTAGTATTTCAACTGCTTGTTCAGAACTACGAATACCCTCAAACTACAATATGGGAAACTATAAACTCCTGTGGTTGGTGCCTGTGTTGATGCTACTAGATTTCAACTTAGTGCAAAGTAAGAGTCAAATAAATATTTTTAACTTATTTTTTGATATTGGTAGTCATTAATTTATATTCAATTATTTATTAATTTATTAATTTCCTTGAGGATTTCGGTTCGTTATTCCTCCGTTACAATTAGTGGAGGTTATTTTTAAGAGTTGTGCGTTAGGATCGACTAATCGAGGGTTATTTGTTATATTTGACACTACAAAATGGCGCCGCCCGCCTGATGTAAAGCAGAGATGACGATCCGTGACTAAGAGCCGTTATCCCAGCCGGCAAGTTCCCGATAGCGACTCTCAGGTTGATGGCCCAGAAATATGCCTTTTCAGGCTTTTCTTAAAGGACCCAGGATTATAAGAAGAGGAAAACTCGTGCGCTGGCAGAGAGTTCCATGCTTTTATGGTGCAACAGATAAAAGTCCTGCGGAATCTTTCGGTTCTGGGTACAATTGTGTCCACAGTGTGCGGATGGTGTTGTTCGGAAACGTAAGGAGAGGGTGGGATCAAGTGAAAGAGTTGTTCAGAACACTTACCGTGGTATATATGGCAAAACGCAGCTAAGCTGAAACCGTACTGCGCATTTCCAACGGATAAAGACTGCCAGTGACCTCTGGGGAATCAATAATACGGATGGCACGACGCTGCAACGTCGAGAGCTCAAGCAAGTATTTTGCGGAACCATCCCAGAGATGTTAGCAGTGTTCTGCAGCACCTCTGTTCCGGCGCGAGAGGCCAAGCTGATGCCATCCCTCGATGTAATTTTTGTTGTTAAGCTCTCGACGAGCGTCTAACCCCAAAATTTTGAGGTAATTTAGCAGCGGCAATGTTGTGTTTTGAAGACTTAAAATGGCAAGGAAAGGGGATTGCACACGCCTGCGTTTTCCTGGCATTGAACTCGATCAGATTATCGGGGCCCCACCGGGAAATGCGGCCCAGACTCCGATCGAGCTCCGCCACAACTTGTCCCCTCATAGCCTCAACATCCGTCCGCTTTACCGTCGGGTGGCTTACATATCCCCCATGTAATGTACTATCGTCTGCATAGCAATGTATGGTTACCAGGGACAACATATCATTGATATGCAGAAGAAAGAGAGTGGGCGACAAAACGGACCCCTGCGGTACGCCAGCATTTATTTGCAAGTAGTCTGAGGCCTGACCGTCACATAGAACCCGAATGTGGTGCGCCCATGCAGAAGGCTGGCGAACCTTGTGCATAGTTGAGGTGGCAGGCCATTTGCTGGAAGCTTGGAAAGGAGCAATGCATGCCTGACTCAACTCAAATGCTTTGGCGATATCCAAGCTGATGGCCAAGGATTTACCATGCTTGTCCACAGCCTCACCCCAAAGGTGTGTGGACGTATGCCAGAAAATCACCTGTTGACCGTTTCGGTCTAAAATCATATTGCCGGTCGTTTATAATTAAGGAGTGTGAGTACAAATGATTGATCTGACGGCAATGGGGCGGTAGTTGCCCGAGTCTGACTTATCTCCTTTTTTGAGGATCGGTTGCACGTTGGCCTTCTTCCACGCATCTGGCACAGCCCGTAGAGTAGGACAAGCAATACAGGCGTGTAAGCACTGGAGATAACTCCGCTGCACACCTCTTAAGAACCACCGCCGGAATACCATTGGGGCCACTGGACTTACGGACGTCGAGCGACCGCAGCACCGTCCGAATATCACATTGCCTGATAGTTATGTCAGGCATTGTGACGCCACAATTGGTGACTATGGGAGGCTGCTTGCCAGTGCTTGCTCGTCGATCCGGGAGTTAGCCGCGAAGGGGTTGGCTAACAAGTCTGCCTTCTCTTGAGTCTTGTGGGCTAGCGATCCGTCAGGGTACCGTAGCGTAGATCTGACTCGTATGATCCACGTGCAACCAGAGGACAAAGAAGGAAGGGTCTTCTAGGCAGTGCAGACAGTGAATACAGACATCCGCCCTAGCAAACACACACACCCCGGCCTTTTTGTCGAAGCATTACTCGACAAAATAGCCGGGGTAGCACAAATACAACGTATTGTCAGAGCGGCATATTTGCGTCTTCGGTAGGAACAGCAGTCCGGGCCGCGCCGTCTTTTATCGATGATTGGCCGCTGTAGATGTGTAAAAGAAAGGAAGAAAGCGCGATTACGCGCGGCCTGGTGGGGCAGCCTCCCAAGGTTAGCTTCAGTTGGGACCCTCTACTATGCCGCGGTCGGCCAGTGGCACCACCGTTTCTACAGGTCTCCCTGGCTGGTAGGTTGACTCGCGCCACCCTCACTAGACGCCACTTAACACCCACTGGTCCCACACCTGCTGCATCAAATCCCGCTCCGAGCCCGGCCTGTAGCCGCTGAATCCCGAACATAACCCAAGAGTTATTTGAAGGGCTTTCCGCGGACTGCATGGTGGTACCCCCCAGTCTAAAAAATAACTTATTTTTGTGTCACCTGGCACACATTTTAAGTGCTCGCGCGCCGTAGCATCGTCCGTCGATCAGCAGGTGTACCACGTGCAGCTGAGGTCGGCCTAAGCCCAAAGCTGTTGATAGGCGCCTTACAGTAACAATGTAGTATTATCAATGGTATTTTGTTATTTTCTTATGAAGTGCTTGAAATCTTTGGGATACAATGGAAACTATACAATTTTTTACTTGTTTAACTGTATTGGAAAGTAAGATTGTAAAAGCCAAATACGTTTAACCTATGGGTTTCAAATGAAAGTGCTTTCTGATAATAACTAGAAAAATAAAGTGACTCATAGTCCAGTTAAGATTTCTACGCTCTTAAACAATATGGGTATCAAATAATAGGCCTTGCTCAGAATTATTCTGTTTAGGGCATTTAAATAAAAGTTAGTTTTTTTTTAAGATTTTTAGCTTTGCTAACCTCTAAAAGGGCAAAGGTTTAAATTAAAATACACGAAAAAGACCCGAATACCATAACGAAATAGACATATCTTTTGAGTATACAAAAATCAAAGTAAGTGAATTTCGTGACATATTTTTTTTAAATTAATCAAATTGGTATTGCAGATATTCCGTCGTAGAGAAGTTGAAATATGAATACTACCTGCACTGTCCTAAAATAGTCTTAAATTTTCAGTATGAAGCTAAAGGAAAGTTAGAAGATAAACATATTGATGGAATTATTCTTGCTTCCGAAACTTTAGGTAATTAATTTGGCGGTTTGGTCTATTGTCCTCCACAATTCCCTGGACAGTTATAAATTAAACAACTTAGAATATTATCATATAGGCCTTATTTTTGTGTCTGCGGATATCTTTACCATTAACTCAGTTAATGATTATAGTTTGATGGTAAAATAGACTATTCAATTAACAGCTGTCCAGGCTTTTTTGGAGGCCATAGTACCTGCCCTTACTGTCTCGTCTCAAAGATCCATCCTGTGTAAGCTCAAAATAAAAAAAACAAGTGCAAAAGTCTTCTTTGCCCAGTTCTTCTATTTCGACGAGAAAACCGTGCAAGAGTAATCAGTCAGAACTAAAACAATAATGTTTGTTGAAACTTTATCTTCTCCAAGTCTTACCGATTAGAGCTACAATATATGCAATGACAAAAAAAAATCTAAAAATTAGTGACGCTTTTTAAAATTGATATCAGTATGTCAAAATATAGACACACGAGGCACTATCAAGACTGCTTGGCAATAAAAAAGATTTTTAGCTGCCAAGCTTTCTTTCAACGTATTTTCGACACGTGTTTCATGCAACATTTAAAAAGCGGAATACAGCAAAGTAAATAATAAGAATCAACAATACAAGTTATAGTTTTACAATGGAGGTCCATGTAAAAATAATTAATGCCTTTTTTTATAATTTATTTACGTAAATGATATATTTTGTAATTATTAAAGCAAATAATATTAATTTAGCAAAATTTTCATATAAATAATAATTTATTGTTACATTTCACAGACCACGGGCTAACGTCGTGTTTGCACCAGTCCTTTTTCATGATAAATATTTCTTTTTTTTTTAATTATAAAGTTATGGGCGGCTTGAAAATTTAGGTAGGTAAACACGGCAATGGGCTCACCACCTATTACGTGGGACAGGAATCCACACGGTGAAAAGTGAGTATATAATATGCCTCTGCCACCCCTTCGGGGATAAGGCGTGATGGATATTTATTTATTTATTTTTATTTATAAAAAGTTATTCAACCCTACAATTAATGGATGGTTTTTTCATTTGAGTACAACTATATAATTTAACGTCAAGGTATAGTAATGCAAGTTGCTATTAAGTGCCCCTTTATCTTATTTTTCTTCGATTTCAGAGGATTATCAGTTAATAATAAAAGGTAGATGTGAGAAGTTCGTATCAGAAAAAGATCAAAAAGAACGGCTCGTCCTTAAGGAATATACATTAGAAAGCAATTTAGGAAAGTACACCTTTGAGAATAGAAAGTTAATTAAAGGTGACAAGGATATATGTAAGTTTTTAGAATATTAATAATATGTAAATATGCTTAGGTCGACTCAAGTTCAGGACACTCGGTACGATGACGGCAACCCACGAACACCCTAACAACACTAGTGATGACGAGGTATTGGTCTGATCCCAGCTTAGCGTCTCGATAAGCCCTTGTGTCCATCACCTCTTTACGGAGCCGACTATCCATTGGGCAGAGCTCTATTATGATTCTATTTGACCTACATCTCCTCGTATACATAAATGAATTTGTTTGTAGTTGAACATTGTATTCGCCAAAAACAAATCACAAGCTACCGCCAATCCATTTAAGTCTCCACACACTAAAAGTCTTTCATCTTCTTCTCTCATACTCTCCCATAAGTCCTCGCGTTCGGCAAAGACACCGGCGCGTAAGCAGCCGCCATGAAAAGTCCACTATACGGCAAAATGCTATCGATGTCCGACCGTTCGTCCGTCCATCCAGTCCACAGGTCGCATTTTTTTCATCGGATTTCATGCAACTTGGCATGGACAATCCTTGATATAGCCAAAATAATAATAATAATATGTTAAAAACTTTTAGCTTTATTCATCATCCTCTTGCCCTTGTCCCAATTTACTTCGGCGCAGTATTTCTAAATTCCATACTGCAAAATGTTTTGGCTCGGTTTTTATGGACGGCCTCCACCAACACCTGGCCTGACACCAACCCTCCTTGGGAATGCTATCGTTTGGTGGTTTGCCCGCCACCACACGGGTGCCTCTCCAAGCCTTTCAATACTCCGAACCTTTACAAGGGGCAGGTTGCTTTTTCACAGGGGGAGGTTCTTCTTTGGTTATTAATAGTGCCTGTCTATACAATGCGTTGACGTCAGCTATAGCTATGCAATACGGCATATTCCTGTCGTGTACCATCGTGCTAGGTTTTTCTTCTATTTATATTTACGGCTCATATAGTATCTAACGCTTTAAGAAACTGCCTCTGACCATCTCTAGTAAATCTGATCTCCCAAACTAGGGTATTTGGAGCAAAGTGACAATCCAAAAACTTTTAGCTTTATTAAATATGTTAAAAACTTTTAGCGAGGAGGTTTTTCGTTCAGGGGGGAAATGGAGGCAGGGGAGGGGAAATGGTCCCGAAGTGTTTGGCAAGAGCGCTCAAAACGGTATAAAAATGTTTGGCCCTTTTCCACAATTTATACTTTATTTATCTACGGTTCACAGAACCACTAGTATTATTATGTACCTATACGAATGTTTTCGTGCTTTGGATGACATTTAATATCACCAACTTGCAAGCCTTCAACTTGGCTTTATAAAACGGCTTGAAAAATTTCAAGTTGCCACAGTTTTCGCCTCTCCATTTTAACATGACAATGGGCTCACCTGTGACAGAAATGTATATGATGAAATGTGGGTGTCTAGTATGCCTACCCTCTGGATATTAATTAATAGCATGACTGTTGAGTAAATTAAGTGAATTATGGTCAATTTAGAATAATCGAGCACTATTACTTTATGTTATTCCTACACTCAAAAAATTAAATTAATTAATTAAATAAAATTGAATTACGTGAGACAGGAATCCATACGGTGAAAACTGGGCATACAATATGCCTCTGCCACCCCTTCGGGGATAAGGCGTGATGGATTGATGGACACTCAAAAAACACATTAGTGAATTTGAAAACATCGTATGATAATATTATATTTATTTGCAGTGGACTTTGTTGTGACGTATTTAAATAATAATTACGGGAAGACTTTGGCGGGAAATGTACAAAACCCGATTCTTGTGGAATTTTTCACTACCTATATGAAGACTGTAAATACGTACCTAGCAGCTACTCCTTTGGAAGAAGCGTATGCGAAAGATCAAAAGTAAAGATGACAGGAAAATTTAACTTGATTTTCTTTTTTTCTTTCGGTAAATTTAATATCTATAGTTAATTATATGTTTTCAAACTATATATGTTTCTTTTATTGCATTTCATTTTCAAATAAATATTTTATAATAAATAGAAGCGCTCGTGGCCCCGCGGTCTCAGTGTTCTGTAAACGATCACTGAGTTACGCAACTTTCACTATGGCTGGTCCTCGGATGGGTGACCACTTTGTGGCATTTACATTTGCGAGCGTTTCCGTGCTTCGGAAGGCACGTTAAGCCGTTGGTCCCGGTTGCCAGTAAAATGGCAGTCGTTAAGCCTGGTTGAATGCCTTATGGGCGGCTTGAAAAATTTCAACAGCAGGTAGCCACAACCTGCGTCTATCTATTTCAACACGGCAATGGGCTCACCACCTATTACGTGGGACAGAAAAATCCACACGGTGAAAAGTGGGCATATAATATGCCTCAGCCACCCCTTCGGGGATAAGGCGTGATGGATATTTATTTTATGATACCTTTATTGTAGAATCTTCGTCTTCTACGTCTTACGGCCGTATAATGAATAGTCCCTCAAATATCTAACTGCAACTTAAATGTTTGTGCAGTTCTTAAATACAACATTCGTATTCAGAAACAGCAACTTTAAGGACATGTTAAATTTAAAGTGAACTCAGGTTAAGTTGCATCAGACGCCACTTTGTGTAAAATTCGTATAATGGAATGCCACTCAATTTTATTTAGCTGTCAAAGAACCTGTCAAACTAATTTGAGCGCCCCCTAAATGTGAGAGTGGTCGAGAGGTCGCCTAAATCTGTAATTGACTTTATTGAAGCGTTAAAGTAATGTCTTTATCGTCGTTATCTTCACTCTCTGACCATTAAAGACCGACCGTCAGTCGACGAAATCTAGAAAAGCTAAATGCATTAGAAAAATAGTTGCGAAGTTTCCTGTTCGGTTCCGTGTCTCCAATGAGACAGTTTTATATTTGGATACTCTATTCAATGGGCGTACCCAGGGGAGGGCAGAAGGGGCAGCTGCCCCCCTCGCACATGGTTTGCGACTCCTACTTTTGTCTATAAAATTTAGCCTGGTAGAAATCGCTTTATGTGATAAGGCTTGTACTTTTCCCACAGTTCACAATCTCAATGTAAAAATGTATTGCCCGGCACATAGTATGTATTGCGTGCGTGATATTATGCATGAAGTTGAATTTTTAGATGTTAGCTAATCCGACTCTACTTTTGGAGTAAAAGTTAAACCTAAGTGTGTGCCTAGTTTAGCGACGGAGTAAGAACGGCGTAAAGGCTATTGAGCAAGCTTGATAGCTTGCTCAATAGCCTTTACGCCATTCTTACTCCGTCCGTCGCTTATTAATATGATGATATTTATATTTTGAAATATTAAACTGTTTTTTTTTTAGGGAAATTTTTAGATTTTATTTTAGGAAGTGAAAAATTAAGAATTAATTATATAAATAATTTATAATTTATCAATGAAACTAGCATACCTACATACTGTCACGCCTTTATCCCCGAAGGAGTAGGCAGATGCATACTACATGCTCACATTGCACTGTATGCATTTTGTCCCAAGTAACAGGTGATGAGCCCATTGCCGTATTGAAAATGGACAGTCGCAGGCTGGCGACCTGCTGTTGAACTTTTTAAGCCGCCCATAAGGCCTTCAACAGGGCTTAATGACTGCCATTTTACTGGCGACCAAGACTAATACCGCTTAACGTGCCTTCCGAAACAAGGAAACGCTCGCAAATGTAAATGCCCTAAAGTGGTCACCCATCCACGGACCAACTATAGTAAAAACTGCTTAGCGCAGTGATGTTTACTTACTAAGCGAAGTCCAAAAAATTTGTAATTATGATGGATTCAAGATGATGCAGGTGATATAAGCGGCATGAGACAACCATCAATATATTATTGATATATACAAACAAGCAGGCAGGGTTTGTAAGGAATTAGGAGTACGCTAATATAAAGATTAAAATGAGACAGACATGATTTATTTATGATAAGCTATTTACATAATAATTTAAAATGTAATTAAAGCAATATTATTTTATATTAACACTTAAGCTTTTTAATTGTTTTTCGGCAAATTCATGCTCTATTCGAGTAGTTTATAACTTCTATCTATTTATTTTCACGCTGTATCCTTAATGGGATAGTTAGATAGCACAGCTCATCAGGCTTCGCGATCCATGCATACTTCTTTGGATTCCTGCAGATTCATTAATCGTTTTACACATGCACGTCTGGGTATCCGAGTACAACTTTCTTTTCAATATTGCCATTTCTGAGGCACGTATCTCTTCTGACATTTCCATTCTTCTTGCAAGTTCTTTTTGTTCTATTCGTTTTGTATGTAATCTTTTAAAAGCTTACTTTGAAATTAATCAAATTATTTATATAAAATAACCAAACATATCGTACAAGGTGTGTCAAGTAAATTACTTTTGACAATGTCAAATGACGTTTTGTTCGGTCAATTCTTCATTCTTTTTTGGTACTTCGTCGTATAACCCATTTAGACTCTCGCAAGAGCAACGAAACCAGCCGTGAACTTGAATGAAAACATACCTAAATACACGTTAACACTCGCGGCTCGCGGCTCGTCTCGCAGTTCGTCTCGTGACTCGCGCGAGAGTGTAAATGGGGTATAAGATTATTTTCAGTTTAATATTGAAATGTTGCCATTACTTACGCACTAATGCAGGAATAAGGAATGCTTTGTAAGTCGGACCTTACTCTCTGTTTATTAATAACGTAGTTAACACATCGTTACTCCTTGGCTAATCTAGGAGTAACTAGTCCAAGAGTAAGAGTGGAGTAAAATAAGAATAAGCCATTTTTATTAATAAGACCGCTTGTGTATTTTTTTGTATAGATGAGAACCCAATACATATTAGTGATGTTTTGTGAAGGGTGTTCTGTGTTTGACAGCTGCTGGCAAATTGCTACGTTTCTCAGGATTAGGACGGGCGAGAACTTTATGTCGCCGTAGAATTGATTTGAGCACAAAGAGCTGCCGAACACTGAGTACTTTGCAATCGGTGTACAATTGAGATGTGGGATATTTGATTTCTTGACATTATCTTAAGAACAGACCTTTGTGCTCTCTCTAATCTGAGAAGTATTGTTTTATGAGCGCGATACACCATTCTCAGAGTTTCTCTGTTAGCCGAGTCTCGAAGGGACTTGCAAGTGCCGATAAGACGTAAGGTTCTGTTTATTAGTGCGGTGATTTGTTTGTCCCATTTTAGGCAATTGTCTAATAGCACCCCCAAATATCTCACTGAGTCAGTTCTTGTTAATGGAATACACGAGCATGAGTCTAATGAAATCGCGCATGTGTGTGCTGTTAAGGTAAACGTGTCAGGTGGACTTGTAAAACTACGATGAATAAAGGGTATATAGACTGTTTTGTTAAATTAAGAGTCAGTAGATTATTATTTAGCCACACATGTTTTAGGGCTGATTTAGCATTAGTTTGAATGTTTTTCTAGTTAGGTTCCATGTAGGACAATTGCTGTGTCATCGGCATAAGCGTATATTTTGCGTCTCGTTAGGGTCAACTTGCAGAGGTCGTTAATATACACTCCCGGACACCTAAATCGAGCCACCTTAATTTTTTTTGGTTTGTAGTACTGTAACTTATAAAAGATGTATGTAGAAGGAAAATGTTTTGATGCAGTTTTGGAGCTGGTATACTCATCATTCATTTAGAGTGCCACTGTTCTAAATTTGAACACACAGTTTATTAAAAAAGTCGAGTTACGTTGAAACAAGTCCATATTTGCTTTTTTCAAGGAAAAAAATCTAATCGATTTTTAAACAAAGACATGTTTTACATGAAAAGAAATGTTTATTTAGTAACTTTTATTGCCTCCCAGTGCATTTATGACAGCTCTCATATGGTTTGGCATAGAATTAATCAATGTCGTTATGACATGTTGAGGAATGTCCTCCCATTCTTCCAAAATTACATTTTTGAGCTCCTGCATGGTTTGCGGGGCAGGATGATGAGCTCGAACACGCCTCTTCAGCTCATCCCATAGATGCTCTATAGGATTCATATCAGGACTTCGCGCTGGCCATCACATAACAGTGATACCAATGTCATTTAAGTACTCCCTGACGATTCCCGCAGTATGGGCCCTTGCATTATCATGCATTAAAACGACATCTTGGCCAATAAATCCAGCATATGGCATCACGTGATTCTCTAAACATTGGCGAATGTATCTATTGCCATCTAGGGGCGGCAGTCGTGGTCCCGTCACTACCTCTAGCTCAGTTTTATCTTCCATAGAGATTCCTCCCCAGACTGTCCATGATCCTCCATCATAACTCACTTTCTCGTCAATACAGCATTGCGCGAAAGAACCTGGCTCCATTGATGTCGAGTCCAATTTAGATGTTCGCGCGCAAACTCTAGACGGGCTATTCGGTGTGCTCATGTCAATTTAGGTCCATTGGCTGGCTTAATGGGGCTTTAAACCACGTTCATTGAGTCGCCTTCTAACGGTCCGAGCACTTACAGCCACTCCGTGAAAGTCCCTGAGCTGTTCTTGTATCTGAACAGAGTTAAGGCGTCGATTTCGTAAGCTAGTAGTGACAATGTATTGATCTTGTCTCGCCGTTGTCACTCGGTAACGAAGTCCTCCTGTACGCCGAACGAAGCCGCCAGTCTCCAGGTATCGGTGGTACACTCTGAACAGCGGAACGACTTATGTGAAATTGTGAACTCACATCTCGCTGACTTAGCCCAGATTGAAGAAGTGCTACAGCTTGCGCGGCTACTTCAGGTGAAGTATCCATAATTTTATAGCCAAAAACGGTTCAAATTATAGAAAAATAACTAAACTAAACTTTGGTTAACAACTATTGCGAAAATTCAAACCAAATCGACATTAAATTGCTTCAAAAGCAACTTTCAACAGTCATTATTTTTTTCAAATCAGTGACCAAGCTCGGCTTTTGTTCTTTATTTTAAATTCTAAAATTCAAATTTGGAATAATACATACGGGAAAGACGATGAAATATGCCAGCATTAAAAATGCATAAAAACTTTTTTGTTATATTGTATATTTTTTGTGTATTGGCCTCTTAGGCCCGGGAATGTAAGGTGGCTCGATTCAAGAGTCCGGGAGTGTATATTTGGAAAAGAGTAGGCCCAAGAATGCTCCCCTGAGGAATCCCGTACGATGTAGATAGCTCGTCACTGATATATTTTTCTAATTTAACACATTGAGTAAGGTCTGTAAGGTAGTCCTTGAACAGGTCCAGTGCTAACCCTCGCACCCCAGCGCCCTCTAGCTTGCTAATGAGCTTGGGAACTGAAACCGTATCAAATTTGTTAAATCTAGAAAAGTACCCAGACACTTTGTCTGTTTGTCCAATTTTCTTGCAACAAATTCTGTTAGGTCTAAAACAGCATCCTCCGTTGAGACTTGTCCGCTATAACCTTATTCCTGTCAAGAAAACATCTCAACTGTTCGTATAAAATCTTTTCCAGGATTTTAGAAACTGCGAACAGAACAGATATAGGTCTATAGTTACGGATACAGCTTCTGTCGTCCTTTTTAAAGATTGGGTGTAGATTTTCTAAGTGCCTTAGGGAAGACTCCTTGCTGAAGACAAAGGTTAAAGGCATTTATGATTAAAAGTACTAGAGTTTCTCGACATTGTTTTAGCATGGTAGACGAAATCCCATCCCATCCAATAGCACAGTTGCTACGTAACTGCAGAATGTGGGACTCCACTTGCGTCTCATCAATTGGTAAGAAGCCCATAGAGTTGACAGGTGGAGAAAATTTAATATTTAAAGAAGTAGGTAGGTTCGTGTCTATTTTGGAAGCCAAATATTTCACCTATGTCACAGAAGATTAGGGGCTATCGCACAAATTTAACAGTTCACTTTTTTTTGGCTTTATCACGGACGTTTTTAGTATGAGTAATTTCTTTGATAACTTTGCAAAATTCTTTGGGTTTATTTTTGGCCTTTGCCAATTCATTGGTTTCATATACTATTTTTAGTTTTCTTAGCAGAGAATTACAGTAGTTACGGTATCTTTTGTACGTAATTTTAAGGACTAGGTTTTCCGGGGTATATTTAGTTTCGGTGTGCATCTCTGTCTCGATTTTTGATACACTTTAATAGCCCGGGAGTAATCCAGGGTTTAATAAAAGGCTTTTTTGAGATATTTACTAAGGTTGTGTGTTTTGATATGATGGATGAAATGGTAGTTATTATTTCATTTATTGCCTCGTTAGCGTCATCAGTCATGTACACCTGACTGAAATCAGTTTTCTCAATTTCTTTTTGAGCAGCCTTATGATTTAATCGGGATATATGATGCAGGCTTTTCCGAAATGAGTCATTATGTTTGATGCTAAGTATAGTCGGATAATGATCAGTTATAGCAAACTCTAAAATTTAAGTAGTAGCTAACAAATTCGATTTTAAAAATATATGATCTAAGCAATTTCCTTTATCGCGCTGGGAGTAAATGTGTTGGGAATTATTTACGAGTGGCATTTAAAATTTGATATTCGCGGCTATATTCATTATTATTTCCATGTCTTAATCGATGTTTATATCTCCTATGAGAAGTATATTTGAGTAAGGACTCAGTTGTTGATAAACGTGATTAGGCTGGTAAAAAAAGTTATTATGATGTTCTCTTGTGCTGTATGATGGAGATCTAAAATTGCCACTATTGCAAGTTTGTGGTCATTTCACACAGTAGACAGTTCGCATTATTAAAATTTGGTTCACGGACAGAGCATTGCAGACTCGTTTTTATATACCTAAATAATAACACGTTCAATCTTATTAGTAAAGTTGTTGGTATAAAAGGATCGATTACGGACTAAAGACGAACAGGCATGTTAATAACTTTACTCTGCCAACACTCCGTTAAAACAAGTACGTCAAAGTTAATTTTTGTGGTACTTATTACTGTCAGTAAACTGTCAATATTTTTGTTACGCTCCTTATGTTTGAGTGCAATATATTTGATTGAGGAGGCGAGCATAGCGAGCCGACGATAGTCTCCGTTTTAACTCCACTGGTACGGGAAAAATGCTATTGATGTCCGTCCGTCCATTCAGTCTACAGGTCGCATTTTTCATCGGATTTCCATGCAACTTGGCATGGATTGTCTATCATCCATCATTGCCTTGATGTAGACAACAACTTTTAGCGTGGGGGTTATTCGTTCGGGGGTGAAATGGAGGCAGGGGAGGGGAAATGATCCCGTAGTGGTTGGCAAAAGCGCTTAAAACGAAAAAAATATATACAATAAATAAAGACAATAAAATATACAATAAATAAAGACAAAGAAAATAAAAGAAAAATTCTCCGGAGTCTACTGTTCACATAACCACTAGTTATATTATTTTCAGATGATACTACAAGGTTAGAACAGTCACATGGATTACATAAAATGGAATAACATCTATTTAGATTGTCTGATTCATTAATAGCTGCGAATTCTGATTAAGATTATTTCTTAACAATGTACTAGTAAAATATGTTATGAATTTGGCACATTTATCCTGCTTTGTTTTTTTCACTATGCATTTTATGAGACATTAATTCATTATAATAGAAAAATGACGATATTTAAGTAGTGAGTATAATGTTAAAGACTGATTTTGGTTTTCATGTTTTACATTGACAAATTTTCCTTTATATGTAGTGTATTTGTATAATAAATGTATACTGTGTAATATATAGGTATTATTAAATAATGTGAAATAGGGATTTACAATATGTGTTACAGTACAAGCACAATATGTGTTATCAGGGTATGCCACACTATGTGATTTTTTAGTTTGCTCAGTGTAAGCATGTAATTAATGCAAGAATGTGTTGAATATTGTAGAAATTTTGTTTGTTTATTATCCGATGTGTGGTATTGAGTTGTGTTATAATATATCTTAACTGTATTATTTAACAAGAGGATAGATATCAATACTTTGTAATTACAAAATAGAATAACTGACTTTAATAGTCACAGCTTATTGATCAGGTCATGGAGACGTTTGGCTTAGTCAGTGAGACACATTTCAGTGTGTGCGTGCAATTGGTAAACATTTCGTATCGAAGCTCTGTCAAATTAAAATCAGTTTAAATAAATAAATATCCATCACGCCTTATCCCCGAAGGGGTGGCAGAGGCATATTATATGCCCACTTTTAACCGTGTGGATTCCTGTCCCACGTAATAGGTGGTGAGCCCATTGCCGTGTTGAAATAGACAGACGCAGGTTGTGGCTACCTGCTGTTGAAATTTTTAAGCCGCTCATAAGGCCTTCAACCAGGCTTAACGACTGCCATTTTCTGGCAACCGAGACCAACGGCTTAACGTGCCTTCCGAAGCACGGAAACGCTCGCAATTGTAAATGCCACAAAGTGGTCACCCATCCGAGTACCAGCCATAGTGAAAGTTGCGTAACTCAGCAATCGTTTACAGAACACTGAGACCGGGGGCCACGAGCGCTTCATCATCGTTCATCAATCAGTTTATACAGTGTTTAATAGCTTAACCTGTAATATGTAGAACACAAATCAAGAAACAAACCATTTTAAGAAGTTTCATATTATTTGCACCAATTTATATAAAGATTCCATCACTAAAAAGTGCACAAACACATGCAAATCATGCCGATAACCCCTATCGCAACAAATTAATAACATTAAAGGTATCCAATCACATCAAGTAATCAGCTGATTGATGACCATAGACTTGTCATGAATATGAGTCTTTTGAGCCTAATGAATTCTCAAGCTGCTTTCACACATGACATTTTGTGAGCCAAATTAATTCTAAAGCTGCTTTCACACGTGACAGTTTTTGAGCCAAATAAATATCAAGGCTACTTTCACACATAACTAAATCCATAAGGGAGCGTTCCAGTTCAAAATCAGAAATAATAACTCGTGCATTTTACGCTCTTTGTTTTCGAAGAGGTTGGCATACGGAGGCAATTGCCCACTTTATACCGTAAGCATTTTTCATTGCAAGCTCCACTTTATATTTTTGATAATTACAAGCTTGCATCATACAACACACGTGTAAATAAAAAGAGAGGAGGGACTATGATTATGGCCTCTCAGCAGAGGGCATGCGAGCAAGTTCTAATTTGCAAAACATTGTATCAAAGAGATGCATTTGAAATATGTGGTGTAAGAGACTTGAGTACAGGAATATATATTTGTTGCTGCTATCGAAGTCCATATAAAGACAATTTAGACAACTTTATGATAAACCTTGAAAAATTACTGACATACTTTTTCAACAAGAAATGCATTATCTGCGAGGATTTCAATATGGATCCACAATTGATAGATAGTCCGAAAGCATCCAATTTCTTAAATTTGTTACATAGTATAACTATGTAACAAATTTAAGACATTTAATAAATGCTACGACTTTCATACGTGATGACATTCATACGTGATGATCATGTTTGGACAATATTTTGACGAACCTCACCAGTGACTGTATTATTGACATTAAAATTGATCATAATGGTATTGGGGATGGACATGCGGCATTAATATGCAGTACTGCTCATGACAATACAAAATGCGATCAAAAGATGCATAAAGCCAAGGATAGTCCTACATATGTAATTAGAAGACCCATAATAGCTATAAAAGATTCAGAAACCAACTTCTGCAACAGGACTGGCACAACTTAGGCATCAACACATTCTTTACCAAATTTAACTTGACATTTTCAGAATGCTTTAAAAAGAGAAAAGTCATGGTTCACACTCAGCAAAGAACTTCAATTACTTGGATTACGCAAGGGATCAAAGTGGCAAGTAAAATGAAATGTTTTCCATGCGTGGGTAAAACTAAAAATTGCGACATGTCTCTCAAACGATATAGAAACAAATACCTAAGAACGTATCGGAAAGTAGTAGATCAGGCAAAAAGGTTGGCTATTCAATCTGCACTATCACTCCAACAACACTCCTAAAAATATTTGGAAAATTGTTAACAGATACAGAAATAAGTCAAAAGGAGCAGATGAAAGTATGACATTAAATTATGATAATCATGTTATAACTGACCCTATGCAAATCGCAGAAGTATTTGTCTCTCAGTTTGGTTGTGGTATCAAGTGTGCACAAATGGATAGTCGAGCAGCCCTTGAAAATCTTGGTAAAAGTAGTGCTAGAGTGGCACAAGACATGGAGATTGATCCGGTTACACCAGAAGAGGTATTTGGTGTTTTAAAGAACATGCCGAGCAAAATGTCATGTGGTTATGACGAGGTACCAATAACTGTGATCCAGGACAATATTGATATATTAGCTCAACCATTAAGCGAACTCAATAATAACTGCATCCAGGAGGGTGTGTTCCCGGATCAATTCAAGATAGCGAAAATAGTTCCAATAGACAAGAAAGGCTCAAAGAATGATCCAAAAATGTATAGACCTATATCATTGCTTCCTACGAAAGCAAAGATATTTGAAAAATTATTAAAGAGTAGATTACTGCGGCACTTAAATTTTAACAGAGTAATTAACGTACGTCAGTTTGGATACATCAAGAATGTTAGAACTCAAGATGCTATTGATGCCCTAATAAAAGACATTATAAAAGCACTCAATGACAAGAAAAAAGTTGCTGGAATATTTCTTGACCTAAGTTCTGCATTTGACTGTGTGAATCATGAATTACTTATAAGGAAACTAGACCATTACGGTATTGGAGGTAAAGTTAAACAATTGTTTGTCTCTTATTTACATAACAGAACAATGTTCGTTCAAATTAATACAAACAGCAATATAGACGTGGCTGGTAGAATACAAAATATACGTAAAACATATAGCTCAAAGTGCGTAACTATTAAAACTGGTGTTCCACAAGGATCAATTCTTGGACCTATATTTTTCATAATTTTTATCAATGACCTCATTAATAACATGACTAAAGAAATACCTGACCACATTAAGTTGACAGTATATGCGGACGACACGAATTCTGTAGTTACAGCAGATGACATTTAGGCCTTGAATTCAAGGGTCAGTAAATCATTGGATTTATTCCATGAGTGGTTTAATTTTAATGACCTTCGTATTAATGCTAGTAAGACAAATTTAATATTACTGAAGACTAATACAAGAAATACTGATACGTTACAATGTACCATGAATGGAATGAGTGTAAATGTAGTCGACATCGTAAAGTCGTCGTCGTCGTCGAGACCATGTAGACTTTTTATTAAACTGGAGACGAGAAGTATCGTCCATAGTAGGTTCTGTGAGCTCAGCATGCTACGTTTTAAGAAGTTTAAGACAGGTGATAACACTGGACCAACTTAAGAATATCTACTATGCTTTAGTAGAGCCAAAATTAAGATACAGTCTCCTGTTCTGGGGTGGAAGCTATGAATATAATATTCAGACAGCATTTATTGCACAAAAACGGGCAATACGTACCATGGTGCGAATCAAACAGCAAGAGTCATGTCGCCCGTATTTCAGGGATCTTGAAATACTAACAGTGCCTTTATATCATGGTCCTATTAATGCATTTTAGGAAATACATTCATGAATACGAAACGGATAATGAACGCAAACAACGCGGGAAATCTAGAAGGCTGGACATGGCTGGTACGATAGTACCCACTTTAGACATAGTCAAGCACAGCTCCCTCTACCATAGTGTTAAATTTTTTAATAGATTGCCAGTAGATTTAAAAAAATCTATTTATGATAACTCATTCAAGGCCCAGTTAAGAGGTTATCTTATCTTGTAGATTGTCTAAGGTCTTTGTAGGTTGACAATCTACAAGATAGGCAGGCAGGTGTCTGTAGGTTATCTAACTGTAGTACACTATAATTAATATAAGTCAAATTCTTTTTTATGTTTATTATAATAAAAATCTGACATATTCTTGACGTTACATGACTATATTATTAAATTGATATAAAAAATCTTTAATGTAAGTATTGTTTGTTGTATTTGTGATATTATAATAATTTAAGAATTGTTTCTATGTGATGGATTTAATTTTTATGACCACTGTATTGAGATTTAATTTTATTTTTTACTTATTGATTACATAAATTTTCTACACAATTTAATATTGTTATGGAATAAATGAAATGAAATGAAAGTTTATAAGGAAGTGATTGTCACCCTCTTTTTTGCGCAGATATATGTTTCCGTTTGTTATCCAACAAAATTTAAAGTTATTACTCTTTGCGAATTCTCTTGCTTGGAAAAATGACTTTCTTTGACTGGGAAGCAATTGGTCTGTAATTTAGATTGGGCAGCGTTTGTTTCCAATGCCAAGAACTGAGGTACTCAATTTATTATTGACTGTCTCTTTATTTTTGTTTAAAGAGTGGACAGGAGAGAGGATTTTTTGTTTCAAAAGTGCTGAAGAAAACTCAGCAATTATTAGCGCGAAGTAGATGTCCTGTAGACTTACCCGGAAGCCGATATGTGTCACGGAGTGCTTATTGTTCTATGGGTACACCTACGGCTTCGACCATTTTATCGCATTATTGTGCTTATGAGTATTGTATTCGTTTCATTTTTCTCCTGCGTAATGTTTCGTTTTTCAATAGATGAAGAGCGGGATTTGTATTGCAGATCTTGTATCTTTTGTTCTAGGGTTTAGATGTAAATATTTTGATCAGTACGCTCCTTTTCAAAGCCCTCAATTTCATTTTTCATATGCTCGATCTTTTCATTCATAAAAGAGATTGTTTGCACTAGTTCAGCGTTTTGCCGAGAGATTTCAGCATTAGAGTTTTTAATAAAAGCATTTTGCTTCAATATTTCCCCAATATCAGATGCTAGTTTAGTTATAAGAGTAGACAGATTTTCTAACAAATTAGAGATTTGGGTGTCCTGTTCAGTTTTCCAATTTGCCAATTTCTCCTGTAGATTTTCACTGTGTGCATGCTTACTGTTCGACTTACCCTATAACATTAATGCGATATAAAATAATATTATTTAAATTTAAGGCAATCTAAGTTTAGTCGACTGTTCTCACATAACTCCAAAGAACAATGTAAATTAATTATTGTAAGCCATACTTACATTTAAAATGAGCATCCATGCACTTTCTTGCCAGATTCTTCTCCATGAAGGGTAGGCTGCCCTTGGAACTGACTATTTATAAGTGCTTTAAATGATCTATATATTAAAAAAATATATTTGATTTGTTCTATGTAACGAAGTGATACAAAATATGGCAGCTTTGTAAATAAGTAATCTGGAAAAGGACGTGGTCCGTTGGTTTGGTCACGTCCAACGAGAGAGTGAGGAATGATTGACATAGAATATAACTGTGCGATAGTAGATGCTAGAAGGGATCAGGGTAGAAGGAACGAGGATAGAGGTAGACGGTAGACGTTTTTAAGATGGTTAATTAGTGATAATAAACGTTCATGCGTCAGACGGCTGTTAATCTCTGACGAAAGAGTGGTTATTGAGTGTATAATAAGGTTGGCGAGAGGCACGAAGTTGGAAAATAGCCGTGGGCCTAAACACTTACACGAAAACCACGGAAGAAGTATACACCATACTCTGACGTGCATGTATGAAACGATTAATTAATCTGCAGGAATTGATAGATTTATTTATTTCGAATCCTGGCGATCAGTCCTTTCTGACTACCCCGTCAGGGATACAGCGTCCATATAGTAAGATTGTGAACTTTTACTTACACTGGGCATTTTTCAATAAAATAAATAGACGGGCACTGCATATTGAAGCACGACCCATCTTGACAGAGGTTTAATCTACTAAATGTCGCTCTTAAAGCGATTCAGGAATAATATATAGTTATAGGTAGAGTTTAATTAGACTATCTTGAAATGTACGTAATTTGAATAAATGTTTACTTTGCTATGCAATTGTATCCAAGGCTAAAGTAATATGAAAACAGCTAATTAAAGTTGAATAATGTGAAATGCGATTTAATTTATTATTAACTTTGTAGCGTAATGGTATTCGTGTGCAACTTGAGGTATCGCATTTGATGTTTAGGTTTTGACAAATAATTATGTGACCCGCAAGTATGTATTTCAGAGTTGACATGTTTTCTATGTATTTAGAAACATATAAATACTTCTAGCGGACGCCCCACTGCATGGTGACCGTTCCCGTTGTAATACAGCTAAATAATGTAGCCTAAGTTACTCCTTATAACATCAGCTATCTGCTAGTGAAACTCCAGTTAAATTCGGTTTAGCTGTTTCAAAGATTGGCCGGAACAAACAGACAGACATGCAAAGAAAAATTAAAAGAAACAAATTATGTGTATCTTCCGTATATACAAAAAGAGACCTAATTTATATATACGATTATTTTTTTAAGAAGGTTAATTAGTGATAACGAACGTTCATGCGTCAGACGGCTGTTAATCTCTGACGAAAGAGTGGTTATTGAGTGTAAAATGAGGGTGACGAGAGGCACGAAGATGGAAAATAGCCGTGGGCATCATATCAAACAATTCCTCAGAGCATAGACCGTTGTACAGGCGATCACGCATAAGGAGGCGAAGTGTTTCCGGTTGCGAAGGGTCTTGACACCGCGTGCTAGTAGAGGATTCTCATAGCTCGCCTTTCTACCGACTCGAAGGAATGAAGGTATTCAGGTGCGCCAGCCCAAAGGTGATGGCAGTACTCCATGCTCCGTGACTCCATGCCATCTCCACAGTAAAGTATTGCCGCGCCCTGTTGAGCTCTCCGCCAGCTTGGCCTTATTCTCAAATAAATGACTATAGTATTGGACGTCACTATAGATCTCAACATCAAATCCCAATACTATTGGAGATGAATTAATTACACTGACAACCCTAACACTTCATTGAAGAATAGCCACATAATTTTAGATTTAGGCCTAGTTTCTTTACTGCTTTAGCTTGTATGCTATGTACTGACTATATGTACTGTACGTGGTAATAAATTTAACAAATAGGCTACGTACAGGAAATTGCAAAATAAATGCTGTAGCAATATTAATATATTAGATTGTTTTTACATTAATCTAAGTACGTAGAAGGGATTGGGAAGACTTTGGGTAGAGGTCCTAATTTCGTTTTATAAAATAAATATTTCGCGTAAAGTTTGTTTTTAACTCTTAGTAACAAGTTTTTAATAAAGTATCAAGTGCGACACCAAGACAAGACCCGAAATGTTAACTTTCATTTCATGATATTAACAATAATCATCATCCCTCAACGCCTTCACACCTTAACCTGCTAATGTCCGCCAGTGATTTTGTCAGTATCTGAGCAACCATAGAGGCTACGCATGTTAGTCCCTGACGTTGAACTGAAGAACAAAAACGGACTAATTGACCTGTCGACCTAAAATCTGGTTTAGAATAAGTACTTAAACATTAGTACAAGTATTGGAAATAACAAATATAATATGGGACACTTTTTACACAGCGCAATCTAGCCCAAAGTAAGCTATAAGTTTGTACTATGGGATTTAGACAAATGATATACATACTTATATATTTCTAAATACACACATATTATACATAGTAAACTACCAAACTCCGAAACCAACATTTTTGGATTACACAAATGTTTGTTCCGACCCGCAAATCGACCCGGGACCTCAACGCGGCAGTCGCATACGCTACACTGCGCCACCGAGGCAGACAAGATACAGTGGCGTAACTATAGGGTGGCAGGGCTTGCAAAATGACCGACCCGAGAGGGCCGCGGCCCCAGTTGCAGCGGCTGAGAGTTCAAAAATTACCTAACATTTTTTAAAAATAATTAAAATCTATTAAAGCGAGATGCAACTAAGGATATATAAAATTCAAACTGGGTTTTTGGCGGGAGACAGCGAATGACGCGGTCGCCACTCCGTTATTAATTTTTCAAACTAGTGTATTTTCGGGTGTTTATGTGTAAAAATGATGGTGTTTTTTTTTAACATAAAAGCTTCGACAACGTGCACAAGTGTTGTGAAATTGGATAACTTAGTGGAGCACGGTATTTTCTGTTACCTTCCAAAATCCACATATAACTGCAGTAAAATTTACCATCATTTTACTGCAGTAGAAATTAGAACTTTGAACAAACCTATACATGAATACGCTGCTATCAACAAGAATAATTTACTAATTTTGTATGAAGAATATTCATTATCTACTTGAAAATTATCACTATAAGAAAAAAATAATATAATATGCGTCGTGGCTAAGGCCAAGCCGGACATCGCCAAAACATCAAAAAAAATAAATAATTCAAACTAATTATCCTACTAATTGTAATGATATCAGTACATTTAAAACAAAAAAAATGACGATCGATTTCAGAACTTTTTATTGCTTCTTAATTTTTTGTCGCGGTACATTGGCGCGGGCGAACATACGCGATGACGATCGAGGAATTACTTTATTCATTTATTCACCACGAAAGTAAGTACTTTAATGGCGCTGCTGCCGGCGCCGGACCAAACAAGGTATCTTTCTTGCAATTTCCTTGTCCAGGTTCTTTTTGCCACGTTAGATAACCTGCCCAAGGTAGGTTTGTTTCTGGACAACTTCGAGTTTCAATCCTTCGACATATATTGGACCCGGTATGACGTGCTCATTGAACATGACCTTGGATTCATACAAGTTTATACCGAGACCAACACGTCAAGACGCTCCGCTTAGACTGTGCAGCTTCCCGCTCAACTGTTCTAGCATTTCCACTACCATAAAGGATATCGTCGGACTACCGAAGCATTCGCTGTTTATATTCACATCGCATCCCTCCCAGTCCAGCGTCTTAAAGACATCCTAAAGCGTGTTGGTGAAGAGCTTAAGGGATATAACATCGCCCTGTCTTACCCCTCTACGCACCTCAACGGGGTTCGTCTTTTGGCCTTGGATGTTATGGTAGCGGTGTCGTACAAGCATCTTAATACCCCAATATAGTGCCCAACCATTACGACATCGTTGCAGAGCATCCAGGACGGCCCAGGTTTTGACAGACTCGAAGGCCTTCTCGTAGTCCACAAAAGTCATACACAGAGGATGATTGTACTCTTTGTCTTCTGCACAATCTGACTAACAGTATGGATGTGGAACACGGTGCTAAAGCCTTTTCGAAACCCGGCATGTCCTTTGGCTGAAATTCGTCGAGTTTTCCGGTGAGGTGGTTTGTGACTAGTCTCGAGAACGACTTATATATGTGACTCAGAAGTGAGATGGGTCTACAGTCAGTCTTCAGCAAGGTTTTATCACCTTTTTTGAAGAACAGAGTCACCTAGCTCCCTTTCCACGCTTTAGATGTTTGTCCTTACTGGAGGACAGAATTAAATAAGCTCGTCAGCTCATTAAGGACCGGAGTCTCACCCGCTTTAAGTATCTTGGTTGGTATTCCGTCCTAGCCAGGGGATTTATTGTTTTTAAGTTGCTCGAGAGCCGCTTTGACCTCAGCCTGGTCGACATCTGGGATGTCGTCGGTGTAGTGGCGTGTTGGTTTTTGGTCATCGTCGCTGTGTCCCGTGGGCTTTTCTTCCGTGATGCATACAGATCTCTGTAAAAGCTTAAGAATCTCGAACCTTGAGGTCACAATTGGGCCACCCGCTGTTTTCATTTCGTCAGACGGGATCTTTCAAACTGTTGAGCTAACAACTTATATCACTTGTTCTTCTCGATCGCAGCCTTGACGATGCTAGTGTTGTAGCGTCTAAGGTCGCGTCGTATCAGCTTGCGGATTCGGATGTTTAAGTCCCTCTGGTCTGACAAAGGCGTGTGCGTCTGTGGCATTTTACGTCTATTTCTCAAGTTGAGTTTTATGCTCGTGATTTTGCTTTTTATGGACAAAAACTTTCGAGACACTTGTTGTACCGTTTTGACTACTCTATGGTTTTATTGTTAACTTTGTCAGTGGTATCCATTGATGTTCCAATTAGAACTTTTGAACTTTTGCAGAAAAATTTTGTTAAGCATTCAAAGTAAGAATTCAAAAAAGCCACTACTGCACCGTATGGACCTGTTTTTATTTGTTCTGTGGTATGGACCGATTATCGTTTCGCCGCGTTTTAGTACTCCCACTTTGGCGTTAAAGTCCCCCATAACAACGTTGTAGTGAGCCTTAGCAGTACCGTGTGATGCGGTGTATGACCTCGTACACTACCTTAATTGCCTCGTCAGTGCCTCTCGAGGTCGGGGCATACACTTGAACCCCCTTCGGGGGGGTATCCGTCGGTGAGCTTCAGTATTAAATATGCTACCCGAGCCAAGACACTACTGACTTCCACAACGCTGCTAACAAGATCCTTTTTTACCATAAAACCGATAGCGCCCACGGAGAAATGCTTCTCGACAGTAGAACAGGTTGCCGAACGCCAAGGCTCAGCGTGTCCTCCCCTGTTTTCGGACCTCGCACAAACCCAATATGTGCCATTTCACCGTGTGCACTTTTGTCCTACGTAACAGGTGGTGAATCCATTAACATGCTTAAATGGACTGCGGCGGCCTAATGTTGAAAATTTTCAAGCAGCCCGGGCCTTCAGCTTAGCTTAACGACTGTCATGATTCTGGCAACCGGGACCAAGGGCGTAACGTGTCCTCGGAAGCACGGAAATAATCGTAAATAGAAATACCTCAAAGCCGTCGCCCATCTAATGACCAGCCACAGCGAAAGTTGCTTAACGCAATGATCGTTGACAAAACACTGAGTTCGCGGGGCCACGAGCGCTACATCCGCTTCATCATCTATTTCATTTGTTAATAGTGTTCAGTAACTACTTGGACTCATTAAAGTTAAATTACAATGTGACGAATTTTACTGGGAGGGTCCCATCCAAAGAATTTGCCACGGGCCTCACATGGTATAGTTACGCCACTGATAGTTAGTCAATTAGCAGCTAGTATAATATAAAAATCTAATTCAATTATATTTAGATTTAATATACATATAATGAAATTTACAAAGACCTATGTGAAGGCTAACTGAAGGCTGCATTAATTAATGAATATTTAGCAAAACAGAGACGTTGTCAGTTATACTATTAAATTAATTTGTTTTTAAATAAATACTACTATCCAACTAATATTAAAAATTTTAAAATATGTTTGTTACACTTTACCGCATAAACTACTGATAGATTTTAATGAAACTTAACGGTAATAGCTTACACATCAGAATAGGATATATATGCTACATTTTAACCCCGGGAACAAGTTCCTGTTGGAAACGGGAAAGGAAAACTTCACCACGCGGAAGAAGGCGCAGGCATTAACTAGTGCTTATTAATAGGAGATCTATACTTTACTATGCAGTACTATACTATACTTTACTACTCTTCACAATGCAGTTTATAAGTAATATCGGGAGTAGTTTACTATGCGGATCTCGTGGCATCAAGGGTAAATTATCGTGCTTTTAAACGTTTCTGGCATACATATTACTGGAATCAAACAAAGCTCACATAGGACCCGTAGTATACTATTACCGTGGTGCTTCGCTTTTTCTTTCCGGATTTACACCTACTTGCTTTCCAGGTCTCCCGCTTTGCAAAAGAGGAAAGAGGCGTTAAGTTCTTTTTCCAACTTACTCAAACTATCTTCTGATTAATTTCGTTGCGGGTTCCAAGACATGCTAACTTCTCCTGGGACTTCACCGAGATTGAGCTCGGTGTAACTTTTGTGGTCTTCGTCATTGCTGTAGATCCTGGCTAACAGGAGTCACAGTAATAGGAATGCTAGTGGGATTAGTCCCAATAAAAAAATGTACTCTTTACTAATATGTAAAGCTTAGAAGCAGCGGAAATACTACTTCAATTTATACTTGTTTCTATGTTGATTCTCATCGTGAAGATAATACAAATAATAGAATGACTGCTTCTGCGCTGTGTAAAAAAAAAATGTTTCAAAATATTTATTTATTTAAATAAATAAATATCCATCACATCTCCGAAGGGGTGGCAGAGGCATATTATATGCCCACTTGTCACCGTGTGGATTCCTGTCCCACGTAATAGGTGGTGAGCCCATTGCCGTGTTGAAATAGACAGACGCAGGTTGTGGCTACCTGCTATTGAACTTCTTCAAGCCGCCCTTCAACCAGGCTTAACGACTGCCATTTTACTGGCAACCGGGACCAACGGCTTAACGTGCCTTGCGAAGCACGGAAACGCTCGCAAATGTAAATGCCACAAAGTGGTCACCCATCCGAGGACCAGCCATAGTGAAAGATGCGTAACTCAGTGATCGTTTACAGACCACTGAGACCGCGGGACCACGAGCGCTTCTCAGTGCTATTTATTTATTTATTTATTACTAGCTGTTGCCTGCGACTTCGTTCGCCTGAAAATTGTGGTGTGAGCCAAAATTTAAAATACTCTCTGCCTAGTCCCTAAGCATTATGAACCATATCTGATGTATAGTAGTAATACAAATAGTAAAAATCGATGATGCATGAATCATTGATGCTTGAACGTAATTTAATTGTTATTTGCCAAGCTCATAGGTTTTGTAGCGTGATTATATATTATAGCCTGTTTGTAGACCCGAACTCTTGTTAAAATTCTTGCTAAATTTTAATAGAATCTATTCAGTAGTTTTTGCATTTACCCGGACATACATATGTAACTAATCGTTTTCTGCCGAGTCCCTACGTTATGGGGCCCCAGCGTGATACTATGTATAACCTATACGTACGTTAAGTCTGTCTAGTAAGTTTAGTAACTAAGTTTAGTCGTCTGTTCTCACATTACGCCCTAATGCAAATTAATTATTGTAAGCCATACATACATTTTAAAAGAGCATCCATGGAGTTTCTTGGCAGATTCTTCTCTAAGAAGGTTAGGCTGCCCTTGGAACTGGCAACTAAAATTACTCTCATTTTAATTATTGTTATGACAATTCGTAAGTGCCTAAAATGGTCTACAAGAATAAAAATAATTTTGATTTTGATTTATTGACCCGACTTATTGTTAATATTCGTACAAAATTTGAATTCAATCCATTTAGTAGTTACTAGAGTTTATACCGGACATGCATATATACCTAAAGTTATGTAGTGTGATAATATATAGATTACGTGTTATTTGTAGACCTGGCCTATTGTTGATATTCGTGCAAAATTAGTAAAACATCCATTCCGTAATTTCTGAGGTTACCCCGGACATGCATTTATAGTTAATTGTTCTCTGTCAAGCTCCTAGATTATGTAGCGTGATAATATATAGCCTATGTGTAGGCCCGACCTATTTATAATGTTCGTGCTAAATTTGAATTAAATCTAATCACTAGTTCCTGAGTTTATCCCGGACATCCTACCACAGACAAACACCCGTTTAATCCCGTCGTGTGTTAATTTTGCATTACTTTATTGACTGCCTCTGTGGCGCGGTGGGAGTGCATCCGACTGCTACGCAAGAGGTCGTGGGTTCGATTCCCACCCAGGATAAAACTTTGTGTGATGAGCACGATGGTTTATTCTGTGTCTGGGTGTTATTTATCTATGATATGTATGTATTTAGAAATATATAAGTATGTTTATCAGTTATCTAGATCCCATAACACAAGCTAATATTAGCTTACTTTGGGCTAGATGGTGCTGTGTGAAAAGTGTCCCACAATATTTATTTATTTATTATTATTATTTATGAGAATTTGCTCGATTGATCTGCATGTTTACTGCTCCACTCTCCTGGGTGCCTGCCTACCTAAGCCTGATGATATATAGCCTATCGCCTTCCTCGATCATTTTTCAATTCAAACCTATAGATCCTGAGATTAGAGCTTTCAAACAAACAAACAGACAAACAATCTGTTCAACTTCATATTTCAAGTCTATACTCTATCTATCTAAGAATCTATATTCTATTTTAATCGCGACCAAATATGACGTTAAAACACAAAAACATATTGCATAATCTATATAACGATGGGAATCAACATAGAATCAAGTATAAATTAGAGTAGTATTTCAACTGCTTGTTCAGAAGTACGAATACCCTCAAACTACAATATGGGAAACTATAAACTCCTGTGGTTGGTGCCTGTGTTGATGCTACTAGAATTCAACTTAGTGCAAAGTAAGAGTCAAATAAATATTTTTAACTTATTTTTTGATATTGGTAGTCATTAATTTATATTCAATTAATTCTTAATTTATTAATTTCCTTGAGGATTTCGGTTCGTTATTCCTCCGTTACAATTAGTGGAGGTTATTTTTAAGAGTTGTGCGTTAGGATCGACTAATCGAGGGTTATTTGTTATATTTGACACTACAAAATGGCGCCGCCCGCCTGATGTAAAGCAGAGATGACGATCCGTGACTAAGAGCCGTTATCCCAGCCGGCAAGTTCCCGATAGCGACTCTCAGGTTGATGGCCCAGAAATATGCCTTTTCAGGCTTTTCTTAAAGGACCCAGGATTATAAGAAGAGGAAAACTCGTGCGCTGGCAGAGAGTTCCATGCTTTTATGGTGCAACAGATAAAAGACCTGCGGAATCTTTCGGTTCTGGGTACAATTGTGTCCACAGTGTGCGGATGGTGTTGTTCGGAAACGGAAGGAGAGGGTGGGATCAACTGAAAGAGTTGTTCAGAACACTTACCGTGGTATATACGGCAAAACGCAGCTAAGCTGAAACCGTACTGCGCATTTCCAACGGATAAAGACTGCCAGTGACCTCTGGGGAATCAATAATACGGATGGCACGACGCTGCAACGTCGAGAGCTCAAGCAAGTATTTTGCGGAACCATCCCAGAGATGTGAGCAGTGTTCTGCAGTACCTCTGTTCCGGCGCGAGAGGCCAAGCTGATGCCATCCCTCGATGTAATTTTTGTAGTTAAGCTCTCGACGAGCGTCTAACCCCAAAATTTTGAGGTAATTTAGCAGCGGCAATGTTGTGTTTTGAAGACTTAAAATGGCAAGGAAAGGGGATTGCACACGCCTGCGTTTTCCTGGCATTGAACTCGATCAGATTATCGGGGCCCCACCGGGAAATGCGGCCCAGACTCCGATCGAGCTCCACCACAACTTGTCCCCTCATAGCCTCAACATCCGTCCGCTTTACCGTCGGGTGGCTTACATATCCCTGTAATGTACTATCGTCTGCATAGCAATGTATGGTTACCAGGGACAACATATCATTGACATGCAGAAGAAAGTGAGTGGGCGAGAAAACGGACCCCTGCGGTACGCCAGCATTTATTTGCAAGTAGTCTGAGGCCTGACCGTCACATAGAACCCGAATGTGGTGCGCCCATGCAGAAAGCTGGCGAACCTTGTGCATAGTTGAGGTGGCAGGCCATTTGCTGGAAGCTTGGAAAGGAGCAATGCATGCCTGACTCAACTCAAATGCTTTGGCGATATCCAAGCTGATGGCCAAGGATTCACCGTTCTTGTCCATAGCCTCACCCCAAAGGTGTGTGGACGTATGCCAGAAAATCACCTGTTGACCGTTTCGGTCTAAAATCATATTGCCGGTCGTTTATAATTAAGGAGTGTGAGTACAAATGATTGATCTGACGGCAATGGGGCGGTAGTTGCCCGAGTCTGACTTATCTCCTTTCTTGAGGATCGGTTGCACGTTGGCCTTCTTCCACGCATCTGGCACAGCCCGTAGAGTTGGACAAGCAATACAGGCGTGTAAGCACTGGAGTTAACTCCGCTGCACACCTCTTAAGAACCACCACCTGAATACCATTGGGGCCACTGGACTTACGGACGTCGAGCTACCGCAGCAACGTCCGAATATCACATTGCCTGATAAGATAAGCTAGCAAACACACACACCCCGGCCTTTTTGTCGAAGCATTACTCGACAAAATAGCCGGGGTAGCACAAATACAACGTATTGTCAGAGCGGCATATTTGCGTCTTCGGTCGGAACAGCAGTCCGGGCCGCGCCGTCTCTTATCGATGATTGGCCGCTGTAGATGTGTAAAAGGAAGGAAGAGAGCGCGATTACGCGCGGCCTGGTGGGGCAGCCTCCCAAGGTTAGCTTCAGTTGGGACCCTCTACTATGCCGCGGTCGGCCAGTGGCACCACCGTTTCTACAGGTCTCCCTGGCTGGTAGGTTGACTCGCGCCACCCTCACTAGACGCCACTTAACACGGGCCGCGCCGTCTCTTATCGATGATTGGCCGCTGTAGATGTGTAAAAGGAAGGAAGAAAGCGCGATTACGCGCGGCCTGGTGGGGCAGCCTCCCAAGGTTAGCTTCAGTTGGGACCCTCTACTATGCCGCGGTCGGCCAGTGGCACCACCGTTTCTACAGGTCTCCCTGGCTGGTAGGTTGACTCGCGCCACCCTCACTAGACGCCACTTAACACCCACGGGTCCCACACCTGCTGCATCAAATCCCGCTCCGAGCCCGGCCTGTAGCCGCTGAATCCCGAACATAACCCAAGAGTTATTTGAAGGGCTTTCCGCGGACTGCATGGTGGTACCCCCCAGTCTAAAAAATAACTTATTTTTGTGTCACCTGGCACACATTTTAAGTGCTCGCGCGCCGTAGCATCGTCCGTCGATCAGCAGGTGTACCACGTGCAGCTGAGGTCGGCTTAAGCCCAAAGCTGTTGATAGGCGCCTTACAGTAACAATGTAGTATTATCAATGGTATTTTGTTATTTTCTTATGAAGTGCTTGAAATCTTTGGGATACAATAGAAACTATAAAATTTTTTACTTGTTTAACTGTATTTGAAAGTAAGATTGTAAAAGCCAAATACGTTTAACACTTGGCGCCATGTCAAATTAATCACATTATACGCGGTACACGAATGTCATTATGAATGATATTAACGTAGAGAAGTGCTTGTTTCTAAAGCCGGCAGAGGAGATTAAAACCATACTACCTACTCTTGTGATTTTTCTCATTGGAATATCTACCACTTTGTCGGAGTAATGATTTTTTTATTTTTCACTGTCGTTGTATAGAAAGGCAGTGATAAGATAAACACATTATTTCTCATGAGGCATTTTTTTGTGGCGTGGTGTCAATAATAAGGTAAACATATTAAAATTAAGTGAAACGTGTATTGTACTAAAAAAAGAATAGAAGGTAATGTTCCTGTCTGTTAAATAAGAATAGAAGGTAATGTACCTGTCTGTTAGCTGTGTTTGTAATAAATCATATTTTCTTTCTTTCTTTATTGTTATTATGCAAGATAAAGCTAGACAAACCAATGTCACTTACGGCAGTTTCAACAGAAAACCGCGCAAGTTTACACATATATTTTTAGATATATATATAACAGATGTTATTGAATTAATTGAACGTTTATGAGTATCTTAGCAGACCTCCCTTCTCCGTCTATCGACAATGTATTTCCTCCATCTCTTTACTTGATGCCAGAGAACATAATATAAACCAAGTTAGTAGGTGACCTCCTCCCTTTTTGGGACGAATTCTCTCTCGATAAAAAATCCCCTCATTAATCTGAAAACCGCGACAGTCAAACAGATAGATGTAACCAATTTTTTCATAATGTTTTGCATGTTCATATTTACTTATGAGTGTTTTAATTTCAGCCATAGAAATGTGTGATTTGAGTGACTCGCCATGTTTAACAAAAGCAGCAAATAACATGTACCAAATTACTATGACGGGATTAAAGGACCTATTTGAACCTCTAGATCCATATCATATAGATAAGAACAATGGAGGTGTCAACGATTATCATTTTGAGAGAACGAATGTTGAATTAAAAGGACAAAAAGATTGTGTAGTTAAAAATTTAAAGTAAGTGTCTTATTATTGACTGTGCGGTGTTTGATGTAAAATGAAGGATAGTATTGTTTCCATTAATGACAGTTTTGTGCCGCTAGACATTATTCAATCTTGTTCAATTTCGTGCTTCTGAAGGTACGATAAGCCGTTGGTCCCGGTTCCCTGTAACATGGCAGTCGTTAAGCCCAGTTGAAGGCCTTATGGGCAGCTTGAAAAATTTCAACAGCAGGTCGCCACAGCCTGCACCTGTCCATTTCAACACGGCACTGGCCTCACTAACTGTTACGTGGGTATGGGTCCGTATTAGCGTGTATACTTAATTATTATTTTACAAGCTTTTAATTAGCTTGAAACGTATGTGGGTGCATTTCCCGGGACCAAAAATAGCGTGGCATCGATGAAATCGGTACTAAAAACATAGTTTAATGTACTAATTTTTTTTTGATACATGTAATAGTTATCTAAATGTGGCACTAAATATTTTAATAATAGGAATAATAGGTACTTCAAAATAATATTAAACCCCGAAAATTTTCATTGCCGTGTTTGTCCACACGTCACCTTATTCACGAAAGAATGTTGTTGTTCTTGAACCACCTTTCATCGCTGTGTCTTTTTACATATTTAGGAATATTGTTTAATCTAAAGACTTGTGGTCCCTCACTTGAGCGCTAAACGTTACATAATGGTGTCACCTAAGTGTTTGACGCAAAATGACATACATTCGTGCATACGTTTTTGCGCTATAGATGTATCTTTGTTCGGTTGAATTCTTGCAACTTAATTTTGAAGCAGATATCTTCAATCGCTGAAATGTTGTGCAGACACGCTTAGTTTGCATAACAATTTTAATCGACATAACATGACAATGTGATTTTTTTCTATATTTTACATGGTGGAAAACCGAAGATAGCGGACTATTTACTATTTATATTAAATGCACTGTTACCCTATGGGTTTCAAATGAAAGTGCTTTCTGATAATAACTAGAAAAATAAAGTGACTCATAGTCCAGTTAAGTTTTCTACGCTCTTAAACAATATGGGTATCAAATAATAGGCCTTGCTCAGAATTATTCTGTTTAGGGCATTTAAATAAAAGTTAGCTTTTTTTAAGATTTTTAGCTTTGCTAACCTCTAAAAGGGCAAAGGTTTAAATTAAAATACACGAAAAAGACCCGAATACCATAACGAAATAGACATATCTTTTGAGTATACAAAAATCAAAGTAAGTGAATTTCGTGACATATTTTTTTTAAATTAATCAAATTGGTATTGCAGATATTCCGTCGTAGAGAAGTTGAAATATGAATACTACCTGCACTGTCCTAAAATAGTCTTAAATTTTCAGTATGAAGCTAAAGGAAAGTTAGAAGATAAACATATTGATGGAATTATTCTTGCATCCGAAACTTTAGGTAATTAATTTGGCGGTTTGGTCTATTGTCCTCCACAATTCCCTGGACAGTTATAAATTAAACAACTTAGAATATTATCATATAGGCCTTATTTTTGTGTCTGCGGATATCTTTACCATTAACTCAGTTAATGATTATAGTTTGATGGTAAAATAGACTATTCAATTAACAGCTGTCCAGGCTTTTTTGGAGGCCATAGTACCTGCCCTTACTGTCTCGTCTCAAAGATCCATCCTGTGTAAGCTCAAAATAAAAAAAAACAAGTGCAAAAGTCTTCTTTGCCCAGTTCTTCTATTTCGACGAGAAAACCATGCAAGGGTAATCAGTCAGAACTAAAACAATAATGTTTGTTGAAACTTTATCTTCTCCAAGTCTTACCGATTAGAGCTACAATATGTGCAATAACAAAAAAAAAATCTAAAAATTAGTGACGCTTTTTAAAATTGATATCAGTATGTCAAAATATAGACACACGAGGCACAATCAAGACTGCTTGGCAATAAAAAAGATTTTTAGCTGCCAAGCTTTCTTTCAACGTATTTTCGACACGTGTTTCATGCGACATTTAAAAAGCGGAATATAGCAAAGTAAATAATAAGAATCAACAATACAAGTTATAGTTTTACAATGGAGGTCCATGTAAAAATAATTAATGCCTTTTTTTATAATTTATTTACGTAAATGATATATTTTTTAATTATTAAAGCAAATAATATTAATTTAGCTAAATTTTCATATAAAAAATAATTTATTGTTACATTTCACAGACCACGGGCTAACGTCGTGTTTGCACCAGTCCTTTTTCATGATAAATATTTCTTTTTTTTTTAATTATAAAGTTATGGGCGGCTTGAAAATTTAGGTAGGTAAACACGGCAATGGGCTCACCACCTATTACGTGGGACAGGAATCCACACGGTAAAAAGTGAGTATATAATATGCCTCTGCCACCCCTTCGGGGATAAGGCGTGATGGATATTTATTTATTTATTTTTATTTATAAAAAGTTATTCAACCCTACAATTAATGGATGGTTTTTTCATTTGAGTGCAACTATATAATTTAACGTCAAGGTATAGTAATGCAAGTTGCTATTAAGTGCCCCTTTATCTTATTTTTCTTCGATTTCAGAGGATTATCAGTTAATAATAAAAGGTAGATGTGAGAAGTTCGTATCAGAAAAAGATCAAAAAGAACGGCTCGTCCTTAAGGAATATACATTAGAAAGCAATTTAGGAAAGTACACCTTTGAAAATAGAAAGTTAATTAAAGGTGACAAGGATATATGTAAGTTTTTAGAATATTAATAATATGTAAATATGCTTAGGTCGACTCAAGTTCAGGACACTCGGTACGATGACGGCAGCCCACGAACACCCTAATAACACTAGTGATGACGAGGTATTGGTCTGATCCCAGCTTAGTGTCTCGATAAGCCCTTGTGTCCATCACCTCTTTACGGAGCCGACTATCCATTTGGCAGAGCTCTATTATGATTCTATTTGACCTACATCTCCTCGTATACATAAATGAATTTGTTTGTAGTTGAACATTGTATTCGCCAAAAACAAATCACAAGCTACCGCCAATCCATTTAAGTCTCCACATACTAAAAGTCTTTCATTTTCTTCTACCACATTTAGTGCTTCTCTCATACTCTCCCATAACATAAGTCCTCGCGTTCGGCAAAGACACCGGCGCGTAAGCAGCCGCCATGAAAAGTCCACTATACGGAAAACTGACCATCTCTAGTAAATCTGATCTCCCAAACTAGGGTATTTGGAGCAAAGTGACAATCCAAAAACTTTTAGCTTTATTAAATATGTTAAAAACTTTTAGCGAGGAGGTTTGTCGTTCAGGGGGGAAATGGAGGCAGGGGAGGGGAAATGGTCCCGAAGTGTTTGGCAAGAGCGCTCAAAACGGTATAAAAATGTTTGGCCCTTTTTCACAATTTATACTTTATTTATCTACGGTTCACAGAACCACTAGTATTATTATGTACCTATACGAATGTTTTCGTGCTTTGGATGACATGTAATATCACCAACTTGCAAGCCTTCAACTTGGCTTTATAAACGGCCTAATGGGCGGCTTGAACCAAACTAGGGTATTTGGAGCAAAGTGACAATCCAAAAACTTTTAGCTTTATTAAATATGTTAAAAACTTTTAGCGAGGAGGTTTGTCGTTCAGGGGGGAAATGGAGGCAGGGGAGGGGAAATGGTCCCGAAGTGTTTGGCAAGAGCGCTCAAAACGGTATAAAAATGTTTGGCCCTTTTTCACAATTTATACTTTATTTATCTACGGTTCACAGAACCACTAGTATTATTATGTACCTATACGAATGTTTTCGTGCTTTGGATGACATGTAATATCACCAACTTGCAAGCCTTCAACTTGGCTTTATAAACGGCCTAATGGGCGGCTTGAAAAATTTCAAGGTGCCACAGTTTTCGCCTCTCCATTTTAACATGACAATGGGCTCACCTGTGACAGAAATGTATATGATGAAATGTGGGTGTCTAGTATGCCTACCCTCTGGATATTAATTAATAGCATGACTGTTGAGTAAATTAAGTGAATTATGGTCAATTTAGAATAATCGAGCACTATTACTTTATGTTATTCCTACACTCAAAAAATTAAATTAATTAATTAAATAAAATTGAATTACGTGGGACAGGAATCCATACGGTGAAAAGTGGGCATACAATATGCCTCTGCCACCCCTTCGGGGATAAGGCGTGATGGATTGATGGACACTCAAAAAACACATTAGTGAATTTGAAAACATCGTATGATAATATTATATTTATTTGCAGTGGACTTTGTTGTGACGTATTTAAATAATAATTACGGGAAGACTTTGGCGGGAAATGTACAAAACCCGATTCTTGTGGAATTTTTCACTACCTATATGAAGACTGTAAATACGTACCTAGCAGCTACTCCTTTGGAAGAAGCGTATGCGAAAGATCAAAAGTAAAGATGACAGGAAAATTTAACTTGATTATCTTTTTTTCTTTCGGTAAATTTAATATCTATAGTTAATTATATGTTTTCAAACTATATATGTTTCTTTTATTGCATTTCATTTTCAAATAAATATTTTATAATACCTTTATTGTAGAATCTTCGTCTTCTACGTCTTACGGCCGAATAATGAATAGTCCCTCAAATATCTAACTGCAACTTAAATGTTTGTGCGGTTCTTAAATACAACATTCGTATTCAGAAACAGCAACTTTAAGGACATGTTAAATTTAAAGTGATATCAGTTTAAGTTGCATCAGACGCCACTTTGTGTAAAATTCGTATAATGGAATGCCACTCAATTTAATTTAGCTGTCAAATACCTGTCAAACTAATTTGAGCGCCCCCTAAATGCGGGAGTGGTCGAGAGGTCTCCTAAATCTGTAATTGACTTTATTGAAGCGTTAAAGTAATGTCTTTATCGTCGTTATCTTCATTCTCTGACCATGAAAGACCGACCGTCAGTCGACGAAATCTAGAAAAACTAAATGCACTAGAAAAATAGATGCGAAGTTTCCTGTTCGGTTCCGTGTCTCCAATGAGACAGTTTTATATTTGGATACTTTATTCAATGGGCGTACCCATACTTTTGTCTATAAAATTTAGCCTGGTAGAAATCGCTTTATGTGATAAGGCTTGTACTTTTCCCACAGTTCACAATCTCAATGTAAAAATGTATTGCCCGGCACATAGTATGTATTGCGTGCGTGATATTATGCATGAAGTTGAATTTTTAGAAGTTAGCTAATCCGACTCTACTCTTGGAGTAAAAGTTAAACCTGGGGTGTGCCTAGTTTAGCGACGGGTTTTTGGGTTGTGCCTAGGTTTTTCTAGGGACATTTTTAGATTTTATTTTAGGAAGTGAAAAATTAAGAATTAATTATTTAATAATTTATAATTTATCAATGAAACTAACATACCTACATACTGTCACGACTTTATCCCCGAAGAAGTAGGCAGATGCATACTACATGCTCACATTTCACTGTATGCATTTTGTCCCAAGTAACAGGTGATGAGCCCATTGCCGTATTGAAATTGGACAGTCGCAGGCTGGCGACCTGCTGTTGAACTTTTTAAGCCGCCCATAAGGCCTTCAACAGGGCTTAATGACTGCCATTTTACTGGCGACCAAGACTAATACCGCTTAACGTGCCTTCCGAAACAAGGAAACGCTCGCAAATGTAAATGCCCTAAAGTGGTCACCCATCCACGGACCAACTATAGTAAAAACTGCTTAGCGCAGTGATGTTTACTTACTAAGCGAAGTCCAAAAAATTTGTAATTATGATGGATTCAAGATGATGCAGGTGATATAAGCGGCATGAGACAACCATCAATATATTATTGATATATACAAACAAGCAGGCAGGGTTTGTAAGGAATTAGGAGTACGCTAATATAAAGATTGAAATGAGACAGACATGATTTATTTATAATAAGCTATTTACATAATAATTTAAAATGTAATTAAAGCAATATTATTTTATATTAACACTTAAGCTTTTTAATTGGTTTTCGGCAAATTCCTGCTCTATTTCAGTAGTTTATAACTTCGATCTATTTATTTTCACACTGTATCCTTAATGGGATAGTCAGATAGCACAGCTCATCAGGCTTCGCGATCCATGCATACTTCTTTGGATTCCTACAGATTCATTAATCGTTTTACACATCTACGTCTAGGTATCCGAGTACAACTTTCTTTTCAATATTGCCATTTCTGAGGCACGTATCTCTTCTGACATTTCCATTCTTCTTGCAAGTTCTTTTTGTTATATTCGTTTTGTATGTAATCTTTTAAAAGCTTACTTTGAAATTAATTAAATTATTTATATAAAATAACCAAACATATTGTCCAAGGTGTGTCAAGTAAATTACTTTCGACAATGTCAAATGACGTTTTGTTCGGTCAATTCTTCATTCTTTTTTGGTATTTCGTCGTATAACCCATTTAGACTCTCGCATGAGCCACGAAACGAGCCGTGAGCTTGAATGAAAACATACCTAAATACGCGTTAACACCCGCGGCTCGCGGCTCGTCTCGCAGTTCGTCTCGTGACTCGCCCGAGAGTGTAAATGGGGTATAAGATTATTTTCAGTTTAATATTGAAATGTTGCCATTACTTAAGCACTAATGCAGGAATAAGGAATGCTTTGTAAGTCGGACCTTACTCTCTGTTTATTAATAACGTAGTTAACACATCGTTACTCCTTGGCTAATCTAGGAGTAACTAGTCCAAGAGTAAGAGTGGGGTAAAATAAGAATAAGCCATTTTTATTAATAAGACCGCTTGACCCAGACGTGCGTGTATGAAGCGATTGGTGAATCTCGAAAAAGCGAAAGAAGTATGCATGGATCGCGAAGCCTGGCGATCTGTCCTCTCTGACTACCCCGTCAGGGATACAACAGAATTTGTTGCAAGAAAATTGGCCAAACAGACAAAGTGTCTGGGTACTTTTCTAGATTTAACAAATTTGATACGGTTTCAGTTCCCAAGCTCATTAGCAAGCTAGAGGGCGCTGGGGTGCGAGGGTTAGCACTGGACCTGTTCAAGGACTACCTTACAGACCGTACTCAATGTGTTAAATTAGAAAAATATATCAGTGACGAGCTATCTACATCGTACGGGATTCCGCAGGGCAGCATTCTTGGGCCTACTCTTTTCCAAATATACACTCCCGGACTCTTGAATCGAGCCACCTTACATTCCCGGGCCTAAGAGGCCAATACACAAAAAATATACAATATAACAAAAAAGTTTTTATGCATTTTTAATGCTGGCATATTTCGTCGTCTTTCCCGTATGTATTATTCCAAATTTGAATTTTAGAATTTAAAATTAAGAACAAAAGCCGAGCTTGGTCACTGATTTGAAAAAAATAATGACTGTTGAAAGTTGCTTTTGAAGCAATTTAATGTCGATTTGGTTTGAATTTTCGCAATTGTTGTTAACCAACGTTTAGTTTAGTTATTTTTCTATAATTTGAACCGTTTTTGGCTATAAAATTATGGATACTTCACCTGAAGTAGCCGCGCAAGCTGTAGCACTTCTTCAATCTGGTCTAAGTCAGCGAGATGTGAGTTCACAACTTCACATAAGTCGTTCCGCTGTTCAAAGAGTGTACCACCGATACCTGGAGACTGGCGGCTTCGTTCGGCGTACAGGAGGACCTCGTTACCTAGTGACAACGGCGAGACAAGATCAATACATTGTCACTACTAGCTTACGAAATCGACGCCTTAACTCTGTTCAGAAACAAGAACAGCTCAGGGACTTTCACGGAGTGGCTGTAAGTGCTCGGACCGTTAGAAGGCGACTCAATGAACGTGGTTTAAAGCCCCATAAGCCAGCCAATGGACCCAAATTGACACGAGCACACCGAATAGCCCGTCTAGAGTTTGCGCGCGAACATCTAAATTGGACTCGACATCAATGGAGCCAGGTTCTTTTCACAGATGAGTCCAAGATAATGCTATACGGTAATGACGGAAGGAGTAAGGTGTACCGAAGACAGAACGAGCGTTTCGCGCAATGCTGTATTGACGAGAAAGTGAGTTATGGTGGAGGATCATGGACAGTCTGGGGAGGCATCTCTATGGAAGACAAAACTGAGCTAGAGGTAGTGACGGGACCACGACTGCCGCCCCTAGATGGCAATAGATACATTCGCCAATGTTTAGAGAATCACGTGATGCCATATGCTGGATTTATTGCCCAAGATGTCGTTTTAATGCATGATAATGCAAGGGCCCTTACTGCGGGAATAGTCAGGGAGTACTTAAATGACATTGGTATCACTGTTATGTGATGGCCAGCGCGATGTCCTGATATGAATCCTATAGAGCATCTATGGGATGAGCTGAAGAGGCGTGTTCGAGCTCATCATCCTGCCCCGCAAACCATGCAGGAGCTCAAAAATGTAATTTTGGAAGAATGGGAAGACGTTCCTCAACATGTCATAACGACATTGATTAATTCTATGCCAAACTATATGAGAGCTGTCATAAATGCACTGGGAGGCAATAAAAGTTACTAAATAAACATTTCTTTTCGTGTAAAACATCATCATCATCATCCGAGCGTCTGTCCCAGTTGCGTCTCGCGACGCCCGGGGTCCGCTTTCCTACATTTTCTCCTCCACTTCGCACGGTCGTCGGCATCCCCTGTGGTGAGACCATTGGCACGCATGTCATCCCTTACGACGTCAAGCCAGCACTTCTTGGGTCTTCCCCTCTTACCGGGACCCGGCGGGGCTGACATGGCCAGACATTTGTTACCTACGTAGCCCGGCGGTTGCCGCAAGACGTGACCATACCAACGAAGGCGACACTCTTGCAACTTGTCTGCAATGTCACGGACGTGAAGGCTGCCGCGGATGCGAGAGTTCCTCACGCGGTCCATCCGCGTGACTCCACACATCCACCGCAGCATCTTCATTTCCGTGACACGCAGCTCCTGCTTGTGTCGCTCCAATATCGGCCACGTCTCACTGCCATGTAAAAGGACAGGTCTAATAATGGTTTTGTAGACCTGTCCCTTCAACCGGATCGGCATTTTAGGGTCACAAATGACACCGGTCATCTCCCGCCATTTGGCCCACGCGGCAGCAATGCGTGACTTGACATCGCAATCGATGTCACTGGACGTGTGAAAAACAGATCCCAAGTATTTAACCTGGTCCGTGCGCTCGACCAAATCACCGCCTATGCGGGCGGATGTGGGATCTGTCGAGTTTAGTGCCAAGTACTCGGTCTTCGCCACATTTAGTTTCAGACCGCCGTTCTCAAGCGTCTCCTTCCACGCCTTTACACGTCGCACCAATCTGCCCCTGTCCGCGTCTGCCAGCGCAATATCGTCAGCATACATGAGCAACCATGGAGGCTGCTCATGCGGGTTTCTGATGCTGTCCGACAATTCGTCTAATATTACACTGAACAGAAGCGGACTAAGGACAGAACCCTGGTGTACCCCGACGGTGATGGGGAAGGGTTTCGTGTCGCCAACGGCAGTCCGAACCATTGAGTCGGAGTCACAGTACATGTCCCGGATAGTGTCAATATAGACCTCTGGAACTCCTTTGGACCGCAGTGCCCACCAGATCATCGCACGAGGAACACAGTCGAAGGCCTTCTGCATATCTAGGAACAAACAGTGCAGAGGCGTGTTCTTCGACCTGTATTTCTCTGCGACAACCCTCAGGGCAAAAACAGGGTCCGTGGTCCCATGACCAGGGCGAAACCCATATTGACACTCCGAGAGAGTACACTCCTGCCGGATCCGAGAGTCTATAATCCTCTCGAAGATCTTCATGGTGTGGGACATCACCTTAATACCGCGGTAGCTCCCGCACTCCTGCACTGACCCCTTACCTTTGAAGACTGGAGTAATAATACTTAGTCTCCATTGGTTTGGGATCTGCCCGCTGAGGAGTATGCGGTTAAAAAGGTTTACTAAGATGCCCACACCGCGAGGACCCATCGCCTTCCAGGCTTCGATGGGGACTCCATCGGGTCCGACAGCTTTCCGATTCTTCATGCGGCGAAGCGCAGTCAGGACTTCTCCAGGCGTTACCTGTATTTTCGTGTAAAACATGTCTTTGTTTAAACATCGATTAGATTTTTTTCCTTGAAAAAAGCAAATATGGACTTGTTTCAACGTAACTCGACTTTTTTAATAAACTGTAGTTCAAATTTAGAACAGTGGCACTCTAAATGAATGATGAGTATACCAGCTCCAAAACTGCATCAAAACATTTTCCTTCTACATACATCTTTTATAAGTTACAGTACTACAAACCAAAAAAATTAAGGTGGCTCGATTTAGGTGTCCGGGAGTGTATATTAACGACCTCTGCAAGTTGACCCTAACGAGACGCAAAATTTACGCTTATGCCGATGACACAGCAATTGTCCTATATGGAACCTAACTAGAAAAACATTCAAACTAATGCTAAATCAGCCCTAAAACATGTGACGACATGGCTAAATAATAATCTTCTGACTCTAAATTTAACAAAACAGTCTATATACCCTTTGTTCATCGTAGTTTTACAAGTCCACCTGACACGTTTACCGTAACAGCACACACATGCGCGATTTCATTAGACTCATGCTCGTGTATTCCATTAACAAGAACTGACTCAGTGAGATATTTGGGGGTGCTATTAGACAATTGCCTAAAATGGGACAAACAAATCACCGCACTCATAAACAGAACCTTACGTCTTATCGGCACTTGCAAGTCCCTTCGAGACTCGGCTAACAGAGAAACCCTAAGAATGGTGTATCGCGCTCATAAAACAATACTTCTCGGATTAGAGAGTGCACAAAGGTCTGTTCTTAAGATAATGTCAAGAAATCAAATATCCCACATCTCAATTGTACACCGATTGCAAAGTACTCAGTGTTCGGCAGCTCTTTGTGCTCAAATCAATTCTACGGCGACATAAAGTTCTCGCCCGTCCTAATCCTTAGAAACGTAGAAATTTGCCAGCAGCTGTCAAACACAGAACAGCCTTCACAAAACATCACTAATATGTATTGGGTTCTCATCTATACAAAAAAATACACAAGCGGTCTTATTAATAAAAATGGCTTATTCTTATTTTACCCCACTCTTACTCTTGGACTAGTTACTCCTAGATTAGCCAAGGAGTAACGATGTGTTAACTACGTTATTAATAAACAGAGAGTAAGGTCCGACTTACAAAGCATTCCTTATTCCGAGTACTTTTGACCTTTCCTTTCCTTTGCGTGGAGATAGTTAGTTTTTTTTTTAATTCTGTTAGGTCTAAAACAGCATTCTCCGTTGAGACTTGTCCGCTATCACCTAAGTCATCAGTCATGTACACCAGACTGAAATCATTTTATCAATTTCTTTTTGAGCAGCCTTATGATTTAATCGGGATATATGATGCAGGCTAAGTATAGTCGGATAATGATCAGTTATAGCAAAAGATTTGCTATATGTAGACAGTATAACCTGTTTAACTTGCATGTTTGACAACTGTTCATAAAATTTTATGATAGTTTTAATTTTCACATTATCTCTTCTGCCAATAAGTATCACGATTGTTGTTTGTGGGCAATGTGTACTGGTTAATACCTTATTAATTATTTGAGAGTAGGATGCCCCAGGAAATGAAAGTGTTATAACCGAGTTACCCAGATGTTGAATTAAGTGATAACCTAAACTCTTGCCAATTTCATCACAATAAACTACAGTCTTTCCAACATTTAATGGATGCGTAATTTTTGTTACAGGGCTATCACACTAAATGTTATTTGTGCTTACAATATTGTCACATATACTGCCTACAGAGTCAACCATTGGATAAGTTGACTCGGACTGCGATGTCATTGATAATGAAGAACATGGAAGGGATTTATCACAGTCAGGTGTTTGATTATATATTTTTTCAAGTGATAAGAACCTTTGTTCATTGCTGTGACAAGACTCCACTAAGCTATTCAATGCCTTAATGTACGCCACAATTTATTTCTGTGATGTTTTGTATTTTAAAGTTATTGACTCCAAGGAATCATTTAAACACATAATTTCAGTCTGTAATTGATGTATATCCATCTCATATTGCTCTGTTTGGGTGTATATATGTTTTTACTTGTTTCTATTAGTTGTTTTAACTGTACATTTGATTTACAAGTCCTAAGATAATTGTTCATTCCTATTCTAAGCTTTTTAATGTGTTTCTGTGATTTGGAAATAAATTTATTGAGTTTTATGTATTTTTTTAATTTATTCCTGCTACTACTAACTAATCTTATTGATGTGTTGGTGTTAGTCGATAACAAGTGGTGACCAGTTTTGTCTATTGCTGCAAAAGGAATACTCAATGAGTTAACCATCAGGTGCGAGGTGATGGGCTCATCAAGACAAATAAGATCTGGCTCCGAGCTCCCACACATTAGCTCATTATACAGACTGTTGGAAAGAGCAGCCTGATCTACCGATTTAAGATTTTCCCTAAGAGTGATGGAGTTATGAGCATCACTCAGCTCACACTCTAGAATGCTAATACGTTTTAGAGCATGTTCATGGGTGTTACTGCACTCTTCTAGACCCTTCATTGTTGACTGAAGGTGATCTCGCTGAACGGTGAGCTCCATGACCTGCGTATGTAGCTCAGCCAACTCTTGTTTGAGTTGGGTGTTTTTGTCAATTACATTTAATATTTCTTTTTCACTATCATTCCGTTCCTCTAGCAACTGTTTGTTGAGATTTTTGCAAATCTCCAGTTCCTTTATAGTGAGGTTGAACTTTTGTTGCAAGTCACGGGATACTGCACTACGGGTCATCATTTTTATTATATTATTTTATTCCTAATAATTATCAACAAGAAATCTATAATAATTCTCAACACACTAATGACAAGATTATATAAACAAAAAATAAGTGTAAGTATATCTATGTTTACAACAAACCTAATATATTTGAACTATTTAGTATTGTATTTATTTGAACTATTTAGTATTATATTTTATATTTATTTTATTATTTAGGTACAATTTTTATATTAATATCCCAATAGGTGATGTGATATGTTTTTCCGGTAGGTATTTGAATTGATATCATGTACCCTACTCTCAATTTTTATGTTCGTATTTTTGTACAGATTAGTAATAAGTAAGTATGCTATTCTTCTGTTTAAGTTCATTACATGTCACAATATTTGTTTGTTTTTATTACGATTTTAGAATCACTATTTTTTCTTAGTTTATTCGTCCACTCAATTTTTTACAACGGTAAAAAAACAATTTTCAAAAAATTTACGGTTGATCACTGATTCACAAATAACTTTGTCGTAGCCTTGTGCTTGTACATAATAGTATTTACGGTATTTTTCTGTGTGTTTATTTGCACTTTTAACACTTTTTTATTGTAGTATAACTTAATATTTATAAATTTCCTTAATAAAAATATACAGAGACACTGTTTACGTTACGGCGTTAGTGTTGCCCTCGCTATAAATAGACAGACGCAGGTTGTGGCTACCTGCTGTTGAACTTTTTCAAGCCGCCCATAAGGCCTTTAACCAGGCTTAACGTCTGCCATTTTACTGGCAACCGGGACCAACGGCTTAACGTGCTTTCCGGAGCACGGAAACGCTCGCAAATGTAAATGCCACAAAGTGGTCACCCATCCGAGGACCAGTCATAGTGTAAGTTGCGTAACTCAGTGATCGTTTACAGAACACTAAGACCGCGGGGCCACGAGCGCTTAAATATATGTTCTAAGCAATTTCCTTTATCGCGTTGGGAGTAAATGAGTTGGGAATTATTTACGAGTGGCATTTAAAATTTGGTATTCGCGGCTATATTCATTATTATTTCCATGTTTTAATCGATGTTTATATCTCCTATGAGAACTATATTTGAGTAAGGACTCAGTTGTTGATAAACGTGATTAGGCTGGTAAAAAAAGTTATTAAGATGTTCTCTTGTGCTGTATGATGGAGATCTATAAATTGCCACTATAGCAAGTTTGTGGTCATTTCACACAGTAGACAGTTCGCATTATTAAAATTTGGTTCACGAACAGAGCATTGCAGACTCGTTTTTATATACCTAAATAATAACACGTTCATTCTTATTAGTAAAGTTGTTGGTATAAAAGGATCAATAACGGACTAAGGACGAACACAGGCATGTTAGTAACTTTACTCTGCCAACACTCCGTTAAAACAAGTACGTCAAAGTTAATTTTTGTGGTACTTATTACTGTCAATAGTAAACTGTCAAGATTTTTGTTACGCTCCTTATGTTTGAGTGCAATATATTTGACTGAGGAGGCGAGCATAGCGAGCCTACGAAAGTCTCTGTTTTAACTCCACTGGTACGGGAATAATGCTGCCGTCTGTCAATTCAGTCTACAGGTCGCATTTTTCATCGGATTTGCATGCAACTTGGCATGGATTGTCTATCATCCATTGCCTTGATGTAGACAACAACTTTTAGCATGGGGGTTATTCGATCGGGGGTGAAATGGTGGCAGGGGAGGGGAAATGATCCCGTAGTGGTTGGCAAAAGCGCTTAAAATGAAAAAAAGCAATGTTGATTTTTTTTTTAATCGATAAATAAATATACAAAAAATAAAGAAAAAGACAATAAAAGTAAAATTCTCCGGAGTCTACTGTTCACATAACCACTAGTTATATTATTTTCAGATGATACTACAAGGTTAGAACAGTAACATAAAAATAAAAATAAATATCCATCACGCCTTATCCCCGAAGGGGTGGCAGAGGCATATTATATGCCCACTTTTCACCGTGTGGATTTCTGTCCCACGTAATAGGTGGTGAGCCCATTGCCGTGTTGAAATAGACAGACGCAGGTTGTGGCTACCTGCTGTTGAAATTTTTCATGCCGCCCATAAGGCATTCAACCAGGCTTAACGACTGCCATTTTACTGGCAACCGGGACCAACGGCTTAACGTGCCTTCCGAAGCACGGAAACGCTCGCAAATGTAAATGCCACAAAGTGGTCACCCATCCGAGGACCAGCCATAGTGAAAGTTGCGTAACTCAGTGATCGTTTACAGAACACTGAGACCGCGGGGCCACGAGCGACAGTAACATGGATTACATAAAATGGAATAACATGTATTTAGATTGTTTGATTCATTTATAGCTGCGAATTCTGATTAAGATTATTTCTTAACAATGTACTAGTAAAATATGTTATGAATTTGGCACATTTATCCTGCTTTGTTTTTTTCACTATGCATTTTATGAGACATTAATTCATTATAATAGAAAAATGACGATATTTAAGTAGTGACTATAATGTTAAAGACTGATTTTGGTTTTCATGTTTTACATTGACAAATTTTCCTTTATATGTAGTGTATTTGTATAATAAATGTATACTGTGTAATATACCTAGTCAGGTCATAAATTCTGTCACATGTTTAATATAAAATAATTGAAACAAGTTTATTCATTATGTAACCATTTATATACCAAAATGAACTTAACAAAACATAGTCTTATGACAATAAAGTTTATTCAAAATGGCCTCCGTGATTTTGAATACAGGCCTTTAATCTGCCTGGCCAATCGTCTATCGCAGCACGAACGAGGTCCATGTCAATATCGGCGGCTGCCTTAATGAAGGATGTCTTGAGTGACTCCAAATTGGGATGAGGCTTTGAGCACGCCTTTTCCTCCAAGTGTTGCCATATCTTGTAATCTAACGGACTCAAATCTGGACTGGAGGAGGGCCAGTCTTCGTGCCGGATGAAGTCGATTTCACGCGCCGCCAGCCAGTCTTGTGTGCTCTTCGCTCTATGAGCTGGCGCCGAATCTTGTTGGAATACCCAGTGCCTGTTATTGAACATGGTATGAGAAACAGATTCCAAAAGGTTCGTCAGGACTGTATTTTTTATACACAACTGCATTCGTTTTTACACCTTTCTCACAAAAATGTACCACTGTTAAGCCCCAATAAGAAACTCCCAACCATACCATGAGCGAAGGTGGAAAATGACCTCGTTGGACACGCGGAATACGGTTGCTCGCTTCTTCACTACTGTGTGCGTACACCTTATCATTTTGTTTGTTGTAGCTCTCTTTGAAAAATTTGAATATAACCAAAAGATTCGTTTATCGTACCATTAAACGATACAATGAAGACTCTAGTGTAGATGACAGGTCAAGAAGTGGTCGCCCTCGGTCTGTTAGGACTCCAGCAGTGATAAAAGCTGTGAAGGCGCGAATTCAAAGAAATCCCAAATGTAAGCAGTAACTGTTTGCCCTTCAGATGGGGTTAAGCAGAACCACGGTGAAAAGGGTGTTAAATGAAGACTTAGGGCTTCGGTCATATCGAAGAAAAAAAGGACATCGTTTAAATGCTCGTCTAATGGACCTGAGACTGAAGAGCTGCCGCGCTTTGTTGAAGCGGTACGCGGGAAAAAATATCGGGAAATTCTTTTTTCGGATGAATAAATTTTTGCCGTGACCTCGTTGGACACGCGGAATACGGTTGCTCGCTTCTTCACTACTGTGTGCGTACACCTTATCATTTTGTTTGTTGTAGCTCTCTTCTACGGCAAAAATTTATTCATCCGAAAAAAGAATTTCCCGATTTTTTTTCCCGCGTACCGCTTCAACAAAGCGCGGCAGCTCTTCAGTCTCAGGTCCATTAGACGAGCATTTAAACGATGTCCTGTTTTTCTTCGATATGACCGAAGCCCTAAGTCTTCATTTAACACCCTTTTCACCGTGGTTCTGCTTAACCCCATCTGAAGGGCAAACAGTTACTGCTTACATTTGGGATTTCTTTGAATTCGCGCCTTCACAGCTTTTATCACTGCTGGAGTCCTAACAGACCGAGGGCGACCACTTCTTGACCTGTCATCTACACTAGAGTCTTCATTGTATCGTTTGATGGTACGATAAACGAATCTTTTGGTTATATTCAAATTTTTCAGTATGTCAAAAATTTGAATTGGCGCTTAACCGCAACGATGCAACGCAATAACTGCAACACGGTCTTCTTTAAGTGTCCACTCCATATTTAAAAATGAGTAAAATTCTAAAAAGTATACATTTTTATTTTCATGAACAATTCGAAATTCGAATTTAATAAACTTTTTTTGTGGCCAGCATTCTAAAAGAAAAGTTTTTACTGTGTGACAATACTTATGACCTGACTAGGTATTATTAAATAATGTGAAATAGGGATCTACAATATGTGTTACAGTACAAGCACAAAATGTGTTATCAAGGTATGCCACACTATGTGATTTTTTAGTTTACTCAGTGTAAGCATGTTATTAATGCAAGAATGTGTTGAATATTGTAGAAATTTTGTTTGTTTATTATCCGATGTGTGGTATTTAGTTGTGTTATAATATATCTTAACTGTATTATTTAACAAGAGGATAGATATCAATACTTTGTAATTACAAAATAGAATAACTGACTTTAATAGTCACAGCTTATTGATCAGGTCATGGAGACGTTTGTCTTAGTTTATAAGAAAGTGATTGTCACCCTCTTTTTTGCGCAGATATATGTTTCCGTTTGTTATCCAACAAAATTTAAAGTTATTACTCTTTGCGAATTCTTTTGCTTGGAAAAATGACTTTCTTTGACTGGGAAGCAATTGGTCTGTAATTTAGATTGGGCAGCGTTTGTTTCCAATGCCAAGAACTGAGGTATTCAATTTATTATTGACTGTCTCTTTATTTTTGTTTAAAGAGTGGACAGGAGAGAGGATTATTTGTTTTAAAAGTGCCGAAGAAAACTCAGCAATTATTGGCGCGAAGTAGATGTCTTGTAGACTTACCCGGAAGCCGATATGTGTCACGGAGTGCTTATTCTGCTATGGTAACACCTACGGCTTCACCCATTTTAATTACTGTGCTTATGAGCTTTGTATTCGTTTACTTTTTCTCCTGCGGGATGTTTCGTATTTCAATAGATGAAGAGCGGAATTTGTATTTCAGATCTTGTATCTTTTGTTCTAGGGCTTGGATGTAAATATTTTGATCAGAACGCTCCTTTTCAAAGCCCTCAATTTAGTTTTTCATATACTCGAACTTTTCATTCATAAAAGAAATTGTTTGCACTAGTTCAGCGTTTTGCCGAGAGATTTCAGCATTAGAGTTTTTAATAAAAGTATTTTGCTTCAATATTTCCCCAATATCAGATACTTAGTTATAAGAATAGACTGATTTTCTAACAAATTAGAGTTTCCTGTTCAGTTTTCCAATTTGCCAAAATCTCCTGTTGATTTTTTAGGTTTAATATCTATTCATTCGTGGGCGGGCACTCAACCCCCTGCCGTTTCTGTCTACTTTTATTAACATTTTGTCCCATTAATAGTGCTGAGCTGATATCAGGCTCTGGTTGCGTATGTAAGTTTGTAGGCCCTGGCCGATTTTTTTGTTGGAGTACGCTGTACGTTTGCCATGTCGTTGCAAAAATCAAGAAAAAGTATCTGTGAGATGATATTTAATGTAGCCGAGAGTGCGCTCGACGTAGTAATTCGCTTGTTAGATAAAGAGATAATAAGTTGGTGTATCCTTAACCCACACGAAGCTTGTGGATACCAAGCAGCACACGCGGTCTTATAATATAATACGTGGCACGTCAAAATGGCGTCGCCCGCCTAATAGTAAGCAAAGACGACAACCCATGATTGGGGCCGCTATCTTAACCCGCGCAGGGCTCCTCTTCGCGACCCTCATCTTGACGGCCCAGTAATCGACCCTTTTCACGCTACTCTTGTGGACCCAGGATTGCAGGAGGAGGAAAACACGTGCGCTGGGAGAGATTTACATGTTTTTATACATATGAAAAATCTACGGAATCTTTCGGTTCTAGGCACGATGGTATCCACAGTGTAAGGATGACATCTCTGCCCCGCCCGTGTTGTTCGGGAACGGAAGGGGGAGGGTGGCACCAATTGGAAGAGTTCTTCAGAACACTCATCATGGTAGATGCGGTAAAATGCAGCTAAGCTGGCGAACATTCTGCGCATCTCCAACAGTTCAAGACTGCCAGTAACCTCTGGACAGTCTATGAAGCGGATGGCACGTCAAGCAGGTACTTGGCGGAGCCATCCCAGAGTTGTGAGCAGTATTCCACGCATGGAAGAATCTGATACTTATATAATAAGCATCTCTGTTCTGGCGTGAAAAACTGCCTTACCCTGTTACGGACTCCGAGCTTGCGAGAGGCCAAGCTGATGCACCCCTCGACGTAATTTTTATTGTTAGCTTTCGACGAACGTTCAACTCCAGAATGGAATGCTAATAAACTAGTAATTTAGCACTGGTAGTGTTGTGTTATATAGCCTTCCTCGATAAATGGACTATCCAACACAAAAATATTTCGTTTAATCTGATCAGCAGCGCAGCGCGTTCAACCAAACAACAAACTCTTCAGCTTTATATTTTAGAATAGATAAATATAAGTTAAAACAGGTAGTTTTAGGCTGATGAAAAATCTGTTTTGGTTTGTGAAATGAAATATCTTTATTCATGTAGGTCACAAAATAACACTTATGAACGTCAAGATTATTGCATCTTTTACATTTACTGCCAGATTCGCAAAGCAATATGTAGAGCCTGAGAAGGAACCTGGCAATAAAACTCATGGCCACTCTTTTCTAACCGCCAGTAATTACATTAGTTTGATTTACATGATGTTTGACCAATTCTATTGTAATGAATTTATACAAAAAAAAACCAAAAGACGCGTGATTATAAGCAAAGGTGACTAAAGAGACACGCACACACCGAGTCGCAATGTACAGTGCCGCGTATCTCGCTACTATATCAGTGCATCAATTATTCATGACCGAAACACGCATGCCAGTGCAGTCACATAATATGAATGAATGATTTATTCTACACGCACAAAAAGTTTCAATAAATTAAACCTAAAAATAATATTGCACGGATCATAATTATGGGCATTTTTGTTATTTTTAATAGATACAGATTGTCAATGTCTTAGAGCTTGCTGCAAAAAAAACCAGGTAATACTTTTCCGACAGTTTTCACCTTCACGAGGAAAATTAGTTCTAAAAAAAAAGGTACGATTTTGCTGTTTAGATCGCCAATCATAGATGTTTCTGATTTTCACAAATATGAAGATCTATTGACATCATGATAGAAATTAAGAAACATTATGATAAAATGTACTTAAAATATATTGCTTGTGTCGAGGTGTATAGAAATTGTATGTTATTTTTTTGTAAAAAAATACTCGTGGTGAGAAGTACGAAACAGATTAAGATCTACAAAACAAAGCTGATCATCATCATCATCCGAGCGTCAGTCCCAGTTGCGTCTCGCGACGCCCGGGGTCCGTTTTCCTATATTTCCTCCTCCACTTCGCACGGTCGTCGGCATCCCCTCTAGTAAGACCATTGGCACGCATGTCATCCCTTACGACGTCTAGCCAGTACTTCTTGGGTCTTCTCCTCTTTGGCTGGGCTGACATAGCCAGTCATTTGTTTCCTACGTAACCCGGCGGTTGCCGCAAGACATGACCATACCAACGAAGGCGACACTTGTAACTTATCTGCAATGTCCGTTAAAACAAGGAAAATATGTTTATATTAATATCTTGTGGCCCCGCAGAATCAGTGTTCTGTAAACGATCACCGAGTTACGCAACTTTCCCTGGCTGGTCCTCGAATGAGTGACCACTTTGTGGCATTTACATTTAAAAATAAAAATCGAGCGTTTCCGTGCTTCGGAAAGTACGTTAATCCGTGGATCTCGGTCGCCAGTAACATGGCAGTCGTTAAGTCAAGTTAAAGGCTTGAAAATTTTCAACAGCAGGTAGCCACAACCCGCGTCTGTCTATTTCAACACGGCAATGGGCTCACCATCTATTACGTGGGACAGGAATACACATGGTGAAAAGTAGGCATACAATATGTATGCCTCTGCCTCTTCGTGAATAAGGCGTGATAGATAAATAAATAAAAAATATTTATTAATCTTACATCAATATTATTTAATTATAGGCGAGCAACTGCTTTTTTACAATGAAATTTAATTTCTTTTCATAACCTTATTGTTATTTTAGAATTTTTGAAAATTATTGAAACATATTGAGTTAGTATACTTTTCATAACAGCTGAATAAAATATAAATTAAAAGTTATTTTCTTCAGAAGGTTAAAGGCTCGATCGGGTGAACTCGGGATCGTCGAATGTACCCGAGCGAGAAAGATACATTCAGCTGCTCTTCGCTGTTATGTCGCTGTGTTTAGTATATTCAATTCATTCGTAATAATGAGGGTTTTTTTGAAATGTTCCCCGTGAGATGGCAGCGCTGTAACGTCAGGTCCAACTACCTGTCAAAACACATACACGATTTATATTTTTCGATCATTTTTTTGGTTTATTTATTCTTAAAAACGTTACAAACGGAATATTGTTTTCCAAAATGCCACAGTGTTGTGCAGTGCCTATGTGTGCAAATAAAAAAGGAGGCCTCTCTTTTTGAGCTCAATCTTCAGTTCGGCAATCTTTCTTTGGCCGTAATCCATAATAAAATCAATAACACTTCCAAATACATAAAATTTTACTAAAATAATAATACGTTCGGTAAGATTCTGTGCTATCTGACAGCTGTTTGGACCTGACGCATACGAAGCGCCGCCTGGCGGCAGAAAAAGTATCGAAAACCCTCATTGATTGCGATTGCCAGTGAAGTTTTCACTTCTGCCGTGCGCTCTATATTTTTTATATTATAGCTACACTCTACGTCACGTACGAACAGCTGAAGTTTGGTTTGTGCGAGGTTCTCTAGAAATAATACGTTGTTATGTTTACTTTTGAGTCGGTGTTTTATTATTTTATACTCTAGACTCTACTTTGCAAAGGCCCCATGCGAACCTATTGCCAGTCAATGAACGTCATTTCTAAATAGGCGTTCCATGCATTTATAAATAATGTCATAAATTCATCTATCGCAGGATTCTTCAACGCCTTTTCTGCAAGCATCGTGAAATTGTTAAGGCTTTCTATAACGACAGCCACTGCAAAATAAAAATAATCCTAGATAATTACCAAAATTTGAAAGAAAAAATTATCTGCGTTAAGAAATGCACATTACATAGACACACATAAAAGAACAACAAAAGATACAAGAACATTAATTCTAATTATAGAAGTAAATTAAAAACTAAAATATGTAAGAAAAAATAATACAACTGCATTTTTTACATATAAAAAAAACTTTTAGCGGTGCACTACATACATACGAGTACAATGCACATCACATTCGCGGAGAAGCCGCCTTTCAGTATTATACCGCCACGTAAGGGATAGCATATTGCACAAGGTCATATACTGTGAAGTTTGACCTCTAAGTTCAATTATCATATGACAAATGAATAATATAAGATATATTTATTCGTTTATTACCGAAATAGTCCGAAACATGACATTGGCGGACTATTGGTAGCCTTTTCACTAATGCCAAAAACTATTAGTTGAAGTTAAAGTTTTTAAACTACAGCGTGAGATGTTTACTAAAGACTTCAACCCGCCCAGGTTCCACGTCTAAAATTCTCAACTTTGTATTGCTCTAGGTCACTTAGCCATTAGGAACAAATATTTTTATTTTGCTTAATGAAGATTATTATTATTATGTTTCTTCTTTTTACGGGTATCTTCTTCCTGGGCCAACCTTCTCCTGGGACATTCTTCCGAGGAGTTACTCGGGGTGCCCGGCGATAGACAGACAGGTAGGGACCGTGTGGTTTTAGTCCGGCATGACATCCGAGGGGATGCCCACACGAAAAAAGAAACGGGTAAACTTCTTTTTTTTATATAGATACCCAGTCTTTTGTTAGGCTTACATGGGGACATACTGATCCAACACGCAGACGCCCTTTAAGAATTTTAATCTAATAGGAAATGGGACCCCCACTGCGGACAATCTACGCCCTCCTTATGTAGAATGAGAGTTAAACTATTGTAAAATTAAACTAGTGAAGGTTAAATGAATTGGGTTTAAGACTTAGACTATGAAAATATGAGCTTTAAATTAACTTTGAGATACATTTTTAGTTGATATCAGAAAGTGGATGACTCTAAAAGCGATCTACTATGCCCTCAGGGTTGCGTTAATTCTATGTAAAGATAACGACTGTCCTCGAGGTAATTATTATTATTATTTGTGGAACTGCATTTGGTGGAACTTGCTACACGTTTTAAATGAAAAGACTTGTACTATTAAACATTATTTTCTTATGGACCTGACCGGTTTCGTATTATTCAACCTTACGGCAAATTCAAAGGTTATCTATTTATGTATCCCAGATGTTTTACGCGATACCAGTCAGGTTAAAAAGTAAATAATGTGAAACAGTAAAAGTGTTTATGATTCATTTTAAGCAAAGGAATGTAACACAGCAGTTTTTTTAAATCATACTTCTTATATATTCAAATATCATCTTGGGTTTTGTAAAACACTTACATTTCAGTTTATCTCCTTTAGTGAATTTTGTAACTACAAAACGTAAACTGCCTTTAAGATCAGTGTCCAAATTGTTCTTTTTATAGTGAAAATGGAGTTTTTGGTCCATTTCTGAAATATTATATCTGTATGTCCCTTTCAGTTTTATGACGTAATCAGCTGGAACAGAAATAATATGTATATAATAGTACATTATGATATAATTGCGCCAGACGCGGTTTTTCAGCCCGAGCCGTAGGCGAGGGCATAATAGTGACTTTAAGGGGATTACCACGCTCAAATCCCAAAAACAAGGGAAGTTTAAAGAAGATTGCAGATGAATCCGTTTGTGCGTTTTCCTTATAAAAAATATATGGTATATATTTAAGGTCATCACAAATACATTGTATTGTTTAAAATTTTAATAAACTTCCCAAAAATTTGATAAAAAATCTTATTAGATAGGTCCTTTTTCAACCTAAATTGTAAATTTTCTCTGTAACGGCTAAATAGTTAGGCATGAATTTTGTATCAAAAAATATGTACTGACGTGTTTCACAATTTGTATTATTTTTTTTTCTTATTTCTTTAAATATTTTTCTCTTACTCTTGTGACGGGTGGACTTATACGCGCGTTATTTTTTCCAAATAAAATCTAAAAGTCCACGTTTTGAATGTTTTATGAATGAAATATTGTTGTAAATAGTACAAATATAATAATTTCGTAAAACATCATAAGTAATTATGTTTGTAAATATATTTAAAGTAGTTTATAATTTCGTTTTGTTTTTTCAATCGATTATAGAGTAAGCCTGACTATGCCTAAATATAAGAATAAAAGTAAAGTGAAGCGTGGCCCAGCTCTCCAAAACTATTGGTAAGTACCTACCCTATTGAGTACATTATTTCTATTGTGTTTTTTTTTTTATCGTTTTAAGCTATCTTGAGAATTTCGAATGACGGAGGATGGAGACCTTGGTGACTGATGATGTCACCTACCTGATGGTGGACTATGAAGGTGGGTATACGAACCCAGTTCCGACGCTACGTAGAACCAGCGTGTTTGGACCAATTCGAAAGGTCTTATGGTGACCTTGGTGACTAATGACGTCACCTACCTGATGGTGGATTACGAAGGTGGGTATAGGATCTCAGTGACGGCGCTACGTAGAACCAGCGTGTTTAACCTCATTCGAAAGGTCTCATGGAGACCTTGGTGACTAATGATGTCACCTACCTGATGGTGGACTACAAAGGTGGGTATACGATCTCAGTGACGGCACTATGTAGAACCATCGTGATAGGAAGTCTCATATGAAAGGTCTCATGGAGACCTTGGTGACTGATGATGTCACCTACCTGATGGTGGACTACGATGGTGGGTATAGGATCTCAGTGACGGTGCTACGTAGTACCAGCGTGTTTGGATCCATTTGAAAGAGGTCATGGAAACTAAGGTCACCGGAAAAATAATCTTGTTTAAAAAAAACCTAGTTAAAATATCTTCTAGTTTTTTTGCGGTGTAAATATGGCTATTATCACCAAACTGTAATAGCAAAAAATGTTACTTTAGCTCATTTAAGTTATTATTTTTTAGGCAATTAAGAAACCAGCAAAACTCCGAATCACAAAATCAGGAACTTCAGCCATTAACAGATACACACGATCTGTCTAGTATGGCAGTTAATGAGGGGGCAAAGCAAATTATGCCGGTAACTTATTGTGTTTGCTTACACTGCGGTATATGTTCGATAGTTTCCCTAGCTAATTTAATTTGACACTGAATTGTTAAAATGTTTGTTTTAGGTTGAAGAAGATTTATCAGATTTGATTATTGAAGAACAAGAATCACAAGCAGAAACAAAAAATATATCTGGAAGACGAATTATAGATATAGCTTACTTCTTTTCCAAAATACAAGAAATAGGGGGCCATGGTACTTTTAACTGTGGTATACAAAGTTTGAAACTTATAGGAGAGAAACGTGTTGGACTTGCTTCTAAGTTTACAGTAGAATGTTTGATGTGTAAAGAGAAGTTTTCTCTTTGTAATGTCACTGGCGACTTAGATATTAATACAGCAGCGGTCGCAGGCGCCGTTTCAGTTGGTATAGAGTATTCGCAATTAGAGGAACTGTTATCAGCATTTGAACTGCCCGTGATGTCTGAACCTGTATACCAAAAACGCCACGACATTGCTTCCAATGTCTGGGACAAAGCACTTAGCAAATCCATGAATAATGCTGCTGAGGAAGAAAAAAGAATAGCTTTAGAAAAAGGTAACGTCAGCAAAGATGGGATACCTATTATAGATGTGGTTGTAGACGGATGCTGGAGTAAGAGGTCCTACAAAAAGAACTACTCAGCAATGTCAGGAGCTGCTGCCATAATTGGAAGACACACAAAAAAGATTTAGTTTCTTGGCATTAAAAATAAATACTGTAGCATATGTACGCAAGACCTTAATAAAAATCAAAACCCGAGAACTCACCAGTGCTTTAAAAATTTTACGGGATCATCGACTGCCATGGAGTCAACAATAATTGTGGAAGGGTTTAAAGCATCTATCGAAATGTATGGTCTGATTTATGGTCGCCTCATTTCTGACGGAGACTCTAGCACGTATGCGAAAATTTTGGAAGCAAGACCTTATCCTCAATTTACAGTTGAAAAGGTAGAATGTAGGAACCACCTTCTAAGAAACTTGTGAAATAAATTAGATAACCTAACCACTGATATGAAATATCCTATAAGTTTCAGAAAACTAATCACAAAAAAACGCATCATGAGCATTAGGTCAGCAATACGAAAATGCAGCATAAAATACCACGACTCGTTAGAAAATGTATATTTTAGCACTCAAAAACTTTTTGAAGACATCCAGACTGTACATTTACATGCCTTTGTAATCCAAATGTAAAAGCCATTTCTGTAACAGTCCACAAAATGTTGAAATCTTACCGCAAGCATTTTTTACAAGTTCCTTATGGCAGAAACTATGTTTTTTTATGAATACAATTGCGGGGCATTCCAGAAGTCTTGTTCATAATGTTGACAGTAACATCGTGGAAAGTTTTCATAGCGTGGTAGCCAAATTTGTGGGTGGTAAAAGAGTGAATTATTCGTGCAGGCGTGGATACCAAACTCGATGTTCAGCGTCTGCAGTTAATTTTTAATACTAAAAGAAAACCTGTTTCCATATTGTATTAAACAATTGTCGGACAAAGTCCTAAGGGCAAAATTAGCACCTTAGATAACAAGTATCGCAGAAAAAGAAATTTATTAAAACATATTTATTACAAAAAACGACAGACACATGGTGCCGTAAATAAAGATTATGGAGAACAAACCATAAGGCCCGATGTGAGCGATGCGATGCTAGAACAAATGAAGGAGAATTTTCTATCCAACTTAGATAAAAGTGAGGAAGAAAGAAGACAAATTGAAAGACAAACAATTTTGCAGAGCGAGTCAAGGGAATGGCTCCAACTCCGGCGCTCCTTGTTGACGGCTTCAAACTTTGGAAGAGTTATTAAAATGAGGCCTGATACTAGTTGCGCCAGCGTAGTCAAACAACTGCTCTACAAAATAAATATAGATGCTGCGCCTATACAGCATGGAAAAGAACACGAAAAAAAAGCGCTAGATCAACTATCTATACACAACGATGTTGAAATTAGACCATGCGGACTTTTTATAGATCCCGAGATTCCATAATTTAGGAGCTACTCCAGATGGGCTTATTGGAGAAGACGCGATAGTAGAGGTGAAATGTCCCATCTCAGCGCACAAGATAGGACTAGACGAAGCCATAGCTCAAAAAAAAGTAAATTTTTGGGTTAATAAAACCCACAATTGGTATTACCAAGTTCAAGGGCAATTGCATGTAACTCGGAAAGCAAAATGTTTATTTGGAGTATGGTTTAATGAGTCAAAGCCTCTGAAAACAGAAACAATAATAGAGACGATGATTTTTTTGAAAATAAAATCATTTAAATTGTATTTTGCCGGAACTTTTGGATCCGCGGCACAGTTGAAATATGGCAATTAGAAATCCGCCATATATTTTACAGGCAATAAAGAACAAGGAAGACCGGAAAAAGGTGCATAACTTACAAAAACCAGAAGACGAAAATATGTGCGTACTTCAAGAAGAAAGCCTACATGCACCACCTTCACCAACACTTATCCCAATAAATGGCCAACCGACCTGTTCACGATATTTAATTTTCAGTGACTTTTAACGGGGAGAGTTTGAGATTTTGTCATTATTATACAATTAATTAATAATTATAATTGTAATAATTGCTTACTTACTTTGGCCGACCGAATACGTAACGAAGTGATACGCAATATGGCAGGTTTGAATGAAAGTGTCAGCGTTAAGCTGGAAAAGGGCGTGCTCCGTTGGTTTGGACACGTCCAACGAATGAGTGAGGAACGATTGACGAAGAATATATATTGTTCAAAAGTAGAGAGTAGAAGGAGTCAGGGAAGGCCGAAACTTACATATGAAGACCACGTGAGCAGATTGCTCAAAAACGGAAAGGTCAAAAGTACTCGGATACCCAGACGTGCGTGTATGAAGCGATTGATGAATCTCGACGAAGCGAAAGAAGTATGCATGGATCGCGAAGCCTGGCGATCTGTCCTCTCTGACTACCCCGTCAGGGATACAGCGTGAAGATAGTTAGTTTTTTTAGTTTTAGTAATAATTGCTTGACAGTGATAAAGAAAATAACGGTATTTATAGCTTATTGTTTATTTTGCTAATAACCCTAACTATTTCTGTTACTGAAATCCAATAAGCACTTACCTGGTCATCATCAGACCTTCAGAATGTATCATGTAGTATCACCAGTGCTCAATTAGAAAAATGTTGAAAGCTAGGTCATCCTTACTATTTCTGTTACTGAGAACCAATAAGCACTAACCTGGTCATCATCAGACATTTAGTAGGTACCATGTAGTATCACGAGTGCTCAATTAGATAAATGTTGAAAGCTAGGTCATCCTAATTATTTCCGTTACTGAGAATCAATATCCACTTACCTGGTCATCATCAGACCTTCAGAATGTACCATATAGTATCACCAGTGCTCAATTAGATAAATGTTGAAAGCTAGGTCATCCTTACTATTTCTGTTACTGAGAACCAATAAGCACTAACCTGGTCAACATCAGACATTTAGAATGTACCATGTAGTGGCACCGGTGCACAATTAGATAAATTTTGAAACCTAGGTCATCCTAACTATTTCCGTTCTGAGAACCAATAAGCACTTACCTGGTCATCATCAGACCTTCATTATGTATCATTTATTAGAATGAAAGCTATGTCAGCAGGCATATTGCATCGTGTAGTTAAAAATAAATTATGATGTAGACAAATAAATATAAAATATAAACTTTGATAGACTAGAAAAAGACAAGACTACAAAAAGCAGAGGAACAAAATTTATTAGACCTCTCAGAGAGCAAATGAAATAGGCAAAAACGATGACAATTGTATAATCTTCAGTTCGTTTTTTTTGTAGTACGGTCGTTGGTCGGTAGGTGGCACCAAAAAACAAATACTAGTACAGGGATCAAATCTTCAAGGCCAACGGGCAAAGTAATGGCCTTGACCAAAATACGTACGCACGTAGATCGTACGATGTTTTTCAACACACTTGCAAGGAAACAGAATAAAAAATCTGTATCATACTAATATTATAAACCTGGGTATGTCAGCAGATACATGAAAGTAATTTGAAAGCTGTGGAGATGAGATCACTTCAAAAATTGTGCGGCGTAACTTTGGCCGACCGATTACGTAACTAAATGATACGCAATATGGCAGGTTTGAATGAAAGTGTCAGCGTTAAGCTGGAAAAGGGCATGATTCGTTGGTTTAGACACGTCCAACGAATGAGTGGGGAAAGATTGGCGAAGAATATACTTATATTGTGCGAAAGTAGAGGGAGGAGGAATCAGGGTAGGCCGAGACTTGCATATGAAGACCACGTGAGCAGATTGCTCAAAAACGGAAAAGTCTAAAGTACTCTAATACCCAGACGTGCGTGTATGAAGCGTTTGATGAATCTTAAGGAAGCGAAATAAGTATGCATGGATGGTGAAGCCTAGAGGTCTGTCCTCTCTGTCTACCCCGCGAGGGATACAGCGTGAAGATAGTTAGTATAGTTATAAATTTTCGACAATTTCATGTATAATACCAAAAAAAATCACGCCTGTCATTCACCGGGATAGGCAGAGACTTCATCCACTTCTTTTACTTTAACAAGTATTGTCAGTGTCACAGACATTATATACCTATTTCTACATTAAAATATTACAATAAAAATGTTTTTACTAGAATTAAGATCACTGAAAACTAAATAAAATACCTATCATGGTTTAATATTTTCACGCAAAACACTTTGAACTCACTTGTTGCAAATAATATAAACCTACTTACGTACCCACCTAACAACGTTATAAAATAAAAAAAAATGTTTGATGGTTCAAAGCAGAGTCGTATTAAACTTGATACTTTGTGTAATAATATTGTGCGCGATTATACATGCGCAAACTATTCCCACTAATTTTTGTCAGAGCTCATCATTCGCCGCGCGACCTCTGTACAGAACACATATCATCGTACTCTTCACACAAAGTTTTTTTTCGTAGATGGGTATTTTTATCAGTGCATGCGCTTAGTCAACCATAAACTAGTGTTGTTAGCGTCCTAAGTGGTCTTAGATTTAGTACTTACTGAATTTTGCATTTGCTAGCCCCCCTCCTTTGATGTCCAGTAACCCCAATTTACCAACAGAGTCATAGTAGTAATCGACATTCAATTCTGGGCAGTGTATTTGCAAATCGTATGTTAATTCAACAGTATTATGTCTAAAATGAAAATAAAATTATGAAGTTAGGTTTGATATCACTGTTGTACCTACCCTGGGCCCTGTGGTGTATTTGAGACGAATTTGGGATATTTTTATTTGCGCACTAATTGTTAATAGTAGGGTAGGTAGCGTGATACCGTCTGATATTCATAATACTAATAGTTCTTTACCAATATTAATATTATTATTTTTTTACCAATTATAATATTCTTTACTTTAGTTATAGAATTCCACTTAAGGTAGACCTCCAAATTATATAAGTGCCCATACAACTCAAAGGTCTATATTAATTGGTATTAACTATGTATGTATGGGGGACCTAGAATAGTCAATTTTGGTCAAAAGCGTGGTCTTACAGCACATATAAAAGATATTCTTTAAAAAAAAGATGAAAAAACACCATACATCGTAGTAGATACCAAATTACATAGACCTTACAGTTGTATGGGCGCTTTTACAATTTGGAGGTCTACCTTAATTGGCATCTTATAACTTTTGGTTCCACCACTACCAGACTGACTGACGGTTAAATCTGTTATGAATTGGTAAAGAACTATTAGTGTTATGAATATCAGCCGGTATCAAATTCCTTGTGAAAATTAACGCAACCATAAGGTCTTTTACACATTTGGAGTCATTTTAACACTATACGTCTCCGGGTACATTGAAGGCAAGATAGAAATTGAACAAGCGATAAGAAGCAGGTAATGTGGCGCAACAATATATTTGCTTTTTTATAGACCCCCAAGCAACACCCCACCAAAATAAGGTAGTAGGATGTCTATGGCATCCTTGTTCTATTTATCTATAAGCGCATGCGTTAGGCATAGGCATTTTTTTAAACCGGTAACGTTATTGTAGTTTAAGTAGGGATCCTAATTTTTTTCTTGCAATTAAAATAGCCTATATTAATCAGTGATAATGTAGCATTCAAATGGTGAAAGAATTTTTTTAATCCGTCCAGTACTTTTTGAGTCAATTCGTTACAAACATACTTTCATACAAATCTTGCTTCTTTATAATATTAAAGTATAGATAGCTAAATATTGTGAGATTTTTTTTACACAGCTTGGTCTAGTCAAAGTAAGGTATGTCTAGACTAGGACGAATGGACCAATGGACGCGCTATCTTACCATTTGCGCCTATCCCGATCGCCTATCGAAAATATAATGTTTCTTTTCACTCGCAAGTATAATTTTATTTCATTCACATAACTATTTTAACAATAACCAATATTTATTGAAATATACCAACTACTTAATCGGCCTATATTCAACATACTTTCATTCTCTATAAACATTATACAAAGAGTTACCATCTCAAATAAGCCGAATAATATTATGTCAAATTCGTACTGCATACCTACATTTTTCTATTTGCAGTTGTGATACAGTGATAACATTTCATGCAAGAGTAAGAAAAAGTTGGTTGAACGTGATTTCATACTTTATTGAGTACATTTCACATCCATTGGTTAAATCGTCCTAGATTCTAGACTTTTAAAATTAAATTACTACCTACTCTGAGTAAGACTCTGAGTGAGTCTAAGGTCTAAACAATCTATCGACCGTGGATTCATTTAGGGCGGGCGTTAAAGATACATTCATATTTCACTTACGTTAATAGCTGTACTTTACAGTGATTCATTCCTGTTAGTGTAGCATTGGTCATTTCATACTTGATATTGAAGACTTCTCCGTGTAGGTTCTCTACATAAAGAGGATCTATCGAATGATTTTGGATATCAGATGCCAGCGTTTTGTAAATATTGTTTGCTATTCTTGTAGTACATGCGGTGTCGCATAATTCCTGACCTGAAATTTAATAATAAAGGGTTACTTTTTATTACAAAATCTACAACGACACAATGGGTCTGACAAACGTTTTTTACTTTAAATGGTAACACACTACGGTCACCCATTCCTGACTAGCCATAGCGAAAGATGCTTAACTCAGTGATCGTTTACAGTACTTCTTGCTGATACTCGTATATCACAAATATTGAAAACAGTTTCTTAAAATGGTCTATACGTTCCACATTCTAATCCCCATTGACCCCTCTAGAGCTACAGCCGAGGCACTCCACATCAATGCCGGTCACATCAGGTCCGATAGAGGTTTTATTCCGCGTACGCTTAGATTGTGGAATGAACTCCCTGTCTGGGTTTTCCCGAACGTCTACAGTATAGGGTTCTTCAAAAGGGGTCTTAGAAGGTTTTTAAAGCGTCGGCAGCGCGAGTGCTGCACCTCTGGTATTGCAAATTTTTATAGGCTATGATGACCACTTTCCATCAGGGCGGTTTTCCACCACAGCCGTATAAAAAAAATTTGGTCATGAAGTTATGACGTATGTGATGCGGACTGATCGTCCGCCCTGCGTTGAGGAGTTCGACACATTTCATGTGCATCAGTCAGATCAGCCTATCACGGTCGTAGGGTCTAAGGGACTCCACCAAAATCTCCGGGACCCAAGTTATTTCACCTGCTAGCGGTGTACCCACCGATCAATGGACAAGGCAACGATGTAGACGCCTTTAAGAGGTTTGGAGATGGCAGTCGTTTCCAACTGTACGCGCCTGCCTCCGCTACAGGTCGTAACGAAGGTCAGAAGGTCGGTGAGTATCCAAAATATGTATATTTTGGCTGTACTGTGTTAAGTCAATCGAAGAATTAGCTTAACACAGTACACGGTAGTACCACAGCCTGAATATCGTACAGGTTTACTCTCTTTTTATATTGTAGTATAAAAAGAGTGTTCGGCATTTGGGTGTCGACTGGTTACTACAGTCTCAATATGGAGACATATAGAAATGCATTGTGTTCGCACTGTGTTATGCGCATGCTTACTGTTCGACTTACCCTATAATAATAATGCGATATAAAATAATATTATTTAAATTTAAGGCAAACTAACTTTAGTCGACTGTTCTCACATAACTCCAAAGAACAATGTATATTAATTAAGTAAGCCATACCTACATTCAAAAAGAGCATCCATGCAGTTTCTTGCCAGATTCTTCTCTATGAAGGGTAGGCTGCCCTTGGAACTGACTATTTATAAGTGCTTTAAATGGTCTATATATTAAAAAAATATATGTGGTTTGTTCTATGTAACGAAGTGATACAAAATATGGCAGCTTTGTAAATAAGTAATCTGGAAAAGGACGTGGTCCTTTGATTGGGTTACGTCCAACGAATGAGTGAGGAATGATTGACATAGAATATAACTGTGCGAGAGTAGAGGCTAGAAGGGATCAGGGTAGAAGGAACGACGATAGAGGTAGACGGTAGACGTTTTTAAGATGGTTAATTAGTGATAATAAACGTTCATGCGTCAGACGGCTGTTAATCTCTGACGAAAGAGTGGTTATTGAGTGTATAATAAGGTTGGCGAGAGGCACGAAGTTCGAAAATAGCCGTGGGCCTCATTTAAACACTTATACGAAAACAACGGGAGAAGTATACACCATACTCTGACGTGCATGTATGAAACAATTAATTAATCTGCAGGAATTGATAGATTTATTCATTTCGAATCCTGGCGATCAGTCCTTTCTGACTACTCCGTCAGGGATACAGCGTCCGTATAGTAAGATAGTGAACTTTTACTTACACTGGGCATTTTTCAATAAAATAAATAGAAGTGCACTGCATATTGAAGCACGACCCATCTTGACAGAGGTTTATTTTAATGTCGATAGTTATAGGTTTATTTTAATTAGACTTTATCTTGAAATGTACGTAATTTGAATAAATATTTACTTTGCTATGTGTATCCAAGGCTAAAGTAATATGAAAACAGCTAATTAAAGTTGAATATTGTGAAATACGATATAATTTATTATCATCTTTGTCGCGTAATGGTATTCGTGTGCAACTTGAGGTATCGGATTTGATGTTTAGGTTTTGACAAATAGTTGTGTGTCCCGCAAATATGTATTTCAGAGTTAACATGTTTTCTATGTATTTAGAAACATATAAATACTTCTAGCGGACGCCCCACTGCATGGTGACCGTTCCCGTTGTAATACAGCGAAATAATGTAGCCTAAGTTACTCCTTATAACATCAGCTATCTGCTAGTGAAACTCCAGTTAAATTCGGTTTAGCTGTTTCAAAGATTGGCCGGAACAAACAGACAGACATGCAAAGAAAAATTAAAAGAAACAAATTATGTGTATCTTCCGTATATACAAAAAGAGACCTAATTTATATATACGATTATTTTTTTAAGAAGGTTAATTAGTGATAACGAACGTTCATGTGTCAGACGGCTGTTAATCTCTGACGAAAGAGTGTTTATTGAGTGTAAAATGAGGGTGACGAGAGGCACGAAGATGGAAAATAGCCGTGGGCATCATATCAAACAATTCCTCAGAGCATAGACCGTTGTACAGGCGATCACGCATAAGGAGGCGAAGTGTTTCCGGTTGCGAAGGGTCTTGACACCGCGTGCTAGTAGAGGATTCTCATAGCTCGCCTTTCTACCGACTCGAAAGAATGAAGGTATTCAGGTGCGCCAGCCCAAAGGTGATGGCAGTACTCCATGCTCCGTGACTCCATGCCATCTCCACAGTAAAGTATTGCCGCGCCCTGTTGAGCTCTCCGCCAGCTTGGCCTTATTCTCAAATAAATGACTATAGTATTGGACGTCACTATAGATCTCAACACCCCATCCCAATACTATTGGAGATGAATTAATTACACTGACAACCCTAACACTTCAATGAAGAATAGCCACATAAATTTAGATTTAGGCCTAGTTTCTTTACTGCTTTAGCTCGTATGCTATGTACTGACTGTATGTACTGTATGTGGTAATAAATTTAACAAATAGGCTAAGTAAAGGAAATTGCAAAAAAAATGCTGTAGCAATATTAATCTATTAGATTTTTTTTTACATTAACCTAAGTACGTAGAAGGGATTGGGAAGACTTTGGGTAGAGGTCCTAAATTCGATTTATAAAATAAATATTTTGAGTAAAGTTTGTTTTTAACTCTTAGTAACAAGTTTTTAATAAAGTATCAAGTGCGACGCACCAAGACAAGACTTAGATAGTGGGAGGGTTTTTGGGGTTCAAACCTCCCACCCGAAATGTTAATTATATTAACAGTAATCATCATCCGAGCGTCTGTTTTAGTTGTAGATATTCACGACCAGAGTTTGGTGCCAAGAAGGTTCTTGGTTTTCGCCATATTAAGTTTGAGACCGCCGTTCTCAAGCGTCTCCCTCAACGCCTTCACACCTTAACCTGCTCATGTCCGCCAGTTCGATTTTGTCAGTATCTGGGCAACCATAGAGGCTACGCATGTGAGTCCCTGATGCTGAACTGAACAAAAACGGACTAATTGACCTGTCGACCTAAAGTCTGGTTTAGAATAAGAAAAAAAAAACTTTTTTAACAAAATAACAAATATAATGTGGGACACTTTTTACACAGCGCAATCTAGCCCAAAGTAAGCTATAAGTAGTACTATGGGATTTAGACAAATGATATACATACTTATATATTTCTAAATACACACATATTATCATAGTAAACTACCAAACTCCGAAACCAACATTTTTGGATTACACAAATGTTTGTTCCGACCCGGAAATCGACCCGGGACCTCAACGCGGCAGTCGCATACGCTACACTGCGCCACCGAGGCAGACAAGATACAGTGGCGTAACTATAGGGTGGCAGGGCTTGCAAAATGACCGACCCGAGAGGGCCGCGGCCCCAGTGGCAGCGGCTGAGAGTTCAAAAATTACCTAACAATTTTTAAAAGTATTTAAAATCTATTAAAGCGAGATGCAACTAAGGATATATAAAATTCAAACTGAGTTTTTGGCGGGAGAGAGCGAATGACGCGGTCGCCACTCCGTTATTAATTTTTCAAACTAGTGTTTTTCGGGTGTTTATGTGTAAAAATGATGGTGTTTTTAAACATAAAAGCTTCGACAACGTGCACAAGTGTTGTGAAATTGGATAACTTAGTGGAGCGCGGTATTTTCTGTTACCTTCCAAAATCCACATATAACTGCAGTAAAATTTACCATCATTTTACTGCAGTAGAAATTAGAACTTTGAACAAACCTATACATGAATACGCTGCTATCAATAAGAATAATTTACTACTTTTGTATGAAGAATATTCATTATCTACTTGAAAATTATCACTATAAGAATAAAATAATATAATATGCGTCGTGGCTAAGTCCAAGCTGGACATCGCCAATACATCAAAAAAAAATTTAAACTAATTATCGTACTAATTGTAATGACTTCAGTACATTTAAAACAACAACTTTGCTTTACGGTAGTGAAACCTGGGTATGTCAGCAGATGCATGAAAGTAAATTGAATGCTGTGGAGATGCGATCACTTCGAAAATTGTGCGGCGTTACCTTAGCCGACCGAATACGTAACGAAGTGATACGCAATATGGCAGGTTTGAATGAAAATGTCAGCGTTAATCTGGAAAAGGCGTGCTCCGTTGGTTTGGACACGTCCAACGAATGAGTGAGGAACGATTGACGAAGAATATATATTGTTCAAAAGTAGAGGGTAGAAGGAGTCAGGGTAGGCCGAGACTTACATATGAAGACCACGTGAGCAGATTGCTCAAAAACGGAAAGGTCAAAAGTACTCGGATACCCAGACGTGCGTGTATGAAGCGATTGATGAATCTCGAAGAAGCGAAAGAAGTATGCATGGATCGCGAGGCCTGGCGATCTGTCCTCTCTGACTACCCCGTCAGGGATACAGCGTGAAGATAGTTAGTTAGTTAGTTAGTTAAAACAAAAAAAATGACGATCGATTTCAGAACTTATTATAGCTTCTTAATTTTTTGTCGCGGTACATTGGCGCGGGCGAACATACGCGATGACGATCGAGGAATTACTTTATTCATTTATTCACCACGATAGTAAGTACTTTAATGGCGCTGCTGCCGGCGCCAGACCAAAAAAAGGTATTGACACACACAAGGTATCTTTCTTGCAATTTCCTTGTCCAGGTTCATTTTGCCACGTTAGATAACCTGCCCAAGGTAGGTTTGTTTCCGGACAACTTCGAGTTTCAATCCTTCGACGTATATTGGACCCGGTATGACGTGCTCATTGAACATGACCTTGGATTCATACAAGTTCATACCGAGACCAACACGTCAAGACGCTCCGCTTAGACTGTGCAGCTTCCCGCTCAACTGTTCTAGCATTTCCACTACCAAAAAGGATATCGTCGGACTACCGAAGCATTCGCCGTTTATATTCACATCGCATCCCTCCCAGTCCAGCGTCTTAAAGACATCCTAAAGCGTGTTGGTGAAGAGCTTAAGGGATATAACATCGCCCTGTCTTACCCCTCTACGCACCTCAATGGGGTTCGTCTTTTGGCCTTGGATGTTATGGTAGCGGTGTCGTACAAGCATCTTAATACCCCAATATAGTGCCAACCATTACGACATCGTTGCAGAGCATCCAGGACGGCCCAGGTTTTGACAGACTCGAAGGCTTTCTCGTAGTCCACAAAAGTCATACACAGAGGATGATTGTACTCTTTGTCTTCTGCACAATCAGACTAACAGTATGGATGTGGAACACGGTGCTAAAGCCTTTTCGAAACCCGGCCTGTCCTTTGGCTGAAATTCGTCGAGTTTTCCGGTGAGGTGGTTTGTGACTAGTCTCGAGAACAACTTATATATGTGACTCAGAAGTGAGATGGGTCTACAGTCAGTCTTCAGCAAGGTTTTATCACCTTTTTTGAAGAACAGAGTCACCTAGCTCCCTTTCCACGCTTTAGATGTTTGTCCTTACTGGAGGACAGAATTAAATAAGCTCGTCAGCTCATTAAGGACCGGAGTCTCACCCGCTTTAAGTATCTCGGTTGGTATTCCGTCCTAGCCAGGGGATTTATTGTTTTTAAGTTGCTCGAGAGCCGCTTTGACCTCAGCCTGGTCGACATCTGGGATGTCGTCGGTGTAGTGGCGTGTTGGTTTTTGGTCATCGTCGCTGAGTCCCGTGGGCTTTTCTTCCGTGATACATACAGATCTTTGTAAAAGCTTAAGAATCTCGAACCTTGAGGTCACAATTGGGCCACCCGCTGTTTTCATTTCGTCAGACGGGATCGTCCAAACTGTTGAACTAACAACTTATATCACCTGTTCTTCTCGATCGCAGCCTTGACGATGCTAGTGTTGTAGCGTCTAAGGTCGCGTCGTATCAGCTTGCGGATTCGAATGTTTAAGTCCTTCTGGTCTGACAAAGGCGTGTGCGTCTGTGGCATTTTACGTCTATTTCTCAAGTTGAGTTTTATGCTGGTGATTTTGCTTTTTATGGACAAAAACTTTCGAGACACTTGTTGTACCGTTTTGACTACTCTTTGGTTTTATTGTTAACTTTGTCAGTGGTATCCATTGATGTTCCAATTAGAACTTTTCGGGCCCCATGGCCATATGCAGCGCAGAAAAATTTTGTTAAGCATTCAAAGTAAGAATTCAAAAAAGCCACTACTGCACCGTATGGACCTGTTTTTATTTGTTCTGTGGTATGGACCGATTATCGTTTCGCCGCGTTTTAGTACTCCCACTTTGGCGTTAAAGTCCCCCATAACAACGTTGTAGTGAGCCTTAGCAGTACCGTGTGATGCGGTGTATGACCTCGTACACTACCTTAATTGCCTCGTCAGTGCCTCTCGAGGTCGGGGCATACACTTGAACCCCCTTCGGGGGGGGGTATCCGTCGGTGAGCTTCAGTATTAAATATGCTACCCGAGCCAAGACACTACTGACTACCACAACGCTGCTAACAAGATCCTATTTTACCATAAAACCGATAGCGCCCACGGAGAAATGCTTCTCGACAGTAGAACAGGTTGCCGGACGCCAAGGCTCAGCGTGTCCTCCCCTGTTTTCGGACCTCGCACAAACCCAATATGTGCCATTTCACCGTGTGCACTTTTGTTCTACGTAACAGGTGGTGAATCCATTAACGTGCTTAAATGGACTGCGGCGGCCTAATGTTGAAAATTTTCAAGCAGCCCGGGCCTTCAGCTTAGCTTAACGGCTGTCATGATTCTGGCAACCGGGACCAAGGGCGTAACGTGTCCTCGGAAGCACGGAAATAATCGTAAATAGAAATACCTCAAAGCCGTCGCCCATCTAATGACCAGCCCAGCAAAAGTTACTTAACGCAATGATTGTTGACAAAACACTGAGTTCGCGGGGCCACAAGCGCTTCATCCGCTTCATCATCTATTTCATTTGTTAATAGTGTTCAGTAACTACTTGGACTCATTAAAGTTAAATTACAATGTGACGATTTTTACTGGGAGGGTCCCATCCAAAGAATTTGCCACGGGCCTCACATGGTATAGTTACGCCACTGATAGTTAGTCAGTTAGCAGCTAGTATAATATAAAAATCTAATTCAATTATATTTAGATTTAATTTACATATAATGAAATTTACAAAGACTTATGTGAAGGCTAACTGAAGGCTGCATTAATTAATGAATATTTAGCAAAACAGAGACGTTGTCAGTTATACTTTTAAATTAATTTGTTTTTAAATAAATACTACTATCCAACTAATATTAAAAATTTTAAAATATGTTTGTTACTCTTTACCGCATAAACTACTGAATAGATTTTAATGAAACTTAACGGTAATAGCTTACACATCTGAATAGGATATATATGCTACATTTTAACCCCGGGAACAAGTTCCTGTTGGAAACGGGAAAGGAAAACTTCACCACGCGGAAGAAGGATATCTATACTTTACTTTAATAGGAGATCTATACTTTACTATGCAGTACTATACTATACTTTACTTTACTACTCTTTACAATGCAGTTTATAAGTAATATCGGGAGTAGTTTACTATGCGGATCTCGTGGCATCAAGGGTAAATTTTCGTGCTTTTAAACGTTTCTGGCATACATATTACTGGAATCAAACAAAGCTCACATAGGACCCGTAGTATACTATTACCGTGGTGCTTCGCTTTTTCTTTCCGGATTTACACCTACTTGCTTTCCAGGTCTCCCGCTTTGCAAAAGAGGAAAGAGGCGTTAAGTTCTTTTTCCAACTTACTCAAACTATCTTCTGATTAATTTCGTTGCGGGTTCCAAGACATGCTAACTTCTCCTGGGACTTCACCGAGATTGAGCTCGGTGTAACTTTTGTGGTCTTGGTCATTGCTGTAGATCCTGGCTAACAGGAGTCACAGTAATAGGAATGCTAGTGGGATTAATCCCAATAAAAAAATGTACTCTTTACTAATCTGTAAAGCTTAGAAGCAGCGGAAATACTACTTCAATTTATACTTGTTTCTATGTTGATTCTCATCGTGAAGATAATACAAATAATAGAATGACTGCTTCTGCGCTGTGTAAAAAATGTTTCAAAATATTTATTTATTTAAATAAATAAATATCCATCACATCTCCGAAGGGGTGGCAGAGGCATATTATATGCCCACTTGTCACCGTGTGGATTCCTGTCCCACGTAATAGGTGGTGAGCCCATTGCCGTGTTGAAATAGACAGACGCAGGTTGTGGCTACCTGCTATTGAACTTTTTCAAGCCGCCTTTCAACCAGGCTTAACGACTGCCATTTTACTGGCAACCGGAACCAACGGCTTAACGTGCCTTCCGAAGCACGGAAACGCTCGCAAATGTAAATGCCACAAAGTGGTCACCCATCCGAGGACCAGCCATAGTGAAAGATGCTTAACTCAGTGATCGTTTACAGAACACTGAGACCGCGGGACCACGAGCGCTTCTCAGTGCTATTTATTTATTTATTTATTACTAGCTGTTGCCTGCGACTTCGTTCGCCTGAAAATTGTGGTGTGAGGCAAAATTTAAAATACTCTCTACCTAGTCCGTAAGCATTATGAACCATATCTGATGTATAGTAGTAATACAAATAGTAAAAATCGATGATGCATGAACGTCATTTAATTGTTATTTGCCAAGCTCATAGGTTTTGTAGCGTGATTATATATTATAGCCTGTTTGTAGACCCGAACTCTTGTTAATAATCTTGCTAAATTTTAATAGAATCTATTCAGTAGTTTTTGCGTTTACCCGGACATACATAACTAATCGTTTTCTGCCGAGTCCCTAGGTTATGGGGCCCCAGCGTGATACTATGTATAACCTATACGTATGTTAAGTCTGTCTAGTAAGTTTAGTAACTAAGTTTAGTCGTCTGTTCTCACATAACGCCCTAATGCAAATTAATTATTGTAAGCCATACATACATTTTAAAAGAGCATCCATGGAGTTTCTTGGCAGATTCTTCTCTACGAAGGTTAGGCTGCCCTTGGAACTGGCAACTAAAATTACTCTCATTTTAATTATTGTCATGACAATTCGTAAGTGCCTAAAATGGTCTACAAGAATAAAAATAATTTTGATTTTGATTTGTAGACCCGACTTATTGTTAATATTCGTGCATAATTTGAATTCAATCCATTTAGTAGTTACTAGAGTTTATACCGGACATGCATATATACCTAAAGTTATGTAGTGTGATAATATATAGATTACGAGTTATTTGTAGACCTGGCCTATTGTTGATATTCGTGCAAAATTAGTAAAACATCCATTCCGTAATTTCTGAGGTTATCCTGGACATGCATTTATAGGAAATTGTTCTCTGTCAAGCTCCTAGATTATGTAGCGTGATAATATATAGCCTATGTGTAGGCCCGACCTATTTATAATGTTCGTGCTAAATTTGAATTAAATCTAATCACTAGTTCCTGAGTTTATCCCGGACATCCTACCACAGACAAACACCCGTTTAATCCCGTCGTGTGTTAATTTTGCATTACTTTATTGACTGCCTCTGTGGCGCGGTGGGAGTGCATCCGACTGCTACGCAAGAGGTCGTGGGTTCGACTCCCACCCAGGATAAAACTTTGTGTGATGATCACGATGTTTTATTCTGTGTCTGGGTGTTATTTATCTATAATATGTATGTATTTAGAAATATATAAGTATGTTTATCAGTTATCTAGATCCCATAACACAAGCTAATATTAGCTTACTTTGGGCTAGATGGTGCTGTGTGAAAAGTGTCCCACAATATTTATTTATTTATTATTATTATTTATGAGAATTTGCTCGATTTGTTGATCTGCATGTTTACTGCTCCACTCTCCTGGGTGCCTGCCTACTTAAGCCTGATGATATATAGCCTATCGCCTTCCTCGATCATTTTTCAATTCAAACCTATAGATCCTGAGATTAGAGCTTTCAACCAAACAAACAGACAAACAATCTGTTCAACTTCATATTTCAAGTCTATACTCTATCTATCTAAGAATCTATATTCTATTTTAATAGCGACTAAATATGACGTAAAAACACAAAAACAAATTGCATAATCTATATAACGATGGGAATCAACATAGAATCAAGTATAAATTACAGTAGTATTTCAACTGATTGTTCAGAAGTACGAATACCCTCAAACTGCAATATGGGAAACTATAAACTCCTGTGGTTGGTGCCAGTGTTGATGCTACTAGAATTCAACATAGTGCAAAGTAAGAGTCAAATAAATATTTTTAACTTATTTTTTGATATTGGTAGTCGTTAATTTATATTCAATTAATTATTAATTTATTAATTTCCTTGAGGATTTCGGTTCGTTATTCCTCCGTTACAATTAGTGGAGGTTATTTTTAAGAGTTGTGCGTTAGGATCGACTAATCGAGGGTTATTTGTTATATTTGACACTACAAAATGGCGCCGCCCGCCTGATGTAAAGCAGAGATGACGATCCGTGACTAAGAGCCGTTATCCCAGCCGGCAAGTTCCCGATAGCGACTCTCAGGTTGATGCCCCAGAAATATGCCTTTTCAGGCTTTTCTTAAAGGACCCAGGATTATAAGAGGAGGAAAACTCGTGCGCTGGCAGAGAGTTCCATGCTTTTATGGTGCAACAGATAAAAGACCTGCGGAATCTTTCGGTTCTGGGTACAATTGTGTCCACAGTGTGCGGATGGTGTTGTTCGGAAACGGAAGGAGAGGGTGGGATCAAGTGAAAGAGTTGTTCAGAACACTTACCGTAGTATATACGGCAAAACGCAGCTAAGCTGAAACCGTACTGCGCATTTCCAACGGATAAAGACTGCCAGTGACCTCTGGGGAATCAATAATACGGATGGCACGACGCTGCAACGTCGAGAGCTCAAGCAAGTATTTTGCGGAACCATCCCAGAGATGTTAGCAGTGTTCTGCAGCACCTCTGTTCCGGCGCGAGAGGCCAAGCTGATGCCATCCCTCGATGTAATTTTTGTTGTTAAGCTCTCGACGAGCGTCTAACCCCAAAATTTTGAGGTAATTTAGCAGCGGCAATGTTGTGTTTTGAAGACTTAAAATGGCAAGGAAATGGGATTGCACACGCCTGCATTTTCCTGGCATTGAACTCGATCAGATTATCGGGGCCCCACCGGGAAATGCGGCCCAGACTCCGATCGAGCTCCGCCATAACTTGTCCCCTCATAGCCTCAACATCCGTCCGCTTTACCGTCGGGTGGCTTACATATCCCCCATGTAATGTACTATCGTCTGCATAGCAATGTATGGTGACCAGGGACAACATATCATTGATATGCAGAAGAAAGAGAGTGGGCGACAAAACGGACCCCTGCGGTACGCCAGCATTTATTTGCAAGTAGTCTGACGCCTGACCGTCACATAGAACCCGAATGTGGTGCGCCCATGCAGAAAGCTGGCGAACCTTGTGCATAGTTGCGGTGGCAGGCCATATGCTGGAAGCTTGGAAAGGAGCAATGTATGCCAGACTCAACTCAAATGCTTTGGCGATATCCAAGCTGATGGCCAAGGATTCACCATGCTTGTCCATAGCCTCACCCCAAAGGTGTGTGGACGTATGCCAGAAAATCACCTGTTGACCGTTTCGGTCTAAAATCATATTGCCGGTCGTTTATAATTAAGGAGTATGAGTACAAATGATTGATGTGACGGCAATGGGGCGGTAGTTGCCCGAGTCTGACTTATCTCCTTTCTTGAGGATCGGTTGCACGTTGGCCTTCTTCCACGCATCTGGCACAGCCCGTAGAGTAGGACAAGCAATACAGGCGTGTAAGCACTGGAGTTAATTCCGCTGCACACCTCTTAAGAACCACCACCGGAATACCATTGGGGCCACTGGACTTACGGACGTCGAGCGACCGCAGCACCGTCCGAATATCACATTGCCTGATAGTTATGTCAGGCATTGTGACGCCACAATTGGTGACTATGGGAGGCTGCTTGCCAGTGCTTGCTCGTCGATCCGGGAGTTAGCCGCGAAGAGGTTGGCTAACAAGTCTGCCTTCTCTTGAGTCTTGTGGGCTAGCGATCCGTCAGGGTACCGTAGCGTAGATCTGACTCGTATGATCCACGTGCAACCAGAGGACAAAGAAGGAAGGGTCTTCTAGGCAGTGCAGACAGTGAATACAGACATCCGCCCTAGCAAACACACACACCCCGGCCTTTTTGTCGAAGCATTACTCGACATAATAGCCGGGGTAGCACAAATACAACGTATTATCAGAGCGGCATATTTGCGTCTTCGGTAGGAACAGCAGTCCGGGCCGCGCCGTCTCTTATCGATGATTGGCCGCTGTAGATGTGTAAAAGGAAGGAAGAAAGCGCGATTACGCGCGGCCTGGTGGGGCAGCCTCCCAAGGTTAGCTTCAGTTGGGACCCTCTACTATGCCGCGGTCGGCCAGTGGCACCACCGTTTCTACAGGTCTCCCTGGCTGGTAGGTTGACTCGCGCCACCCTCACTAGACGCCACTTAACACCCACTGGTCCCACACTTGCTGCATCAAATCCCGCTCCGAGCCCGGCCTGTAGCCGCTGAATCCCGAACATAACCCAAGAGTTATTTGAAGGGCTTTCCGCGGACTGCATGGTGGTACCACCCAGTCTAAAAAATAACTTATTTTTGTGTCACCTGGCACACATTTTAAGTGCTCGCGCGCCGTAGCATCGTCCGTCGATCAGCAGGTGTACCACGTGCAGCTGAGGTCGGCTTAAGACCAAAGCTGTTGATAGGCGCCTTACAGTAACAATGTAGTTCATACTACATTGTTACTGTAAGATATTCAGTTACAGTAATCAATGGTATTTTGTTATTTTCTTATGAAGTGCTTGAAATCTTTGGGATACAATAGAAACTATACAATTTTTTACTTGTTTAACTGTATTTGAAAGTAAGATTGTAAATGCCAAATACGTTTAACACTTGACGCCATGTCAAATTAATCACATTATACGCGGTACACGAATGTCATTATGAATGATATTAACGTAGAGAAGTGCTTGTTTCTAAAGCCGGCAGAGGAAATTTACCTATACCCTTATAACTACCTACTCTTGTGATTTTTCTCATTGGAATATCTACCACTTTGTCGGAGTAATGATTTTTTTATTTTTCTCTGTCGTTGTATAGAAAGGCAGTGATAAGATAAACACATTATTTCTCATGAGGCATTTTTTTGTGGCGTGGTGTCAATAATAAGGTAAACATATTTAAATTAAGTGAAACGTGTATTGTACTAAAAAAAGAATAGAAGGTAATGTTCCTGTCTGTTAAATAAGAATAGAAGGTAATGTACCTGTCTGTTAGCTGTGTTTGTAATAAATCATATTTTCTTTTTCTTTCTTTCTTTATTGTTATTATGCAAGATAAAGCTAGACAAACCAATGTCACTTACGGCAGTTTCAACGGAAAACCGCGCAAGTTTACACATATATTTTTAGATATATATAACAGATGTTATTGAATTAATTGAACGTTTATGAGTATCTTAGCAGACCTCCCTTCTCCGTCTATCGACAATGTTTTTCCTCCATCTCTTTACTTGATGCCAGAGAACATAATATAAACCAAGTTAGTAGGTGACCTCCTCCCTTTTTGGGAGGAATTCTCTCTCGATAAAAAAAATCCCCTCATTAATCTGAAAACCGCGACAGTCAAACAGATAGATGTAACCAATTTTTTCATAATGTTCTGGATGTTAATATTTACTTATGAGTGTTTTAATTTCAGCCAAAGAAATGTGTGATTTGAGTGACTCGCCATGTTTAACAAAAGCAGCAAATAATATATACCAAATTATTATGACGGGATTAAAGGACCTATTTGAACCTCTAGATCCATATCATATAGACAAGAACAATGGAGGTGTCAACGATTATCATTTTGAGAGAACGAATGTTGAATTAAAAGGACAAAAAGATTGTGTAGTTAAAAATTTAAAGTAAGTGTCTTATTATTGACTGTGCGGTGTTTGATGTGAAATGAAGGATAGTATTGTTTCCATAAATGACAGTTTTGTGCCGCTAGACATTATTCAATCTTGTTCAATTTCGTGCTTCTGAAGGTACGATAAGCCGTTGGTCCCGGTTCCCTGTAACATGGCAGTCGTTAAGCCCAGTTGAAGGCCTTATGGGCAGCTTGAAAAATTTCAACAGCAGGTCGCCACAGCCTGCACCTGTCCATTTCAACACGGCACTGGCCTCACTAACTGTTACGTGGGTATGGGTCCGTATTAGCGTGTATACCTAATTATTATTTTACAAGCGTTTAATTAGCTTGAAACGTATGTGGGTGCATTTCCCGGAACCAAAAATAGCGTGGCATCGATGAAATCGGTACTAAAAACATAGTTTAATGTACTAATTTTTTTTGATACATGTAATAGTTATCTAAATGTGGCACTAAATATTTTAATAATAGGAATAATAGGTACTTCAAAATAATATTAAACCCCGAAAATTTTCATTGCCGTGTTTGTCCACACGTCACCTTATTCACGAAAGAATGTTGTTGTTCTTGAACCACCGTTCATCGCTGTGTCTTTTTACATATTTAGGAATATTGTTTAATCTAAAGACTTGTGGTCCCTCACTTGAGCGCTAAACGTTACATAATGGTGTCACCTAAGTGTTTGACGCAAAATGACATACATTCGTGCATACGTTTTTGCGCTATAGATGTATCTTTGTTCGGTTGAATTCTTGCAACTTAATTTTGAAGCAGATATCTTCAATCGCTGAAATGTTGTGCAGACACGCTTAGTTTGCATAACAATTTTAATCGACATAACATGACAATTTGATTTTTTTCTATATTTTACATGGTGGAAAACCGAAGATAGCAGACTATTTACTATTTATATTAAATGCACTGTTACCCTATGGGTTTCAAATGAAAGTGCTTTCTGATAATAACTAGAAAAATAAAGTGACTCATAGTCCAGTTAAGTTTTCTACGCTCTTAAACAATATGGGTATCAAATAATAGGCCTTGCTCAGAATTATTCTGTTTAGGGCATTTAAATAAAAGTTAGCTTTTTTTAAGATTTTTAGCTTTGCTAACCTCTAAAAGGGCAAAGGTTTAAATTAAAATACACGAAAAAGACCCGAATACCATAACGAAATAGACATATCTTTTGAGTATACAAAAATCAAAGTAAGTGCATTTCGTGACATATTTTTTTAAATTAATCAAATTGGTATTGCAGATATTCCGTCGTAGAGAAGTTGAAATATGAATACTACCTGCACTGTCCTAAAATAGTCTTAAATTTTCAGTATGAAGCTAAAGGAAAGTTAGAAGATAAACATATTGATGGAATTATTCTTGCTTCCGAAACTTTAGGTAATTAATTTGGCGGTTTGGTCTATTGTCCTCCACAATTCCCTGGACAGTTATAAATTAAATAACTTAGAATACTATCATATAGGCCTTATTTTTGTGTCTGCGGATATCTTTACCATTAACTCAGTTAATGATTATAGTTTGATGGTAAAATAGACTATTCAATTAACAGCTGTCCAGGCTTTTTTGGAGGCCATAGTACCTGCCCTTACTGTCTCGTCTCAAAGATCCATCCTGTGTAAGCTCAAAATAAAAAAAAACATGTGCAAAAGTCTTCTTTGCCCAGTTCTTCTATTTCGACGAGAAAACCGTGCAAGAGTAATCAGTCAGAACTAAAACAATAATGTTTGTTGAAACTTTATCTTCTCCAAGTCTTACCGATTAGAGCTACAATATGTGCAATGACAAAAAACAATCTAAAACTTAGTGACGCTTTTTAAAATTGATATCAGTATGTCAAAATATAGACACACGAGGCACTATCAAGACTGCTTGGCAATAAAAAAGATTTTTAGCTGCCAAGCTTTCTTTCAACGTATTTTCGACACGTGTTTCATGCGACATTTAAAAAGCGGAATATAGCAAAGTAAATAATAAGAATCAACAATACAAGTTATAGTTTTACATTGGAGGTCCATGTAAAAATAATTAATGCTTTTTTTTATAATTTATTTACGTAAATGATATATTTTTTAATTATTAAAGCAAATAATATTAATTTAGCTAAATTTTCATATAAATAATAATTTATTGTTACATTTCACAGACCACGGACTAACGTCGTGTTTGCACCAGTCCTTTTTCATGATAAATATTTCTTTTTTTTTAATTATAAAGTTATGGGCGGCTTGAAAATTTAGGTAGGTAAACACGGCAATGGGCTCACCACCTATTACGTGGGACAGGAATCCACACGGTGAAAAGTGAGTATATAATATGCCTCTGCCACCCCTTCGGGGATAAGGCGTGATGGATATTTATTTATTTATTTTTATTTATAAAAAGTTATTCAACCCTACAATTAATGGATGGTTTTTTCATTTGAGTACAACTATATAATTTAACGTCAAGGTATAGTAATGCAAGTTGCTATTAAGTGCCCCTTTATCTTATTTTTCTTCGATTTCAGAGGATTATCAGTTAATAATAAAAGGTAGATGTGAGAAGTTCGTATCAGAAAAAGATCAAAAAGAACGGCTCGTCCTTAAGGAATATACATTAGAAAGCAATTTAGGAAAGTACACCTTTGAGAATAGAAAGTTAATTAAAGGTGACAAGGATATATGTAAGTTTTTAGAATATTAATAATATGTAAATATGCTTAGGTCGACTCAAGTTCAGGACACTCGGTACGATGACGGCAACCCACGAACACCCTAATAACACTAGTGATGACGAGGTATTGGTCTGATCCCAGCTTAGCGTCTCGATAAGCCCTTGTGTCCATCACCTCTTTACGGAGCCGACTATCCATTGGGCAGAGCTCTATTATGATTCTATTTGACCTACATCTCCTCGTATACATAAATGAATTTGTTTGTAGTTGAACATTGTATTCGCCAAAAACAAATCACAAGCTACCGCCAATCCACTTAAGTCTCCACACACTAAAAGTCTTTCATTTTCTTCTACCACATTTAGTGCTTCTCTCATACTCTCCCATAAGTCCTCGCGTTCGGCAAAGACACCGGCGCGTAAGCAGCCGCCATGAAAAGTCCACTATACGGAAAAATGCTATCGATGTCCGACCGTTCGTCCGTCCATCCAGTCCACAGGTCGCATTTTTTTATCGGATTTCATGCAACTTGGCATGGACAATCCTTGAGCCAAAATAATAATAATAATATGTTAAAAACTTTTAGCTTTATTCATCATCCTCTTGCCCTTGTCCCAATTTACTTCGGCGCAGTATTTCTAAATTCCATACTGCAAAATGTTTTGGCTCGGTTTTTATGGTCGGCCGCCAGCCTGACACCAACCCTCCTTGGGAATGCTATCGTTTGGTGGTTTGCCCGCCACCACACGGGTGCCTTTCCAAGCCTTTCAATACTCCGAACCTTTACAAGGGGCAGGTTGCTTTTTCACAGGGGGAGGTTCTTCTTTGGTTATTAATAGTCCCTGTCTATACAATGCGTTGACGTCAGCTATAGCTATGCAATACGGCATTTTCCTGTCGTGTACCATCGTGCTAGGTTTTTCTTCTATTTATATTTACGGCTCATATAGTATCTAACGCTTTATGAAACTGCCTCTGACCATCTCTAGTAAATCTGATCTCCCAAACTAGGGGTATTTGGAGCAAGGTGACAATCCAAAAACTTTTAACTTTATTAAATATGTTAAAAACTTTTAGCGAGGAGGTTTTTCGTTCGGGGGGGAAATGGAGGCAGGGGAGGGGAAATGGTCCCGAAGTGTTTGGCAAGAGCGCTCAAAACGGTATAAAAATGTTTGGCCCTTTTCCACAATTTATACTTTATTTATCTACGGTTCACAGAACCACTAGTATTATTATGTACCTATACGAATGTTTTCGTGCTTTGGATGACATGTAATATCACCAACTTGCAAGCCTTCAACTTGGCTTTATAAACGGCCTAATGGGCGGCTTGAAAAATTTCAAGGTGCCACAGTTTTCGCCTCTCCATTTTAACATGACAATGGGCTCACCTGTGACAGAAATGTATATGATGAAATGTGGGTGTCTAGTATGCCTACCCTCTGGATATTAATTAATAGCATGACTGTTGAGTAAATTAAGTGAATTATGGTCAATTTAGAATAATCGAGCACTATTACTTTATGTTATTCCTACACTCAAAAAATTAAATTAATTAATTAAATAAAATTGAATTACGTGGGACAGGAATCCATACGGTGAAAAGTGGGCATACAATATGCCTCTGCCACCCCTTCGGGGATAAGGCGTGATGGATTGATGGACACTCAAAAAACACATTAGTGAATTTGAAAACATCGTATGATAATATTATATTTATTTGCAGTGGACTTTGTTGTGACGTATTTAAATAATAATTACGGGAAGACTTTGGCGGGAAATGCACAAAACCCGATTCTTGTGGAATTTTTCACTACCTATATGAAGACTGTAAATACGTACCTAGCAGCTACTCCTTTGGAAGAAGCGTATGCGAAAGATCAAAAGTAAAGATGACAGGAAAATTTAACTTGATTATCTTTTTTTCTTTCGGTAAATTTAATATCTATAGTTAATTATATGTTTTCAAACTATATATGTTTCTTTTATTGCATTTCATTTTCAAATAAATATTTTATAATACCTTTATTGTAGAATCTTCGTCTTCTACGTCTTACGGCCGAATAATGAATAGTCCCTCAAATATCTAACTGCAACTTAAATGTTTGTGCAGTTCTTAAATACAACATTCGTATTCAGAAACAGCAACTTTAAGGACATGTTAAATTTAAAGTGATATCAGTTTAAGTTGCATCAGACGCCACTTTGTGTAAAATTCGTATAATGGAATGCCACTCAATTTTATTTAGCTGTCAAATACCTGTCAAACTAATTTGAGCGCCCCCTAAATGCGGGAGTGGTCGAGAGGTCTCCTAAATCTGTAATTGACTTTATTGAAGCGTTAAAGTAATGTCTTTATCGTCGTTATCTTCATTCTCTGACCATGAAAGACCGACCGTCAGTCGACGAAATCTAGAAAAGCTAAATGCATTAGAAAAATAGATGCGAAGTTTCCTGTTCGGTTCCGTGTCTCCAATGAGACAGTTTTATATTGGGATACTTTATTCAATGGGCGTACCCATACTTTTGTCTATAAAATTTAGCCTGGTAGAAATCGCTTTATGTGATAAGGCTTGTACTTTTCCCACAGTTCACAATCTCAATGTAAAAATGTATTGCCCGGCACATAGTATGTATTGCGTGCGTGATATTATGCATGAAGTTGAATTTTTTGAAGTTAGCTAATCCGACTCTACTCTTGGAGTAAAAGTTAAACCTGGGGTGTGCCTAGTTTAGCGACGGAGTAAGAACGGCGTAAAGGCTATTGAGCAAGCTTGATAGCTTGCTCAATAGCCTTTACACCGTTCTTACTCCGTCCGTCGCTTATTAATATGATGATATTTATATTTTGAAATATTAAACGGTTTTTTTTTCTAGGGACATTTTTAGATTTTATTTTAGGAAGTGAAAAATTAAGAATTAATTATATAAATAATTTATAATTTATCAATGAAACTAACATACCTACATACTGTCACGACTTTATCCCCGAAGAAGTAGGCAGATGCATACTACATGCTCACATTTCACTGTATGCATTTTGTCCCAAGTAACAGGTGATGAGCCCATTGCCGTATTGAAATTGGACAGTCGCAGGCTGGCGACCTGCTGTTGAACTTTTTAAGCCGCCCATAAGGCCTTCAACAGGGCTTAATGACTGCCATTTTACTGGCGACCAAGACTAATACCGCTTAACGTGCCTTCCGAAGCAAGGAAACGCTCGCAAATGTAAATGCCCTAAAGTGGTCACCCATCCACGGACCAACTATAGTAAAAACTGCTTAGCGCAGTGATGTTTACTTACTAAGCGAAGTCCAAAAAATTTGTAATTATGATGGATTCAAGATGATGCAGGTGATATAAGCGGCATGAGACAACCATCAATATATTATTGATATGTACAAACAAGCAGGCAGGGTTTGTAAGGAATTAGGAGTACGCTAATATAAAGATTGAAATGAGACAGACATGATTTATTTATAATAAGCTATTTACATAATAATTTAAAATGTAATTAAAGCAATATTATTTTATATTAACACTTAAGCTTTTTAATTGGTTTTCGGCAAATTCCTGCTCTATTTCAGTAGTTTATAACTTCGATTTATTTATTTTCACACTGTATCCTTAATGGGATAGTCAGATAGCACAGCTCATCAGGCTTCGCGATCCATGCATACTTCTTTGGATTCCTACAGATTCATTAATCGTTTTACACATGTACGTCTAGGTATCCGAGTACAACTTTCTTTTCAATATTGCCATTTCTGAGGCACGTATCTCTTCTGACATTTCCATTCTTCTTGCAAGTTCTTTTTGTTATATTCGTTTTGTATGTAATCTTTTAAAAGCTTACTTTGAAATTAATTAAATTATTTATATAAAATAACCAAACATATTGTCCAAGGTGTGTCAAGTAAATTACTTTCGACAATGTCAAATGACGTTTTGTTCGGTCAATTCTTCATTCTTTTTTGGTATTTCGTCGTATAACCCATTTAGACTCTCGCATGAGCCACGAAACTAGCCGTGAGCTTGAATGAAAACATACCTAAATACGCGTTAACAACCGCGGCTCGCGGCTCGTCTCGCAGTTCGTCTCGTGACTCGCCCGAGAGTGTCAATGGGGTATAAGATTATTTTCAGTTTAATATTGAAATGTTGCCATTACTTAAGCACTAATGCAGGAATAAGGAATGCTTTGTAAGTCGGACCTTACTCTCTGTTTATTAATAACGTAGTTAACACATCGTTACTTTTATTAATAAGCCATTTTTATTAATAAGACCGCTTGTGTATTTTTTTGTATAGATGAGAACCCAATACATATTAGTGATGTTTTATGAAGGCTGTTCTGTGTTTGACAGCTGCTGGCAAATTTCTACGTTTCTTAGGATTAGGACGGGCGAGAACTTTATATCGCCGTAGAATTGATTTGAGCACAAAGAGCTGCCGAACACTGAGTACTTTGCAATCGGTGTACAATTGAGATGTGGGATATTTGATTTCTTGACATTATCTTAAGAACAGACCTTTGTGCACTCTCTAATCCGAGAAGTATTGTTTTATGAGCGCGATACACCATTCTTAGGGTTTCTCTGTTAGCCGAGTCTCGAAGGGACTTGCAAGTGCCGATAAGACGTAAGGTTCTGTTTATGAGTGCGGTGATTTGTTTGTCCCATTTTAGGCAATTGTCTAATAGCACCCCCAAATATCTCACTGAGTCAGTTCTTGTTAATGGAATACACGAGCATGAGTCTAATGAAATCGCGCATGTATGTGCTGTTACGGTAAACGTGTCAGGTGGACTTGTAAAACTACGATGAACAAAGGGTATATAGACTGTTTTGTTAAATTTAGAGTCAGAAGATTATTATTTAGCCATGTCGTCACATGTTTTAGGGCTGATTTAGCATTAGTTTGAATGTTTTTCTAGTTAGGTTCCATATAGGACAATTGCTGTGTCATCGGCATAAGCGTAAATTTTGCGTCTCGTTAGGGTTAACTTGCAGAGGTCGTTAATATACACTCCCGGACACCTAAATCGAGCCACCTTATTTTTTATTGGTTTGTAGTACTGTAACTTATAAAAGATGTATGTAGAAGGAAAATGTTTTGATGCAGTTTTGGAGCTGGTATACTCATCATTCATTTAGAGTGCCACTGTTCTAAATTTGAACTACAGTTTATTAAAAAAGTCGAGTTACGTTGAAACAAGTCCATATTTGCTTTTTTCAAGGAAAAAAATCTAATCGATTTTTAAACAAAGACATGTTTTACATGAAAAGAAATGTTTATTTAGTAACTTTTATTGCCTCCCAGTGCATTTATGACAGCTCTCATATAGTTTGGCATAGAATTAATCAATGTCGTTATGACATGTTGAGGAACGTCTTCCCATTCTTCCAAAATTACATTTTTGAGCTCCTGCATGGTTTGCGGGGCAGGATGATGAGCTCGAACACGCCTCTTCAGCTCATCCCATAGATGCTCTATAGGATTCATATCAGGACTTCGCGCTGGCCATCACATAACAGTGATACCAATGTCATTTAAGTACTCCCTGACTATTCCCGCAGTATGGGCCCTTGCATTATCATGCATTAAAACGACATCTTGGCCAATAAATCCAGCATATGGCATCACGTGATTCTCTAAACATTGGCGAATGTATCTATTGCCATCTAGGGGCGGCAGTCGTGGTCCCGTCACTACCTCTAGCTCAGTTTTGTCTTCCATAGAGATGCGTCCCCAGACTGTCCATGATCCTCCACCATAACTCACTTTCTCGTCAATACAGCATTGCGCGAAACGCTCGTTCTGTCTTCGGTACACCTTACTCCTTCCGTCATTACCGTATAGCATTATCTTGGACTCATCTGTGAAAAGAACCTGGCTCCATTGATGTCGAGTCCAATTTAGATGTTCGCGCGCAAACTCTAGACGGGCTATTCGGTGTGCTCGTGTCAATTTGGGTCCATTGGCTGGCTTATGGGGCTTTAAACCACGTTCATTGAGTCGCCTTCTAACGGTCCGAGCACTTACAGCCACTCCGTAAAAGTCCCTGAGCTGTTCTTGTTTCTGAACAGAGTTAAGGCGTCGATTTCGTAAGCTAGTAGTGACAATGTATTGATCTTGTCTCGCCGTTGTCACTAGGTAACGAGGTCCTCCTGTACGCCGAACGAAGCCGCCAGTCTCCAGGTATCGGTGGTACACTCTTTGAACAGCGGAACGACTTATGTGAAGTTGTGAACTCACATCTCGCTGACTTAGACCAGATTGAAGAAGTGCTACAGCTTGCGCGGCTACTTCAGGTGAAGTATCCATAATTTTATAGCCAAAAACGGTTCAAATTATAGAAAAATAACTAAACTAAACTTTGGTTAACAACAATTGCGAAAATTCAAACCAAATCGACATTAAATTGCTTCAAAAGCAACTTTCAACAGTCATTATTTTTTTCAAATCAGTGACCAAGCTCGGCTTTTGTTCTTTATTTTAAATTCTAAAATTCAAATTTGGAATAATACATACAGGAAAGACGACGAAATATGCCAGCATTAAAAATGCATAAAAACTTTTTTGTTATATTATATTTTTTTTGTGTATTGGCCTCTTAGGCCCGGGAATGTAAGGTGGCTCGATTCAAGAGTCCGGGAGTGTATATTTGGAAAAGAGTAGGCCCAAGAATGCTGCCCTGCGGAATCCCGTACGATGTAGATAGCTCGTCACTGATATATTTTTCTAATTTAACACATTGAGTACGGTCTGTAAGGTAGTCCTTGAACAGGTCCAGTGCTAACCCTCGCACCCCAGCGCCCTCTAGCTTGCTAATGAGCTTGGGAACTGAAACCGTATCAAATTTGTTAAATCTAGAAAAGTACCCAGACACTTTGTCTGTTTGGCCAATTTTCTTGCCACAAATTCTGTTGTATCCCTGACGGGGTAGTCAGAGAGGACAGATCGCCAGGCTTCGCGATCCATGCATACTTCTTTCGCTTCTTCGAGATTCATCAATCGCTTCATACACGCACGTCTGGGTATCCGAGTACTTTTGACCTTTCCTTTCCTTTGCGTGAAGATAGTTAGTTTAGTAACCATTTATATACCAAAATGAACTTAACAAAACATAGTCTTATGACAATAAAGTTTGTTCAAAATGACCTACGTGATTTTGAATACAGGCCTTTAATCTGCCTGGCCAATCGTCTATCGCAGCACGAACGAGGTCCATGTCAATATCGGCGGCTGCCTTAATGAAGGATGTCTTGAGTGACTCCAAATTGGGATGAGGCTTTGAGCACGCCTTTTCCTCCAAGTGTTGCCATATCTTGTAATGTAACGGACTCAAATCTGGACTGGAGGAGGGCCAATCTTCGTGCCGGATGTAGTCGATTTCACGCGCCGCCAGCCAGTCTTGTGTGCTCTTCGCTCTATGAGCTGGCGCCGAATCTTGTTGGAATACCCAGTGCCTGTTATTGAACATGGTATGAGAAACAGATTTCACAAGGTTCGTCAGGACTGTATTTTTTATACACAACTGCATTCGTTTTTACACCTTTCTCACAAAAATGTACCACTGTTAAGCCCCAATAAGAAACTCCCAACCATACCATGAGCGAAGGTGGAAAATGACCTCGTTGGACACGCGGAATACGGTTGCTCGCTTCTTCACTACTGTGTGCGTACACCTTATCATTTTGTTTGTTGTAGCTCTCTTCTACGGCAAAAATTTATTCATCCGAAAAAAGAATTTCCCGATATTTTTTCCCGCGTACCGCTTCAACAAAGCGCGGCAGCTCTTCAGTCTCAGGTCCATTAGTGATTTTTTAGTTTACTCAGTGTAAGCATGTTATTAATGCAAGAATGTGTTGAATATTGTAGAAATTTTGTTTGTTTATTATCCGATGTGTGGTATTGAGTTGTGTTATAATATATCTTAACTGTATTATTTAACAAGAGGATAGATATCAATACTTTGTAATTACAAAATAGAATAACTGACTTTAATAGTCACAGCTTATTGATCCGGTCATGGAGACGTTTGTCTTAGTTTATAAGGAAGTGATTGTCACCCTCTTTTTTGCGCAGATATATGTTTCAGTTTGTTATCCAACAAAATTTAAAGTTATTACTCTTTGCGAATTCTCTTGCTTGGAAAAATGACTTTCTTTGACTGGGAAGCAATTGGTCTGTAATTTAGATTGGGCAGCGTTTGTTTCCAATGCCAAGAACTGAGGTATTCAATTTATTATTGACTGTCTCTTTATTTTTGTTTAAAGAGTGGACAGGAGAGAGGATTTTTTGTTTTAAAAGTGCCGAAGAAAACTCAGCAATTATTGGGCGCGAGGTAGATGTCCTGTAGACTAACCCGGAAACCGATATGTGTCACGGAGTGCTTATTCTGCTGTGGTAACACCTACGGCTTCACCCATTTTAATTACTGTGCTTATGAGCTTTGTATTCGTTTACTTTTTCTCCTGCGGGATGTTTCGTATTTCAATAGATGAAGAGCGGAATTTGTATTTCAGATCTTGTATCTTTTGTTCTAGGGCTTGGATGTAAATATTTTGATCAGAACGCTCCTTTTCAAAGCCCTCAATTTAGTTTTTCATATACTCGAACTTTTCATTCATAAAAGAAATTGTTTGCACTAGTTCAGCGTTTTGCCGAGAGATTTCAGCATTAGAATTTTTAATAAAAGTATTTTGCTTCAATATTTCACCAATATCAGATACTTAGTTATAAGAATAGACTGATTTTCTAACAAATTAGAGTTTCCTGTTCAGTTTTCCAATTTGCCAAAATCTCCTGTAGATTTTTTAGGTTTAATATCTATTCATTCGTGGGCGGGCACTCAACCCCCTGCCGTTTCTGTCTACTTTTATTAACATTTTGTCCCATTAATAGTGCTGAGCTGATATCAGGCTCTGGTTGCGTATGTAAGTTTGTAGGCGCTGACCGATTTTTTTGTTGGAGTACGCTGTACGTTTGCCATTTCGTTGCAAAAATCAAGAAAAAGTATCTGTGAGATGATATTTAATGTAGCCGAGAGTGCGCTCGACGTAGTAATTCGCTTGTTAGATAAAGAGATAATAAGTTGGTGTATCCTTAACCCACACGAAGCTTGTGGATACCAAGCAGCACACGCGGTCTTATAATATAATACGTGGCACGTCAAAATGGCGTCGCCCGCCTAATAGTAAGCAAAGACGACAACCCATGATTGGGGCCGCTATCTTAACCCGCGCAGGGCTCCTCTTCGCGACCCTCATCTTGACGGCCCAGTAATCGACCCTTTTCACGCTTCTCTTGTGGACCCAGGATTGCAGGAGGAGGAAAACACGTGCGCTGGGAGAGAGTTACATGTTTTTATACATATGAAAAATCTACGGAATCTTTCGGTTCTAGGCACGATGGTATCCACAGTGTAAGGATGACATCTCTGCCCCGCCCGTGTTGTTCGGGAACGGAAGGGGGAGGGTGGCACCAATTGGAAGAGTTCTTCAGAACACTCATCATGGTAGATGCGGTAAAATGCAGCTAAGCTGGCGAACATTCTGCGCATCTCCAACAGTTCAAGACAAACCAGTAACCTCTGGACAGTCTATGAAGCGGATGGCACGTCAAGCAGGTACTTGGCGGAGCCATCCCAGAGTTGTGAGCAGTATTCCACGCATGGAAGAATCTGATACTTATATAATAAGCATCTCTGTTCTGGCGTGAAAAACTGCCTTACCCTGTTACGGACTCCGAGCTTGCGAGAGGCCAAGCTGATGCACCCCTCGACGTAATTTTTATTGTTAGCTTTCGACGAACGTTCAACTCCAGAATGGAATGCTAATAAACTAGTAATTTAGCACTGGTAGTGTTGTGTTATATAGCCTTCCTCGATAAATGGACTATCCAACACAAAAATATTTCGTTTAATCCGATCAGCAGCGCAGCGCGTTCAACCAAACAACAAACTCTTCAGCTTTATATTTTAGAATAGATAAATATAAGTTAAAACAGGTAGTTTTAGGCTGATGAAAAATCTGTTTTGGTTTGTGAAATGAAATATCTTTATTCATGTAGGTCACAAAATAACACTTATGAACGTCAAGATTATTGCATCTTTTACATTTACTGCCAGATTCGCAAAGCAATATGTAGAGCCTGAGAAGGAACCTGGCAATAAAACTCATGGCCACTCTTTTCTAACCGCCAGTAATTACATTAGATTGATTTACATGATGTTTGACCAATTCTATTGTAATGAATTTATACAAAAAAAAACCAAAAGACGCGTGATTATAAGCAAAGGTGACTAAAGAGACACGCACACACCGAGTCGCAATGTACAGTGCCGCGTATCTCGCTACTATATCAGTGCATCAATTATTCATGACCGAAACACGCATGCCAGTGCAGTCACATAATATGAATGAATGATTTATTCTACACGCACAAAAAGTTTCAATAAATTAAACCTAAAAATAATATTGCACGGATCATAATTATGGGCATTTTTGTTATTTTTAATAGATACAGATTGTCAATGTCTTAGAGATTGCTGCAAAAAAAACCAGGTAATACTTTTCCGACAGTTTTCACCTTCACGAGGAAAATTAGTTCTAAAAAAAAAGGTACGATTTTGCTGTTTAGATCGCCAATCATAGATGTTTCTGATTTTCACAAATATGAAGATCTATTGACATCATGATAGAAATTAAGAAACATTATGATAAAATGTACTTAAAATATATTGCTTGTGTCGAGGTGTATAGAAATTGTATGTTATTTTTTTGTAAAAAAATACTCGTGGTGAGAAGTACGAAACAGATTAAGATCTACAAAACAAAGCTGATCATCATCATCATCCGAGCGTCAGTCCCAGTTGCGTCTCGCGACGCCCGGGGTCCGTTTTCCTATATTTCCTCCTCCACTTCGCACGGTCGTCGGCATCCCCTCTAGTAAGACCATTGACACGCATGTCATCCCTTACGACGTCTAGCCAGTACTTCTTGGGTCTTCTCCTCTTTGGCGGGGCTGACATGGCCAGTCATTTGTTTCCTACGTAACCCGGCGGTTGCCGCAAGACATGACCATACCAACGAAGGCGACACTTGTAACTTATCTGCAATGTCCGTTAAAACAAGGAAAATATGTTTATATTAATATCTCGTGGCCCCGCGGAATCAGTGTTCTGTAAACGATCACCGAGTTACGCAACTTTCCCTGGCTGGTCCTCGAATGAGTGACCACTTTGTGGCATTTACATTTAAAAATAAAAATCGAGCGTTTCCGTGCTTCGGAAGGTACCTTAATCCGTGGATCTCGGTCGCCAGTAACATGGCAGTCGTTAAGTCAAGTTAAAGGCTTGAAAATTTTCAACAGCAGGTAGCCACAACCCACGTCTGTCTATTTCAACACGGCAATGGGCTCACCACCTATTACGTGGGACAGGAATACACATGGTGAAAAGTAGGCATACAATATGTATGCCTCAGCCTCTTCGTGAATAAGGCGTGATAGATAAATAAATAAAAAATATTTATTAATCTTACATCAATATTATTTAATTATAGGCGAGCAACTCCTTTTTTACAATGAAATTAATTTTCTTGTCATAACCTTATTGTTATTTTAGAATTTTTGAAAATTATTGAAACATATTGAGTTAGTATACTTTTCATAACAGCTGAATAAAATATAAATTAAAAGTTATTTTCTTCAGAAGGTTAAAGGCTCGATCGGGTGAACTCGGGATCGTCGAATGTACCCGAGCGAGAAAGATACATTCAGCTGCTCTTCGCTGTTATGTCGCTGTGTTTAGTATATTCAATTCATTCGTAATAATTGATTGCGATTGCCAGTGAAGTTTTCACTTCTGCCGTGCGGGCTTAAGTACACTCTCTATATTTTTTATATTATAGCTACACTCTTCGTCACATACGAACAGCTGTCGAAGTTTGGTTTGTGCGAGGTTCTCTAGAAATAATACGTTGTTATGTTTACTTTTGAGTCGGTGTTTTATTATTTTATACTTTAGACTCTACTTTGCAAAGGCCCCATGCGAACCTATTGCCAGTCAATGAACGTCATTTCTAAATAGGCGTTCCATGCATTTATAAATAATGTCATAAATTCATCTATCGCAGGATTCTTCAACGCCTTTTCTGCAAGCATCGTGAAATTGTTAAGGCTTTCTATAACGACAGCCACTGCAAAATAAAAATAATCCTAGATAATTACCAAAATTTGAAAGAAAAAATTATCTGCGTTAAGAAATGCACATTACATAGACACACATAAAAGAACAACAAAAGATACAAGAACATTAATTCTAATTATAGAAGTAAATTAAAAACTAAAATATGTAAGAAAAAATAAAACAACTACATTTTTTACATATAAAAAAAAACGTTTAGCGGCGCACTACATACATACGAGTACAATGCACATCACATTCGCCGAGAAGCCGCCTTTCAGTATTATACCGCCACGTAAGGGATAGCATATTGCACAAGGTCATATACTGTGAAGTTTGACCTCTAAGTTCAATTATCATATGACAAATGAATAATATAAGATATATTTATTCGTTTAACTATACAATAAGTTTAACAGTTCGTCCTTCCGAACCGAAATAGTCCGAAACATGACATTGGCGGACTATTGGTAGCCTTTTCACAAATGCCAAAAACTATTAGTTGAAGTTAAAGTTTTTAAACTACAGCGTGAGATGTTTACTAAAGACTTCAACCCGCCCAGGTTCCACGTCTAAAATTCTCAACTTTGTATTGCTCTAGGTCACTTAGCCATTAGGAACAAATATTTTTATTTTGCTTAATGAAGATTATTATTATTATGTTTCTTCTTTTTACGGGTATCGTCTTCCTGGGCCAACCTTCTCCTGGGACATTCTTCCGAGGAGTTACTCGGGGTGCCCGGCGATAGACAGACAGGTAGGGACCGTGTGGTTTTAGTCCGGCATGACATCCGAGGGGATGCCCACACGAAAAAAGAAACGGGTTAACTTCTTTTTTTTATATAGATACCCAGTCTTTTGTTAGGCTTACATGGGGACATACTGATCCAACACGCAGACGCCCTTTAAGAATTTTAATCTAATAGGAAATGGGACCCCCACTGCGGACAATCTACGCCCTCCTTATGTAGAATGAGAGTTAAACTATTGTAAAATTAAACTAGTGAAGGTTAAATGAATTGGGTTTAAGACTTAGACTATGAAAATATGAGCTTTAAATTAACTTTGAGATACATTTTTAGTTGATATCAGAAAGTGGATGACTCTAAAAGCGATCTACTATGCCCTCAGGGTTGCGTTAATCCTATGTAAAGATAACGACTGTCCTCGAGGGAATTATTATTATTATTTGTGGAACTGCATTTGGTGGAACTTGCTACACGTTTTAAATGAAAAGACTTGTACTATTAAACATTATTTTGTTATGGACCTGACCGGTTTCGTATTATTCAACCTTACGGCAAATTCAAAGGTTATCTATTTATGTATCCCAGATGTTTTACGCGATACCAGTCAGGTTAAAAAGTAAATAATGTGAAACAGTAAAAGTGTTTATGATTCATTTTAAGCAAAGGAATGTAACACAGCAGTTTTTTTAAATCATACTTCTTATATATTCAAATATCATCTTGGGTTTTGTAAAACACTTACATTTCAGTTTATCTCCTTTAGTGAATTTTGTAACTACAAAACGTAAACTGCCTTTAAGATCAGTGTCCAAATTGTTCTTTTTATAGTGAAAATGGAGTTTTTGGTCCATTTCTGAAATATTATATCTGTATGTCCCTTTCAGTTTTATGACGTAATCAGCTGGAACAGAAATAATAAGTATATAATAGTACATTATGATATAATTGCGCCAGACGCGGTTTTTCAGCCCGAGCCGTAGGCGAGGGCATAATAGTGACTTTAAGGGGATTACCTCGCTCCAATCCCAAAAACAAGGTAAGTTTAAAGAAGATTGCAGATGAATCCGTTTGTGCGTTTTCCTTATAAAAAATATATGGTATATATTTAAGGTCATCACAAATACATTGTATTGTTTAAAATTTTAATAAACTTCCCAAAAAATTGATAAAAAATCTTATTAAATAGGTCCTTTTTCAACCTAAATTGTAAATTTTCTCTGTAACGGCTAAATAGTTAGGCATGAATTTTGTATCAAAAAATATGTACTGACGTGTTTCACAATTTGTATAATTTTTTTTTTCTTATTTCTTTTAATATTTTTCTCTTACTCTTGTGACGGGTGGACTATACGCGCGTTATTTTTTCCAAATAAAATCTAAAAGTCCACGTTTTGAATGTTTTATGAATGAAATATTGTTGTAAATAGTACAAATATAATAATTTCGTAAAACATCATTAGTAATTATGTTTGTAAATATATTTAAAGTAGTTTATAATTTCGTTTTGTTTTTTCAATCGATTATAGAGTATATGCCTAAATATAAGAATAAAAGTAAAGTGAAGCGTGGCCCAGCTCTCCAAAACTATTGGTAAGTACCTACCCTATTGAGTACATTATTTCTATTGTGTTTTTTTTTTATCGTTTTAAGCTATCTTGAGAATTTCGAATGACGGAGGATGGAGACCTTGGTGACTGATGATGTCACCTACCTGATGGTGGACTATGAAGGTGGGTATACGAACCCAGTTCCGACGCTACGTAGAACCAGCGTGTTTGGACCAATTCGAAAGGTCTTATGGTGACCTTGGTGACTAATGACGTCACCTACCTGATGGTGGATTACGAAGGTGGGTATAGGATCTCAGTGACGGCACTACGTAGAACCATCGTGATTGTACTCATTTGAAAGGTCTCATGGAGACCTTGGTGACTGATGATGTCACCTACCTGATGGTGGACTACGAAAGTGGGTATAGGATCTCAGTGACGGCGCTACGTAGAACCAGCGTGTTTAACCTCATTCGAAAGGTCTCATGGAGACCTTGGTGACTAATGATGTCACCTACCTGATGGTGGACTACAAAGGTGGGTATACGATCTCAGTGACGGCACTATGTAGAACCATCGTGATAGGAAGTCTCATATGAAAGGTCTCATGGAGACCTTGGTGACTGATGATGTCACCTACCTGATGGTGGACTACGATGGTGGGTATAGGATCTCAGTGACGGTGCTACGTAGTACCAGCGTGTTTGGATCCATTTGAAAGAGGTCATGGAAACTAAGGTCACCGGAAAAATAATCTTGTTTAAAAAAAACCTAGTTAAAATATCTTCCAGTTTTTTTGTGGTGTAAATATGGCCATTATCACCAAACTGTAATAGCAAAAAATGTTACTTTAGCTCATTTAAGTTATAATTTTTTAGGCAATTAAGAAACCAGCAAAACTCCGAATCACAAAATCAGGAACTTCAGCCATTAACAGATACACACGATCTGTCTAGTATGGCAGTTAATGAGGGGGCAAAGCAAATTATGCCGGTAACTTATTGTGTTTGCTTACACTGCGGTATATGTTCGATAGTTTCCCTAGCTAATTTAATTTGACACTGTATTGTTAAAATGTTTGTTTTAGGTTGAAGAAGATTTATCAGATTTGATTATTGAAGAACAAGAATCACAAGCAGAAACAAAAAATATATCTGGAAGACGAATTACAGATATAGCTTACTTCTTTTCCAAAATACAAGAAATAGGGGGCCATGGTACTTTTAACTGTGGTATACAAAGTTTGAAACTTATAGGAGAGAAACGTGTTGGACTTGCTTCTAAGTTTACAGTAGAATGTTTGATGTGTAAAGAGAAGTTTTCTCTTTGTAATGTCACTGGCGACTTAGATATTAATACAGCAGCGGTCGCAGGCGCCGTTTCAGTTGGTATAGAGTATTCGCAATTAGAGGAACTGTTATCAGAATTTGAATTGCCCGTGATGTCTGAACCTGTATACCAAAAACGCCATTGCTTCCAATGTCTGGGACAAAGCACTTAGCAAATCCATGAATAATGCTGCTGAGGAAGAAAAAAGAATTGCTTTAGAAAAAGGTAAAGTCAGCAAAGATGGGATAACTATTATAGATGTGGTTGTAGACGGATGCTGGAGTAAGAGGTCCTACAAAAAGAACTACTCAGCAATGTCAGGAGCTGCTGCCATAATTGGAAGACACACAAAAAAGATTTAGTTTCTTGGCATTAAAAATAAATACTGTAGCATATGTACGCAAGACCTTAATAAAAATCAAAACCCAAGAACTCACCAGTGCTTTAAAAATTTTACGGGATCATCGACTGCCATGGAGTCAACAATAATTGTGGAAGGGTTTAAAGCATCTATCGAAATGTATGGTCTGATTTATGGTCGCCTCATTTCTGACTGAGACTCTAGCACGTATGCGAAAATTTTGGAAGCAAGACCTTATCCTCAATTTACAGTTGAAAAGGTAGAATGTAGGAACCACCTTCTAAGAAACTTGTGCAATAAATTAGATAACCTAACCACTGATATGAAATATCCTATAAGTTTCAGAAAACTAATCACAAAAAAACGCATCATGAGCATTAGGTCAGCAATACGAAAATACAGCATAAAATACCACGACTCGTTAGAAAATGTATATTTTAGCACTCAAAAACTTTTTGAAGACCTCCAGACTGTACATTTACATGCCTTTGTAATCCAAATGTAAAAGCCATTTCTGTAACAGTCCACAAAATGTTGAAATCTTACCGCAAGCATTTTTTACAAGTTCCTTATGGCAGAAACTATGTTTTTTTATGAATACAATTGCGGGGCATTCCAGAAGTCTTGTTCATAATGTTGACAGTAACATCGTGGAAAGTTTTCATAGCGTGGTAGCCAAATTTGTGGGTGGTAAAAGAGTGAATTATTCGTGCAGGCGTGGATACCAAACTCGATGTTCAGCGTCTGCAGTTAATTTTTAATACTAAAAGAAAACCTGTTTCCATATTGTATTAAACAATTGTCGGACAAAGTCCTAAGGGCAAAATTAGCACCTTAGATAACAAGTATCGCAGAAAAAGAAATTTATTAAAACATATTTATTACAAAAAACGACAGACACATGGTGCCGTAAATAAAGATTATGGAGAACAAACCATAAGGCCCGATGTGAGCGATGCGATGCTAGAACAAATGAAGGAGAATTTTCTATCCAACTTAGATAAAAGTGAGGAAGAAAGAAGACAAATTGAAAGACAAACAATTTTGCAGAGCGAGTCAAGGGAATGGCTCCAACTCCGGCGCTCCTTGTTGACGGCTTCAAACTTTGGAAGAGTTATTAAAATGAGGCCTGATACTAGTTGCGCCAGCGTAGTCAAACAACTGCTCTACAAAATAAATATAGATGCTGCGCCTATACAGCATGGAAAAGAACACGAAAAAAAAAGCGCTAGATCAGCTATCTATACACAACGATGTTGAAATTAGACCATGCGGACTTTTTATAGATCACGAGATTCCATAATTTAGGAGCTACTCCAGATGGGCTTATTGGAGAAGACGCGATAGTAGAGGTGAAATGTCCCATCTCAGCGCACAAGATAGGACTAGACGAAGCCATAGCTCAAAAAAAAGTAAATTTTTGGGTTTTTGGGTTAATAAAACCCACAATTGGTATTACCAAGTTCAAGGGCAATTGCATGCGACTCGGAAAGCAAAATGTTTATTTGGAGTATACTATACTAATATACCCTGTGCTATGTGGGCGCATATTAAATTACAACCCAAAACAAAACAACTCCTTAACAATAATTAGTTTCAACATCAGAAGTGTGCATTGTAACCTTGACACTTTCTTGGCTTATATCACTGCTATGGCTGTGCCGATAGATATAATAGTCCTTTCAGAATGTTTTACAGAAATAATTAAACCACCGCCAAATATATCTGGTTACAACACATATTGGACCCGAAATAGTTTAAACAAAAATGACGGCATAGTAGTTTATGTACGACTCGAAATCGGCTCATTCGCTATGGAGCCGTCAATAGTCGAGGGCAATTGTCTGGTTCTTACGATTGAACCTGATTATACAGTAGTGTGTTCTTACCGACCACCATGTTTCGGAAATCCTAGATATTACTTGGAGTCGCTCGATAAAGTACTTCAAAATGTTCATACAAGAAATCTTATTTTTACTGGCGATATAAACATCGATATTTTACCGGAATGCTTAGAGTACTCGTCTCATAGCTATTTGAATTTAATGGCTATGTATGGTCTCCAACAAGGTATCATAAAACCAACAAGGATGGGAAAAACATGTCTAGACCATTTCATGGTAAAATGTGAGTCTAGTTGGAAAACAGTGGTCTTCAATCAAATCATAACTGATCACTCTCCTATACTATTACACATTTACCATTCTACAATAGTTAAGAAGAGGATATTGTCCAATAGAGTGGTTACGAATTATAAAGCTGTAAATGAGTCGCTTACCAAGGAAGACTGGACAGATTTGTATCACACTACCGATACAAATACTGTTTCACAAATTTTAACAACAACGTTGCATAATGTCATCTCGGCTAACTCACATACGATTACTTTTTCAAATCGGCATAGACCATTGAAACCATGGATTACACAGGGTGTTGTGAAATGTATACGAAGGCGTAATAAGTTACACAAGGTTGCGCTCCAGGACACGAACGATACACAACAACTACAAATATTTATAAAGTACAGGAATACGTGCAATCAAATAATAAAAAAATTAAAAAAAGAGTATTACGCGAAAAAATTTCAAACAGTCAAAGGTGATATAAGGGAAACATGGAAGACAATAAAAGAAGTGTGTAACATAAAGCAAAAAAACAGCCAGGCCGATGAACTGCTGCACATCGAAGATACGCCAGTGGGAGCCTTAAACACTGTCAATAATTATTTTACTAGTGTTGGAGGTGCGCTGGCGGGTCGCTTGCTTGAAATGTTGGACAAGACAGAGCAAGAACTAGCACGAGAGGCCAGGAAAGACAACTCACCGCTAAACTCCATGGCGTTCACACCTACTGACCCATGGGAAGTGAGAGGTGTAATTCTTGGCCTCAAATCGCATAGTGCTCCCGGATGGGACAAAATTACTACAGACGTTCTGAAACAAAACGCCTCAGTGCTTAGCCCACCTATAACTTATCTGTGCAATTTAAGTATGGAAACGGGTATCTTCCCCACCTTGTTTAAGTTTGCAGTGGTTTGTCCGATTTTCAAGTCAGGCAATAAATGTGAGCCTAACAACTACCGCCCTATCTCTCTTTTATCAACACTTTCTAAGATACTCGAAAAAATCATCAACAAAAGACTAATTGCGTATCTCGAAAAAAATAAATTTCTTAGTAACAATCAATTCGGCTTTCGACAAAATAAGTCTACTGAAGACGCTGTACTGAAGCTCACGTCTGCTCTCGTATCTTATTTGGACAAAGGTGAGAAGTGCCTGGGTGTCTTCCTAGACCTTCAAAAAGCCTTCGACACAGTATCCATTCCGATTTTACTAACCCGTCTGGAGAATGTTGGTGTAAGGGGAGTGACCTTAGAATGGTTCAAAGATTACCTGTCCCACAGAAAGCAGCGTGTTAGGGTGCAGAGTCATGAAAGTGATGACTCCATCTGCAAATATGGCGTGCCCCAAGGTAGCACACTCGGTCCATCGTTATTTCTCATTTACATAAATGAACTGTGTAGTGCTGTTGATCTGCCAGGACTGCAACTATTAATGTATGCTGATGACACAGTCCTCATTTCACATGGTTATACATGGGATGCTGTATTTGATTTGGCTGGAAGTGGACTCGCTAGAGTAGCTGCCTGGTTGGAAAATAGCCTGCTGACTCTGAATACCACAAAATCAAAATACGTCTGCTTTACTAAGACAGCAGCTGGACGACCCGATGCTAGCAATATCCTACAAATTCATACCTTGCCGTGCAACGGAAGAGCTGACCATGCCGCCTGTGATTGTGATGCTCTGCTGCAGGTAGAATCAATAAAGTACCTTGGTGTTACAATTGATGAACATCTAAGATGGAACACACATCTAGAGACCACAATAGGTAGGATTAGAAGGCTGATCTTCATTCTTAGGAACCTTCGCTCTATAGCCGACACTACACTACTTGCTCAAACATACCGTGCATTATGCGAATGCCTTCTCAGATACTGTATTTGCGCTTGGGGTGGAGCGGCGAAATCTCTTATGATAAATCTGGAGAGGACACAACGTGCAATTCTGAAGATGCTTCTCCGTCTACCGTATAGACACCCTACAAATACTCTCTATGAAATAGTAAATGTCTTATCTGTAAGGAAGTTATACGCATATGAAATCTTAAGAAGATTCCATAAAAAAACAGTGCCAACGCTACCTGCACAGCGTAAGCGAGTGGAACGCTTCCCTGCGCCATTATTCAAAACTAGTTTTGCGCAAAGACATTACAACTTTCTGGCTCCATATATATATAGACAATGCAACAAAATCAATAAAATAACTAAATTAAATAATAACAAATTAAAGAAAACTATAATAAATTGGTTGGAAACAATGAATTATGAAAGTATGGAAAAGCTTTTAACAGTTGTCAATTGAATACACCGTACATTCTCATACACCACGCTAACACACAAGCACTAAAAAGACCAACGAAAATACACGAAAATACACGCACGCATAACACAAACACACACGCACAAACAACACATTTTCACGTACTCGTACGAGCGTGCACACGCACACACAGCATCCAAATGACACGTACTGTACTCACAAACATGGATATAAGGTTAAACACTTACCATAATAGTTTTTATGATGTAACTTTTATTTTGTACAACTGACATTAAACTGTCATTACTGTGTAATCATATAGAGGGGAATATACTGACTTCTGCAACACAGTATTAACTAGCGCAGGAGTCAGGGGTTCCACCATCAAATATGTAGAAAGTTTATATGTCAATAAAGATTATTTAATTTAATTTAATTTTAAGTATGGTTTAATGAGTCAAAGCCTCTGAAAACAGAAACAATAATAGAGACGATGATTTTTTTGAAAATAAAATTATTTAAATTGTATTTTGCCGGAACTTTTGGATCCGCGGCACAGTTGAAATATGGCAATTAGAAATCCGCCATATATTTTACAGGCAATAAAGAACAAGGAAGACCGGAAAAAGGTGCATAACTTACAAAAACCAGAAGACGAAAATATGTGCGTACTTCAAGAAGAAAGCTTACATGCACCACCTTCACCAACACTTATCCCAATAAATGGCCAACCGACCTGTTCACGATATTTAATTTTCAGTGACTTTTAACGGGGAGAGTTTGAGATTTTGTCATTATTATACAATTAATTAATAATTATAATTGTAATAATTGCTTACTTACTTTGGCCGACCGAATACGTAACGAAGTGATACGCAATATGGCAGGTTTGACTGAAAGTGTCAGCGTTAAGCTGGAAAAGGGCGTGCTCCGTTGGTTTGGACACGTCCAACGAATGAGTGAGGAACGATTGACGAAGAATATATATTGTTCAAAAGTAGAGGGTAGAAGGAGTCAGGGAAGGCCGAGACTTATGAAGACCACGTGAGCAGATTGCTCAAAAACGGAAAGGTCAAAAGTACTCGGATACCCAGACGTGCGTGTATGAAGCGATTGATGAATCTCGACGAAGCGAAAGAAGTATGCATGGATCGCGAAGCCTGGCGATCTGTCCTCTCTGACTACCCCGTCAGGGATACAGCGTGAAGATAGTTAGTTTTTTTAGTTTTAGTAATAATTGCTTGACAGTGATAAAGAAAATAACGGTATTTATAGCTTATTGTTTATTTTGCTAATAACCCTAACTATTTCTGTTACTGAAATCCAATAAGCACTTACCTGGTCATCATCAGACCTTCAGAATGTATCATGTAGTATCACCAGTGCTCAATTAGATAAATGTTGAAAGCTAGGTCATCCTTACTATTTCTGTTACTGAGAACCAATAAGCACTAACCTGGTCATCATCAGACATTTAGAAGGTACCATGTAGTATCACGAGTGCTCAATTAGATAAATGTTGAAAGCTAGGTCATCCTAATTATTTCCGTTACTGAGAATCAATATCCACTTACCTGGTCATCATCAGACCTTCAGAATGTACCATATAGTATCACCAGTGCTCAATTAGATAAATGTTGAAAGCTAGGTCATCCTTACTATTTCTGTTACTGAGAACCAATAAGCACTAACCTGGTCATCATCAGACATTTAGAATGTACCATGTAGTGGCACCAGTGCACAATTAGATAAATTTTGAAAGCTAGGTCATCCTAACTATTTCCGTTACTGAGAACCAATATGCACTTACCTGGTTATCATCAGACCTTCATTATGTATCATTTATTAGAATGAAAGCTATGTCAGCAGGCATATTGCATCGTGTAGTTAAAAATAAATTATGATGTAGACAAATAAATATAAAATATAAACTTTGATAGACTAGAAAAAGACAAGACTACAAAAAGCAGAGGAACAAAATTTATTAGACCTCTCAGAGAGCAAATGAAATAGGCAAAAACGATGACAATTGTATAATCTTCAGTTCGTTTTTTTTGTAGTACGGTCGTTGGTCGGTAGGTGGCACCAAAAAACAAATACTAGTACAGGGATCAAATCTTCAAGGCCAACGGGCAAAGTAATGGCCTTGACCAAAATACGTACGCACGTAGATCGTACGATGTTTTTCAACACACTTGCAAGGAAACAGAATAAAAAATCTGTATCATACTAATATTATACACGCCAAAGTTTGTAAGAATAATAATTATAATAATAATTTCTTTATTTTCTCTTCACAACAGTTACTTATATTTATGATAAAATAAGGTAAAAAAATTGTAATAATTAACATTGTGAGAGACTGGTGCCTGAAGTAGGTTTGTGCATGTGCACAACCTGTATTACTGGTCACCAGGACCCTCCCGCAGGTGATTAGATGACTGAGATAGGTTAATGATATTGTAAGCAATCACATTACAACTGTTTTCCGAAACAATCATCTTAGAAAACAACTGCAATGCGACTCCCTATAAACAGACGTTACAAGAAGAATAAAGGATAAAGACTGGATACAATTAAATAAATATAAAAATGTTGTGTGTTGTGTGTTTGAATATGAGTGTGTGTGCGAATGTGTTTTAAAGAGGGTGTGTTTGAGCGAGAGTATGAGAGCCAATTTATTTAAACCCAACAGCAGTTCCACCGAGCGGTATGCACTCCATCAAATTCTCCAACCAACCCGATACAAATGCAAGCATATTTTATTATATGACAGGATTCAACAGAAGTTCCGTAGAGTCATAGTCAAATGTCTTCAAGTATTGTGTTAAAACAGCCTTACATTTAGGTCTGGTCGCAGGGTAAATATTTAATGTTTTATTTAATTTATTATACAGATAAGGGCCAGAAAAACAAAAGAATTTGTTTGAGGTAACGGTTCGTAAATTTTGTCTCTCACACACATTACCTTTGTAACGCTTATCCTTTAGCAGATTTGGATCGTATTTGAGCATCGTATGCTGCTTTAGGACAGTTTGCAGGACGAACGACTTTCTGACCGAGAGAATATCCCACCTCCTATAGAGCTGCGAAGTAGGGAATCTGAAAGGGATACCACAAGCCACTTTCAGAATTGCACGTTGCGTAATTAAGGATGTTTGTTACTCTTTCACGCAAAATATACTGAATGGATTTTGATGAAACTTTATAATAATATAATATAGCGCTCGGGGCCCCGCGGTCTCAGTGTTCTGTAAACGATCACTGAGTTACGCAACTTTCACTATGGCTGGTCCTCGGATGGGTGACCACTTTGTGGCATTTACATTTGCGAGCGTTTCCGTGCTTCGGAAGGCACGTTAAGCCGTTGGTCCCGGTTGCCAGTAAAATGGCAGTCGTTAAGCCTGGTTGAAGGCCTTATGGGCGGCTTGAAAATTTCAACAGCAGGTAGCCACAACCTGCGTCTGTCTATTTCAACACGGCAATGGGCTCACCACCTATTACGTGGGACAGGAATCCACACGGTGAAAAGTGGGCATATAATATGCCTCTGCCACCCCTTCGGGGATAAGGCGTGATGGATATTTATAATATAATATAGCTTACACATAACACATAGGTTATTTTTTTCCCTAGAACAAGTTACTGTGGGAAACGGGAACGGGAAAACTTTAACAATTCAAACGTTCAAAAGATTATAAGTTTTTTTATATATAGCTCTCCAAAGTGACGTTGCCCGCCTGATGGTAAGCCATGGTGACATCTAGCGATTTAAGTCACTGTCACAATTCACAAGACTATTAAAAATGGCTCTGAAGTTATTGCGAACAGACATACGTAGGGCTGCGGTGGATGGCTTTTTGATTTTTTATTATGTTAGTATAAGTATAGTTGTAGTAGGTTATTTTTTTGTTCATTTGAATATATTAAGTTCTACAGGACCATATTGCGCTTTTTTCTATTTATTAAGTTTATTGTAAAATATTTAAGACCATGTCACAACAAAGTCCTGTTAAAATTGGCCTTTTCTCCACTCTCTCATGTGACGCTAACGGAGTTCCGCAAGTTTGCTAGTAATATCCAAAGTTTTAACGATATGAATACGAACAACTGTACCTATAGATTACATCTGATTACACCCACTCTTTGATATCCTTCCGAGGATTTATCTGGGGTGCCCGGCAATATACAGATAGAAGGGACCGTGTATTTTTAGTCGGTTAACACATGAGCGCACGTGGCCCCGCTGACTCAGTGTCCTGTAAACGATCACTGCGTTAGCAACATTCGCTATAGGTGGTCCTGGATGGGTGACCACTTTGTGGAATTTACATTTGCGAGCGATGCCGTGCTTTGGAAGGCACGTTAAGCTGTTGGTCCCGGTTGCCAGTAATATGGCAGTCGTTAGGCCTGGTTGAAGTCCTTATGTATGGAAAAATTTCAACAGCAGGTCGCCACAGCCTCCGCCTGTCCATTTTAACACGGCAATGGACTCACCGCCTGTTACGTGGGACAAAAATGCTTACGGTGAAATGTGGGCGTATAGTATGCCTCTGCCTACCCCTTCCGGGATAAAGGCGTGACAATATGTATGTATGTATGTTACATCTGAGGGGAATTCCACGTGAAATGAAACACCTGATTACACCCACGTATAGGTCGCGCGGCGAATGATATGCTCTGTAAGAAATTGGAAGGGGAATGCGCAGAACTCATAAATTAGGTCTGATTGGCGGGGTGAGAGGGCTGAAGGGCGGGAGTGTAGGAGCGTTGACGCAAGAGTGGTCGAAATCCTACACGCACACTAGTGGACAGCCGCACACTACTCCGCGATATGTCGGCACGTGTTGTCACTAGTCTCGGTACTGACACGCACATAAAATATTATATTTTGGCAAATCTTTTAATAGCGTATTGAGGTTTTTATGCCCCGAGAAAATTTTTTGTCCAATCTGGACAAGAAAGAAAAATGGTTTATTATGTAAATTGTTTGATCAAATATTTATACCAATTATAATTAATATTAATGGCGATACATAACGCAGTGCTAGTGCCAACGTTGCTCTACGGTAACGAAACCTGGGTATGTCAGCAGATACATGAAAGTAATTTGAAAGCTGTGGAGATGAGATCACTTCAAAAATTGTGCGGCGTAACTTTGGCCGACCGATTACGTAACTAAATGATACGCAATATGGCAGGTTTGAATGAAAGTGTCAGCGTTAAGCTGGAAAAGGGCATGATTCGTTGGTTTAGACACGTCCAACGAATGAGTGGGGAAAGATTGGCGAAGAATATACTTATATTGTGCGAAAGTAGAGGGAGGAGGAATCAGGGTAGGCCGAGACTTGCATATAAGGACCACGTGAGCAGATTGCTCAAAAACGGAAAAGTCTAAAGTACTCTAATACCCAGACGTGCGTGTATGAAGCGTTTGATGAATCTTAAGGAAGCGAAATAAGTATGCATGGATGGTGAAGCCTAGAGGTCTGTCCTCTCTGTCTACCCCGCGAGGGATACAGCGTGAAGATAGTTAGTTTAGTTATAAATTTTCGACAATTTCATGTATAATACAAAAAAAATCACGCCTGTCATTCACCGGGGTAGGCAGAGACTTCATCCACTTCTTTTACTTTAACAAGTATTGTCAGTGTCACACACATTATATACCTATTTCTACATTAAAATATTACAATAAAAATGTTTTTACTAGAATTAAGATCACTGAAAACTAAATAAAATACCTATCATGGTTTAATATTTTCACGCAAAACACTTTGAACTCACTTGTTGCAAATAATATAAACCTACTTACGTACCCACCTAACTACGTTATAAAATAAAAAAAAATGTTTGATGGTTCAAAGCAGAGTCGTATTAAACTTAATACTTTGTGTAATAATATTGTGCGCGATTATACATGCGCAAACTATCCCCACTAATTTTTGTCAGAGCTCATCATTCGCCGCGCGACCTCTGTACAGAACACATATCATCGTACTCTTCACACAAAGTTTTTTTTTCGTAGATGGGTATTTTTATCAGTGCATGCGCTTAGTCAACCATAAACTAGTGTTGTTAGCGTCCTAAGTGGTCTTAGATTTAGTACTTACTGAATTTTGCATTTGCTAGCCCCCCTCCTTTGATGTCCAGTAACCCCAATTTACCAACAGAGTCATAGTAGTAATCGACATTCAATTCTGGGCAGTGTATTTGCAAATCGTATGTTAATTCAACAGTATTATGTCTAAAATGAAAATAAAATTATGAAGTTAGGTTTGATATCACTGTTGTACCTACCCTGGGCCCTGTGGTGTATTTGAGACGAATTTGGGTTATTTTTATTTGCGCACTAATTGTTAATAGTAGGGTAGGTAGCGTGATACCGTCTGATATTCATAATACTAATAGTTCTTTACCAATATTAATATTATTTTTTTTTTACCAATTATAGTATTCTTTACTTTAGTTATAGAATTCCAATTAAGGTAGACCTCCAAATTATATAAGTGCCCATACAACTCAAAGGTCTATATTAATTGGAATTAACTATGTATGTATGGGGGACCTAGAATAGTCAATTTTGGTCAAAAGCGTGGTCTTACAGCACATATAAAAGATATTCTTTAAAAAAAAGATGAAAAAACACCATACATCGTAGTTAATACCAAATTACATAGACCTTACAGTTGTATGGGCGCTTTTACAATTTGGAGGTCTACCTTAATTGGCATCTTATAACTTTTGGTTCCACCACTACCAGACTGACTGACGGTTAAATCTGTTATGAATTGGTAAAGAACTATTAGTGTTATGAATATCAGCCGGTATCAAATTCCTTGTGAAAATTAACGCAACCATAAGGTCTTTTACACATTTGGAGTCATTTTAACACTATACGACTCCGGGTACATTGAAGGCAAGATAGAAATTGAACAAGCGATAAGAAGCAGGTAATGTGGCGCAACAATATATTTGCTTTTTTATAGACCCCCAAGCAACACCCCACCAAAATAAGGTAGTAGGATGTTTATGGCATCCTTGTTCTATTTATCTATAAGCGCATGCGTTAGGCATAGGCATTTTTTTAAACCGGTAACGTTATTTTAGTTTAAGTAGGGATCCTAATTTTTTTCATGCAATTAAAATAGCCTATATTAATCAGTGATAATGTAGCATTCAAATGGTGAAAGAATTTTTTTAATCCGTCCAGTACTTTTTGAGTCAATTCGTTACAAACATACTTTCATACAAATCTTGCTTCTTTATAATATTAAAGTATAGATAGCTAAATATTGTGAGATTTTTTTTTACACAGCTTGGTCTAGCCCAAAGTAAGGTATGTCTAGACTAGGACGAATGGACCAATGGACGCGCTATCTTACCATTTGCGCCTATCCCGATCGCCTATCGAAAATATAATGTTTCTTTTCACTCGCAGGTATAATTTTATTTCATTCACATAACTATTTTAACAATAACCAATATTTATTGAAATATACCAACTACTTAATCGGCCTATATTCAACATACTTTCATTCTCTATAAACATTATACAAAGAGTTACCATCTCAAATAAGCCGAATAATATTATGTCAAATTCGTATTGCATACCTACATTTTTCTATTTGCAGTTGTGATACAGTGATAACATTTCATGCAAGAGTAAGAAAAAGTTGGTTGAACGTGATTTCATACTTTATTGAGTACATTTCACATCCATTGGTTAAATCGTCCTAGATTCTAGACTTTTAAAATTAAATTACTACCTAATTAAATTACTCTGAGTAAGACTCTGAGTGAGCCTAAGGTCTAAACAATCTATTGACCGTGGATTCATTTATGGCGGGCGTTAAAGATACATTCATATTTCACTTACGTTAATAGCTGTACTTTACAGTGATTCATTCCTGTTAGTGTAGCATTGGTCATTTCATACTTGATATTGAAGACTTCTCCGTGTAGGTTCTCTACATAAAGAGGATCTATCGAATGATTTTGGATATCAGATGCCAGCGTTTTGTAAATATTGTTTGCTATTCTTGTAGTACATGCGGTGTCGCATAATTCCTGACCTGAAATTTAATAATAAAGGGTTACTTTTTATTACAAAATCTACAACGACACAATGGGTCTGACAAACGTTTTTTACTTTAAATGGTAACACACTACGGTCACCCATTCCTGACTAGCCATAGCGAAAGATGCTTAACTCAGTGATCGTTTACAGTACTTCTTGCTGATACTCGTATATCACAAATATTGAAAACAGTTTCTTAAAATGGTCTATACGTTCCACATTCTAATCCCCATTGACCCCGCTAGAGCTACAGCCGAGGCACTCCACATCATTGCCGGTCACATCAGGTCCGATAGAGGTTTTATTCCGCGTACGCTTAGATTGTGGAATGAACACCCTGTCTGGGTTTTCCCGAACGTCTACAGTATAGGGTTCTTCAAAAGGGGTCTTAGAAGGTTTTTAAAGCGTCGGCAGCGCGAGTGCTGCACCTCTGGTATTGCAAATTTTTATAGGCTATGATGACCACTTTCCATCAGGAGGGCGGTTTTCCACCACAGCCGTATAAAAAAAATTTGGTCATGAAGTTATGACGTATGTGATGCGGACTGATCGTCCGCCCTGCGTTGAGGAGTTCAACACATTTCATGTGCATCAGTCAGATCAGCCTATCACGGTCGTAGGGTCTAAGGGACTCCACCAAAATCTCCGGGACCCAAGTTATTTCACCTGCTAGCGGTGTACCCACCGATCAATGGACAAGGCAACGATGTAGACGCCTTTAAGAGGTTTGGAGATGGCAGTCATTTCCAACTGTACGCGCCTGCCTCCGCTACAGGTCGTAACGAAGGTCAGAAGGTCGGTGAGTATCCAAAATATGTATATTTTGGCTGTACTGTGTTAAGTCAATCGAAGAATTAGCTTAACACAGTACACGGTAGTACCACAGCCTGAATATCGTACAGGTTTACTCTCTTTTTATATTGTAGTATAAAAAGAGTGTTCGGCATTTGGGTGTCGACTGGTTACTACAGTCTCAATATGGAGACATATAGAAATGCATTGTGTTCGCACTGTGTTATGCGCATGCTTACTGTTCGACTTACCCTATAATAATAATGCGATATAAAATAATATTATTTAAATTTAAGGCAAACTAAGTTTAGTCGACTGTTCTCACATAACTCCAAAGAACAATGTATATTAATTAAGTAAGCCATACCTACATTCAAAAAGAGCATCCATGCAGTTTCTTGCCAGATTCTTCTCTATGAAGGGTAGGCTGCCCTTGGAACTGACTATTTATAAGTGCTTTAAATGGTCTATATATTAAAAAAATATATGTGGTTTGTTCTATGTAACGAAGTGATACAAAATATGGCAGCTTTGTAAATAAGTAATCTGGAAAAGGACGTGGTCCTTTGATTGGGTCACGTCCAACGAATGAGTGAGGAATGATTGACATAGAATATTACTGTGCGAGAGTAGAGGCTAGAAGGGATCAGGGTAGAAGGAACGACGATAGAGGTAGACGGTAGACGTTTTTAAGATGGTTAATTAGTGATAAACGTTCATGCGTCAGACGGCTGTTAATCTCTGACGAAAGAGTGGTTATTGAGTGTATAATAAGGTTGGCGAGAGGCACGAAGTTCGAAAATAGCCGTGGGCCTCATTTAAACACTTATACGAAAACAACGGGAGAAGTATACACCATACTCTGACGTGCATGTATGAAACAATTAATTAATCTGCAGGAATTGATAGATTTATTCATTTCGAATCCTGGCGATCAGTCCTTTCTGGCTACTCCGTCAGGGATACAGCGTCCATATAGTAAGATTGTGAACTTTTACTTACACTGGGCATTTTTCAATAAAATAAATAGAAGTGCACTGCATATTGAAGCACGACCCATCTTGACAGAGGTTTATTTAAATGTCTATAGTTATAGGTTTATTTTAATTAGACTTTATCTTGAAATGTACGTAATTTGAATAAATATTTACTTTGCTATGTGTATCCAAGGCTAAAGTAATATGAAAACAGCTAATTAAAGTTGAATATTGTGAAATACGATATAATTTATTATTATCTTTGTCGCGTAATGGTATTCGTGTGCAACTTGAGGTATCGGATAGCTTTCACTAGCAGTTTCACTAGCAGATAGCTGATGTTATAAGGAGTAACTTAGGCTACATTATTTCGCTGTATTACAACGGGAACGGTCACCATGCAGTCCGCTAGAAGTATTTATATGTTTCTAAATACATAGAAAACATGTTAACTCTGAAATACATATTTGCGGGACACACAACTATTTGTCAAAACCTAAACATCAAGTTTTGACAAATAGTTGTGTGTCCCGCAAATATGTATTTCAGAGTTAACATGTTTTCTATGTATTTAGAAACATATAAATACTTCTAGCGGACTGCATGGTGACCGTTCCCGTTGTAATACAGCGAAATAATGTAGCCTAAGTTACTCCTTATAACATCAGCTATCTGCTAGTGAAACTCCAGTTAAATTCGGTTTAGCTGTTTCAAAGATTGGCCGGAACAAACAGACAGACATGCAAAGAAAAATTAAAAGAAACAAATTATGTGTATCTTCCGTATATACAAAAAGAGACCTAATTTATATATACGATTATTTTTTTAAGAAGGTTAATTAGTGATAACGAACGTTCATGCGTCAGACGGCTGTTAATCTCTGACGAAAGAGTGGTTATTGAGTGTAAAATGAGGGTGACGAGAGGCACGAAGATGGAAAATAGCCGTGGGCATCATATCAAACAATTCCTCAGAACATAAACCGTTGTACAGGCGATCACGCATAAGGAGGCGAAGTGTTTCCTGTTGCGAAGGGTCTTGACACCGCGTGCTAGTAGAGGATTCTCATAGCTCGCCTTTCTACCGACTCGAAAGAATGAAGGTATTCAGGTGCGCCAGCCCAAAGGTGATGGCAGTACTCCATGCTCCGTGACTCCATGCCATCTCCACAGTAAAGTATTGCCGCGCCCTGTTGAGCTCTCCGCCAGCTTGGCCTTATCCTCAAATAAATGACTATAGTATTGGACGTCACTATAGATCTCAACATCAAATCCCAATACTATTGGAGATGAATTAATTACACTGACAACCCTAACACTTCATTGAAGAATAGCCGCATAATTTTAGATTTAGGCCTAGTTTCTTAACTGCTTTAGCTCGTATGCTATGTACTGACTGTATATACTGTATGTGGTAATAAATTTAACAAATAGGCTACGTACAGGAAATTGCAAAATAAATGCTGTAGCAATATTAATCTATTAGATTTTTTTTACATTAATCTAAGTACGTAGAAGGGATTGGGAAGACTTTGGGTAGAGGTCCTAATTTCGTTTTATAAAATAAATATTTCGAGTAAAGTTTGTTTTTAACTCTTAGTAACAAGTTTTTAATAAAGTATCAAGTGCGACACCAAGACAAGACCCGAAATGTTAACTTTCATTTCATGATATTAACAATAATCATCATCCCTCAACGCCTTCACACCTTAACCTGCTAATGTCCGCCAGTGATTTTGTCAGTATCTGAGCAACCATAGAGGCTACGCATGTTAGTCCCTGACGTTGAACTGAAGAACAAAAACGGACTAATTGACCTGTCGACCTAAAATCTGGTTTAGAATAAGTACTTAAACATTAGTACAAGTATTGGAAATAACAAATATAATATGGGACACTTTTTACACAGCGCAATCTAGCCCAAAGTAAGCTATAAGTTTGTACTATGGGATTTAGACAAATGATATACATACTTATATATTTCTAAATACACACATATTATACATAGTAAACTACCAAACTCCGAAACCAACATTTTTGGATTACACAAATGTTTGTTCCGACCCGCAAATCGACCCGGGACCTCAACGCGGCAGTCGCATACGCTACACTGCGCCACCGAGGCAGACAAGATATAGTGGCGTAACTATAGGGTGGCAGGGCTTGCAAAATGACCGACCCGAGAGGGCCGCGGCCCCAGTTGCTGCGGCTGAGAGTTCAAAAATTACCTAACATTTTTTAAAAATAATTAAAATCTATTAAAGCGAGATGCAACTAAGGATATATAAAATTGAAACTGGGTTTTTGGCGGGAGACAGCGAATGACGCGGTCGCCACTCCGTTATTAATTTTTCAAACTAGTGTATTTTCGGGTGTTTATGTGTAAAAATGATGGTGTTTTTTTTAACATAAAAGCTTCGAAAACGTGCACAAGTGTTGTGAAATTGGATAACTTAGTGGAGCACGGTATTTTCTGTTACCTTCCAAAATCCACATATAACTGCAGTAAAATTTACCATCATTTTACTGCAGTAGAAATTAGAACTTTGAACAAACCTATACATGAATACGCTGCTATCAATAAGAATAATTTACTAATTTTGTATGAAGAATATTCATTATCTACTTGAAAATTATCACTATAAGAAAAAATAATATAATATGCGTCGTGGCTAAGGCCAAGCCGGACATCGCCAAAACATCAAAAAAAATAAATAATTCAAACTAATTATCCTACTAATTGTAATGATATCAGTACATTTAAAACAAAAAAATGACGATCGATTTCAGAACTTTTTATTGCTTCTTAATTTTTTGTCGCGGTACATTGGCGCGGGCGAACATACGCGATGACGATCGAGGAATTACTTTATTCATTTATTCACCACGAAAGTAAGTACTTTAATGGCGCTGCTGCCGGCGCCGGACCAAACAAGGTATCTTTCTTGCAATTTCCTTGTCCAGGTTCTTTTTGCCACGTTAGATAACCTGCCCAAGGTAGGTTTGTTTCTGGACAACTTCGAGTTTCAATCCTTCGACGTATATTGGACCCGGTATGACGTGCTCATTGAACATAACCTTGGATTCATACAAGTTTATACCGAGACCTACACGTCAAGACGCTCCGCTTAGACTGTGCAGCTTCCCGCTCAACTGTTCTAGCATTTCCACTACCATAAAGGATATCGTCGGACTACCGAAGCATTCGCTGTTTATATTCACTCGCATCCCTCCCAGTCCAGAGTCTTAAAGACATCCTAAAGCGTGTTGGTGAAGAGCTTAAGGGATATAACATCGCCTTGTCTTACCCCTCTACGCACCTCAACGGGGTTCGTCTTTTGGCCTTGGATGTTATGGTAGCGGTGTCGTACAAGCATCTTAATACCCCAATATAGTGCCCAACCATTACGACATCGTTGCAGAGCATCCAGGACGGCCCAGGTTTTGACAGACTCGAAGGCTTTCTCGTAGTCCACAAAAGTCATACACAGAGGATGATTGTACTCTTTGTCTTCTGCACAATCTGACTAACAGTATGGATGTGGAACACGGTGCTAAAGCCTTTTCGAAACCCGGCATGTCCTTTGGCTGAAATTCGTCGAGTTTTCCGGTGAGGTGGTTTGTGACTAGTCTCGAGAACGACTTATATATGTGACTCAGAAGTGAGATGGGTCTACAGTCAGTCTTCAGCAAGGTTTTATCACCTTTTTTGAAGAACAGAGTCACCTAGCTCCCTTTCCACGCTTTAGATGTTTGTCCTTACTGGAGGACAGAATTAAATAAGCTGGTCAGCTCATTAAGGACCGGAGTCTCACCCGCTTTAAGTATCTCGGTTGGTATTCCGTCCTAGCCAGGGGATTTATTGTTTTTAAGTTGCTCGAGAGCCGCTTTGACCTCAGCCTGGTCGACATCTGGGATGTCGTCGGTGTAGTGGCGTGTTGGTTTTTGGTCATCGTCGCTGAGTCCCGTGGGTTTTTCTTCCGTGATGCATACAGATCTCTGTAAAAGCTTAAGAATCTCGAACCTTGAGGTCACAATTGGGCCACCCGCTGTTTTCATTTCGTCAGACGGGATCTTCCAAACTGTTGAGCTAACAACTTATATCACCTTTTCTTCTCGATCGCAGCCTTGACGATGCTAGTGTTGTAGCGTCTAAGGTCGCGTCGTATCAGCTTGCGGATTCGGATGTTTAAGTCCCTCTGGTCTGACAAAGGCGTGTGCGTCTGTGGCATTTTACGTCTATTTCTCAAGTTGAGTTTTATGCTCGTGATTTTGCTTTTTATGGACAAAAACTTTCGAGACACTTGTTGTACCGTTTTGACTACTCTATGGTTTTATTGTTAACTTTGTCAGTGGTATCCATTGATGTTCCAATTAGAACTTTTCGGGCCCCAAGGCCATATGCAGCGCAGAAAAATTTTGTTAAGCATTCAAAGTAAGAATTCAAAAAAGCCACTACTGCACCGTATGGACCTGTTTTTATTTGTTCTGTGGTATGGACCGATTATCGTTTCGCCGCGTTTTAGTACTCCCACTTTGGCGTTAAAGTCCCCCATAACAACGATGTAGTGAGCCTTAGCAGTACCGTGTGATGCGGTGTATGACCTCGTACACTACCTTAATTGCCTCGTCAGTGCCTCTCGAGGTCGGGGCATACACTTGAACCCCCTTCGGGGGGGTATCCGTCGGTGAGCTTCAGTATTAAATATGCTACCCGAGCCAAGACACTACTGACTTCCACAACGCTGCTAACAAGATCCTTTTTTACCATAAAACCGATAGCGCCCACGGAGAAATGCTTCTCGACAGTAGAACAGGTTGCCGAACGCCAAGGCTCAGCGTGTCCTCCCCTGTTTTCGGACCTCGCACAAACCCAATATGTGCCATTTCACCGTGTGCACTTTTGTCCTACGTAACAGGTGGTGAATCCATTAACGTGCTTAAATGGACTGCGGCGGCCTAATGTTGAAAATTTTCAAGCAGCCCGGGCCTTCAGCTTAGCTTAACGGCTGTCATGATTCTGGCAACCGGGACCAAGGGCGTAACGTGTCCTCGGAAGCACGGAAATAATCGTAAATAGAAATACCTCAAAGCCGTCGCCCATCTAATGACCAGCCACAGCGAAAGTTGCTTAACGCAATGATCGTTGACAAAACACTGAGTTCGCGGGGCCACGAGCGCTTCATCCGCTTCATCATCTATTTCATTTGTTAATAGTGTTCAGTAACTACTTGGACTCATTAAAGTTAAATTACAATGTGACGATTTTTACTGGGAGGGTCCCATCCAAAGAATTTGCCACGGGCCTTACATGGTATAGTTACGCCACTGATAGTTAGTCAGTTAGCAGCTAGTATAATATAAAAATCTAATTCAATTATATTTAGATTTAATTTACATTTTGACGTTAAGTTTCATTAAAATCTATTCAGTAGTTTATGCGGTAAAGAGTAACAAACATATTTTTAAATTTTTAATATTAGTTGGATAGTAGTATTTATTTAAAAACAAATTAATTTAAAAGTATAACTGACAACGTCTCTGTTTTGCTAAATATTCATTAATTAATGCAGCCTTCAGTTAGCCTTCACATAGGTCTTTGTAAATTTCATTATATGTAAATTAAATCTAAATATAATTGAATTAGATTTTTATATTATACTAGCTGCTAACTGACTAACTATCAGTGGCGTAACTATACCATGTGAGGCCCGTGGCAAATTCTTTGGATGGGACCCTCCCAGTAAAAATCGTCACATTGTAATTTAACTTTAATAATAAATAAATAAATATAAATATCCATCACGCCTTATCCCCGACGGGGTGGCAGAGGCATATTATATGCCCACTTTTCACCGTGTGGATTCCTGTCCCACGTAATAGGTGGTGAGCCCATTGCCGTGTTGAAATACACAGACGCAGGTTGTGGCTTAACGACTACCATTTTACTGGCAACCGGGACCAACGGCTTAACGTGCCTTCCGAAGCACGGAAACGCTCGCAAATGTAAATGCCACAAAGTGGTCACCCATCCGAGGACCAGCCATAGTGAAAGATGCGTAACTAAGTGATCGTTTACAGAACACTGAGACCGCGGGACCACGAGCGCTTCTCAGTGCTATTTATTTATTTATTTATTACTAGCTGTTGCCTGCGACTTCGTTCGCCTGAAAATTGTGGTGTGAGGCAAAATTTAAAATACTCTATACCTAGTCCCTAAGCATTATGAACCATATCTGATGTATAGTAGTAATACAAATAGTAAAAATCGATGATGCATGAATCATTGATGCTTGAACGTAATTTAATTGTTATTTGCCAAGCTCATAGGTTTTGTAGCGTGATTATATATTATAGCCTGTTTGTAGACCCGAACTCTTGTTAATATTCTTGCTAAATTTTAATAGAATCAATTCAGTAGTTTTTGCATTTACCCGGACATACATATGTAACTAATCGTTTTCTGCCGAGTCCCTACGTTATGGGGCCCCAGCGTGATACTATGTATAACTTATACGTACGTTAAGTCTGTCTAGTAAGTTTAGTCGTCTGTTCTCACATAACGCCCTAATGCAAATTAATTATTGTAAGCCATAGATACATTTTAAAAGAGCATCCATGGAGTTTCTTGGCAGATTCTTCTCTACGAAGGTTAGGCTGCCCTTGGAACTGGCAACTAAAATTACTCTCATTTTAATTATTGTTATGACAATTCGTAAGTGCCTAAAATGGTCTACAAGAATAAAAATAATTTTGATTTTGATTTATTGACCCGACTTATTGTTAATATTCGTACAAAATTTGAATTCAATCCATTTATTAGTTACTAGAGTTTATACCGGACATGCATATATACCTAAAGTTATGTAGTGTGATAATATATAGATTACGTGTTATTTGTAGACCTGGCCTATTGTTGATATTCGTGCAAAATTAGTAAAACATCCATTCCGTAATTTCTGAGGTTACCCCGGACATGCATTTATAGTTAATTGTTCTCTGTCAAGCTCCTAGATTATGTAGCGTGATAATATATAGCCTATGTGTAGGCCCGACCTATTTATAATGTTCGTGCAAAATTTGAATTAAATCTAATCACTAGTTCCTGAGTTTATCCCGGACATCCTACCACAGACAAACACCCGTTTAATCCCGTCGTGTGTTAATTTTGCATTACTTTATTGACTGCCTCTGTGGCGCGGTGGGAGTGCATCCGACTGCTACGCAAGAGGTCGTGGGTTCGATTCCCACCCAGGATAAAACTTTGTGTGATGAGCACGATGGTTTATTCTGTGTCTGGGTGTTATTTATCTATAATATGTATGTATTTAGAAATATATAAGTATGTTTATTAGTTATCTAGATCCCATAACACAAGCTAATATTAGCTTACTTTGTGCTAGATGGTGCTGTGTGAAAAGTGTCCCACAATATTTATTTATTTATTATTATTATTTATGAGAATTTGCTCGATTGATCTGCATGTTTACTGCTCCACTCTCCTGGGTGCCTGCCTACCTAAGCCTGATGATATATAGCCTATCGCCTTCCTCGATCATTTTTCAATTCAAACCTATAGATCCTGAGATTAGAGCTTTCAAACAAACAAACAGACAAACAATCTGTTCAACTTCATATTTCAAGTCTCTATCTATCTAAGAATCTATATTCTATTTTAATCGCGACCAAATATGACGTTAAAACACAAAAACATATTGCATAATCTATATAACGATAGGAATCAACATAGAATCAAGTATAAATTAGAGTAGTATTTCAACTGCTTGTTCAGAAGTACGAATACCCTCAAACTACAATATGGGAAACTATAAACTCCTGTGGTTGGTGCCTGTGTTGATGCTACTAGAATTCAACTTAGTGCAAAGTAAGAGTCAAATAAATATTTTTAACTTATTTTTTGATATTGGTAGTCATAATATAATTTATATTCAATTAATTATTAATTTATTAATTTCCTTGAGGATTTCGGTTCGTTATTCCTCCGTTACAATTAGTGGAGGTTATTTTTAAGAGCGTGCGTTAGGATCGACTAATCGAGGGTTATTTGTTATATTTGACACTACAAAATGGCGCCGCCCGCCTGATGTGAAGCAGAGATGACGATCCGTGACTAAGAGCCGTTATCCCAGCCGGCAAGTTCCCGATAGCGACTCTCAGGTTGATGGCCCAGAAATATGCCTTTTCAGGCTTTTCTTAAAGGACCCAGGATTATAAGAAGAGGAAAACTCGTGCGCTGGCAGAGAATTCCATGCTTTTATGGTGCAACAGATAAAAGACCTGCGGAATCTTTCGGTTCTGGGTACAATTGTGTCCACAGTGTGCGGATGGTGTTGTTCAGAAACGGAAGGAGAGGGTGGGATCAAGTGAAAGAGTTGTTCAGAACACTTACCGTGGTATATACGGCAAAACGCAGCTAAGCTGAAACCGTACTGCGCATTTCCAACGGATAAAGACTGCCAGTGACCTCTGGGGAATCAATAATACGGATGGCACGACGCTGCAACGTCGAGAGCTCAAGCAAGTATTTTGCGGAACCATCCCAGAGATGTTAGCAGTGTTCTGCAGCACCTCTGTTCCGGCGCGAGAGGCCAAGCTGATGCCATCCCTCGATGTAATTTTTGTTGTTAAGCTCTCGACGAGCGTCTAACCCCAAAATTTTGAGGTAATTTAGCAGCGGCAATGTTGTGTTTTGAAGACTTAAAATGGCAAGGAAAGGGCTTTGCACACGCCTGCGTTTCCCTGGCATTGAACTCGATCAGATTATCGGGACCCCACCGGGAAATGCGGCCCAGACTCCGATCGAGCTCCGCCACAACTTGTCCCCTCATAGCCTTGAGCGGACGGATGTTGACATCCGTCCGCTTTACCGTCGGGTGGCTTACATATCCCCCATGTAATGTACTATCGTCTGCATAGCAATGTATGGTTACCAGGGACAACATATCATTGATATGCAGAAGAAAGAGAGTGGGCGACAAAACGGACCCCTGCGGTACGCCAGCATTTATTTGCAAGTAGTCTGAGGCCTGACCGTCACATAGAACCCGAATGTGGTGCGCCCATGCAGAAAGCTGGCGAACCTTGTGCATAGTTGAGGTGGCAGGCCATTTGCTGGAAGCTTGGAAAGGAGCAATGCATGCCTGACTCAACTCAAAAGCTTTGGCGATATCCAAGCTGATGGCCAAGGATTCACCATGCTTGTCCATAGCCTCACCCCAAAGGTGTGTGGACGTATGCCAGAAAATCACCTGTTGACCGTTTCGGTCTAAAATCATATTGCCGGTCGTTTATAATTAAGGAGTGTGAGTACAAATGATTGATCTGACGGCAATGGAGCGGTAGTTGCCCGAGTCTGACTTATCTCCTTTCTTGAGGATCGGTTGCACGTTGGCCTTCTTCCACGCATCTGGCACAGCCCGTAGAGTAGGACAAGCAATACAGGCGTGTAAGCACTGGAGTTAACTCCGCTGCACACCTCTTAAGAACCACCACCGGAATACCATTGGGGCCACTTACGGACGTCGAGCGACCGCAGCACCGTCCGAATATCACATTGCCTGATAGTTATGTCAGGCATTGTGACGCCACAATTGGTGACTATGGGAGGCTGCTTGCCAGTGCTTGCTCGTCGATCCGGGAGTTAGCCGCGAAGGGGTTGGCTAACAAGTCTGCCTTCTCTTGAGTCTTGTGGGCTAGCGATCCGTCAGGGTACCGTAGCGTAGATCTGACTCGTATGATCCACGTGCAACCAGAGGACAAAGAAGGAAGGGTCTTCTAGGCAGTGCAGACAGTGAATACAGACATCCGCCCTAGCAAACACACACACCCCGGCCTTTTTGTCGAAGCATTACTCGACAAAATTGCCGGGGTAGCACAAATATAACGTATTGTCAGAGCGGCATATTTGCGTCTTCGGTAGGAACAGCAGTCCGGGCCGCGCCGTCTCTTATCGATGATTGGCCGCTGTAGATGTGTAAAAGGAAGGAAGAAAGCGCGATTACGCGCGGCCTGGTGGGGCAGCCTCCCTAGGTTAGCTTCAGTTGGGACCCTCTACTATGCCGCGGTCGGCCAGTGGCACCACCGTTTCTACAGGTCTCCCTGGCTGGTAGGTTGACTCGCGCCACCCTCACTAGACGCCACTTAACACCCACTGGTCCCACACCTGCTGCATCAAATCCCGCTCCGAGCCCGGCCTGTAGCCGCTGAATCCCGAACATAACCCAAGAGTTATTTGAAGGGCTTTCCGCGGACTGCATGGTGGTACCCCCCAGTCTAAAAAATAACTTATTTTTGTGTCACCTGGCACACATTTTAAGTGCTCGCGCGCCGTAGCATCGTCCGTCGATCAGCAGGTGTACCACGTGCAGCTGAGGTCGGCTTAAGCCCAAAGCTGTTGATAGGCGCCTTACAGTAACAATGTAGTATTATCAATGGTATTTTGTTATTTTCTTATGAAGTGCTTGAAATCTTTGGGATACAATAGAAACTATACAATTTTTTACTTGTTTAACTGTATTTGAAAGTAAGATTGTAAAAGCCAAATACGTTTAACACTTGGCGCCATGTCAAATTAATCACATTATACGCGGTACACGAATGTCATTATGAATGATATTAACGTAGAGAAGTGCTTGTTTCTAAAGCCGGCAGAGGAGATTAAAACCATACTACCTACTCTTGTGATTTTTATCATTGGAATATCTACCACTTTGTCGGAGTAATGATTTTTTTATTTTTCACTGTCGTTGTATAGAAAGGCAGTGATAAGATAAACACATTATTTCTCATGAGGCATTTTTTTGTGGCGTGGTGTCAATAATAAGGTAAACATATTTAAATTAAGTGAAACGTGTATTGTACTAAAAAAAGAATAGAAGGTAATGTTCCTGTCTGTTAAATAAGAATAGAAGGTAATGTACCTGTCTGTTAGCTGTGTTTGTAATAAATCATATTTTCTTTTTCTTTCTTTCTTTATTGTTATTATGCAAGATAAAGCTAGACAAACCAATGTCACTTACGGCAGTTTCAACGGAAAACCGCGCAAGTTTACACATATATTTTTAGATATATATAATAGATGTTATTGAATTAATTGAACGTTTATAGTATCTTAGCAGACCTCCCTTCTCCGTCTATCGACAATGTATTTCCTCCATCTCTTTACTTGATGCCAGAGAACATAATATAAACCAAGTTAGTAGGTGACCTCCTCCCTTTTTGGGAGGAATTCTCTCTCGATAAAAAAATCCCCTCATTAATCTGAAAACCGCGACAGTCAAACAGATAGATGTAACCAATTTTTTCATAATGTTTTGCATGTTCATATTTACTTATGAGTGTTTTAATTTCAGCCATAGAAATGTGTGATTTGAGTGACTCGCCATGTTTAACAAAAGCAGCAAATAACATGTACCAAATTACTATGACGGGATTAAAGGACCTATTTGAACCTCTAGATCCATATCATATAGATAAGAACAATGGAGGTGTCAACGATTATCATTTTGAGAGAACGAATGTTGAATTAAAAGGACAAAAAGATTGTGTAGTTAAAAATTTAAAGTAAGTGTCTTATTATTGACTGTACGGTGTTTGATGTGAAATGAAGGATAGTATTGTTTCCATTAATGACAGTTTTGTGCCGCTAGACATTATTCAATCTTGTTCAATTTCGTGCTTCTGAAGGTACGATAAGCCGTTGGTCCCGGTTCCCTGTAACATGGCAGTCGTTAAGCCCAGTTGAAGGCCTTATGGGCAGCTTGAAAATTTTCAACAGCAGGTCGCCACAGCCTGCACCTGTCCATTTCAACACGGCACTGGCCTCACTAACTGTTACGTGGGTATGGGTCCGTATTAGCGTGTATACCTAATTATTATTTTACAAGCTTTTAATTAGCTTGAAACGTATGTGGGTGCATTTCCCGGGACCAAAAATAGCGTGGCATCGATGAAATCGGTACTAAAAACATAGTTTAATGTACTAATTTTTTTTTGATACATGTAATAGTTATCTAAATGTGGCACTAAATATTTTAATAATAGAAATAATAGGTACTTCAAAAAAATATTAAACCCCGAAAATTTTCATTGCCGTGTTGGTCCACACGTCACCTTATTCACGAAAGAATGTTGTTGTTCTTGAACCACCTTTCATCGCTGTGTCTTTTTACATATTTAGGAATATTGTTTAATCTAAAGACTTGTGGTCCCTCACTTGAGCGCTAAACGTTACATAATGGTGTCACCTAAGTGTTTGACGCAAAATGACATACATTCGTGCATACGTTTTTGCGCTATAGATGAATCTTTGTTCGGTTGAATTCTTGCAACTTGATTTTGAAGCAGATATCTTCAATCGATGGAGCTGAAATGTTGTGCAGACACGCTTAGTTTGCATAACAATTTTAATCGACATAACATGACAATGTGATTTTTTTCTATATTTTACATGGTGGAAAACCGAAGATAGCGGACTATTTACTATTTATATTAAATGCACTGTTACCCTATGGGTTTCAAATGAAAGTGCTTTCTGATAATAACTAGAAAAATAAAGTGACTCATAGTCCAGTTAAGTTTTCTACGCTCTTAAACAATATGGGTATCAAATAATAGGCCTTGCTCAGAATTATTCTGTTTAGGGCATTTAAATAAAAGTTAGCTTTTTTTAAGATTTTTAGCTTTGCTAACCTCTAAAAGGGCAAAGGTTTAAATTAAAATACACGAAAAAGACCCGAATACCATAACGAAATAGACATATCTTTTGAGTATACAAAAATCAAAGTAAGTGAATTTCGTGACATTTTTTTTTTCTAAATTAATCAAATTGGTATTGCAGATATTCCGTCGTAGAGAAGTTGAAATATGAATACTACCTGCACTGTCCTAAAATAGTCTTAAATTTTCAGTATGAAGCTAAAGGAAAGTTAGAAGATAAACATATTGATGGAATAATTCTTGCTTCCGAAACTTTAGGTAATTACTAATTGAATCAGGCGTTACATGGCGGAAATCCATTTTAAAAATCTATAATTATTTTTGTTTTTAAATGTTATTTTTGCAATATTCCGCTTTTTTAGAATGTCGTACGATGTCGACACGTGTTTCGCCTACACACGAGGCATTATCAAGACTGTTTGGCAGCAAAAGTACTTACACGTTCACCTCAACCTTTTATAGTTCGAACGCAACCAAACGATAGCGCGATGTAGACTTCTAGTTGTTTTGTCTATTTTTAAATAAACTAAGCAAAACCGAAGTGTGGAAGTCTGTTTGTTCGTTCAGCAAAGCACACCCGTCCCGTTTTATAATTTCTAACTGCTCTAATACGGACATTTTTAGACCCTTTTCACATAAATGTAATATTTCAAAATTGTTGTTATCATTAAAAATATGCCCGGTGTCCAGCAAATGCTTCGCGAAATGTGATTTATCTGTGTGACCGTTTCGGAATGCTCTTAGGTGTTCCTTATATCTGGTATCAAAGGAACGACCTGTTTGGCCTATATAAACATTGCTACAACCATCACATTTCAACTTATAAATACCGGATTTTTTGCTATTACTAATACTATCTTTACCATTACATAATGTTTTTAAGGTATTTTGAGGTCTATAGGCCGAGAAAACATTATTTTCCTTAAGTACCCTCGCCACACGATGTGTGATACGCCCAAAGTATGGGAGACAAGAAGTATACTTCTTGGTTTCTTTAGTTGATGGGTACAAAAGGAGCTTAACCATTTTATTTTGCTTTTTTAATAAAAGTGAGTGTATTAATTTTGAGCTATAGCCGTTAGATTGTGCAATGCAACAAATTATATTCAATTCCTTGTCAAATGCCTCTCCGCTTAATGGAACATTTAATAGCCTATGAATCATACTATGGAAAGCCGCCTGTCCGACCTGTAGTCTCGTATATAAACGCGCCTACTTATAAATTAGCCAAATACCTCAATTCACTTATTAAGGAAAAGACCGGTTTCAATCCAAAATATTGTTTACGTAACACTTATGATTTGATTCAAAAAATAAAAGACATCGAGTTGCCGCGTAATTCAATATTGGTATCGTTGGACGTAGATAGTTTGTTTACAAACGTTCCTTATATGGAATGCTTAAAAATCATAAAAAATATGTTGCGAATTAAAAAATTACATCCAGAACAAATTAATGATATTTTACGCTTGACGGAGCTTTGTATGAAGCAAAATTAGTAACACTTATGATTTGATTCAAAAAATAAAAGACATCGAGTTGCCGCGTAATTCAATATTGGTATCGTTGGACGTAGATAGTTTGTTTACAAACGTTCCTTATATGGAATGCTTAAAAATCATAAAAAATATGTTGCGAATTAAAAAATTACATCCAGAACAAATTAATGATATTTTACGCTTGACGGAGCTTTGTATGAAGCAAAATTACTTTCAATTTAACTATGAATATTATGTACAAAAAGAAGGTCTAGCAATGGGCTCGCCTTTAAGCCCCCTAATGGCAGACATATTTATGGACTATTTTGAAAATATAAATATAATCAATAACAGTCATATTTCATATTATTATAGATATGTAGATGATATAATAATGAATTGGACGGGTACCCATAGACAACTAAGTATATTTCTCAGTAATTTAAATGGCATTCACCCTAAAATTAAATTTAAATTAGAGATAGAACAAAATAATTTATTAAACTTCCTAGACCTATCAATTTCAAAAAATGGCACAAAGCATAGTTTTGAAATATTCCGTAAACCAACGTATACAGATACTACAATCCCTTTTAATTCTTGCCACCCGTGGCTGCACAAAATGGCGGCTTTCCATAGTATGATTCATAGGCTATTAAATGTTCCATTAAGCGGAGAGGCATTTGACAAGGAATTGAATATAATTTGTTGCATTGCACAATCTAACGGCTATAGCTCAAAATTAATACACTCACTTTTATTAAAAAAGCAAAATAAAATGGTTAAGCTCCTTTTGTACCCATCAACTAAAGAAACCAAGAAGTATACTTCTTGTCTCCCATACTTTGGGCGTATCACACATCGTGTGGCGAGGGTACTTAAGGAAAATAATGTTTTCTCGGCCTATAGATTTCAAAATACCTTAAAAACATTATGTAATGGTAAAGATAGTATTAGTAATAGCAAAAAATCCGGTATTTATAAGTTGAAATGTGATGGTTGTAGCAATGTTTATATAGGCCAAACAGGTCGTTCCTTTGATACCAGATATAAGGAACACCTAAGAGCATTCCGAAACGGTCACACAGATAAATCACATTTCGCGAAGCATTTGCTGGACACCGGGCATATTTTTAATGATAACAACAATTTTGAAATATTACATTTATGTGAAAAGGGTCTAAAAATGTCCGTATTAGAGCAGTTAGAAATTATAAAACGGGACGGGTGTACTTTGCTGAACGAACAAACAGACTTCCACACTTTGGTTTTGCTTAGTTTATTTAAAAATAGACAAAACAACTAGAAGTCTACATCGCGCTATCGTTTGGTTGCGTTCGAACTATAAAAGGTTGAGGTGAACGTGTAAGTACTTTTGCTGCCAAACAGTCTTGATAATGCCTCGTGTGTAGGCGAAACACGTGTCGACATCGTACGACATTCTAAAAAAGCGGAATATTGCAAAAATAACATTTAAAAACAAAAATAATTATAGATTTTTAGGTAATTAATTTGGCGGTTTGGTCTATTGTCCTCCACAATTCCCTGGACAGTTATAATTTAAACAACTTAGAATATTATCATATAGGCCTTATTTTTGTGTCTGCGGATATCTTTACCATTAACTCAGTTAATGATTATAGTTTGATGGTAAAATAGACTATTCAATTAACAGCTGTCCAGGCTTTTTTGGAGGCCATAGTACCTGCCATTACTGTCTCGTCTCAAAGATCCACCCTGTGTAAGCTCAAAATAAAAAAAACAAGTGCAAAAGTCTTCTTTGCCCAGTTCTAACCTAACCTAAAGTTATTTTAAGCGCTCGTGGCCTCGCGGTCTCAGTGTTCTGTAAACGATCACTGAGTTACGCAACTTTCACTATGGCTGGTCCTCGGATGGGTGACCACTTTGTGGCATTTACATTTGCGAGCGTTTCCGTGCTTCGGAAGGCACGTTAAGCCGTTGGTCCCGGTTGCCAGTAAAATGGCAACTTGAAAATTTCAACAGCAGGTAGCCACAACCTGCGTCTGTCTATTTCAACACGGCAATGGGCTCACCACCTATTACGTGGGACAGGAATCCACACGGTGAAAAGTGGGCATATAATATGCCTCTGCCACCCCTTCGGGGATAAGGCGTGATGGATATTTATTTATTTATTCTTCTATTTCGACGAGAAAACCGTGCAAGAGTAATCAGTCAGAACTAAAACAATAATGTTTGTTGAAACTTTATCTTCTCCAAGTCTTACCGATTAGAGCTACAATATGTGCAATGACAAAAAAAAATCTAAAAATTAGTGACGCTTTTTAAAATTGATATCAGTATGTCAAAATATAGACACACGAGGCACTATCAAGACTGCCTGGCAATAAAAAAGATTTTTAGCTGCCAAGCTTTCTTTCAACGTATTTTCGACACGTGTTTCATGCGACATTTAAAAAGCGGAATATAGCAAAGTAAATAATAAGAATCAACAATACAAGTTATAGTTTTACAATGGAGGTCCATGTAAAAATAATTAATGCCTTTTTTTATAATTTATTTACGTAAATGATATATTTTTTAATTATTAAAGCAAATAATATTAATTTAGCTAAATTTTCATATAAATAATAATTTATTGTTACATTTCACAGACCACGGACTAACGTCGTGTTTGCACCAGTCCTTTTTCATGATAAATATTTCTTTTTTTTTTAATTATAAAGTTATGGGCGGCTTGAAAATTTAGGTAGGTAAACACGGCAATGGGCTCACCACCTATTACGTGGGACAGGAAACCACACGGTGAAAAGTGAGTATATAATATGCCTCTGCCACCCCTTCGGGGATAAGGCGTGATGGATATTTATTTATTTATTTTTATTTATAAAAAGTTATTCAACCCTACAATTAATGGATGGTTTTTTCATTTGAGTACAACTATATAATTTAACGTCAAGGTATAGTAATGCAAGTTGCTATTAAGTGCCCCTTTATCTTATTTTTCTTCGATTTCAGAGGATTATCAGTTAACAATAAAAGGTAGATGTGAGAAGTTCGTATCAGAAAAAGATCAAAAAGAACGGCTCGTCCTTAAGGAATATACATTAGAAAGCAATTTAGGAAAGTACACCTTTGAAAATAGAAAGTTAATTAAAGGTGACAAGGATATATGTAAGTTTTTAGAATATTAATAATATGTAAATATGCTTAGGTCGACTCAAGTTCAGGACACTCGGTACGATGACGGCAGCCCACGAACACCCTAATAACACTAGTGATGACGAGGTAGTGGTCTGATCCCAGCTTAGCGTCTCGATAAGCCCTTGTGTCCATCACCTCTTTACGGAGCCGACTATCCATTGGGCAGAGCTCTATTATGATTCTATTTGACCTACATCTCCTCGTATACATAAATGAATTTGTTTGTAGTTGAACATTGTATTCGCCAAAAACAAATCACAAGCTACCGCCAATCCATTTAAGTCTCCACACACTAAAAGTCTTTCATTTTCTTCTACCACATTTAGTGCTTCTCTCATACTCTCCCATAAGTCCTCGCGTTCGGCAAAGACACCGGCGCGTAAGCAGCCGCCATGAAAAGTCCACTATACGGAAAAATGCTATCGATGTCCGACCGTTCGTCCGTCCATCCAGTCCACAGGTCGCATTTTTTTCATCGGATTTCATGCAACTTGGCATGGACAATCCTTGATATAGCCAAAATAATAATAATAATATGTTAAAAACTTTTAGCTTTATTCATCATCCTCTTGCCCTTGTCCCAATTTACTTCGGCGCAGTATTTCTAAATTCCATACTGCAAAATGTTTTGGCTCGGTTTTTATGGTCGGCCGCCAGCCTGACACCAACCCTCCTTGGGAATGCTATCGTTTGGTGGTTTGCCCGCCACCACACGGGTGCCTTTCCAAGCCTTTCAATACTCCGAACCTTTACAAGGGGCAGGTTGCTTTTTCACAGGGAGAGGTTCTTCTTTGGTTATTAATAGTCCCTGTCTATACAATGCGTTGACGTCAGCTATAGCTATGCAATACGGCATTTTCCTGTCGTGTACCATCGTGCTAGGTTTTTCTTCTATTTATATTTACGGCTCATATAGTATCTAACGCTTTATGAAACTGCCTCTGACCATCTCTAGTAAATCTGATCTCCCAAACTAGGGGTATTTGGAGCAAGGTGACAATCCAAAAACTTTTAGCATTATTAAATATGTTTAAAACTTTTAGCGAGGAGGTTTTTCGTTCGGGGGGGAAATGGAGGCAGGGGAGGGGAAATGGTCCCGAAGTGTTTGGCAAGAGCGCTCAAAACGGTATAAAAATGTTTGGCCCTTTTCCACAATTTATAATAATAATAATAATAATAATAATAATCATTTATTTCAGGTAAGTACACACCCATAGACAAACATATAAAATTAAATTACATCAAATCAAATAAAATTGAAAACTTAATAAAATGAAATAAAAACAATAAATTCAAGTAATAGAAAATGAAAAACAGTAAGTTCAAATCATAAATACAATTATTAATACCAAACTACAGAAAATTAATATAAAAAGACATTAAATTAAATCATAAATCAAATTAAATGAAACTTCCTAAATAAAATCCAAAATAAACAATAAATTCCAGTAAAATCATTAAAATTAAGTCAAATAAAATTTATAAAATCATATGCAATTAATAAAATCAAAAAAAAAAAAAATTAATAAAATCAAATAAAATTAATAAAATCAAATAAAATGAATTAATAATCCAATTCAATTAAAAATCATACCTGTTTAATGGTGCATGCAATTGATAACAGCGACGCATATAAAAGCAGTCAAGTCTGTCTGCTATCATTGACAGAACCCTATTCGTGCTTGCCCTGACACGTGTTATAAGCGAAGCGGCTCTCTTACGAACTATGGTAAAAAAACAGTCAACATGAGCTACTGCAAACATGTTAGATGCACTGCAGCGCCAGGGCAAACCCATTAGTTTCCTGAAGGCGTTATTGTACTGAACACGGAGTGCTCCAAAGGACGCCCGCGTACAATTAGCCCACAAGCTACACGTATAAAAAGATGTACAAAATGCTCTAAAGAGCGTAATTTTTACTTGTGTAGTACAACGTTTGAACCTGTGAGCCATCATATTCGCGCGCACTGCCAGTGCCCTCCGTTCCCTTTCAATGTCACTGTTATCTTTAAGGTCTGATGTCAAAATGTGCCCCAAATATTTATATTTATAGACACGCTCAAGCGGCACATCCCGTAACTTTATTGCTGGCACACTAACACATGTTGCATTCCCAGCCTCAAACACAATGTACTGGCTTTTTTTGACATTATACAGTAGCCCGTGCTCAGCCGCGTACCTTTCACAAGCAGCCAACATAGTCCTCAATCCATCGATCGAGGCGCTCAGCAGTACCATGTCATCTGCGTAACTAAAGTTATTAACACTAACACCATCAATATGACACCCTACATGTTGACTGCTAAGCATCTCGATCAGTGCATCGATGTACAGGTTAAAAAGAGAGGGAGATGTTAATCCCCCCTGTCTCACTCCACACCTCAAATTAAACGGCTGCGACAGTACCCCCGCCCATCTGATGTAATTAATCTGGCCCCCATACCAAGATCTAAAAATATTTATGAGTTCTACAGGTAAGCCAGTATCCTGGAGCTTCTTCCAGAGAATATCGTAGGAGATCATGTCAAATGCCCTGGATAAATCAAGAAAACAAGCATAGACAGGTGTATTACGCTCGGTATAGTACCTGACAGTCTGCTTGAGACACAATATGGCCGTCTCTGTGGATAATCCAGCACGAAAACCAAATTGATTTTCCTGTAAATGTAAATATTTACCTAATTGCGTCTCAAGCAACCCATCAAGCACTTTTGCAACTATAGTTGCTAGGGAAATGGGCCTATAGTTTTCTTTATCCGATAAATTACCTGTTTTGCTCTTAGCTATGGGAACCACGATGGTTTTCATTAAGTCAGTGGGTAGGTATGAATGTGTTATGCACAAGTTGTACAACAATGATAATAGTCTAGGCAAGTGTGGGCCGGCATGCTGGAGATGCTCAATACTAAGTCCATCGTGGCCTGGGGACTTACCTCTTGTCATAGACCTAATAACGCTAGCCACATCCTTGGCCGTAAAACGCACTACCAAGTCCGATTGGAACTCAGTACCAGGCAGTCCCTGCAATGTACACTTGGGGGTTATTGAGAGGTTCACAGGTTCAACATGAAAGTGTGTTCTAAAGAGATCAGCTATTCCTTGTGAATCTTCAACCCCGTCCACAGTCACAGGCAAACCAGGCCGAATATTTAACTTCTGGGTACTTTTCCAAAAACCGCGAAAGTCACGATTTGCATGTTTGGATGCAAGTATATCCATCCTCACCTGCTCCTCATGATTTTGACACCACTTAAGCTTTGATTTAAAGGTAGACCTACTTTTACGCATTTCTTCGTATATTTTACCATTTTGTGGTTTGCCATGATCTAACCATAAGTGAAACTTCTGCCTAGCCTGCCTATGAGCGGCACCGACATGCCTGTTCCAACCCGTCACTTGAGTCCGTCTCCGACGGCTATTAGTTATGTGAGAACTACATGCTGCCGCCTCACTGAGCGCGCCTATGATATCTTTATATAGCTTATCTATAACGATATTATGTGAGCTATCCTGACAGAGACCATCACAACAACCTAACATATCCCCGGGAAAATCTATAATTTTCAACCGCTCGTTACATTTATGGTTATACTCGGCTACTCGGTCTTTGGTTCTGTCGCCCCATATGACCCTATTACGAGGCAATGGTAAGCTGTTTGTAAGTTTAGGCACTATAAAATCTAACTTACACTCTACAATCAAAGGATAGTGGTCAGACCACGTGACCACTTCATTATCCACATAAATATTTGCCACAGAACTAAGGGCCGACTGTGTGACAATACAGTGATCCAACCACCGCCTACACCCATGGATATCGCTTATATATGTATAAGTATCACTATCTAACCCCAACCTATAAATGTCAACACATGTCCAAATCTCTTCGTCACAAAAATCTAAAAGCTCGCTCATAAATAATGTATTCGGATTCGCATTAAAATCACCTACAACATACACTGATTCTACATTTGACTCGTCTACAATAGCACTCACCGTACCCAGACAGTCCGTGAATTCCGGTAGGTTGTCCACTCCATCGGTAGGCATATATATACTCATAATTATGATAGTCTTATTATTATTAATTATTTTTATAGCACACACACGAGGGTTGTTACACTGTATAATAGACACATTTTGAAATATATCTTTTCTCCACAGTAATGCTACTCCTCCATAGGGCCGCCCACGCAGTATAACAGATGTGTCTATAGCGGATGTTCCCGTTGCACTAAAACGGTCGTCAATACTGCCAAGGTATGGCAAATCACTCTCCTGTAGCCATGTCTCCTGAAGACAAATCACAGCTGACCGTCTACACAAATCTCTGACGCTGGTCAACGACCGCTTTACACCTCTGCAATTAAATGAAGCGATGTTAAACTGCTTAAGTTCCATTGCTAGTGGTACCAGGGCCGAACTTAGATTTTTCATTATCACCACGTTGCTTGTAGTGTACAAATCGTCTGAATATAATTCCAGGAGGCCATAACTGATCATCTAGGAATATGGATATCTTATCTCGTGCGACAAACAGTTTAAAAGCATTATGGTGTTCTTTTCCCTTTTTTATATTTAACTTTTGGAGAATTACTCTTTCGTTTGTCTTTCTAAAAATGTAATCAGTAATATCTGACTCTAATGTATCAATATGCACATTGGTTATAAAAATAGGCAGTTTCGTCTCCGCAGCTTTGAATTTTTCTTGTATTTCACTTGAGTTTCCGGTCTGTCCCAAGTAGCGGTACTTTGACTTTTTACGTCTTTCAACTCTCACCCACTCATTTTTGTTACTATTATTTTGTTTATTTAAAGATTTGTTGGTCGGTTCGATGGCCGTTAAATCATTTCCCAAGTTTAGCCCTGATATGTTGATACCACTCGCACTCAGCTGCGGCGATGAATCATCGGACCGGTCAAACATCAATTGAGCGGCGATTTCATGTTGCGATATTTCATTTTTCGTCCTAGGAGGACTTGACTCTTCATCACAAATTTGAAGTATTTCATTAGTTTGTGGACATAGTAATCTCTGCTCTAGCTGTAGTTTTTCCCATTGCGTTGTGGCTGAAGCAGTTGGGCTACACGGTTTCGGGCTACAAGCAACAGCTTCCACCCTTAGCCCGCAATCCGTAACTACACTGACACACTTAGTATTACGACTTTGAGTACTTGACTGGATTTCTAAATGGTTATTATCCTTACCGTGGTGCGACTTTAATTCTGCGAGTTGCTCACACGTAACATAATTAGATTTAATGCTTTTCACTTCCTCGCGTAACACCGTTATCTCCTTCAAAAGATGAGACACATCCAAGTGATCAAATGTTATCGGTGGAAGCTTGCTTAAATCTCGAGCCACAAAAATAGGTATAACATCTGGATCAACCACCTTCAAAAGGGATATGATGTCTGCTAAATCACGATGTTCTTTTCGATTACTTTTTCGCACTATTTTTCGTGTGGTAGTGGGTACCGTATCAAAAAGTAACGTTTTTGCAAGCTTAATTTCTGCACTAGAAAATGTAGATACACATATTTTAATTAAGGTATCTTCATCCGCAACTGACAATTTATTTTGTAAGTATGCCAATAATTCGTCGATAACTACATTGCACGAATTACACTTTACAATTGACGTCATTGTGTCGTAACTATGACCACGTCCGCTCTGCGCCGATGCGCGCGCATCACTCGATACTTTATTTATCTACGGTTCACAGAACCACTAGTATTATTATGTACCTATACGAATGTTTTCGTGCTTTGGATGACATGTAATATCACAAACTTGCAAGCCTTCAACTTGGCTTTATAAACGGCCTAATGGGCGGCTTGAAAAATTTCAAGGTGCCACAGTTTTCGCCTCTCCATTTTAACATGACAATGGGCTCACCTGTGACAGAAATGTATGTGATGAAATGTGGGTGTCTAGTATGCCTACCCTCTGGATATTAATTAATAGCATGACTGTTGAGTAAATTAAGTGAATTATGGTCAATTTAGAATAATCGAGCACTATTACTTTATGTTATTCCTACACTCAAAAAATTAAATTAATTAATTAAATAAAATTGAATTACGTGGGACAGGAATCCATACGGTGAAAAGTGGGCATACAATATGCCTCTGCCACCCCTTCGGGGATAAGGCGTGATGGATTGATGGACACTCAAAAAACACATTAGTGAATTTGAAAACATCGTATGATAATATTATATTTATTTGCAGTGGACTTTGTTGTGACGTATTTAAATAATAATTACGGGAAGACTTTGGCGGGAAATGTACAAAACCCGATTCTTGTGGAATTTTTCACTACCTATATGAAGACTGTAAATACGTACCTAGCAGCAACTCCTTTGGAAGAAGCGTATGCGAAAGATCAAAAGTAAAGATGACAGGAAAATTTAACTTGATTATCTTTTTTTCTTTCGGTAAATTTAATATCTATAGTTAATTATATGTTTTCAAACTATATATGTTTCTTTTATTGCATTTCATTTTCAAATAAATATTTTATAATACCTTTATTGTAGAATCTTGAAGCGCTCGTGGCCCCGCGGTCTCAGTGTTCGGTAAACGATCACTGAGGTACGCAACTTTCACTATGGCTGGTCGTCGGATGGGTGACCACTTTGTGGCATTTACATTTGCGAGCGTTTCCGTGCTTCGGAAGGCACGTTAAGCCGTTGGTCCCGGTTGCCAGTAAAATAGCAGTCGTTAAGCCTGGTTGAAGGCCTTATAGGCGGCTTAAAAAATTTCAACAGCAGGTAGCCACAACCTGCGTCTGTCTATTTCAACACGGCAATGGGCTCACCACCTATTACGTGGGACAGGAATCCACACGGTGAAAAGTGGGCATATAATATGCCTCTGCCACCCCTTCGGGGATAAGGCGTGATGGATATTTATTTATTTTATTTAATCTTCGTCTTCTACGTCTTACGGCCGAATAATGAATAGTCCCTCAAATATCTAACTGCAACTTAAATGTTTGTGCAGTTCTTAAATACAACATTCGTATTCAGAAACAGCAACTTTAAGGACATGTTAAATTTAAAGTGATATCAGTTTAAGTTGCATCAGACGCCACTTTGTGTAAAATTCGTATAATGGAATGCCACTCAATTTTATTTAGCTGTCAAATACCTGTCAAACTAATTTGAGCGCCGCCTAAATGCGAGAGTGGTCGAGAGGTCTCCTAAATCTGTAATTGACTTTATTGAAGCGTTAAAGTAATGTCTTTATCGTCGTTATCTTCATTCTCTGACCATGAAAGACCGACCGTCAGTCGACGAAATCTAGAAAAGCTAAATGCATTAGAAAAATAGATGCGAAGTTTCCTGTTCGGTTCCGTGTCTCCAATGAGACAGTTTTATATTTGGATACTTTATTCAATGGGCGTACCCATACTTTTGTCTATAAAATTTAGCCTGGTAGAAATCGCTTTATGTGATAAGGCTTGTACTTTTCCCACAGTTCACAATCTCAATGTAAAAATGTATTGCCCGGCACATAGTATGTATTGCGTGCGTGATATTATGCATGAAGTTGAATTTTTTGAAGTTAGCTAATCCGACTCTACTCTTGGAGTAAAAGTTAAACCTGGGGTGTGCCTAGTTTAGCGACGGAGTAAGAACGGCGTAAAGGCTATTGAGCAAGCTTGATAGCCGTCCGTCGCTTATTAATATGATGATATTTATATTTTGAAATATTAAACGGTTTTTTTTTAGGGACATTTTTAGATTTTATTTTAGGAAGTGAAAAATTAAGAATTAATTATATAAATAATTTATAATTCATCAATGAAACTAACATACCTACATACTGTCACGACTTTATCCCCGAAGAAGTAGGCAGATGCATACTACATGCTCACATTTCACTGTATGCATTTTGTCCCAAGTAACAGGTGATGAGCCCATTGCCGTATTGAAAATGGACAGTCGCAGGCTGGCGACCTGCTGTTGAACTTTTTAAGCCGCCCATAAGGCCTTCAACAGGGCTTAATGACTGCCATTTTACTGGCGACCAAGACTAATACCGCTTAACGTGCCTTCCGAAACAAGGAAACGCTCGCAAATGTAAATGCCCTAAAGTGGTCACCCATCCACGGACCAACTATAGTAAAAACTGCTTAGCGCAGTGATGTTTACTTACTAAGCGAAGTCCAAAAAATTTGTAATTATGATGGATTCAAGATGATGCAGGTGATATAAGCGGCATGAGACAACCATCAATATATTATTGATATATACAAACAAGCAGGCAGGGTTTGTAAGGAATTAGGAGTACGCTAATATAAAGATTGAAATGAGACAGACATGATTTATTTATAATAAGCTATTTACATAATAATTTAAAATGTAATTAAAGCAATATTATTTTATATTAACACTTAAGCTTTTTAATTGGTTTTCGGCAAATTCCTGCTCTATTTCAGTAGTTTATAACTTCGATCTATTTATTTTCACACTGTATCCTTAATGGGATAGTCAGATAGCACAGCTCATCAGGCTTCGCGATCCATGCATACTTCTTTGGATTCCTACAGATTCATTAATCGTTTTACACATGTACGTCTAGGTATCCGAGTACAACTTTCTTTTCAATATTGCCATTTCTGAGGCACGTATCTCTTCTGACATTTCCATTCTTCTTGCAAGTTCTTTTTGTTATATTCGTTTTGTATGTAATCTTTTAAAAGCTTACTTTGAAATTAATTAAATTATTTATATAAAATAACCAAACATATTGTCCAAGGTGTGTCAAGTAAATTACTTTCGACAATGTCAAATGACGTTTTGTTCGGTCAATTCTTCATTCTTTTTTGGTATTTCGTCGTATAACCCATTTAGACTCTCGCATGAGCCACGAAACGAGCCGTGAGCTTGAATGAAAACATACCTAAATACGCGTTAACACCCGCGGCTCGCGGCTCGTCTCGCAGTTCGTCTCGTGACTCGCCCGAGAGTGTAAATGGGGTATAAGATTATTTTCAGTTTAATATTGAAATGTTGCCATTACTTAAGCACTAATGCAGGAATAAGGAATGCTTTGTAAGTCGGACCTTACTCTCTGTTTATTAATAACGTAGTTAACACATCGTTACTCCTTGGCTAATCTAGGAGTAACTAGTCCAAGAGTAAGAGTGGGGTAAAATAAGAATAAGCCATTTTTATTAATAAGACCGCTTGACCCAGACGTGCGTGTATGAAGCGATTGGTGAATCTCGAAAAAGCGAAAGAAGTATGCATGGATCGCGAAGCCTGGCGATCTGTCCTCTCTGACTACCCCGTCAGGGATACAACAGAATTTGTTGCAAGAAAATTGGCCAAACAGACAAAGTGTCTGGGTACTTTTCTAGATTTAACAAATTTGATACGGTTTCAGTTCCCAAGCTCATTAGCAAGCTAGAGGGCGCTGGGGTGCGAGGGTTAGCACTGGACCTGTTCAAGGACTACCTTACAGACCGTACTCAATGTGTTAAATTAGAAAAATATATCAGTGACGAGCTATCTACATCGTACGGGATTCCGCAGGGCAGCATTCTTGGGCCTACTCTTTTCCAAATATACACTCCCGGACTCTTGAATCGAGCCACCTTACATTCCCGGGCCTAAGAGGCCAATACACAAAAAATATACAATATAACAATAAAGTTTTTATGCATTTTTAATGCTGGCATATTTCGTCGTCTTTCCCGTATGTATTATTCCAAATTTGAATTTTAGAATTTAAAATTAAGAACAAAAGCCGAGCTTGGTCACTGATTTGAAAAAAATAATTACTGTTGAAAGTTGCTTTTGAAGCAATTTAATGTCGATTTGGTTTGAATTTTCGCAATTGTTGTTAACCAACGTTTAGTTTAGTTATTTTTCTATAATTTGAACCGTTTTTGGCTATAAAATTATGGATACTTCACCTGAAGTAGCCGCGCAAGCTGTAGCACTTCTTCAATCTGGTCTTAGTCAGCGAGATGTGAGTTCACAACTTCACATAAGTCGTTCCGCTGTTCAAAGAGTGTACCACCGATACCTGGAGACTGGCGGCTTCGTTCGGCGTACAGGAGGACCTCGTTACCTAGTGACAACGGCGAGACAAGATCAATACATTGTCACTACTAGCTTACGAAATCGACGCCTTAACTCTGTTCAGAAACAAGAACAGCTCAGGGACTTTCACGGAGTGGCTGTAAGTGCTCGGACCGTTAGAAGGCGACTCAATGAACGTGGTTTAAAGCCCCATAAGCCAGCCAATGGACCCAAATTGACACGAGCACACCGAATAGCCCGTCTAGAGTTTGCGCGCGAACATCTAAATTGGACTCGACATCAATGGAGCCAGGTTCTTTTCACAGATGAGTCCAAGATAATGCTATACGGTAATGACGGAAGGAGTAAGGTGTACCGAAGACAGAACGAGCGTTTCGCGCAATGCTGTATTGACGAGAAAGTGAGTTATGGTGGAGGATCATGGACAGTCTGGGGAGGCATCTCTATGGAAGACAAAACTGAGCTAGAGGTAGTGACGGGACCACGACTGCCGCCCCTAGATGGCAATAGATACATTCGCCAATGTTTAGAGAATCACGTGATGCCATATGCTGGATTTATTGCCCAAGATGTCGTTTTAATGCATGATAATGCAAGGGCCCTTACTGCGGGAATAGTCAGGGAGTACTTAAATGACATTGGTATCACTGTTATGTGATGGCCAGCGCGATGTCCTGATATGAATCCTATAGAGCATCTATGGGATGAGCTGAAGAGGCGTGTTCGAGCTCATCATCCTGCCCCGCAAACCATGCAGGAGCTCAAAAATGTTATTTTGGAAGAATGGGAAGACGTTCCTCAACATGTCATAACGACATTGATTAACTCTATGCCAAACTATATGAGAGCTGTCATAAATGCACTGGGAGGCAATAAAAGTTACTAAATAAACATTTCTTTTCGTGTAAAACATGTCTTTGTTTAAACATCGATTAGATTTTTTTCCTTGAAAAAAGCAAATATGGACTTGTTTCAACGTAACTCGACTTTTTTAATAAACTGTAGTTCAAATTTAGAACAGTGGCACTCTAAATGAATGATGAGTATACCAGCTCCAAAACTGCATCAAAACATTTTCCTTCTACATACATCTTTTATAAGTTACAGTACTACAAACCAAAAAATAAAGGTGGCTCGATTTAGGTGTCCGGGAGTGTATATTAACGACCTCTGCAAGTTGACCCTAACGAGACGCAAAATTTACGCTTATGCCGATGACACAGCAATTGTCCTATATGGAACCTAACTAGAAAAACATTCAAACTAATGCTAAATCAGCCCTAAAACATGTGACGACATGGCTAAATAATAATCTTCTGACTCTAAATTTAACAAAACAGTCTATATACCCTTTGTTCATCGTAGTTTTACAAGTCCACCTGACACGTTTACCGTAACAGCACACACATGCGCGATTTCATTAGACTCATGCTCGTGTATTCCATTAACAAGAACTGACTCAGTGAGATATTTGGGGGTGCTATTAGACAATTGCCTAAAATGGGACAAACAAATCACCGCACTCATAAACAGAACCTTACGTCTTATCGGCACTTGCAAGTCCCTTCGAGACTCGGCTAACAGAGAAACCCTAAGAATGGTGTATCGCGCTCATAAAACAATACTTCTCGGATTAGAGAGTGCACAAAGGTCTGTTCTTAAGATAATGTCAAGAAATCAAATATCCCACATCTCAATTGTACACCGATTGCAAAGTACTCAGTGTTCGGCAGCTCTTTGTGCTCAAATCAATTCTACGGCGACATAAAGTTCTCGCCCGTCCTAATCCTTAGAAACGTAGAAATTTGCCAGCAGCTGTCAAACACAGAACAGCCTTCACAAAACATCACTAATATGTATTGGGTTCTCATCTATACAAAAAAATACACAAGCGGTCTTATTAATAAAAATGGCTTATTCTTATTTTACCCCACTCTTACTCTTGGACTAGTTACTCCTAGATTAGCCAAGGAGTAACGATGTGTTAACTACGTTATTAATAAACAGAGAGTAAGGTCCGACTTACAAAGCATTCCTTATTCCGAGTACTTTTGACCTTTCCTTTCCTTTGCGTGAAGATAGTTAGTTTTTTTTTTAATTCTGTTAGGTCTAAAACAGCATTCTCCGTTGAGACTTGTCCGCTATAACCTAAGTCATCAGTCATGTACACCAGACTGAAATCATTTTATCAATTTCTTTTTGAGCAGCCTTATGATTTAATCGGGATATATGATGCAGGCTAAGTATAGTCGGATAATGATCAGTTATAGCAAAAGATTTGCTATATGTAGACAGTATAACCTGTTTAACTTGCATGTTTGACAACTGTTCATAAAATTTTATGATAGTTTTAATTTTCACATTATCTCTTCTGCCAATAAGTATCACGATTGTTGTTTGTGGGCAATGTGTACTGGTTAATACCTTATTAATTATTTGAGAGTAGGATGCCCCAGGAAATGAAAGTGTTATAACCGAGTTACCCAGATGTTGAATTAAGTGATAACCTAAACTCTTGCCAATTTCATCACAATAAACTACAGTCTTTCCAACATTTAATGGATGCGTAATTTTTGTTACAGGGCTATCACACTAAATGTTATTTGTGCTTACAATATTGTCACATATACTGCCTACAGAGTCAACCATTGGAGAAGTTGACTCGGACTGTGATGTCATTGATAATGAAGAACATGGAAGGGATTTATCACAGTCAGGTGTTTGATTATATATTTTTTCAAGTGATAAGAACCTTTGTTCATTGCTGTGACAAGACTCCACTAAGCTATTCAATGCCTTAATGTACGCCCCAATTTCTTTCTATGATGTTTTGTATTTTAAAGTTATTGACTCCAAGGAATCATTTAAACACATAATTTCAGTCTGTAATTGATGTATATCCATCTCATATTGCTCTGTTTGGGTGTATATATGTTTTTACTTGTTTCTATTAGTTGTTTTAACTGTACATTTGATTTACAAGTCCTAAGATAATTGTTCATTCCTATTCTAAGCTTTTTAATGTGTTTCTGTGATTTGGAAATAAATTTATTGAGTTTTATGTATTTTTTTAATTTATTCCTGCTACTACTAACTAATCTTATTGATGTGTTGGTGTTAGTCGATAACAAGTGGTGACCAGTTTTGTCTATTGCTGCAAAAGGAATACTCAATGAGTTAACCATCAGGTGCGAGGTGATGGGCTCATCAAGACAAATAAGATCTGGCTCCGAGCTCCCACACATTAGCTCATTATACAGACTGTTGGAAAGAGCAGCCTGATCTACCGATTTAAGATTTTCCCTAAGAGTGATGGAGTTATGAGCATCACTCAGCTCACACTCTAGAATGCTAATACGTTTTAGAGCATGTTCATGGGTGTTACTGCACTCTTCTAGACCCTTCATTGTTGACTGAAGGTGATCTCGCTGAACGGTGAGCTCCATGACCTGCGTATGTAGCTCAGCCAACTCTTGTTTGAGTTGGGTGTTTTTGTCAATTACATTTAATATTTCTTTTTCACTATCATTCCGTTCCTCTAGCAACTGTTTGTTGAGATTTTTGCAAATCTCCAGTTCCTTTATAGTGAGGTTGAACTTTTGTTGCAAGTCACGGGATACTGCACTACGGGTCATCATTTTTATTATATTATTTTATTCCTAATAATTATCAACAAGAAATCTATAATAATTCTCAACACACTAATGACAAGATTATATAAACAAAAAATAAGTGTAAGTATATCTATGTTTACAACAAACCTCATATATTTGAACTATTTAGTATTGTATTTATTTGAACTATTTAGTATTATATTTTATATTTATTTTATTATTTAGGTACAATTTTTATATTAATATCCCAATAGGTGATGTGATATGTTTTTCCGGTAGGTATTTGAATTGATATCATGTACCCTACTTTCAATTTTTATGTTCGTATTTTTGTACAGATTAGTAATAAGTAAGTATGCTATTCTTCTGTTTAAGTTCATTACATGTCACAATATTTGTTTGTTTTTATTACGATTTTAGAATCACTATTTTTTCTTAGTTTATTCGTCCACTCAATTTTTTACAACGGTAAAAAAACAATTTTCAAAAAATTTACGGTTGATCACTGATTCACAAATAACTTTGTCGTAGCCTTGTGCTTGTACATAATAGTATTTACGGTATTTTTCTGTGTGTTTATTTGCACTTTTAACACTTTTTTATTGTAGTATAACTTAATATTTATAAATTTCCTTAATAAAAATATACAGAGACACTGTTTACGTTACGGCGTTAGTGTTGCCCTCGCTATAAATAGACAGACGCAGGTTGTGGCTACCTGCTGTTGAACTTTTTCAAGCCGCCCATAAGGCCTTTAACCAGGCTTAACGTCTGCCATTTTACTGGCAACCGGGACCAACGGCTTAACGTGCTTTCCGGAGCACGGAAACGCTCGCAAATGTAAATGCCACAAAGTGGTCACCCATCCGAGGACCAGTCATAGTGTAAGTTGCGTAACTCAGTGATCGTTTACAGAACACTAAGACCGCGGGGCCACGAGCGCTTAAATATATGTTCTAAGCAATTTCCTTTATCGCGTTGGGAGTAAATGAGTTGGGAATTATTTACGAGTGGCATTTAAAATTTGGTATTCGCGGCTATATTCATTATTATTTCCATGTTTTAATCGATGTTTATATCTCCTATGAGAACTATATTTGAGTAAGGACTCAGTTGTTGATAAACGTGATTAGGCTGGTAAAAAAAGTTATTAAGATGTTCTCTTGTGCTGTATGATGGAGATCTATAAATTGCCACTATAGCAAGTTTGTGGTCATTTCACACAGTAGACAGTTCGCATTATTAAAATTTGGTTGACGAACAGAGCATTGCAGACTCGTTTTTATATACCTAAATAATAACACGTTCATTCTTATTAGTAAAGTTGTTGGTATAAAAGGATCAATAACGGACTAAGGACGAACACAGGCATGTTAGTAACTTTACTCTGCCAACACTCCGTTAAAACAAGTACGTCAAAGTTAATTTTTGTGGTACTTATTACTGTCAATAGTAAACTGTCAAGATTTTTGTTACGCTCCTTATGTTTGAGTGCAATATATTTGACTGAGGAGGCGAGCATAGCGAGCCTACGAAAGTCTCTGTTTTAACTCCACTGGTACGGGAATAATGCTGCCGTCCGTCAATTCAGTCTACAGGTCGCATTTTTCATCGGATTTGCATGCAACTTGGCATGGATTGTCTATCATCCATTGCCTTGATGTAGACAACAACTTTTAGCATGGGGGTTATTCGATCGGGGGTGAAATGGTGGCAGGGGAGGGGAAATGATCCCGTAGTGGTTGGCAAAAGCGCTTAAAATGAAAAAAAAAGCAATGTTGATTTTTTTTTTAATCGATAAATAAATATACAAAAAATAAAGAAAAAGACAATAAAAGTAAAATTCTCCGGAGTCTACTGTTCACATAACCACTAGTTATATTATTTTCAGATGATACTACAAGGTTAGAACAGTAACATAAAAATAAAAATAAATATCCATCACGCCTTATCCCCGAAGGGGTGGCAGAGGCATATTATATGCCCACTTTTCACCGTGTGGATTTCTGTCCCACGTAATAGGTGGTGAGCCCATTGCCGTGTTGAAATAGACAGACGCAGGTTGTGGCTACCTGCTGTTGAAATTTTTCATGCCGCCCATAAGGCATTCAACCAGGCTTAACGACTGCCATTTTACTGGCAACCGGGACCAACGGCTTAACGTGCCTTCCGAAGCACGGAAACGCTCGCAAATGTAAATGCCACAAAGTGGTCACCCATCCGAGGACCAGCCATAGTGAAAGTTGCGTAACTCAGTGATCGTTTACAGAACACTGAGACCGCGGGGCCACGAGCGACAGTAACATGGATTACATAAAATGGAATAACATGTATTTAGATTGTTTGATTCATTTATAGCTGCGAATTCTGATTAAGATTATTTCTTAACAATGTACTAGTAAAATATGTTATGAATTTGGCACATTTATCCTGCTTTGTTTTTTTCACTATGCATTTTATGAGACATTAATTCATTATAATAGAAAAATGACGATATTTAAGTAGTGAGTATAATGTTAAAGACTGATTTTGGTTTTCATGTTTTACATTGACAAATTATCCTTTATATGTAGTGTATTTGTATAATAAATGTATACTGTGTAATATACCTAGTCAGGTCATAAATTCTGTCACATGTTTAATATAAAATAATTGAAACAAGTTTATTCATTATGTAACCATTTATATACCAAAATGAACTTAACAAAACATAGTCTTATGACAATAAAGTTTATTCAAAATGGCCTCCGTGATTTTGAATACAGGCCTTTAATCTGCCTGGCCAATCGTCTATCGCAGCACGAACGAGGTCCATGTCAATATCGGCGGCTGCCTTAATGAAGGATGTCTTGAGTGACTCCAAATTGGGATGAGGCTTTGAGCACGCCTTTTCCTCCAAGTGTTGCCATATCTTGTAATCTAACGGACTCAAATCTGGACTGGAGGAGGGCCAGTCTTCGTGCCGGATGAAGTCGATTTCACGCGCCGCCAGCCAGTCTTGTGTGCTCTTCGCTCTATGAGCTGGCGCCGAATCTTGTTGGAATACCCAGTGCCTGTTATTGAACATGGTATGAGAAACAGATTCCAAAAGGTTCGTCAGGACTGTATTTTTTATACACAACTGCATTCGTTTTTACACCTTTCTCACAAAAATGTACCACTGTTAAGCCCCAATAAGAAACTCCCAACCATACCATGAGCGAAGGTGGAAAATGACCTCGTTGGACACGCGGAATACGGTTGCTCGCTTCTTCACTACTGTGTGCGTACACCTTATCATTTTGTTTGTTGTAGCTCTCTTTGAAAAATTTGAATATAACCAAAAGATTCGTTTATCGTACCATTAAACGATACAATGAAGACTCTAGTGTAGATGACAGGTCAAGAAGTGGTCGCCCTCGGTCTGTTAGGACTCCAGCAGTGATAAAAGCTGTGAAGGCGCGAATTCAAAGAAATCCCAAATGTAAGCAGTAACTGTTTGCCCTTCAGATGGGGTTAAGCAGAACCACGGTGAAAAGGGTGTTAAATGAAGACTTAGGGCTTCGGTCATATCGAAGAAAAACAGGACATCGTTTAAATGCTCGTCTAAAGGACCTGAGACTGAAGAGCTGCCCCGCTTTGTTGAAGCGGTACGCGGGAAAAAAAATCGGGAAATTCTTTTTTCGGATGAATAAATTTTTGCCGTGACCTCGTTGGACACGCGGAATACGGTTGCTCGCTTCTTCACTACTGTGTGCGTACACCTTATCATTTTGTTTGTTGTAGCTCTCTTCTACGGCAAAAATTTATTAAATAAAATAAATATCCATCACGCCTTATCCCCGAAGGGGTGGCAGAGGCATATTATATGCCCACTTTTCACCGTGTGGATTCCTGTCCCACGTAATAGGTGGTGAGCCCGAGGGCGACCACTTCTTGACCTGTCATCTACACTAGAGTCTTCATTGTATCGTTTGATGGTACGATAAACGAATCTTTTGGTTATATTCAAATTTTTCAGTATGTCAAAAATTTGAATTGGCGCTTAACCGCAACGATGCAACGCAATAACTGCAACACGGTCTTCTTTAAGTGTCCACTCCATATTTAAAAATGAGTAAAATTCTAAAAAGTATACATTTTTATTTTCATGAACAATTCGAAATTCGAATTTAATAAACTTTTTTTGTGGCCAGCATTCTAAAAGAAAAGTTTTTACTGTGTGACAATACTTATGACCTGACTAGGTATTATTAAATAATGTGAAATAGGGATCTACAATATGTGTTACAGTACAAGCACAATATGTGTTATCAAGGTATGCCACACTATGTGATTTTTTAGTTTACTCAGTGTAAGCATGTTATTAATGCAAGAATGTGTTGAATATTGTAGAAATTTTGTTTGTTTATTATCCGATGTGTGGTATTTAGTTGTGTTATAATATATCTTAACTGTATTATTTAACAAGTGGATAGATATCAATATTTTGTAATTACAAAATAGAATAACTGACTTTAATAGTCACAGCTTATTGATCAGGTCATGGAGACGTTTGTCTTAGTTTATAAGAAAGTGATTGTCACCCTCTTTTTTGCGCAGATATATGTTTCCGTTTGTTATCCAACAAAATTTAAAGTTATTACTCTTTGCGAATTCTTTTGCTTGGAAAAATGACTTTCTTTGACTGGGAAGCAATTGGTCTGTAATTTAGATTGGGCAGCGTTTGTTTCCAATGCCAAGAACTGAGGTATTCAATTTATTATTGACTGTCTCTTTATTTTTGTTTAAAGAGTGGACAGGAGAGAGGATTATTTGTTTTAAAAGTGCCGAAGAAAACTCAGCAATTATTGGGCGCGAAGTAGATGTCTTGTAGACTTACCCGGAAGCCGATATGTGTCACGGAGTGCTTATTCTGCTATGGTAACACCTACGGCTTCACCCATTTTAATTACTGTGCTTATGAGCTTTGTATTCGTTTACTTTTTCTCCTGCGGGATGTTTCGTATTTCAATAGATGAAGAGCGGAATTTGTATTTCAGATCTTGTATCTTTTGTTCTAGGGCTTGGATGTAAATATTTTGATCAGAACGCTCCTTTTCAAAGCCCTCAATTTAGTTTTTCATATACTCGAACTTTTCATTCATAAAAGAAATTGTTTGCACTAGTTCAGCGTTTTGCCGAGAGATTTCAGCATTAGAGTTTTTAATAAAAGTATTTTGCTTCAATATTTCCCCAATATCAGATACTTAGTTATAAGAATAGACTGATTTTCTAACAAATTAGAGTTTCCTGTTCAGTTTCCCAATTTGCCAAAATCTCCTGTAGATTTTTTAGGTTTAATATCTATTCATTCGTGGGCGGGCACTCAACCCCCTGCCGTTTCTGTCTACTTTTATTAACATTTTGTCCCATTAATAGTGCTGAGCTGATATCAGGCTCTGGTTGCGTATGTAAGTTTGTAGGCGCTGGCCGATTTTTTTGTTGGAGTACGCTGTACGTTTGCCATGTCGTTGCAAAAATCAAGAAAAAGTATGTGTGAGATGATATTTAATGTAGCCGAGAGTGCGCTCGACGTAGTAATTCGCTTGTTAGATAAAGAGATAATAAGTTGGTGTATCCTTAACCCACACGAAGCTTGTGGATACCAAGCAGCACACGCGGTCTTATAATATAATACGTGGCACGTCAAAATGGCGTCGCCCGCCTAATAGTAAGCAAAGACGACAACCCATGATTGGGGCCGCTATCTTAACCCGCGCAGGGCTCCTCTTCGCGACCCTCATCTTGACGGCCCAGTAATCGACCCTTTTCACGCTTCTCTTGTGGACCCAGGATTGCAGGAGGAGGAAAACACGTGCGCTGGGAGAGAGTTACATGTTTTTATACATATGAAAAATCTACGGAATCTTTCGGTTCTAGACACGATGGTATCCACAGTGTAAGGATGACATCTCTGCCCCGCCCGTGTTGTTCGGGAACGGAAGGGGGAGGGTGGTACCAATTGGAAGAGTTCTTCAGAACACTCATCATGGTAGATGCGGTAAAATGCAGCTAAGCTGGCGACCATTCTGCGCATCTCCAACAGTTCAAGACTGCCAGTAACCTCTGGACAGTCTATGAAGCGGATGGCACGTCAAGCAGGTACTTGGCGGAGCCATCCCAGAGTTGTGAGCAGTATTCCACGCATGGAAGAATCTGATACTTATATAATAAGCATCTCTGTTCTGGCGTGAAAAACTGCCTTACCCTGTTACGGACTCCGAGCTTGCGAGAGGCCAAGCTGATGCACCCCTCGACGTAATTTTTATTGTTAGCTTTCGACGAACGTTCAACTCCAGAATGGAATGCTAATAAACTAGTAATTTAGCACTGGTAGTGTTGTGTTATATAGCCTTCCTCGATAAATGGACTATCCAACACAAAAATATTTCGTTTAATCCGATCAGCAGCGCAGCGCGTTCAACCAAACAACAAACTCTTCAGCTTTATATTTTAGAATAGATAAATATAAGTTAAAACAGGTAGTTTTAGGCTGATGAAAAATCTGTTTTGGTTTGTGAAATGAAATATCTTTATTCATGTAGGTCACAAAATAACACTTATGAACGTCAAGATTATTGCATCTTTTACATTTACTGCCAGATTCGCAAAGCAATATGTAGAGCCTGAGAAGGAACCTGGCAATAAAACTCATGGCCACTCTTTTCTAACCGCCAGTAATTACATTAGTTTGATTTACATGATGTTTGACCAATTCTATTGTAATGAATTTATACAAAAAAAAACCAAAAGACGCGTGATTATAAGCAAAGGTGACTAAAGAGATACGCACACACCGAGTCGCAATGTACAGTGCCGCGTATCTCGCTACTATATCAGTGCATCAATTATTCATGACCGAAACACGCATGCCAGTGCAGTCACATAATATGAATGAATGATTTATTCTACACGCACAAAAAGTTTCAATAAATTAAACCTAAAAATAATATTGCACGGATCATAATTATGGGCATTTTTGTTATTTTTAATAGATACAGATTGTCAATGTCTTAGAGATTGCTGCAAAAAAAACCAGGTAATACTTTTCCGACAGTTTTCACCTTCACGAGGAAAATTAGTTCTAAAAAAAAAGGTACGATTTTGCTGTTTAGATCGCCAATCATAGATGTTTCTGATTTTCACAAATATGAAGATCTATTGACATCATGATAGAAATTAAGAAACATTATGATAAAATGTACTTAAAATATATTGCTTGTGTCGAGGTGTATAGAAATTGTATGTTATTTTTTTGTAAAAAAATACTCGTGGTGAGAAGTACGAAACAGATTAAGATCTACAAAACAAAGCTGATCATCATCATCATCCGAGCGTCAGTCCCAGTTGCGTCTCGCGACGCCCGGGGTCCGTTTTCCTATATTTCCTCCTCCACTTCGCACGGTCGTCGGCATCCCCTCTAGTAAGACCATTGGCACGCATGTCATCCCTTAAGACGTCTAGCCGGTACTTCTTGGGTCTTCTCCTCTTTGGCGGGGCTGACATGGCCAGTCATTTGTTTCCTACGTAACCCGACGGTTGCCGCAAGACATGACCATACCAACGAAGGCGACACTTGTAACTTATCTCCAATGTCCGTTAAAACAAGGAAAATATGTTTATATTAATATCTCGTGGCCCCGCGGAATCAGTGTTCTGTAAACGATCACCGAGTTACGCAACTTTCCCTGGCTGGTCCTCGAATGAGTGACCACTTTGAGGCATTTACGTTTAAAAATAAAAATCGAGCGTTTCCGTGCTTCGGAAGGTACCTTAATCCGTTGATCTCGGTCGCCAGTAACATGGCAGTCGTAAATGTCATAAATGTCATAAATGTCCCTGTGGCAGTGATGTCGACAAGCTTGGACATCACGGACTGTCATGCCAAAAAAGTGCAGGCCGCTTCTCGAGACATGCCGCACTAAACGATATCATTCGCCGGTCTCTTGCCACTGTCAACGTGCCAAGTCTACTTGAGCCGACTGGTATTGCAAGAGACGATGGCAAGAGACCGGACGGTATGAGTTTGATTCCATGGAAGATGGGCCGGGTGCTGGTATGGGATGCAACCTGTTCAGACACGCTGGCCCCTTCCCATCTACATGGAACCAACAACAGAGCTGGTGCGGCTTGTGAAGCGGCTGAAAAAGCTAAAGCATGCAAATACAGGAGTCTAGGCTCCGAATATGATTTTGTCCCATTCGGTGTCGAGACCCTTGGTCCGTGGGGTCCTAGGGCTACAAGGCTTTTTAAAGAAATAGCAAAAAGGTTAGTCGACATCACAGGAGACCGAAGAGCTGGCAGCTACCTCGGCCAAAGAATTAGTTTAGCTATTCAAAGGGGGAACGCTGCCAGTATCTTCGGAACCTTGCCTAAAGGGACTCCTTATATTAATATATTTTAAATTTTCATATTTTAAGGTTATTTAATAATTTGTTGTAAATAAAGGTACAATGATATAGTCAAGTTAAAGGCTTGAAAATTTTCAACAGCAGGTAGCCACAACCCGCGTCTGTCTATTTCAACACGGCAATGGGCTCACCACCTATTACGTGGGACAGGAATACACATGGTGAAAAGTAGGCATACAATATGTATGCCTCTGCCTCTTCGTGAATAAGGCGTGATAGATAAATAATTAAAAAATATTTATTAATCTTACATCAATATTATTTAATTATAGGCGAGCAACTCCTTTTTTACAATGAAATTAATTTTCTTGTCATAACCTTATTGTTATTTTAGAATTTTTGAAAATTATTGAAACATATTGAGTTAGTATACTTTTCATAAAAGCTGAATAAAATATAAATTAAAAGTTATTTTCTTCAGAAGGTTAAAGGCTCGATCGGGTGAACTCGGAATCGTCGAATGTACCCGAGCGAGAAAGATACATTCAGCTGCTCTTCGCTGTTATGTCGCTGTGTTTAGTATATTCAATTCATTCGTAATAATTGATTGCGATTGCCAGTGAAGTTTTCACTTCTGCCGTGCGGGCTTAAGTACACTCTCTATATTTTTTATATTATAGCTACACTCTTCGTCACATACGAACAGCTGTCGAAGTTTGGTTTGTGCGAGGGTCTCTAGAAATAATACGTAGCTATGTTTACTTTTGAGTCGGTGTTTTATTATTCTATACTTTAGACTCTACTTTGCAAAGGCCCATGCGAACCTATTGCCAGTCAATGAACGTCATTTCTAAATAGGCGTTCCATGCATTTATAAATAATGTCATAAATTCATCTATCGCAGGATTCTTCAACGCCTTTTCTGCAAGCATCGTGAAATTGTTAAGGCTTTCTATAACGACAGCCACTGCAAAATAAAAATAATCCTAGATAATTACTAAAATTTGAAAGAAAAAATTATCTGCGTTAAGAAATGCACATTACATAGACACACATAAAAGAACAACAAAAGATACAAGAACATTAATTCTAATTATAGAAGTAAATTAAAAACTAAAATATGTAAGAAAAAATAATACAACTATATTTTTTACATATAAAAAAAACGTTTAGCGGTGCACTACATACATACGAGTAACAATGCACATCACATTCGCGGAGAAGCCGCCTTTCAGTATTATACCGCCACGTAAGGGATAGCATATTGCACAAGGTCATATACTGTGAAGTTTGACCTCTAAGTTAAATTATCATATGACAAATGAATAATATAAGATATATTTATTCGTTTAACTATACAATAAGTTTAACAGTTCGTCCTTCCGAACCGAAATAGTCCGAAACATGACATTGGCTGACTATTGGTAGCCTTTTTACAAATGCCAAAACTATTAGTTGAAGTTAGTTTTTAAACTACAGCGTGAGATGTTTACTAAAGACTTCAACCCGCCCAGGTTCCACGTCTAAAATTCTCAACTTTGTATTGCTCTAGGTCACTTAGCCATTAGGAACAAATATTTTTATTTTGCTTAATGAAGATTATTATTATTATGTTTCTTCTTTTTACGGGGTATCTTCTTCCTGGGCCAACCTTCTCCTGGGACATTCTTCCGAGGAGTTACTCGGGGTGCCCGGCGATAGACAGACAAGTAGGGACCGTGTGGTTTTAGTCCGGCATGACATCCGAGGCCGATGCCCACACGAAAAAAGAAACGGGTAAACTTCTTTTTTTTATATAGATACCCAGTCTTTTGTTAGGCTTACATGGGGACATACTGATCCAACACGCAGACGCCCTTTAAGAATTTTAATCTAATAGGAAATGGGACCCCCACTGCGGACAATCTACGCCCTCCTTATGTAGAATGAGAGTTAAACTATTGTAAAATTAAACTAGTGAAGGTTAAATGAATTGGGTTTAAGACTTAGACTATGAAAATATGAGCTTTAAATTAACTTTGAGATACATTTTTAGTTGATATCAAAAAGTGGATGACTCTAAAAGCGATCTACTATGCCCTCAGGGTTGCGTTAATCCTATGTAAAGATAACGACTGTCCTCGAGGGAATTATTATTATTATTTGTGGAACTGCATTTGGTAAAACTTGCTACACGTTTTAAATGAAAAGACTTGTACTATTAAACATTATTTTCTTATGGACCTGACCGGTTTCGTATTATTCAACCTTACGGCAAATTCAAAGGTTATCTATTTATGTATCCCAGATGTTTTACGCGATACCAGTCAGGTTAAAAAGTAAATAATGTGAAACAGTAAAAGTGTTTATGATTCATTTTAAGCAAAGGAATGTAACACAGCAGTTTTTTTAAATCATACTTCTATATAGTATTCTATATAGTCCGAGACTACCAGGACTTTAATTGGTCGTGCTAATGAGTGTCTAGCACATAAGACCTTTTAGCCTTTTTGTTACCACCTCACTAAAAAGGCAACAGGTTCAAAATTTCTTACAAATTTAACATCTAAAATAGACACATTTTATTAAATTCATTCGGCCCTTTAGACCCACCCCAGTTCCGTGCTTCGGAAGGCACGTTAAGCCGTTGGTCCCGGTTGCCAATAAATGGGCAGTCGTTAAGCCAGGTTGAAGGCCTTATGGGCGGCTTAAAAATTTCAACAGCAGGTAGCAACAACCTGCGTCTGTCTATTTTAACACGGCAATGGGCTCACCACCTATTACGTGGGACAGGAATACACATGGTGAAAAGTGGGCATATAATATATATGCCTCTGCCACCCCTTCGGGGATAAGGCGTGATAGATAAATAATACTTCTTATATATTCAAATATCATCTTGGGTTTTGTAAAACACTTACATTTCAGTTTATCTCCTTTAGTGAATTTTGTAACTACAAAACGTAAACTGCCTTTAAGATCAGTGTCCAAATTGTTCTTTTTATAGTGAAAATGGAGTTTTTGGTCCATTTCTGAAATATTATATCTGTATGTCCCTTTCAGTTTTATGACGTAATCAGCTGGAACAGAAATAATAAGTATATAATAGTACATTATGATATAATTGCGCCAGACGCGGTTTTTCAGCCCGAGCCGTAGGCGAGGGCATAATAGTGACTTTAAGGGGATTACCTCGCTCAAATCCCAAAAACAAGGGAAGTTTAAAGAAGATTGCAGATGAATCCGTTTGTGCGTTTTCCTTATAAAAAATATATGGTATATATTTAAGGTCATCACAAATACATTGTATTGTTTAAAATTTTAATAAACTTCCCAATAATTTGATAAAAAATCTTATTAGATAGGTCCTTTTTCAACCTAAATTGTAAATTTTCTCTGTAACGGCTAAATAGTTAGGCATGAATTTTGTATCAAAAAATATGTATTTGTATTATTTTTTTTTTCTTATTTCTTTAAATATTTTTCTCTTACTCTTGTGACGGGTGGACTTATACGCGCGTTATTTTTTCCAAATAAAATCTAAAAGTCCACGTTTTGAATGTTTTATGAATGAAATATTGTTGTAAATAGTACAAATATAATAATTTCGTAAAACATCATAAGTAATTATGTTTGTAAATATATTTAAAGTAGTTTGTAATTTCGTTTTGTTTTTTCAATCGATTATAGAGTAAGCCTGACTATGCCTAAATATAAGAATAAAAGTAAAGTGAAGCGTGGCCCAGCTCTCCAAAACTATTGGTAAGTACCTACCCTATTGAGTACATTATTTCTATTGTGTTTTTTTTTATCGTTTTAAGCTATCTTGAGAATTTCGAACGACGGAGTATGGAGACCTTGGTGACTAATGATGTCACCTACCTGATGGTGGACTATGAAGGTGGGTATACGAACCCAGTTCCGACGCTACGTAGAACCAGCATGTTTGGACCAATTCGAAAGGTCTTATGGTGACCTTGGTGACTAATGACGTCACCTACCTGATGGTGGATTACAAAGGTGGGTATAGGATCTCAGTGACGGCGCTACGTAGAACCAGCGTGTTTAACCTCATTCGAAAGGTCTCATGGAGACCTTGGTGACTAATGATGTCACCTACCTGATGGTGGACTACAAAGGTGGGTATACGATCTCAGTGACGGCACTATGTAGAACCATCGTGATAGGAAGTCTCATATGAAAGGTCTCATGGAGACCTTGGTGACTGATGATGTCACCTACCTGATGGTGGACTACGATGGTGGGTATAGGATCTCAGTGACGGTGCTACGTAGTACCAGCGTGTTTGGATCCATTTGAAAGAGGTCATGGAAACTAAGGTCACCGGAAAAATAATATTGTTTAAAAAAAACCTAGTTAAAATATCTTCTAGTTTTTTTGCGGTGTAAATATGGCTATTATCACCAAACTGTAATAGCAAAAAATGTTACTTTAGCTCATTTAAGTTATTATTTTTTAGGCAATTAAGAAACCAGGAAAACTCCGAATCACAAAATCAGGAACTTCAGCCATTAACAGATACACACGATCTGTCTAGTATGGCAGTTAATGAGGGGGCAAAGCAAATTATGCCGGTAACTTATTGTGTTTGCTTACACTGCGGTATATGTTCGATAGTTTCCCTAGCTAATTTAATTTGACACTGTATTGTTAAAATGTTTGTTTTAGGTTGAAGAAGATTTATCAGATTTGATTATTGAAGAACAAGAATCACAAGCAGAAACAAAAAATATATCTGGAAGACGAATTATAGATATAGCTTACTTCTTTTCCAAAATACAAGAAATAGGGGGCCATGGTACTTTTAACTGTGGTATACAAAGTTTGAAACTTATAGGAGAGAAACGTGTTGGACTTGCTTCTAAGTTTACAGTAGAATGTTTGATGTGTAAAGAGAAGTTTTCTCTTTGTAATGTCACTGGCGACTTAGATATTAATACAGCAGCGGTCGCAGGCGCCGTTTCAGTTGGTATAGAGTATTCGCAATTAGAGGAACTGTTATCAGCATTTGAATTGCCCGTGATGTCTGAACCTGTATACCAAAAACGCCACGACATTGCTTCCAATGTCTGGGACAAAGCACTTAGCAAATCCATGAATAATGCTGCTGAGGAAGAAAAAAGAATTGCTTTAGAAAAAGGTAACGTCAGCAAAGATGGGATACCTATTATAGATGTGGTTGTAGACGGATACTGGAGTAAGAGGTCCTACAAAAAGAACTACTCAGCAATGTCAGGAGCTGCTGCCATAATTGGAAGACACACAAAAAAGATTTAGTTTCTTGGCATTAAAAATAAATACTGTAGCATATGTACGCAAGACCTTAATAAAAATCAAAACCCAAGAACTCACCAGTGCTTTAAAAATTTTACGGGATCATCGACTGCCATGGAGTCAACAATAATTGTGGAAGGGTTTAAAGCATCTATCGAAATGTATGGTCTGATTTATGGTCGCCTCATTTCTGACGGAGACTCTAGCACGTATGCGAAAATTTTGGAAGCAAGACCTTATCCTCAATTTACAGTTGAAAAGGTAGAATGTAGGAACCACCTTCTAAGAAACTTGTGCAATAAATTAGATAACCTAACCACTGATATGAAATATCCTATAAGTTTCAGAAAACTAATCACAAAAAAACGCATCATGAGCATTAGGTCAGCAATACGAAAATGCAGCATAAAATACCACGACTCGTTAGAAAATGTATATTTTAGCACTCAAAAACTTTTTGAAGACATCCAGACTGTACATTTACATGCCTTTGTAATCCAAATGTAAAAGCCATTTCTGTAACAGTCCACAAAATGTTGAAATCTTACCGCAAGCATTTTTTACAAGTTCCTTATGGCAGAAACTATGTTTTTTTATGAATACAATTGCGGGGCATTCCAGAAGTCTTGTTCATGATGTTGACAGTAACATCGTGGAAAGTTTTCATAGCGTGGTAGCCAAATTTGTGGGTGGTAAAAGAGTGAATTATTCGTGCAGGCGTGGATACCAAACTCGATGTTCAGCATCTGCAGTAAATTTTTAATACTAAAAGAAAACCTGTTTCCATATTGTATTAAACAATTGTCGGGCAAAGTCCTAAGGGCAAAATTAGCACCTTAGATAACAAGTATCGCAGAAAAAGAAATTTATTAAAACATATTTATTACAAAAAACGACAGACACATGGTGCCGTAAATAAAGATTATGGAGAACAAACCATAAGGCCCGATGTGAGCGATGCGATGCTAGAACAAATGAAGGAGAATTTTCTATCCAATTAAGAGAAAAGTGAGGAAGAAAGAAGACAAATTGAAAGACAAACAATTTTGCAGAGCGAGTCAAGGGAATGGCTCCAACTCCGGCGCTCCTTGTTGACGGCTTCAAACTTTGGAAGAGTTATTAAAATGAGGCCTGATACTAGTTGCGCCAGCGTAGTCAAACAACTGCTCTACAAAATAAATATAGATGCTGCGCCTATACAGCATGGAAAAGAACACGAAAAAAAAGCGCTAGATCAGCTATCTATACACAACGATGTTGAAATTAGACCATGCGGACTTTTTATAGATCCCGAGATTCCATAATTTAGGAGCTACTCCAGATGGGCTTATTGGAGAAGACGCGATAGTAGAGGTGAAATGTCCCATCTCAGCGCACAAGATAGGACTAGACGAAGCCATAGCTCAAAAAAAAGTAAATTTTTGGGTTAATAAAACCCACAATTGGTATTACCAAGTTCAAGGGCAATTGCATGTAACTCGGAAAGCAAAATGTTTATTTGGAGTATGGTTTAATGAGTCAAAGCCTCTGAAAACAGAAACAATAATAGAGACGATGATTTTTTTGAAAATGAAATCATTTAAATTGTATTTTGCCGGAACTTTTGGATCCGCGGCACAGTTGAAATATGGCAATTAGAAATCCGCCATATATTTTACAGGCAATAAAGAACAAGGAAGACCGGAAAAAGGTGCATAACTTACAAAAACCAGAAGACGAAAATATGTGCGTACTTCAAGAAGAAAGCCTACATGCACCACCTTCACCAACACTTATCCCAATAAATGGCCAACCGACCTGTTCACGATATTTAATTTTCAGTGACTTTTAACGGGGAGAGTTTGAAATTTTGTCATTATTATACAATTAATTAATAATTATAATTGTAATAATTGCTTACTTACTTTGGCCGACCGAATACGTAACGAAGTGATACGCAATATGGCAGGTTTGAATGAAAGTGTCAGCGTTAAGCTGGAAAAGGGCGTGCTCCGTTGGTTTGGACACGTCCAACGAATGAGTGAGGAACGATTGACGAAGAATATATATTGTTCAAAAGTAGAGAGTAGAAGGAGTCAGGGAAGGCCGAGACTTACATATGAAGACCACGTGAGCAGATTGCTCAAAAACGGAAAGGTCAAAAGTACTCGGATACCCAGACGTGCGTGTATGAAGCGATTGATGAATCTCGACGAAGCGAAAGAAGTATGCATGGATCGCGAAGCCTGGCGATCTGTCCTCTCTGACTACCCCGTCAGGGATACAGCGTGAAGATAGTTAGTTTTTTTAGTTTTAGTAATAATTGCTTGACAGTGATAAAGAAAATAACGGTATTTATAGCTTATTGTTTATTTTGCTAATAACCCTAACTATTTCTGTTACTGAAATCCAATAAGCACTTACCTGGTCATCATCAGACCTTCAGAATGTATCATGTAGTATCACCAGTGCTCAATTAGAAAAATGTTGAAAGCTAGGTCATCCTTACTATTTCTGTTACTGAGAACCAATAAGCACTAACCTGGTCATCATCAGACATTTAGTAGGTACCATGTAGTATCACGAGTGCTCAATTAGATAAATGTTGAAAGCTAGGTCATCCTAATTATTTCCGTTACTGAGAATCAATATCCACTTACCTGGTCATCATCAGACCTTCAGAATGTACCATATAGTATCACCAGTGCTCAATTAGATAAATGTTGAAAGCTAGGTCATCCTTACTATTTCTGTTACTGAGAACCAATAAGCACTAACCTGGTCAACATCAGACATTTAGAATGTACCATGTAGTGGCACCAGTGCACAATTAGATAAATTTTGAAACCTAGGTCATCCTAACTATTTCCGTTCTGAGAACCAATAAGCACTTACCTGGTCATCATCAGACCTTCATTATGTATCATTTATTAGAATGAAAGCTATGTCAGCAGGCATATTGCATCGTGTAGTTAAAAATAAATTATGATGTAGACAAATAAATATAAAATATAAACTTTGATAGACTAGAAAAAGACAAGACTACAAAAAGCAGAGGAACAAAATTTATTAGACCTCTCAGAGAGCAAATGAAATAGGCAAAAACGATGACAATTGTATAATCTTCAGTTCGTTTTTTTTGTAGTACGGTCGTTGGTCGGTAGGTGGCACCAAAAAACAAATACTAGTACAGGGATCAAATCTTCAAGGCCAACGGGCAAAGTAATGGCCTTGACCAAAATACGTACGCACGTAGATCGTACGATGTTTTTCAACACACTTGCAAGGAAACAGAATAAAAAATCTGTATCATACTAATATTATAAACCTGGGTATGTCAGCAGATACATGAAAGTAATTTGAAAGCTGTGGAGATGAGATCACTTCAAAAATTGTGCGGCGTAACTTTGGCCGACCGATTACGTAACTAAATGATACGCAATATGGCAGGTTTGAATGAAAGTGTCAGCGTTAAGCTGGAAAAGGGCATGATTCGTTGGTTTAGACACGTCCAACGAATGAGTGGGGAAAGATTGGCGAAGAATATACTTATATTGTGCGAAAGTAGAGGGAGGAGGAATCAGGGTAGGCCGAGACTTGCATATGAAGACCACGTGAGCAGATTGCTCAGAAACGGAAAAGTCTAAAGTACTCTAATACCCAGACGTGCGTGTATGAAGCGTTTGATGAATCTTAAGGAAGCGAAATAAGTATGCATGGATGGTGAAGCCTAGAGGTCTATCCTCTCTGTCTACCCCGCGAGGGATACAGCGTGAAGATAGTTAGTATAGTTATAAATTTTCGACAATTTCATGTATAATACAAAAAAAAATCACGCCTGTCATTCACCGGGATAGGCAGAGACTTCATCCACTTCTTTTACTTTAACAAGTATTGTCAGTGTCACACACATTATATACCTATTGCTACATTAAAATATTACAATAAAAATGTTTTTACTAGAATTAAGATCACTGAAAACTAAATAAAATACCTATCATGGTTTAATATTTTCACGCAAAACATTTTGAACTCACTTGTTGCAAATAATATAAACCTACTTACGTACCCACCTAACAACGTTATAAAATAAAAAAAAATGTTTGATGGTTCAAAGCAGAGTCGTATTAAACTTGATACTTTGTGTAATAATATTGTGCGCGATTATAACTGCGCAAACTATTCCCACTAATTTTTGTCAGAGCTCATCATTCGCCGCGCGACCTCTGTACAGAACACATATCATCGTACTCTTCACACAAAGTTTTTTTTCGTAGATGGGTATTTTTATCAGTGCATGCGCTTAGTCAACCATAAACTAGTGTTGTTAGCGTCCTAAGTGGTCTTAGATTTAGTACTTACTGAATTTTGCATTTGCTAGCCCCCCTCCTTTGATGTCCAGTAACCCCAATTTACCAACAGAGTCATAGTAGTAATCGACATTCAATTCTGGGCAGTGTATTTGCAAATCGTATGTTAATTCAACAGTATTATGTCTAAAATGAAAATAAAATTATGAAGTTAGGTTTGATATCACTGTTGTACCTACCCTGGGCCCTGTGGTGTATTTGAGACGAATTTGGGATATTTTTATTTGCGCACTAATTGTTAATAGTAGGGTAGGTAGCGTGATACCGTCTGATATTCATAATACTAATAGTTCTTTACCAATATTAATATTATTATTTTTTTACCAATTATAATATTCTTTACTTTAGTTATAGAATTCCAATTAAGGTAGACCTCCAAATTATAAAAGTGCCCATACAACTCAAAGGTCTATATTAATTGGTATTAACTATGTATGTATGGGGGACCTAGAATAGTCAATTTTGGTCAAAAGCGTGGTCTTACAGCACATATAAAAGATATTCTTTAAAAAAAAGATGAAAAAACACCATACATCGTAGTAGATACCAAATCACATAGACCTTAGCCTGGCGATCTGTCCTCTCTGACTACCCCGTCAGGGATACAGCGTGAAGATAGTTAGTTTTAGTTTTAGTTAGTTACAGTTGTATGGGCGCTTTTACAATTTGGAGGTCTACCTTAATTGGCATCTTATAACTTTTGGTTCCACCACTACCAGACTGACTGACGGTTAAATCTGTTATGAATTGGTAAAGAACTATTAGTGTTATGAATATCAGCCGGTATCAAATTCCTTGTGAAAATTAACGCAACCATAAGGTCTTTTACACATTTGGAGTCATTTTAACACTATACGACTCCGGGTACATTGAAGGCAAGATAGAAATTGAACAAGCGATAAGAAGCAGGTAATGTGGCGCAACAATATATTTGCTTTTTATAGACCCCCAAGCAACACCCCACCAAAATAAGGTAGTAGGATGTCTATGGCATCCTTGTTCTATTTATCTATAAGCGCATGCGTTAGGCATAGGCATTTTTTTAAACCGGTAACGTTATTGTAGTTTAAGTAGGGATCCTAATTTATTTCTTGCAATTAAAATAGCCTATATTAATCAGTGATAATGTAGCAATCAAATGGTGAAAGAATTTTTTTAATCCGTCCAGTACTTTTTGAGTCAATTCGTTACAAACATACTTTCATACAAATCTTGCTTCTTTATAATATTAAAGTATAGATAGCTAAATATTGTGAGATTTTTTTTACACAGCTTGGTCTAGTCAAAGTAAGGTATGTCTAGACTAGGACGAATGGACCAATGGACGCGCTATCTTACCATTTGCGCCTATCCCGATCGCCTATCGAAAATATAATGTTTCTTTTCACTCGCAAGTATAATTTTATTTCATTCACATAACTATTTTAACAATAACCAATATTTATTGAAATATACCAACTACTTAATCGGCCTATATTCAACATACTTTCATTCTCTATAAACATTATACAAAGAGTTACCATCTCAAATAAGCCGAATAATATTATGTCAAATTCGTACTGCATACCTACATTTTTCTATTTGCAGTTGTGATACAGTGATAACATTTCATGCAAGAGTAAGAAAAAGTTGGTTGAACGTGATTTCATACTTTATTGAGTACATTTCACATCCATTGGTTAAATCGTCCTAGATTCTAGACTTTTAAAATTAAATTACTACCTACTCTGAGTAAGACTCTGAGTGAGTCTAAGGTCTAAACAATCTATCGACCGTGGATTCATTTATGGCGGGCGTTAAAGATACATTCATATTTCACTTACGTTAATAGCTGTACTTTACAGTGATTCATTCCTGTTAGTGTAGCATTGGTCATTTCATACTTGATATTGAAGACTTCTCCGTGTAGGTTCTCTACATAAAGAGGATCTATCGAATGATTTTGGATATCAGATGCCAGCGTTTTGTAAATATTGTTTGCTATTCTTGTAGTACATGCGGTGTCGCATAATTCCTGACCTGAAATTTAATAATAAAGGGTTACTTTTTATTACAAAATCTACAACGACACAATGGGTCTGACAAACGTTTTTTACTTTAAATGGTAACACACTACGGTCACCCATTCCTGACTAGCCATAGCGAAAGAATCTTAACTCAGTGATCGTTTACAGTACTTCTTGCTGATACTCGTATATCACAAATATTGAAAACAGTTTCTTAAAATGGTCTATACGTTCCACATTCTAATCCCCATTGACCCCGCTAGAGCTACAGCCGAGGCACTCCACATCAATGCCGGTCACATCAGGTCCGATAGAGGTTTTATTCCGCGTACTCTTAGATTGTGGAATGAACTCCCTGTCTGGGTTTTCCCGAACGTCTACAGTATAGGGTTCTTCAAAAGGGGTTTTAGAAGGTTTTTAAAGCGTCGGCAGCGCGAGTGCTGCACCTCTGGTATTGCAAATTTTTATAGGCTATGATGACCACTTTCCATCAGGGCGGTTTTCCACCAAAGCCGTATAAAAAAAATTTGGTCATGAAGTTATGACGTATGTGATGCGGACTGATCGTCCGCCCTGCGTTGAGGAGTTCGACACATTTCATGTGCATCAGTCAGATCAGCCTTTCACGGTCGTAGGGTCTAAGGGACTCCACCAAAATCTCCGGGACCCAAGTTACTTCACCTGCTAGCGGTGTACCCACCGATCAATGGACAAGGCAACGATGTAGACGCCTTTAAGAGGTTGGGAGATGGCGTTTCCAACTGTACGCGCCTGCCTCCGCTACAGGTCGTAACGAAGGTCAGAAGGTCGGTGAGTATCCAAAATATGTATATTTTGGCTGTACTGTGTTAAGTCAATCGAAGAATTAGCTTAACACAGTACACGGTAGTACCACAGCCTGAATATCGTACAGGTTTACTCTCTTTTTATATTGTAGTATAAAAAGAGTGTTCGGCATTTGGGTGTCGACTGGTTACTACAGTCTCAATATGGAGACATATAGAAATGCATTGTGTTCGCACTGTGTTATGCGCATGCTTACTGTTCGACTTACCCTATAATAATAATGCGATATAAAATAATATTATTTAAATTTAAGGCAAACTAAGTTTAGTCGACTGTTCTCACATAACTCCAAAGAACAATGTATATTAATTAAGTAAGCCATACCTACATTCAAAAAGAGCATCCATGCAGTTTCTTGCCAGATTCTTCTCTATGAAGGGTAGGCTGCCCTTGGAACTGACTATTTATAAGTGCTTTAAATGGTCTATATATTAAAAAGATATATTTCAGTGATACAAAATATGGCAGCTTTGTAAATAAGTAATCTGGAAAAGGACGTGGTCCGTTGGTTTGGTCACGTCCAACGAGAGAGTGAGGAATGATTGACATAGAATATAACTGTGCGATAGTAGAGGCTAGAAGGGATCAGGGTAGAAGGAACGACGATAGAGGTAGACGGTAGACGTTTTTAAGATGGTTAATTAGTGATAATAAACGTTCATGCGTCAGACGGCTGTTAATCTCTGACGAAAGAGTGGTTATTGAGTGTATAATAAGGTTGGCGAGAGGCACGAAGTTCGAAAATAGCCGTGGGCCTCATTTAAACACTTATACGAAAACAACGGGAGAAGTATACACCATACTCTGACGTGCATGTATGAAACAATTAATTAATCTGCAGGAATTGATAGATTTATTCATTTCGAATCCTGGCGATCAGTCCTTTCTGACTACCCCGCCAGGGATACAGCGTCCATATAGTAAGATTGTGAACTTTTACTTACACTGGGCATTTTTCAATAAAATAAATAGAAGTGCACTGCATATTGAAGCACGACCCATCTTGACAGAGGTTTATTTAAATGTCGATAGTTATAGGTTTATTTTAATTAGACTTTATCTTGAAATGTACGTAATTTGAATAAATATTTACTTTGCTATGTGTATCCAAGGCTAAAGTAATATGAAAACAGCTAATTAAAGTTGAATATTGTGAAATACGATATAATTTATTATTATCTTTGTCGCGTAATGGTATTCGTGTGCAACTTGAGGTATCGGATTTGATGTTTAGGTTTGACAATTAGTTGTGTGTCCCGCAAATATGTATTTCAGAGTTAACATGTTTTCTATGTATTTAGAAACCGTTCCCGTTAGTGACCGTTCCCGTTGTAATACAGCGAAATAATGTAGCCTAAGTTACTCCTTATAACATCAGCTATCTGCTAGTGAAACTCCAGTTAAATTCGGTTTAGCTGTTTCAAAGATTGGCCGGAACAAACAGACAGACATGCAAAGAAAAATTAAAAGAAACAAATTATGTGTATCTTCCGTATATACAAAAAGAGACCTAATTTATATATACGATTATTTTTTTAAGAAGGTTAATTAGTGATAACGAACGTTCATGCGTCAGACGGCTGTTAATCTCTGACGAAAGAGTGGTTATTGAGTGTAAAATGAGGGTGACGAGAGGCACGAAGATGGAAAATAGCCGTGGGCATCATATCAAACAATTCCTCAGAACATAAACCGTTGTACAGGCGATCACGCATAAGGAGGCGAAGTGTTTCCTGTTGCGAAGGGTCTTGACACCGCGTGCTGGTAGAGGATTCTCATAGCTCGCCTTTCTACCGACTCGAAAGGATGGAGCTGGTTTCAGGTGCGCCAGCCCAAAATTGATGGCAGTACTCCATGCTCCGTGACTCCATGCCATCTCCACAGTAAAGTATTGCCGCGCCCCGTTGAGCGCTCCGCCAGCTTATTCTCAAATAAATGACTATAGTATTGGACGTCACTATAGATCTCAACACCCCATCCCAATACTATTGGAGATGAATTAATTACAACCCTAACACTTCAATGAAGAATAGCCACATAAATTTAGATTTAGGCCTAGTTTCTTTACTGCTTTAGCTCGTATGCTATGTACTGACTGTATTGTATGTGGTAAAAAATTTAACAAATAGGCTAAGTAAAGGAAATTGCAAAAAAAATGCTGTAGCAATATTAATCTATTAGATTTTTTTTTACATTAACGTAAGTACGTAGAAGGGATTGGGAAGACTTTGGGTAGAGGTCCTAAATTCGATTTATAAAATAAATATTTCGAGTAAAGTTTGTTTTTAACTCTTAGTAACAAGTTTTTAATAAAGTATCAAGTGCGACGCACCAAGACAAGACTTAGATAGTGGGAGGGTTTTTGGGGTTCAAACCTCCCACCCGAAATGTTAATGATATTAACAGTAATCATCATCCGAGCGTCTGTTTTAGTTGTAGATATTCACGACCAGAGTTTGGTGCCAAGAAGGTTATCGCCATATTACGCCTTCACACCTTAACCTGCTCATGTCCGCCAGTTCGATTTTGTCAGTATCTGGGCAACCATAGAGGCTACGCATGTGAGTCCCTGATGCTGAACTGAACAAAACCGGACTAATTGACCTGTCGACCTAAAGTCTGGTTAAAAATAAGAAAAAAAAATTGGAATAAGTACTTAAACATTAACACATTAGTACAAAATTGGAAGTCAGCCAGTACCCCCCCCCCCCCCCCCAACAACAACCTGGCCACGCCCGTGTACCTACCCATAGATAAAATGTAAATAAAATTTTAACAAAATAACAAATATAATGTGGGACACTTTTTACACAGCGCAATCTAGCCCAAAGTAAGCTATAAGTAGTACTATGGGATTTAGACAACTGATATACATACTTAAATATTTCTAAACACACACATATTATACATAATAAACTACCAAACTCCGAAACCAACATTTGTGGATCACACAAATGTTTGTTCCGACCCGGAAATCGACCCGGGACCTCAACGCGGCAGTCGCATAGCTACGAGATTGAAAAAATCGGTGGCGCAGTGTAGACAAGATCGAGGCAGACAAGATTATCTTGTCTGCCTCGATCTTGTCAAGATAATAAGTATTTTCTAGTGTTAACGAACTCGTTTAGGTGGAGCCGCGTGGTTTGGCTGTGAATAGTTACTGAAAGATATTACAGGCACACTGCACTGTCTTAAAACCCTTTTCGACAATATTTAAAACACCGCCATCTGTTGACTATCAATTGAACCTATCTAACTGGCTTTTTTTTTAATAATTATTTAATGGCCTGGTTCCTAAGACCTTTTAGCCAAATCTTAATTTTTATGTCATATTTTTTCAATCTTATCTTCTAATTAGTCCTGTCCAGTCGATGTCGTGTCCTCAGGCTACGTCCTGGTCCTTGCCCTCAGTATAATGGTGATTCTTATACTAAGGTTGTCAGTGGACGTTTCGCGGCAAGAGAGAAAATAGCATTTCACTGCATTTATATCATTGTCTTTCACTATAGTACGTTAACACAACTTTTATGTCCAAGAAATCACCACTCCCGCACATAAAACAAGATAAATGCACTAGTTTTAGAAAATAATATAAAGCAAGCGTCCGCACTTGTCACTCTTCCCGCCAAATGTCCTATCTAACTGGTGTTTTGTAGTAGCACATATAATATAATATAATTCTTATAGTAATAGTAATACTTATATCTTAGTTAGTAAAGGACAGTGACCACTCTCTATGGAGTTTTGGCCTAGAAGCGAACAATTTTGTAGCGCCTTAAAAATACTGCTATTACATAGCTGAGACTATGTAGAAACCCATGATATAGATTTTTTTGTAGGCAGGTAGTTTTAAAAAAAAATATAATAAAACTGCAGTTTTATTCTCAATTTAATTTTCAAATGTGATCATTATCATCTTCATATGTTAGTAAAACAATGTCTAGGATTGAGCTGGAGGAGTAATATTTTCACCATACCTTACCCAACTTAAGTATCACATCACAAACATGATAGTAATGACCAATGAACAATAAGTGTTTGGCCGACAATGTGGCCTTTAAAATACTACATCAATATTATATAGAAAATAAAAAAAGCATTATTTTTTGTCACCAAGTATAAGGAAATTATAAATGGAATTGGCAAATCAGACATTGCTGTAGAATATATCATATATACTTTGTTTATATATGTACTCTGAGTCACCTAGAAACTTAATATCTCTCTTCATAGTTGCAGTTCAGGAGAAAAAACAATGTAATAGAGTATTAGCGGCTCTCTTCAAATCTGGCAAAAAGATGGTTCCTTCTGGGTTCTATTATTTGACTTGAAAATTATTATGTCCTTACAGATTGCAAGTAACTTGCCCCTTGGGCAAATCCAACAAGTATGTCAGGTTCTGTCAGATGCTCTTAACTGAAACAAAAAAGGCAATGTAAAGTACTTGAATAGGTATATGTAACAAACCTGTAGGTAAATGTTGATGTAAGGGGCTCCAAAATAATCTATGGCAACAAGCCATATATCACCTGCAGGTAATGCAGCTACTGGCTAGCCCACTGAACTGATTAAAAACAATTGTTTTAACATTTTAAAGCTATGTTGTGGAAAAGTAATACAGTAGTAATTATAAATATCAAAAAGGGGGCAGAGTGTAATACAATAATATACTGAATAACATTATATTCAATAAATTATTATAATATAAGAAGTCAGGAGTGAGGCACAGCTCTATGTATATGTATGTTGGTCACTTTTAAAATACATACCTAATAAAGTAAATCCTTCAAAATCAATAAAAATCAAAAGGAAAAAAGTACCTCAAGTAAGATAATACTTTTCATTGTTTATCTACACTTAACTTACATATAGGACTTATATACATGTGCATCTGGGTCTAAAAGTACTAAAAGTAAGTAAGCGACCATTTATAACAACCTACTTGAAATTAAACAAAACTTACTACTCAGAGTACAATCCACTGAAGAATTACATGTGGCACTTCCATCAGGTCAAGAGTTATGACGACTTCTGTGTGTAATATCATTACCACAACAGATTCAACAAACAACAAATGCCATTGTCTTTATTACAGAACCCAAAAAGCCATGGTGGTCGTGAGAAGTTGAATTAGTTATTATAATACAAACGCGAACTAGGTATATAATTATATAGTTGAAAATATAATTTTAAAGACGCTTTGTGTTGTTTATTTGTTTACAATACATGCAAGGTCGTTCGACTTCGATGACAGGTTTGATCAGTGTTGCTAGATGATAAAAACTAGAATACCCAATACGGTTTATCTTTTATAAAAATATGCATTTATTTAAACATATTTAGTATTTTAAAATACAGAAGTATTTTAAAAAAAACAATAAAATAATTACACAAAACATTTAGCACAGATTCAGTTATTAAATGAAATAGTAGTGACTAATAAATAAGGAGTTTCGACTTTTAATTCTCCCTACTCTTGTCATTACTTTTATTTTATGCAACACAAGGGTGACAATCAAAATAATATCCGTTTGTAAGCCAAGACAAATATTTTTTTTAATTCGTTTTGGATATCAGATAAGTGGCTACAACCAAATTGTCATTAATATTTATTGTATAATAAATAAAAATTATTACAAGTTTTATAACTTTCCAAAACTGCTGTCCCCGCTCAGGCCAGATGCGGTCACTGTCCTTTGATTAACATATATTATATTTAAATGATAGACAAATTGTTTAAAATTTAATTGTTAATAATGCACGTAAAGACTATTCACCAAATCTCAATATACTTGAAAAAATATCTGATTCATAATATTATTACGGTGATATTTCCGTGGGAATACCGGAATTTGCTTCCTTAGTGCTGAATAAGTCACCTAAAGACTACGTTCACCAAATCTTAATTTATATGTTATAATGTTCGTTCAGGTAGAGATTTTGATTGCAAGTTGGTTCTAGAAGAGAGAACATATTTGACGTCTACCTGGCTAAAGTCATCACAGTGATTAATGCTTTTAGAATGGAGAAAACAAAAGGGTCAAATCTATCTATCAAATACAGCTTAAATTGGAGCGTAGTTCATGTATATTACGTGAGTTTTTATTTCACTTCAATACATGCAGTATTCAATAAAGTCCACTGAAAACCTCAGTTTAAGAATTACCATTATACTGAGGGCAAGGACCAGGACCTAGGACTGAGGACACGACATCGACCAAGACTGGACAGGACTAATTAGAAGATAAGATTGAAGAAATATGATAGAAAAAATAAGATTTGGCTAAAAGGTCTTTGCAACCAGGCCATAAAATAATTAATTAATAAGCTGTCAATTTGATATTTATCACAATTATTTACCTTCTCGATTTATTTTTGTGTACGGAAACAAGTGGATAAACACCTAACCCGCGTAATAATGTCTGTTATTGCTGTTGATAATATTCCTCCCAAGGTATTTGAGTCATTTTTACATATACAAGATTTTGCCGGTGTACGCAGGCTTTTCGTTCGAATTTTAGCTTAACTCTGAATTCTATTTCATTCCTTTCCTAATTTACAGGTTAATTTAAAGGATCTTGTGAAAGAGCTACGGAAACCTATACGTGGTAATTTTGAAGCGCTGAATTTTGGAAAAAAACCTAACCCAAATGGTTCAAAAATTTGCTATATTCAGCTCTCTGAAAAACTAGATCCTGTACATGTCGTGGAAAATATAAACAATTCAAGAGTAAAGTATGTTGCATATGTACCTAATTATGTGCCTGATGTAAGTATACTTATGTATTCAATCATATAACACTATCTACCTAGGCAGATCATAAGTATTGTCACACAGTAAAAACTTTTCTTTTATTTTCATGAACAATTCGAATTTCGAATTGTTCATGAAAATAAAAATGTATACTTTTAAGAATTTTACTCATTTTTAAATATGGAGTGGACGCTTAAAGAAGACCGTGTTGCAGTTATTGCTTTGCATCGTTGCGGTTACGCGCCAATTCAAATTTTTGACGTACTGAAAAATTTGAATATAACCAAAAGATCCGTTTATCGTACCATCAAACGATACAATGAAGACTCTAGTGTAGATGACAGGTCAAGAAGTGGTCGCCCTCGGTCTGTTAGGACTCCAGCAGTGATAAAAGCTGTGAAGGCGCAAATTCAAAGAAATCCCAAACGTAAGCAGAAACTGTTGGCCCTTCAGATGGGGTTAAGCAGAACCACGGTGAAAAGGGTGTTAAATGAAGACTTAGGGCTTCAGTCATATCAAAGAAAAACCGGGAAATTCTTTTTTCGGATGAAAAAATTTTTACCGTAGAAGAGAGCTACAACAAACAAAATGATAAGGTGTACGCACACAGTAGTGAAGAAGCGAGCAACCGTATTCCGCGTGTCCAACGAGGTCATTTTCCACCCTCGCTCATTATTATATTGTTGGGAGTTTCTTATTGGGCTTTAACAGAGGTACATTTTTGTGAGAAAGGTGTAAAGACGAATGCAGTTGTGTATCAATACAGTCCTGACGAACCTTGTGGAACCTGTTTCTCATACCATGTTCAATAACAGGCACTGGGTATTCCAACAAGATTCGGCGCCAGCTCGTAGAGCGAAGAACACACAAGACTGGCTGGCGGCGCGTGAAATCAACTTTATCCGGCACGAAGACTGGCCCTCCTCCAGTCCAGATTTGAGTCTGTTAGATTACAAGATATGGCAACACTTGGAGGAAAAGGCGTGCTCAAAGCCTCATCCCAATTTAGAGTCACTCAAGACATCCTTGATTAAGGCAGCCGCCGATATTGACATGGACCTCGTTCGTGCTGCGATAGACGACTGGCCGCGCAAATTGAAGGCCTTATTCAAAATGACCTGCGTCATTTTGAATAAACTTTATTGTCATAAGAATCTATGTTTTGTTAAGTTCATTTTGGTATATAAATGGTTACATAATTAATAAACTTGTTTCAATTATTTTATATTAAACATGTGACAGAATTTTTGACCGGACTAGGTATATTATCATCACTATATCCCACTTGCTATAGTCCTGGTATACAACTTATACTTCTACTTTCATAAGTGTTTTCATACACTCACACTGTTTTATGCCTCTCGCCTATTACTCTTGACTGGCCCTTTTCTCAGTAGGTCTTCAATTTGATTAGGCATACATAGCCTGAGGTCGACCTTCCCGTCATGTTTCAAACATATATAATGATAACTATACAAATATGATTAACTAGGTGATCCTCTTTGTTGCACCTGTGACATATCACGAACTTGCGTTGCACCTGTGACATATCACGAACTTGCGTTGCACCTAATTACCCTTTTAAACCCGTTGTGTATAAATTCTACAATGTAGAAAACATGCCCAATTTATTGACATTTATGATTACTGCTCAACTCTCCAGGGTAGTAGTGGGATGATATGTCCTTAGCCTATATCCTTCCTCAATGAATTGGCTATCTAACACAAAAATTGGTTCCTGAGATTAGTGTATTTAACCAAACAAACTCTTAAGCTTTATATATTGGTATAGATATCAGCCTATCACAATCCATACTTATGCCTGCAATTAGTGAAGGTGGCTTTTCTATACCATGCCGGTTACTTAGGTTGGTACAGGATTTTATTTCCTGTCTTCTTTATCATAGCCATTACATCATCTGTTAATTAACAGGTCCACCACTTGCGATACATTTTAACGTATAAGCAATAATATTGATGTCCTTTAATGTTACTTTGTGACCTATAGGTATGAAGCTATTTACATTTAATTTTGCAAAGGATTTCCACCATGTTACACCTGATTTCACTAAATTTTACTTGTACTATTTCAGATACAATCGGTATCAATGAAAACAAGACTAAAGCATTGTACCCCAGCTGTGCGCAAACAATTACTCATTACTCAGAAAAATGCCAATGGTCAGGTAATACAGTTCATCTATTGACAAAATATGTAGATAAATGTATGTCTTTTAGAGTCATCTACGTGCAGGAGTATTATTTTCTGGGTCTGTATTGGGTTGCATAAATTTTTGAGGCATAAATTAAAACTGCATAAAGTTTTTTGGCATACTCTTCGTTTCGCATAACGTTCAAACAGAATAAATCATTAGGCATACTTTATTTTCCCGTAACTTCTTTATAATAATGATATACCCGCATAAAATGTTTATGCATAATTTTTTTCCAAAACCATTATTAGTCATAACATTTATGGGCATCTCACTCACTCTCGCATAAAAATTACAAGTCATACATAATTATAGATTACCATAATGTTAACGAGTACATATTTTTATATCTAAGCTTGAACTGTCTGTGATTGAAATCACAGACAGTTCAACATTCCTAAACATTATGCATGATTCGTTAATAAACAAAGGAATGAAAGTGAATGTAAACAAGTCGAAACTAATGGTTTTTGAAAGAGAGGTACGACGGATTGCTCAATTCTTGTGGAAGGAGAACGAGTAGAACAAGTGAAAGAGTTTGTATATCTGGGTACAAAATTTACGAGAGATGGAAAGTATGACTATGACATTGAGCGAAGAGTTTTAGCAGGAAATAAAGTGAATGGCACCCTCCATACAAACAAACCTACACAACAATAACGGCAGACACAAAATCAGCTAAAGAAGAATACAACACGGAACATACAATAAAAATCCAGAGAAAAGATAAATATATACACATATCAACGCTAAATACAAGAACATTGAGCACAGAAGAAAGATTGGAAGAACTAAAACATGCATTAGAAACAGTGAATTGGGATATTATTGGATTGAGCCAAGTCAGACGGTTCGGATAAGAGATCAGAGAATATGATGATTTCATTTTCTACTATTATGGACAAAAGAAGGGAATGTATGGTGTAGGCTTTATCATCAAAAAAGATTACAGGCAACAAATAGAGAAATGTATAGGAATATCTGATAGAATTGCTGTATTGAACATCAGACTACCTGGTCATAAAAATCCAATATCAGTAATCCAAGTATATGCTCCAACAGAAGAGGCAGAAGAGGAAGAAAAAGACAAATTTTACCGAAGTCTATTTGAAACCATGGAAAAGTCGCATAAACATAAAATCGTACTAGGAGATTTCAACAGTAATGTGGGGACAATGCAGGGAGGAGAAAGATTCATAATGGGCAACATCAGCACAGGAAAAAGAAATAAGAACGGACAAAGATTACTTGATTTTGCGATGGAGCACAATTTAAAGATAATGAATACCTTTTATAAAAGAAAACCCAATAGAAAATGGACATGGATATCACCTGACGGTAAATACAAAAATGAAATAGATTTTATTACATCTAATATGTCCCACCATATTATAAATATTGAAACAATTAAAGCTAAATTTTAGTAAAAACCATAGAATGGTGAGAGCAACTCTCAAAATAGCAAACATAAAACGATCAAGAAAACACTGCAAAACAGCTTCAATTCAAATAATAGAAAAATTATATGATGAAGTGATTACAAAGCTGAAAGAAGAATTTCCAGACATTAGATCTGACATAACAATGCAAAATAAATATTATAAATTAGAAAAGTATATACTGAATGCAGGGAAAAAACTGTCTACAGTGAAGGATGAGAAAGACAAAATTGGCAATGAAGCAAGAAATCTCATAAAGGAAAGGAGAAACATGTTTCAAGACAGAAAAAATAACATAAATAAAATAGAAAATATCAGTAAACAGATTACATCGAGCATAAGGAAACATAAACAATACACAAGGATAGAAACCATGCAAAAAGAAATAGAAAAAACAGGTGGACTAAAAAAGCATTAAAAAAACTCAAAGAAGAGAGACATGGATGCCAAGTATAAACAACTCGAAAAAAGACAAAACCACAGCAAACAGGTCAAAAATAGGGAAAATAGCTACTGACTTTTACAAAAACCTCTACAATACTGAACATACTGAAAATATAGATTGGATCAAAATCACTGCAGATGACCATGAACTAGTTCCCAGCATCCTCACAAGTGGCTAGGCGAGCAATAATCTCACAGAAAAACTATAAAGCACCAAATGAAGACAAAATTTCCAATGAGCTGCTTAAACACTTAATTGACATTATAGACATACCTTTAACGGAATTGTTCAATGAAATATTGTTTACAGAACAAATACCGAGACAATGGACAAATTCAACAATAGTATTGATACATAAGAAAGGCGACAAAAACAAAATAGATATTTACACGCCAAACAGTTTAATGAGCAATATATACAAAAAAAATTCATAAATAATACTTGGACGTATAGCAAAAACACTAGACGAAGAACAACCCAAAGAGCAAGCTGGATTTAGGAGTGATTTTTCTACTGTGGACCATATGCATGTATTAAAACAACTAATAGAGAAACTTAATAAATATGGAAAATTGTATTACATTGCATTTGTGGCCTACAACAAAGCCTTTGATTCCCTATTCCACAGCTTCATATACAAAGCTCTACATATTCAAGGAGTAAATATTTTTATTTACTCCTTGAAAGTACAAAATTAATATATTTAGTATATAAAAACAGCACAGCGAAAGCCCAGCTAGAAAATATAGGCGAATCATTTAAAGTAAAGAAAGGTGTGAGACAAGGCGACCCACTATCTCCTAAGCTGTTCACAGCGGTCTTGGAACAAATATACAGAAGTTTGGCCTGGGGTACAGGAATCAATGTAAACGGAAGTAGACTAAACCACCTACGATTCGCTGATGATCTGGTGTTGTTTGCAGAAGATCCACTAACCTTACAAAACATGTTGCAATCACTTTCTAATGAAAGCAAAAAAGCAGGTCTGTATATGAATACAGCCAAAACAAAAATAATGACTAATAGTATTAAAACCAATATAACAGTAGATAGCAGGGAGATTGAATATGAAGATGAATACGTATACCTAGGTCAACTGGTAACACCTAGCGGTCAAACTATAAAAGAGATACAGAGGAGAGTTAACAACGGCTGGGCAAGGTATTGGTAATTAAAGGAAGGAATGAAAAGTAAGTCCATACCTATTTCTGGAAAGAAAAAAGTCTTTAACACCTGCATACTGCCAGTATTGACTTATGGGTGCCAAACATGGCCATTCACAGCTGCTTCAGTACATAAATTAAGAGTATGCCAACATAGCATGGAGAGAAGTATGCTAGGCATTAGACTAAAGGACAGACTAAGGCTTACGGATATCAGAGAAAGAACAGGAGTAGTTGATGTAGTAAGAAAAGCAAAAACCTTAAAATGGCGTTGGACTGGCCATATGATGAGATCCAAAACCAAGAAATGGACGAACAATATAACAGAATGGTACCCAAGAGATGGTAAACGAAGAAGAGGTAGACAGATAAGGAGATGGGAAGACGACCTACCCAAAGGATGAAGAAGAATAGTGAACAATAGAGCTGATTGGAAAAGTATGGAGGAGACCTATGTCAAGGGACAGCCTGACCAAATAGCGGTGGACGATGTCACACATCGGTATCACCGAATGAAACAATAAAATATATAAGATAGTGTAACGTTGTAAAACGTCACATTGAAGTTTCATTGTTAGTCTTGAGATTTAGAGAGAGAGGAGAGTAGATTGTTGACTCTTTCTCACTACTTGTCATCGAATTTATATAATTTACGTTTTGAGTAGGCAGAAAGTTTTTGAATGTCTTAGCCTGTTCATGGAACGAATGATTTAGAATAGTTCTGTCAATTGGTCAATGTCTTTTGACAGTGGTGACGGAACGTCATTCGCCTAGCTATAGATCGACAGAAAAGATGTCTGTCGTAAATATATTTTTTAAACTTCGCTAAAAAGAAGTAATCTTTTATAAATTGTATAATTTATATAATTTACGTTTTGAGTAGGCAGAATGTTTTTGAATGTCTTAGCCTGTTCATGGAACGAATGATTTAGAATAGTGATAAATGATAATAATATTTCATCACGTCAACCAATAAATGTAACCATAACCTTTGTAACACTAACACGAAGCATAACGAGCTTAACTCTATCTTTTTGGCGCCAGTGGATGAGCTCTATATTTTTAAAATAATACAGTCTCTTAAAAATACTACGTCCGAAGGTTATGATAGCATAAGTACGAGGGTCATAAAGGCATGTAGCAAACAACTCACACCTATGTTTACATTTTTAATCAATCTCTCCTTGGAAACTGGCCAATTTCCAAATAAACTTAAATACTCCGTAGTTAAACCATTACATAAGCGCGGTGATATGACAGATTTGAGTAATTATAGACCTATAACGCTATTACCAGTTATTTCAAAATTTTTTGAAAAAGTTATGCATGACAAATTAACATCATTTTTCAATAGCCACAATACCATAGTAAATAACCAATTTGGATTCAATGTAACAAGTCTACTAGGGATGCTATCTTTGATTTGGTAAATGACACATTACATAATGTCAATGCCCAACATTATACAACTGTCTTGTTTCTGGATATGTCAAGGGCTTTTGACCTGGTGTCTCATAAGTTGCTATTGAACAAATTGGTACATAGTGGAATTCGAGGGCCAGCTCTAAATTGGTTAAAAACTTATCTGGAGAATAGGCTACAATGTGTAGACGTCGCGCATGTGGACTACAATAACTCAATACAAGTAAGTAGGTCTGATTTTATGAAGAATGAATTCGGAGTACCTCAGGGGAGTATTCTGGGACCTTTGCTGTTCCTTTTATATATAAATGATTTACCTGAGGTCACTCACCATAAAACTATATTATTTGCTGACGACATTTCCATTATAGTGACATCAGATAGAAATAACATGACATTCCCACAACATGAAATTGAAATTAAAAAAACTCTAGCAATTATTATAAAATGGTTAAACAATAATAATTTACAAATTAATTTATCAAAAACCAATTATATTAATTTTAACAATTTCAAAGATTATAAATTACATATAAATTATGAGGGGCAGGTGTTATTAAATCCTATAAATGTAACATTCCTTGGGTTGATTATAAATAGTAAATTTAACTGGAAAGAACAAATAAATAAGATTAGCAATAAAGTTACGGGATTTTCGTTTGCACTATATAAACTGGCAAAGGTCTCAAGCAGAAAAACCGCTTGTACTGCCTACTTTGCTTATGTGGAATCCATCCTTAGGTACGGACTTTTCATTTGGGGTAACGGTACAGATATAGAAAGAGTTTTCATTGCTCAGAAACGATGTATAAGGTCCATATGTGATATCGCACCGGATGTGTCTTGTCGCCCCTATTTCAAACTTTTAAAAATATTACCATTGCCTTGTTTATATGTCATCGAAGTAGTGAAATTTGTAAAACAGAACCCTACATTATTTAAAAAAGCAAAAGATAATACGAAAAGGGAAAATATAAGAAACCCAGACCGGTTGATACTTGGTACGGTACCAAAAACCACAAAATTTCAGAGCAATAGTTATTCCATGTGCATAAAAATTTATAATAAAATTCCTGGTCGTTTTATGGAATTACCTTTAAAAAGATTTGTACCAAGTATTAGCTGCTGGCTGTTGGAAAACTGTTTTTACTCAGTTCAGGAGTTTCTCACATTCCGGGATATATAAGTGGCATGGACCAATGTTGTTAATTTTATAGGTTGTTTATTGACTGTGGTGATTGTTTTTGTTATTGTGGATACCTATTGTTACTATAATTATGCATGTGAAATATTAATTAATTTGTATTGTAAATTCAGAAATGTAATCAATTTATTATATATGAATCCTAATGAAATTTATATAATGTAATGCAATTAAAAAATTCATATGAAATTGTAAATTTATTTGAAATTATTTGAATTACGGATTGAAAATGAAATTAATTTTACTTTTATAATTTAATATTTAAGGAAAGTTTTGCATGCTATTGGTTAAATGGCTAAATGGGCTAGTACTATAATTTTGTGAATTGTGATTTACCATCTCGCTACAACCTCATTTACAGCAAATAAATCATTTATCATTTATCATTAGTTCTGTCAATTGGTCAATGTCTTTTGACAGTGGTGACGGAACGTCATTCGCCTAGCTATAGATCGACAGAAAAGATGTCTGTCGTAAATATATTTTTTAAACTTCGCTAAAAAGAAGTAATCTTTTATAAATTGTAAATGGAAGTTCACTCCTGTGACTTCTTATCAATGTTTATATCAGGACAACTATGTATTTCGGTAATATCTTTGGATTTTTGGAACCACATTTATAACCTCGATGACAAGGTAGAATTTTGACGAAGGATTATGCTTTGTTTACAGCTAATTACGAAGTTTACGAAGCTTGGAGAGGCGTTAATGGCATATTTGCCTGCTCTTCAAGATTAATTAGTATTCCTTAAAAAAGTGGTAAGTTCTCTTTATGTGTTCAAATCACGAACAAATCTCCAATTGTTTTTCCAAATCTAATGGAACTAATTTCTTTTCTTTGCAGCTGAAAATGAACTTTTTTTACATATATTAATTCTATTGTTGGATAAAATGTGGTTACGGGCTCGTCATTCTAGTGGAGACGACACCTGTCGCGGTCTGCAGATGTGATTTCGAATCCCGTGGTAATGTAACCGCCTTCAGGTACTTAGTTTGAATTATTTTTGTGTAGATTAATCTAATAATGATGCACGACTCATGATTAGGCCCATGTAACGACTCAATGATCAGGCCCATGTAATGACTCATGATTTGGCTCCTGTTTTGAATCATGTTACGATATATATTTTGACTTATAAGCTGGCATTATGCTGGGTATTCTAAATTTCACGCCTCAACCCTGAGAATGGTTAATCTTTGGCTTACTAAAACACTGGAATAAATTATACCAATAGTGATAATGTTTATAATGTATATTCAATCAATTCGCCTATAAAAATATAGAAAATTTCTTCTAGAGATGCTCTTCAATTATTTTTGGTTCCCAGCCATTGTTAAAACTTTTTTTAAATATTACAATTGGCGCGTGTGAACAGAGACTTGAAGGATTGATTTGAGTATACATTTGCTTGTTATTGAGTAAGTCGTGCATCTTATAGTGATATTGTTATTATATATGTTTTGCTCTGAAATTTGTATATTTTGCTAAGAGTATAATAAACTATTTTGTTATTGAAACATTCTCAACAAATGAAAAAATACTGTTCTACTGGTATATATATGTCTAAAACTGAAGTAATCTTAAACTGAAATAATTATGATTTCTTGAAAATAACCTATAACTTAACTTTTTAATAATACAAAGTAATTAGTTTGTGAATTGTATCTACATATTGATGTGACTTTCATAACTGTTATTTGCTTTATATGATATAAATATATGAGTGAATTGTTATAAATAACATAACAATGTTTAGAATGATAACTTGTATTTACATAATAATGCATTTTGTGACAAACCTAATTATATAGCCTTACTATTTGTACGAGCCATGCATCATTAAAGGTTTAACATTTTTACAGCATATTGCTTTACAGCCTATTAATAGGTTATATTAATATAAATAGAACATAACCATTTAAATTAAAATTATTCATCTGAGGTATTTCCAATCACTCTCGTGTAACTTTACAGCGGAGTGTTCGAAGCTTTTGAAACTTGTTTGAATGATAATATTTTGCTTTTTGACAATCATCATCTGAGCGTCAAGGCCTGGTTGTGCTTAGCTATTGTGTGTATGAGTTTTCAGTGCTTTCTTTGAATTTGTTTTGGCTTTTGGATGTTGATAGCTGACTGCTGACTATTACTATCATCTTACCATTCGGTCTCGGTTGCCTTTGGATATTTTTGCAATTAATTGTTTTAGCTTTTCAATTTCTTTGATCTTTTACTTGTCAACTATGGACAAGAGCGAATATTTGTTTGTGATAATGGAACTCAATTTTCTGCTAGACAGTTTGTTACATTTCTTAATGGTTATAATACCGATGAGACATGTATAGCATGTTTTGTTAAAGATGATCATAGAACGTGGTCGAAGTTTTTACCTCATGTTCAACTAGCTTTGAATAATAGTGTGAATCTTGCGACAGATTTTACTCCTAACTTTTTAATGTTCGGTAGTGAACTTATTTTTGATGCATCTTTGCACTGTGTTTGTACCTCTATTGATAATTTAGATCAACTAGAGATAGGAGATAGAAGTTCTTTTGCAACTTCACTCAATTCACTTAGTGAAATCTTTGTTAAAGTACAATCTTGTTTGTTGAAAGCGTATAAGCGAAATGCTAGTTATTATAATGTAGGGAGGCGAATCATTTCCTTTGGTGTTGATGATGTTGTGTGGACGAGAAGCTTTGTGCAGTCTAATGCTCCTTCATATTTTTCTGCTAAACTTGCACCTAAGTTCGTTAAGTGTAAAGTAGTTTCTAAAGTTTCACCTAATGTTTACCTACTGGAGGACCTGAATAAAGGTACCACAGGTCGCTACCATGTTAAAGATATAATTAAATATTAAATTATTTTGTTTTGTATATTACAGACTTTGGTCTTGGTTTTGGTATTGGTGAGGAAGGAATTTGGTCTTTGTTAGTACGACGTATGAGAGGGAATGACCATTTGAAAGAGATGTATGTTAGGTTACTTCACAACTTTTTATTAGAATCAAGTTCTGAATCTTTCAAAAATAGAACTTAGGATATTACAAATTGATTAAAAATTTATCAATTTACCTTTTAGAATTATCAAAATTAGCCTTTTAGAAATAACACTAACTTTTTCACACAAATAACTGCCATACACGTCAAAAGATCTTATCTTTTTGTTTGTTTGTTGGAACCTTTATTGGTTAACAAAACATTATTATTCCGCTTATATTATGGAATGATATTGTTCTGTTTTGTAGGAAATTTTCCTAGTTTTGTTTGTATGTTTAGGTTATTACTCCTAAATTTTATTTTGTACATATTGTATTCTTATATTGGGATGATGAATCCTTAAGAATAATTTGTTTTATATGGATATGACTTTTGAAATGCCTTTTGATGTTAATATCTGTCTCTTTTGACTATAGGATCACATCTTTATAAATGCATTTGTGTTCGGAAAGTCGGTAGGGTTGTGCCGGTCACATTTGTCATATTGTTTTGTTACAGCACTTGTGCTCGGAAGTTCGGTGGTGTTGAACCGATCACATCTGTTTGGTTTTGTTACAGCATTTGTGCTCGGGAGTTCGGTGGTGTTGAACAGATCACATCTGTTTGGTTTTGTTACAGCATTTGTGCTCAGGAGTTCGGTGGTGTTGAGCCGATCACATCTGTTTGGTTTTGTTACGGCGTTTGTGCTCGGGAGTTCGGTGGTGTTGAGCCGATCACATCTGCTTGGTGTATTTTTCCACAATATTTTTTGTTAGAATATTTTGCTTGTCACAGTACTATGTGCAGTTACTGTTTGACTTTGTGTCTTTGTTTGTCACAGCCACGTTGGTGATGCTGTTTGATATTGAAGTTGTTCGTTTGTCACGACACTTTGTACAGTTGCTGTTTGACTTTGTAATTATTACAAGTTACAACACAGTTTTGCTGATATTTTGATTTTTATATGGGATTGTAAGTGAAAGAAGTCGGTGGCGATGGGGCTCAACCTCATCTTCAGTATATATAAGGATAAGATTGGATGAAAGAGTCAGTGGCTAGATAGCTTAACTGAACTCCTGGTTTGAGAACTTGGTTGGATTTGTTATTCTTTAATACTTACGTTAGGTCAATGCTTTGACTTTAAGTTTTTTGTTGTATCAATTTTGATATTCTTATTTGTAAAGAGTTGGATGATAGAGTCGGTGGCTATGGTGCTCAACCGTACTTTCGTATTTAGTTTAGTGTTGGTAGAGTCGGATGTTTTTCTGAACTCATGGAATGTGAATGTTCTGGTTTGTTTAATAGGTTTTTATTGGAACTATACTTAAGGTTAGTTGGTTATTTATTCTTGTTACAGAATTTTGTTTTTGGGATTTTGGTTTTCTTTTATTGGAATTATTTCCATTTCTTTATTAGAGCTTAATTGTTTGAAAAAGAAAGTTCCTTTCTTTTATTGCTGGTTGAGGTGTGATGTAACGTTGTAAAACGTCACATTGAAGTTTCATTGTTAGTCTTGAGATTTAGAGAGAGAGGAGAGTAGATTGTTGACTCTTTCTCACTACTTGTCATCGAATTTATATAATTTACGTTTTGAGTAGGCAGAATGTTTTTGAATGTCTTAGCCTGTTCTTGGAACGAATTATTTAGGATAGTTCTGTCAATTGGTCAATGTCTTTTGACAGTGGTGACGGTACGTCATTCGCCTAGCTATAGATCGACAGAAAATATGTCTGTCGTAAATATATTTTTTAAACTTCGCTAAAAAGAAGTAATCTTTTATAAATTGTAAATGGAAGTTCACTCCTGTGACTTCTTATCAATGTTTATATCAGGATAACTATGTATTTCGGTAAGATCTTTGGATTTTTGGAACCACATTTATAACCTCGATGACAAGGTAGTATTTTGACGAAGGATTATGCGTTGTTTACAGCTAATTACGAAGTTTACGAAGCTTGGAGAGGCGTTAATGGAATATTTGCCTGCTCTTCAAGATTAATTAGTATTCCTTAAAAAAGTGGTAAGTTCTCTTTATGTGTTTAAATCACGAACAAATCTCCAATTGTTTTTCCAAATCTAATGGAACTAATTTCTTTTCTTTGCAGCTTAAAATGCACTTTTTTTTACTTATATTAATTCTATTGTTGGATAAAGTGTGGTTACTGGCTCGTCATTCTAGTGGAGACGACACCTGTCGCGGTCTGCAGATGTGATTTCGAATCCCGTGGTAATGTAACCGCCTTCAGGTACTTAGTTTGAATTATTTTTGTGTAGATTAATCTAATAATGATGCACGACTCATGATTAGGCCCATGTAACGACTCAATGATCAGGCCCATGTAATGACTCATGATTTGGCTCCTGTTTTGAATCATGTTACGATATATATTTTGACTTATAAGCTGGCATTATGCTGGGTATTCTAAATTTCACGCCTCAACCCTGAGAATGGTTAATCTTTGGCTTACTAAAACACTGGAATAAATTATACCAATAGTGATAATGTTTATAATGTATATTCAATCAATTCGCCTATAAAAAAATAGAAACTTTCTTCTAGAGATGTATTCTATTATTTTTGGTTCCTGCTCTTATGATTAGAGGCTCAATCTCTATCGCTGTGCTGTACCGTGTGCATAAAGTTGGTAGGACTTATCCTTCTGGCGCCTGAAACGAGTTATATCTTTTGTTTGTTTGTTAGTTCATGTCTCCATAATAAGAGATCTATTATTATTTTTGGTTCCTCGCCATAATAAGACAATTGTAACTTTTTTTATTATTACAGTAGGTTACATGTAAAATAAAAGGTTTTTATTTTTTTCTCATGAAGATACCCGGACTTTTGATAGGCTTACATGGGGACATAGGTCCAACACGCAGAGGCCCTTTGAGAATTTTAATCTAATAGGGAATGGGACCCCCACTGCAGATAGTCCACGCCCGCCTTATGTAGAAGAACGGTAATGGATCACCTCCAATGGGAGTTAAACTATTGTAAAATGTGCTTACTATGAAATGGGCTATTGGGTTGGGGGTTAAATGGATCGGATGAATTAAGCTATTGATGAAAACGGCGTCTGCCATATTAATATATTATTATTAAACTTCTGGCAGACGGTGACTCGCCAACTCACTAGATGGGCCCCCTATACAATCACCATAGGCATGATAAGCCTGTAAGGCGACAGGGGGCAACACCAATGTGAGCGGCTTGGGGTGTCGAGCGGTGCGGCGCCGGTTTCACCTTCTCGGGACAGGCCCGGAGCGGGCTTCCCCGTAGTTATGCCCTTGAAAATGACACTTCCACCCCCGAGCATATAGCTCTGGCTCCTACCTCTGACCGGCCAATTAAGGCAAGCCAGAGTTGAGATTTGCAGCACTCCCGGGAGTAGCACTCTTACTGCTCTCCCGTTAGGCCATTCAATCCTAACCGGTGCAGAAGGGCAACAAAACTCTAAGGAATCGGGACCGATGTGTAGCCACGCACATTCAGCTCGCCACAAGCTGCCCTGCGGATGTGAGCTTTTCAATAACTTACTGATACATTTTTTGTTGGTATCAGAAAGTGGATATATCAAAAAGCCAATCTACTATGCCCTCATAGGGTTGCGTTAAACCTATAAAAGTTAACGACTGTCCTCGAGGGGTTTTTATTATTATTATGTTTTTATTATTTTTTTTTTATTATTATTATTATTAAAGTGAATGGAGCCATGTACGCCTTTATGAGCAGTCAGAATGTGTCTAAGAAGGCAAGACTGGCTGTACATAGAGGAGTGCTGGTCCCCACACTTATGTATGGCAGTGAAAGTTGGGTATGGCAGAAGACGCATAAAAGTAAAATTAATACCGTGGAAATGAGAAGTCTGCGAAGTATAGCTGGAGTGAAGTTGATGGATAAAGAAAGGACTAAGATAGAAAAAGGGATGCTTAGATGGGTCGGACACGTGGAGAGGATGGATGAAAATAGACTGACGAAGCAGATATATGTGGCGATAGTGAATGGGCAAACTAGTAGGGGTCGACCTCGGCGCACGTATGTTAATCAAATCGACGATCTTTTGGATAAAGGCCAGGTCAAGAGTACCCTTAACCGGCGAGCGTGTATGAAAACACTCATGAAAGTAGAAGAAACGAAAGCTGTATGTCAGGATCGTAGCAAGTCTCTGCCTACTCCGATGGGAAACAGGCGTGATAATATGTATGTATGTATGTATACCTCCATTATGCTTTTTGTATTTTATGATAAATTATCTTTAGGCGTATAACAATTATGCCCTTTATTTTGCCCTTTATTGAAATTATGCTAATTAAAATTATGATAAAAAAATTAGTGTAAGTTAAAGTTATGCCAATAATACCATTATGCGTTTATACACTCTGCTTATCATAATTTATGCGAGAAAACTTTATGCTGAAACTGTTATGCCAAACTACACTATGCTGAAAAAGATTACGCGATCGAAAGGGTTTCCTTTTTTTTATTGTATCTTTTTATGTAATTATTTTATGGCCTGGTTACTGAGACCTTTTAGCTAAATCATATTTATTTCATATTTCTTCAGTCTTACATCAGTATAGTAGTTGTTGCTATACTAAGGTTTTGCTTTTACTGCTTTTGCATTTTAGAATGTGTGAGCTGTATAATTCTATATGCTCCCGTGTAGACGTTTTCCATAACAACCTAAATGAATTTAGAAAGATTGTATGGGATGAGGGCTTGCAGCGAGTATCACAATTAGATATCTAATTTGTATCTTCTTTCTTTTGTTGGTATTTTAAAATTCTATTTATTGTATTTATAAGTACCTACCTAATTAGACAAAACCGAATGTCTCAGAAAAGCTGTGGTACTTATGTTATTGGACTTCAGGTTTATCATGATAAGTGATGGAAAGAAGTTTATGTTGTACTCAATCTGTTATCTGTTTTTGTACCCTTTGAAATAAAAATTAAATAAATAAATAACTCGATTTTGTGCGGCAAGATGGAAAATCGTATTTCACTGCATATATATATTATTGTCTTTCAGTATAGCACGTTAACACAACTTTTAGTCCAAAAATCCACTACCTCCCACACATAAAATACGATAATCACACTATTTTTAGAAAATAATATACAGCAAGTGTATATAGCTCTTCAATATATCATTGTTCTGTTTACAGAATTACACAGTTACTACAAATGAGATCATGTGTGAATTGCAAGCGAAATATCCCAGGCTATACACATTAAATAAGAAATATGATCATAAGTTGTTTCAGGACTTAAACGAGGTAAATTCTACTAATATTAATAACGTTAAAACTGTATCACACATGTTGTGTTGCCTCTTCTTTTACTTAAATTTGTTTGAATGTGTAGATGGATGTTTGTTATTCTTTCATGCAAGCAAAACGGAATACATTTTAATGAAACTTTATGTACATATAGCATAAACATCAGAGTAGTAGGTTACTTTTATCCGGTAACAAATTTCTGTGGGAAACGGTATTCATTCGTTCTCCAAGAAAATATGTCGTATTTTTATTAGACAGTGTCATGGTGTTGTAAGCTGTGCATTCAGTGGTAATATATAACTAACTATCTTCACGCTGTATCCCTGACGGGGTAGTCAGAGAGGACAGATCGCCAGGCTTCGCGATCCATACATACTTCTTTCGCTTCTTCGAGATTCATCAATCGCTTCATACACGCACGTCTGGGTATCCGAGTACTTTGACCTTTCCGTTTTTGAGCAATCTGCTCACGTGGTCTTAGTATGTAAGTCTCGGCCTACCCTGACCCCTTCTACCCTCTACTTTTGAACAATATATATTCTTCGACAATCGTTCCTCACTCATTCGTTGGACGTGTCCAAACCCACGGAGCACGCCCTTTTCCAGCTTAACGCTGACACTTTCATTCAAACCTGCCATATTGCGTATCACTTCGTTACGTATTCGGTCGGCCAAGGTAATATATGAGATGGAGAAATAAAGTTAAATGGCAAATTAAACTCATCAGATGAAAGGCCGCACTCTACAATCAGCTCTTTATTAAGCTTCTTATGTCACAAAATCTACTAATTCACTAGTCCAACAATTTAATTTCATTACAGAAAATTTACAACCGTGTAAAGACCATAATAGATGACTCGGATGAGCAAACCCAGAACTCTTGCTTCAAGGCAACCCGTTTGTACCGGAAGGTCCACCCTCACTCTGAAGATTTTCAACTAGTACAGTCAACCGTTCATGCTATTCAGGAGGCTGCTGGGATTCCGAAGTCTTTGCTACAGGAGAGTGATATAATTGAAGCTTGTACTGTACAGCCTGATGGTAAGATTATCTAAACATAAAAATAAGATTGAAGTGTCTGTAATTCCAAATTATTAGCTTTCACAAAATTCATATGAAAGTGTATTTTGTGTACTTTCATAAAAATAAAACAATTTGTTTTCTTTGTCTGTTGGTTCTGGCAAATTGCTGAAACGGCTGGACCGAATTTAACAGGACTTTTACTGGCAGATAACTGATGTTATGAGGAGTAACTTAGCCTGAACTTAACGAGCATTACGCGTTGGAATTCGCTAGTTAAATAAAAATTCCTCCTGTAGCCTCGGCTTAAAGAATTACTATCTTGAAGCCGAGGCTACAGGACGAATATATGGAGGCTATTTATACATCTTTTCTGTTCCAGGGAATAATATACCAAAGGAAAAAATAAATTCTCTTTGTAACAAGTATTCATCAAAAATAGTTGAAAAGGTATGTTTCACTCATCATAATACTTCACTCACTCATCACTTACATTTATTTTTTTCTCTCCCTACACATGTTATTTTGTCAGTACTGGTTAGATAGAGAAAAAGAAAAAAAACACATTTATTGAGATGCACAGCTTGGGTAGGTATACAATACATATTAGATAACAAAACTTGCATTTGACATCAACTGTGCAATCCCAAAAGATTGCCATTTCAGCATAAATGCTGCACACCAGATGGCATACAGCGCTGGTTTTCTGATGGCACCTTATAGTGACATTAAGTAAAAATAAGTAAATAACAAAGCGCCATTCAGCCCATTATAAGCTAATATAAGCTTGTGGTATGGGATCCAGATAACCGATAAACATAATTACATATTTCTAAATACCCGTTCCAACCCGTTACTGTCTTGTGATCTTGTGTATATTTTTTTATGCTACTGAGGCGGCAGACAACGGTCCACCTGATAGAAAGTGGTTACCATAGCCTATAGATAGACTATTGCAAAAACAGAAAACACTCAGGCAAAACGAACAGAAACGGGTTTTGGGTGGTTAAAATTTTGATGAATCCTTCTACTTGGGACCAAAAGCTTAACGTGCCTTCCGAAGCACGGAAACGCTCATAAGTGGATAAGCCACAAACAGTAGCCCATCTTGAGTCCAACCGTAGCGTAATATGCTTATCGCAGTGACCACAAAAATTTCATTTTATAGCCAAACCTTTTGTCTGGTTACTTGTGCTTTTTTTTTATGTATCTACTGCATACCTAGATTCCTAGAATAATCAGTCGCTTTAAAATTCACTGTTCTCGATGCTTTTACTCATTTTTTTTCTCAGGACGTGATTCGTTTTTCTTTCACACTATATAAAAGGGGTAGCAGAGGCATATTTTACACCCACTTTTCACCGTGTTCCACGTAATAGTCGGTGAGCCCATTGCCGTGTTGAAATAGACAGACGCAGGTTTTGGCTACCTGCCGTTGAAATAGTTCATTCCGCCCATAAGGCCTTCAACTTGGCCTAACGATTGCCACTTTACTGGCCACCGGGGCCAACGGTTTAACGTGCCTTCCGAAGCACGGATACGCTCGCAAATGTAAATGCCACAAAGTGGTCCCGCATAGCGAAAGTTGCTTAGCGCAGTGGTCGTTTACAGAACACTTAGTCAGGGCGCTTCTCGGGTTTAAAAGAAAATTTATATGGATGCATTTTTTCACTTTTAAGAGCCACGCAGCTTTCCACTATTTAATAAATAATTAAGAACGCGTATATTTCGCACGAAATTGTATTAAAATTGACAGATGCTTTGTAAAAAAGAGTGCTCTTAAACGTTTTTGCCATACATATTACTGGAATCAAACATAGCTCACATAGGATGTCGAAATTTTGTGGTCTTGGTCATGGCTGTAGATCCTGGTTTACAGGAGTCACAGTAATGGGAACGCGGGTGGAATTAGTCCCAATTTAAAAAAAATGTTGTTTTAAAATAAAAAATAAATATTCATCACGCCTTATCCCCGAAGGGGTGTTGTTTGTTACTAATATTTCGCGCCTGCTACAATGAACTATTTTACAGTGTTCTTCCCTATTGATTCAGATGACGGAGCACTTGGACACGTTGGACTCTTGCCCAACCCAACTTGACAGCGCCGAAGAGACAGCGAAGAAGCAAGTTCGACGAGAACTAAAAAAACTTCAACCATTCTTAAATTTTGTAAGTCAATACTAAATGTAACACAAAATCCTTCAATTAAAAAATACAATTTCTCAAAAACTATTTTCATGCAGTATATAATTATATATGCAGTAAAAACTACTGCATCTATTTTCATGCAGTTAACACCAATGGATAAAGTGGTTCTCTAGGAAGGTTTTAGTGTAAAATTTATTAGGTATATGTATATATTGACTAAAATATAACGATATTTTATTTAGTATAAATTTCAACTTGCTACAAAAACAAAACAAAACAACTGAGAAAATCGATGGTGGCACACAGAAAGACAGAAATAAGAAAGTGATCTTATAAGTGTTCCGTTTTTTTCTTCGTTTTGAAGTACGGATCCTTAAAAATACTATATTCGTAGTGACAGAGTTACAAATAGTACATTAATTAACAAATTTCACAAAATATTCATCTTATATACTGTCTTATAGCTACTTCAGCATTTTAACAAATGACACATGTCCTAGATAAATGCAAAAAATAAAACTATAAATGTAGGACATATTTTTTACACAGCGCCGTCTAGCCCAAAGTAAGCTAATATAAGCTTGTGTTATGGGATCTGGACAACTGATAAACATACTTAAATATTTCTAAATACATACATATACATTATACATAGGAAACACGCAAACTCGGAAACAAACATTTGTGAATCACATAAATGTTTTTCCGACCCGGGAATCGAACCCTGGATCTCAGTCGCGGCAGTCGCATACGCTACCACTGCGCCACCGAGGCAGTCATATGACTATCATTGAATATTTAAGAAGCATTTTGATGTGTCAAAAAAAAACATTATTATTGATGCTAATATTGGTAGTGGTTTGGGGTTCCCTAACTCGCACACCCATAAAAATAATTTATAACTTTGGACACACAAAATACAATAATTTATAGCTTTGGATATTAATATTTTCGGACTTTATTACTTTTGGACAATATTATTTTTAGACGATATTAATTTTTTGGACATAATTTTGGACTGCCTCTGTGGCGCGGTGGGAGTGCATCCGACTGCTACGCAAGAGGTCGTGGGTTCGATTCCCACCCAGGATAAAGCTTTGTGTGATGAACACGATGGTTTATTCTGTATCTGGGTGTTATTTATCTATAATATGTACGAGTATGTATTTAGAACTATATAAGTATGTTTATCAGTTATCTAGATCCCATAACACAAGCTAATATTAGCTTACTTTGGGCTAGATGGCGCTGTGTGAAAAGTGTACCACAATATAATTATTTATTGGACATAATTATACCAAACCAAAAAAAATATTTATATTTTCTTTCTAGATCGTTCATCAAGTGGTGACTAGACAATTGACATCGGAAGACCAAGACTATAAGATGAGAGTAAGTACTTATTAAAATGTTGACATAATTTGTGTGCTATCTCACTTGCACAACCAACATTTGTATATTTCTAACGTTAGCTCCGTTTCATTCGACAAAAAAAAATCTTTATTTTGCATAGACCATTTTAATGACGCTTACAAAATGTCATACACTATTTAAGATATTTAAAGTGACCACCGGTTCGGAACGCGGCCCACCTGAGAAGAACCGGCAAGAAACTTAGGAAGGTTTTTTTTTGATGGCCTATTTACAAATTAATATTACTACACTTTGCGTAATAACCTTTTTCACAAAGCTTATTTTTTATTATTTATTTAAATATATTTAATGTTAACTTTCTCATGTCACAGGGAAGCTTGTTGTAAAAGCGTATACAGTTACCATGGAAAGAATCGCCAATCTTATGTAGTCGACTGTGGTGGACTGAAAGGTTATTTTTATACACCATCCGGATCCTCTCTCATACTAGTAAACTTACCATACAATATGTGGTCACCCTTTAGAGCAAGGAATTAATGTCACTCACGTTTTAATAGAGGCGGCTTATGCCCGTTTTCACCATCAATCCCTAAACCATTCCCTAAATAGGTATCCCCTAAGTTAAGTGATTCCCTAAACCGACCGTTTACCTAAGTTCGTTTTCACCGTGTTAAGGTACCCTTTGTTAAGGACTACTTTGTTAGGTGACGTTTCTTTATTGTTGCTAGTGTCGTTTCGTCATCGGTATTTACCGCAAAAAGTATTTTGATGAATAATTTCTGTATTTCATGAAATTAAGTGAAATAATACTAAAATTATGTCATAGTTTGTTGAAAACAAAATTCTAATCTTAATTTTAACGGCTAATAATGTACATTTTATAAAAGAGTGGTCAGTCAGTGGTCTTTGATTCCTTTGCCAAAAAAAAGCATCTGATATGACATGGTAGTGACAGACAGAACAGGGTTTGTTAGGATCTTACTTACTAGTTGACACCCGCGGCTTCGCCCTCGTAAATAAATTTTCCCGTTCCCGTTACCCAAAAGAACTTGTTCCCGGGATAAAAAGTAGCCTATGTGTTATTCTGATGTGTAAGCTATATTATTGTAAAGTTTTATTTAAATCCATTCAGTAGTTATTACGTGAAAGAGTAACAAACATCCATAAAAACTTTCACATTTATAATATTATTAAGATTTGGATGCTACTTTAAGGTTACTTTTTACTTTGATCTTGCTAGCTTACATCTTACATTCGATTTGTGTTTCTTTCTTCATCAAATATTATACAAACTAAAATGGCTGGGAAACCTAAAAGAGGAACATTATTTCTCTTACATATGAAGACCACGTGAGCAGATTGCTCAAAAACGGAAAGGTCAAAAGTACTTGGATACCCAGACGTGCGTGTATGAAGCGATTGATGAATCTCGAAGAAGCGAAAGAAGTATGCATGGATCGCGAAGCCTGGCGATCTGTCCTCTCTGACTACCCCGTCAGGGATACAGCGTGAAGAAAAGGACAAATTAATAAAAAAAAATACTAACCTACAAGGATACTATTTTAAATAAGAAGACCGATGGATGCAGTCTATACAACCTATGACATTTGGGAAGCGAGCAATTATAAAAAACTTTACTTTCACATAGTTTTGTTCGGCATGTGTGTTAGGAAGCTTAATAAATTCTTGTCAGTAAAGTAACAATGGCTTCAGAAACTTTTTTTGATCCTGTTACATGTCGCAACACTGATGCCACCCATATCTGCCACAGCCATTAAGTGGTTACCTGCGGCATAAAATCTTAACGCACAAAACAGTTGACCTATTGGGGACACAGATTTATTTCTGTAAACAAAATAAGATAGTGGTCAATTACATACCTATGTACCTACATAACGTACACTATTAAAATTGTATCTACCATTTATAGTAGTTCGATGCGAGTTACCAAAGACAGAGAGAAGTGGGCTTTGAGGAGGCCTTCAGCCTAGGACGGGTTCTTGCAGTCTAAATTTTACCAATATTTTATTCAATATTAATAAGTTTTAATAATTGGTAGTTATGCTACAAATTACCAAAGTCGTAGGTATACTATACTCACCTATTATTTGGATATTCCAAGTGATGTTCTATTTTATCTAATAAAACCTAACCTATACCTTGGATAACCTTTACCTCATGAAAAAATTCATGACGTCATATTTAGTGAAATAATCATGTCTTTCACGATAAATATGTGGTTGATTTAATAAACTAGTGTTTAAAAAGGTTTCCACTGTCTCTATTGCGTCAAAAACTTTGAAAAAATCATTTAATTCAGTATCCATTGTAGCAACAATACAATCAGCTTATTTATATTTATAACTGTCACTTAACATTTAACGGACCGGGAATTGGGTCCCTATCTTAAAGGAGTCCCTTAAGAGTTTAGGTATCCCCTAAGTGATGGTGAAAACGAAATGTGTGTTAAGTGTCACCTAAAATATGATAAGTGACACCTAAAAGTTACGGGTTGATGGTGAAAACGGGCATGTGTCATATATTTCAAACTGTCAGGGGGCGTCACCGTTTATTCATACGTTTAGACTAATTACTACACACCAATGGCAGGAAACTGACAGGTAGCGTATGCGATTTCGCATACAGTTTGATGTTAACTTGGCACGCGGTATTATTTTAACTATAGTCTCAAGTATTTATTTTATTTAATATATTTCTTTTTTGCATTTATCATCTTAATCGTAGGTGTATCAAAAACCATAAAGATTTATATGTACACCATATTCGCCGCTCTGTAAATACACTAATTTCTAACATAATCAAACGGGTACGCCTGGCAAAGTGAAATATTATAGGTATATACCTATAATAGTTCACTTCCAGGTGTCCGTGTCCTGAAAATAGTCTGTAAAAGAGTTATAACCTTTTTCACAATGCTTTTTATTAATTAACTTTATAAATTTATTTAATGGTAAATTTCTCAGGTCACAGCTTGTTGTAATTTTTTTTCCAATTCCCACAAATTATCTTCCGATTAATTTCGATGCGGGTAATTCTAATTTCTGGGTCTTCACAGAGACCGAGCACGGTGTAACTACTCTGGTCATAATTGCTATAGATCCTGGTTTACAGGAGTCACAGTAATGGCAATACGGGTATGATCAGCCCCAGTTAAAAAAAGGCTGATAAACCTAAGAAACTCTAAGTTTAAATTTCGGGTAGAAGGACTCAGGGTTGGCCGAGACTTACATATTAAGACCACGTGAGTAAACTGCTTAAAAACTGAAAAGTCAAAAGTACTCGGATACCCAGACGTGCATGCATGAAGCGATTAATGACTCTACAGGAAGCGAAAGAAGTATGCAAATATCGCGAAGCCTGGTGATCTGTCCTCTCTGACTACCCTGTCAGGGATACAGCGTGAAGATAGTTTAAGTTTAAATTTAAAGTGGAAAAATGTTTCAATCTCGAGATGGACTCGAACCAGCGTCTTTGACGCACCAGACGTCCATAGGCTACGGTGACCATTTTCCATCATGTGAGCTGTACGCTTGTCTGCCACCCCAGTGGTATAAAAAAATGCAATATACAGATCTACGGCGAGCCAACACTGCCAGACAGACCGACAATGCTAAAGTTCCTAGCGCGGTTCAAACCTCGCAACCCAGCTCGTTCCAAACGTATGCACAACATGCTCCTGTGCACCGTGTCGCCCGACCAATACCCGAAGCTTATGGCTATGAACGGAACCACACTGGGTAAGTATAGGTTCTTCCTCAGGCTCTACCTATTGCTTTGCGAATCTGGCAGTAAATGTAAATGTAGAAGCAATAATCTTGACATTAAATAACACCATTTGTACTGTTACACAATGTTTGTACAAGGTACACAATATGACGACTGGATGTTGGGTTCAAATTATAGTATTAGAATTGGGTCCAGTCGTCTTATTGTGTGTGTACCTTTGAGAATGCCGTGAGGCAAAACCGGTCAGGTTTACAAAGTAAATGTTGTGGAACAGTACAAGTGGTGTTATTTAACACTTTGGCTGCTGCCGAACATTTTTGCGAATCAATAGCTATGCTGACATCGGCGCACCAGGAGTGATTTCAGTCCCTACGGGTATCTATTAATATGTGTAGCAAGTTCCACCAAGTACCATCAATCAGTATAAATAATAATTTTGACGTTCATAAGTGTTACTTTGTGACCACATGAATAAAGATTTTTCATTTTGTTTCACTTCATCAGCCACGCTTTTATCCCCGAAGGGGTAGGTAGAGGATAGTGAGATTCTATACGCTCACATTTCAACGTAAGCATTTTTGTCCCACGTAACAGGTGGTGAGCCCATTGCCGTGTTGAAATGGACAAGCACAGGTTGTGGCGACCTGCTGTTGCATTGCACTGCATTTTTCAAGCCGCCTATAAGGCATTGTTTTAGAGTTTGGGTGTCTCCTATGTATAATATACTAGGTGACACCTACGGCTTCGCCCGGGACATACTTCGAACTCCCGTCGCACCTATCTAATCCCGTCGCTTATAAATTCTACCAAAATGTATAAAAAATTGCCTGATTTGTCGACATTTATGATTACCGCTCCGGCCTCAAGGGTAGTGTAGGTAGTGTGATGATATATAGCCTATGCCTTCCTCTATAAATGGGCTATCTACCGAGCCCACCGGTGCAATAGTCATAAATGTCGACAAATCGGACAATTTTTATGTATTATTGTAATATTTATAAGCGACGGGATTAAATAAGTGGGACGGGAGTTCGAACTATGCGACGGGCGAAGTCGTGGGGGTCATCTAGTTAAAGTATTTATCAGTTGTCTAGATCCAATATCACAAGTGTGCAAAAAAAATCCCACAATATATATTTTACCATCTTCACAGCCGGCGCGATGCTTCATATCGGCCGTTCTGACGTCATCATGTTCAAAACGGAATCCTCCTCTAAATTTCAAGTCGAGGGTGAACATGATGAAGAACAGGCCGAGGATGAGATGATGGATGAGCAAGACGTCCTGGATATGACGGAACAGGAAATGGATGTGGAAATGGACGTAGAAGATTACTAGAAGATCATATGTTCAAATAAAATAAAAACAAGTAACGCGTCCTTTAATATCGTAGCGATGGAATCAGACGACTTCTAAACTGAAACAAGTTTCAAAACCGCAAGTGGTAGAACCTTCTAAATCGCCTACGCACGTATTCATAGTGTCCTGATCAGTTTTGTGCTGGATCCAGAAATATTACCATTATTTCGCAAATATTAGTGAATGGTTTAATGTTCTAACTGTGTGTTTTGTTATAAATATTTTAAAATAAATAAGGCGGTGTATTCTGTTTGTGATTAAATAGAATCGTAACAGTTTCAAAGCTTTTATTATATTTTTTTTGACTGTCTTGGTGGGAGATCCGACTGCTACGCAAGAGGTCGTAGGGTCGATTCTCACCCAGGATAAAATTTTGTGTGATGAGCACGATGGTTTATTCTGTGTCTTGGTGCTATTTATCTATAATATGTATGTATTTAAAAATATATGAGTATGTTTATCCGATTACCATAGTACAAGCTCTGCTTAGTTTGGAATCAGATGGCGCTAATTATTATACTACCCATCAACCTACTTTACTTACTTTTGATGTGGAACTCCTAAGCGGTGCAAGCGGATGACGAGTAATGTGATCGGATTTCTATAGCAATTAGTATGCTAACATTTTTTTTATTAAAATGAAAAAAAAATCTTTCAAGATGGGAGGGGAACAAGTTGAAATTCTTCACTATTTATTGTAATTAATTTCTTAAATAACGATTACAATATAGTGAACAATTTCAACTTGTTTCGAAGCGGTTCGAGTAGTTTAGTAGCGTGGGCAATGTTTGCCCTGGTTATGGACAAAGGTCGCGGCTTCAATACACGTCCTGTACCAAGTTGTCTTAACTTAAATTTAAAAAAAAATGAAAGCTTTATCCTGTAGAACACGGAGCTCCTTCGAAGCAACCGCATATATTGCGATAGTAATCATCGTTATTTATACATACATACATACATACATATTGTCACGCCTTTATCCCGGAATGGGAAGAGCTCACATCTCACAAGGTTGCCTGTAAGAAATTACTCTTAGCGATAGGCGGCCTTATCGCTTTGTACAATTTCATGCAATTTCATTTGTGTCATTTGATACATATTACATATCGTCACGCCTATCTCCCATCGCGGTAGGCAGAGACTATGACTTTCCACTTGCTGCTATCCTGGCATAAAACTTTCGCTTCTTCCACTTTCATAAGTGTTTTCATACACACACGCCGGTTAAGGGTACTCTTGACCTGACCTTTTTCCAAAATGTCTTCTATTTGATTGACATATGTACGTCGAGGTCGCCCCTTACCAGTTTGCCCATTCACTCTCTTCTGATAAATCTGTTTCTTTAGCCTACTTTCATCCATCCTCTCCACGTGTCCGAACCATCTAAGCATACCCTTTTCTATATTAGTCACTACTTCTACCATACCGCAATGTTCCCTTATCACACTGTTCCTTTCATTGTCTATTCTATATATATTGATTCTTATTGGTGTACAATAAAGCTTTACTTACTTACTCACCGTATGCATTTTTGTTCCACGTAACAGGTGGTGAGCCCATTGCCGTGTTGATATGGTGGAAACGCTCGCAAATGTAAATTCTAGAAAGTGGTCACCCATCCGAGGACCACCTATAACGAATGTTGCTTAACGCAGTGATCGTTTATAGAACACCGAGTCGGCGGGGCCACGAGCGCTTCATCTTAATTCATCTTATTGTATTGCCTGAGCTTCAAAACACTACCTGGATCGAGAGCTAGGGGTCTACTTTTACCTGGCTGCTTTTATTTTGCGCCTGTGTCGCGTTGGAGCTATCGCTCTATTTATTGCTCGGCTTGATTTCGCTTTTGATATTCGACATCATTAGGAGCGACTGGCGTCTGACCGTTGTTGCCGTCAGAAGGAGCACCGCTGGCAGCTAAGGTTGCTTGGGGCCCCGGAGATCTCGGTGGGGCCCCTTGCACCCAGCTTAATGATTGGTATTCAATGACATCCGTAATACATAAAATACGTGATAACCTTTGAAAATGCCGTAAGGCGAAACCGGTCAGGTTTAAATATTAAAGAAGAGGAACAGTGCAAGTGTTTTAGTTCAAGATGATTAGCAAGTTCCACCAAGTGCCATCAATCAAGCGTGTAAACAGTAAGTTTCATCTATTTCAAAACGTTTATAAACACTGACACTGATTCAGCGCGAAAGTTTGTGAGTGTGTATGTTTGTTACTTCTACAGGTTCAAATGGCTGGAACAATTTGAATGAAATCTTGTGTGGAGGCTGCTGACACCCTGGATTAACATATAGGCTACTTTTTTTACCTCGAGACGGTTCTGTCGGGAACCGGTACGGGAAAACTTGACCAGCGGGGACTAGTGTTAAATGAAACAACTATAAATGTTAAATATAAATATATGTTAAAATCCAGATCTTTCATAAACAATATAATATCAGAATAAATATTAATGCGATTATAGAAATGCATCGTCAATGCAACAAGGTGCAAAATCGATTGACATGAAACAAATAAATATTAGATTTTCATGAAAAAAGCTTTGAAAGCTAATCGCACAGAACTAACATGCGTCTTTACCATAGACAACAAAAATCTCCAGCACACTGGAATGAAATAATCGGTGGATAAAAAAGAAATTGCTGAACTAATTATACAATAATAGTTTAGTCGATTATAAAAAATACCCGTATTTGGTAGGTATATTAGATTAATACAATTTGTGACTTAGTTTGAACACTTCAATTTTGACGGCAACATTGTTTAAAGAGTATTGAACAATGAACATAATTTTATGCATTATGTACTCGTTTATACGTGTAAGGCAAATAGGCGTTGACGTTTATGAGTAGACTGTGCGATTCAACCATTCTTCGAGTGAGAACGTGGCGTGATCCCCACCAGAGGATCTCATATTGAACGTATCTGTAAAACAAAATGGCCGACGTTAGATTTGACGTTTGTTTTGGCGCGAATGTTAAACAGTTAGTAAAGCGTTTAGTGCAGGGGGACTATTTGCATTGTATTTTTTTTTCGTGTTTCGTAAAAAACTTTAACAGATTTTTAATACATGAAAAATGTCCGAAATATTGTGGAAGAGAGTATTGCTTGCGAATAGTTTCGAATAAAACGATTGCAATATTGTACTTTCTTAAATTTTAACATTGATATTAATAAGATTGGTATATACTATCGCAAACAATATAATTTATAATGACTGTGTAGGAATTGGAAAGCTATGATCAAATTTTTAGGTCAAAAGATTATTGCTATTTTTTTTACTGTAATCCATTCCTTCACAACCAATGAGTGTTGTAGGTGACATAGCGCAAGTACCAAATATAATTTATAACTCACAGATCATGTACAATTGATTTTGATTCAAAAATTTACCAAATTATTCCAAAAATCTAGAAAAATTTGAGAGAGAAGTCTATTATTGGTATTAAATATATATTGGTCAGCAGCAAAATTATTTGCTTCACTGAGAATAAAGTATGAATATGTCGTGTTAGATACACAAAACAAAGTTAGATGCATTGAAAAACTATCGATAATATTAACACGAACAGCAAGAAATCGACACGATAAATGAATTAGCCGTATTTTAAATTCCACTACGCACTGCGCAATTAGATAATTTTAAACACGCATCATTATTTTATTCGCTTCATAACTATGTAGATACTGTGAAATTATAATGATATCTAGCACTATATACGTGGTGACAATAATATTGTCAATAGTATTGTCGTACACTTGTGCGTCGTCCCGGCTTCGCTCACGAATTCAGCTGCAGTTCTCGTTCAAGATTCTCCATCGGTTCATTGTTGGCTGTCATAGGTTATTGAAACACACTTATTTTTCACACATACACAACATCTTAATACAACACGGATGTCTTACGTCGACGTATGGAGGGTAGAGGTAAGGAGGACTATCTCTGTGTATGAAAAAGTGTCCGTCGAAATGCGTAAAATTAGGGTGGCGCTACAATCGCATCAGTGTAAATTTTAAAAACCACGCCAAAAGTTATTAGAGTAAGATAGAAAAATAAACAAGGAAAGAACAACTTCCGCTTCGTTTCGGCGCACTTTTTTGAAATAAGCATAAAGTAAGAAACAATGGTATATAATTAAAGTATTGTGTATTATTTTTCAACGCTTATTTAGTCAATATTAAATAAATTTATTTACTCAGCACACTTCAATCTGTCTACAACTGCTACATTCATACCGTACACTGCTGCTACATTCATACCGTACACTGCTGCTACGCCAGCGCCATTCTGGAAGGTTTTTGAACTGTTACTTACAGCTTACAGCTGGACACTTTTTCAACTTGTCCCCCATATAAGATAGTCCTCCTTACCTCTACCCTCCATACGTCGACGGTCGGAAGAAAGAGGGGGAGGGGGGTTATACAATGTGTTAAGAAAACCCTGTCCGACCCGAAAGGGGCACATAGGCACTTCAATAACATAACCAAAAAAAATCATATTATTTATAAGTATGAAATAGTTATCATTTTTTTAAATGTGTGTTTTGAGCATCAGAATTAGTCCAATTTCCTTAACATATAGCAAATTTTCAAAAACTGACACCTTTGTTGGCATGCGGCAACGAGTTTATGGGATATCAAAAGAAACCAGCGCCAGGTGTAAGCTGACCTTGCATTTCCGAATAGCCCTTTACCTGGTTGTCATGTAAACTACCACATTATATTAATTTTTAATTTATTTTATTCGGGGTAAATATTTGGGGTCATTTCTAAAAAGGATTACACGAATAAAATCACATCTCGATACCTACCAATACCTTCACGGATCGGACAGGGTTTTCTTAACATATTGTATACGTAGAAAGTGTATCATCACATACATATACATAAAGCTGTAAGTCACTGACTATAGAAGTAGGGATAGAGTGTAACACAAGGACATTGCAACAATATTTTTTCTTGTCTAACATGCCATTAGTGGTAAATTTGATAATGCGATGTACTATTGCCGAAAATTCCGTACAGCTTACTAATATTATAAATGCCAAAGTTTGTATGGCAATGTTTGTTACTCTTTCACGCAAAAACCACTGAATGGATTTTGATGACACTTTTAATAATACAGTTTACACGTCAGAATCACACGTAGGCTACTTTTTAAGCTTAGGTCAGGAAGGTAACATGCCAGGTAAATTTTTTGCAAAAATACATAATACTGCTTTCTCAAATTTTTTTCAAAAACTTCTTAATCGGGGAGTAAAAACAAAGAAAACTAATAAAAAAATCTATATTAGGCACAATATCACAAGAATTCACGCGTATTTTTCTAGTAATTCATCCGGCATGCCTGAAAAGAAATTCATTATGGCTGCTTATGCGTATTCAACGATATCATAGAATGCAATGCAAAAAATGTATACCTGCCCGTATCAAGTTATATAGTATATTTATAAAAAAACAGAGTACTCAATTACACTAAAAATCCACATTATATCTTTAAACTCGCACGATTCGCATTTTGAACTTCGGGTCTCATACACGTGTATTTTTAATTTTCAGTGCTATTATTATATAATGTCTTTTTAAACTATCTATTAATTTCATCGCGTATTATAATACTAAAGCGAAAAGCTTGCTCGGCTAAAGACTGACAATATTCAAAATTATTTTAGGTTAGCGTAATGGGAGGTCTATCGTATTAAGTAGTAATTACCAAGTAATTACCAAGGATTGATCCATGTGAACTAGTTTGGTCTAGAAAAATATAAAAAAGAATCCTACAACGTGTAAACTTGATCGATATAATGAATCCAACCACTGAACTACAAATAAACTTGATCGATATAATGACTCTTACCACTGAACTACAAGTAAACTTGATCGATATAATGAATCCTACCACTGAACTACAAGTAAACTTGATCGATATAGTAAATCCTACCACTGAACTACAAGTAAACTTGATCGATATAATGAATCCAACCACTGAACTACAAGTAAACTTGATCGATATAATGAATCCTACCACTGTACAACAAGTAAACTTGATCGATATAATGAATCCAACCACTAAACTACAAGTAAACTTGATCGATATAATGAATCCTACCACTGTACAACAAGTAAACTTGATCGATATAATGAATCCAACCACTGAACTACAAGTAAACTTGATCGATATAATGAATCTTACCACTGAACTACAAGTAAACTTGATCGATATAATGAATCTTACCACTGAACTACAAGTAAACTTGATCGATATAATGAATCCTACCACTGTACAACAAGTAAACTTGATTGATATAATGAATCCAACCACTGAACTACAAGTAAACTTGATCGATATAATGAATCTTACCACTGAACTACAAGTAAACTTGATCGATATAATGAATCCTACCACTGAACTACAAGTAAACTTGATCGATATAATGAATCTTACCACTGAACTACAAGTAAACTTGATCGATATAATGAATCCAACCACTGAACTACAAGTAAACTTGATCGATATAATGAATTCTACCACTGAACTACAAGTAAACTTGATAGATATAATGAATCCTACCACTGAACTACAAGTAAACTTGATCGATATAGTGAATCCTACCACTGTACAACAAGTAAACTTGATAGATATAATGAATCCTACTACTGAACTACAAGTAAACTTGATCGATATAATGAATCCTACCACTGTACAACAAGTAAACTTGATCGTTATAATAAATCCTAAAATTGAAGAATAAGTCAATTGGATCGATATAATGAATCCTACAATTGCACTACAAAACCCTAGATCGAAATATACAAGTACACTTGATAGTTATAACGATTCCTACAACAGAACTACATAGGAACCTCGATATAATGAATCCTACAACCAAACTACAAGTAAATTTGAACGATAGAATGAATCCTACAACCTAACTACATACAAACTTGATAGATATAATAAATCCTAGAACTGAACTACAAGTAAACCTGACCGCTATAATGAATCCTACAACTAAACTACGTGTAAACTTAATCAATACAATGAATCCAACCATTGAACTACACTTAGTCTATATTATGATGAAAGATCATCTTACCGATCATGGTCTTGAGTCGCACGGCACACATGATAAAGTCGTCGAATTGTATGTAGCCGTCAGAGGAACCGTATCTGTGGGGTAAAGAAATTTTATTACAATTTTTTATGCCAATTAGGCGGTTAATCAGTACCTATATTATCTAGGGGCCCCATCAAGATATCAGCAGACCAAGCGACCTTACGTACAAGTGGTGCACTTACTGACTAAAAGGCAACGACCTAGGCGCCCTTAACAGTATACAACTTAAAAACTTAACTAAACTATCTTTAGACAGTATCCCTGACGGAGTAGTCAGAGAGGACAGATCGCCAGGTTTTGCGATCCATGCATACTTCTTCCGCTTCCTGTAGATTCGTTAATCGCTTCATACATGTACGTCTGGGTATCCGAGTACTTTTGACTCTTCCGTTCTTGAGCAATCCGCTCACGTGGTCTTCATATGTAAGTCTCGGTCTACCCTGACTCCTTCTGCCCTCTTCTTTCGCACATATATATTCTTCGTTTCTCACACATTCGTTGAACGTGTTCAAATCAACGGAGCACGCCCTTTTCCAGTTTATCGTTGACACTTTCATTCAAACCTGCCATATTGCGTATCACTTCGTTACGTATTCGGTCGGCCAAAGTTACGCCGCACAATTTTCGAAATGATCACAACTCCACAGCATTCAACTTACTTTCATGCATTTATATATGACATACCCAGGTTTCGTTTACAACTATACTTAAAATCAAAAGCGAAATTATAGCAGCTTCAGCAGCCAAATAAAAGTAAACACCCCATATCTAGGTAGGGTTTGGAAGCAACTAAGAAGAAGAAGAATGTTTTTTTTTTTCTTTTTATATTATGATATATTGATATTATGTATTCATACCTGTGAGCAAGCACATTGAGAACATGCGCATTGACCGTGTACCCGGCCGAGTGTAGAGCATCACGTAGATTGCGTTGTGGAATGGCACCGCGACTTTCTGTGTCGTATAGCCGGAAAACAGCCTGTAGAATAAAAGAAAATGAAATATTTCATTTAAAACAAGAGTATTATAACATTATTAGAAATGTTTCAAACCTCTCATAAGGCGGGCTGTATCAATCCGTTGTCGCTAGTTCGAATCCGGCTCGAAGGACCATAAACAGTCTTCGAAGTGATTTGGTTCTTTCAGAAATTAAGATATGTAACATTACTTAGCTCCAAAACTCTGATATATTTGAAGTGAGCTACGTATATGGCTAGTGTTTAAAATGTTGGCTTAACGACTACTGTGTTACTGGTAACTGGGTAATAAACAGTTAAGGTGCCTTCTATAGGAACACTTGTAAATGGAAATACCAGAAACGGTTAGCCACCTAATCATCGACCAACCGTATTGTAAGATGTTTACAATATCACTAAATATTATAAAACAAAGTCGATTTTCGCTGTCTGTCCCTATGTATGCTTAGATCTTTAAAACTACGAAACGAATTACGATGCGGTTTTTTTTAATAGTAAGTGTGATTCTTATAGAAGGTTTTTATGTATAATTTGTTAAGTTTTTGTATACATTGACCAAACTATAACGATATTTGTTGGGAATGGCGGAAAAGGTAAGCCGTCTGGGAGCTTTCAACAAAAACGCTGCCTAAACCCTTTGAGATATAACAAAATAATGTATGGTGCAATTGTGTATCTAATATAGTTTAACAAAAAAGTCCGCGACGACATATGTCTATCTCATACGAATAACATACTATATTCATTTTAATACTTTAAAAAACCATCATAAGCGGTTTTTTGAAGGCTATTTACACAAATATGCTATTAATCCTTATCATTTTTATTACGTTAGTTGGCTTCAGCATTTCATAAAGATTATTTTGTCCCTTTACACCTTGCAAATTAAATGACTACCTTACGAGTTATCGCAGATTCAAAATAAAGCGCAAAGAAATTAATTTCGTGTAACCATAATTCGACCGCCCGTGCGGGCGTAGGTAAGGTACTGGAGAGCGGTGAAGTAATCAATGAATTTGGAAAATGTTCGTACATTATTGTGAAATTAATAAACAACGAGATTAAATGGGTGCCACGGGGTTCCAAGTATGTCACGGGCGAAGCCGGGCGGGACAGCTAGTATTGTATATATTGTAGTAATACTCACACGCCAGTTACGTAGATCAATCCACAAAGACTTGAACTCTTCGAAGCCGAGTCCTCCAGAGTTATCCTTGTCTAACATAGCGATCATACTCCTGCATACATCCTTTGAGAAACCCTGGCCGCGTAGTTCTGTAAATTTATACTATTATTAGTAAGACGACGTCTTCTACTCAGGTACGCTGTAATATTCACCTAAGTATTTTCTTAGTGTAGATTTTAAGTAAATCTACATGTAGTGTTGAGCTAGTTGTAGATTTTGAAAGCAAATCTACATCTAGAGCATATACATGTAGTTAATGCTTGTAAAATATGTTTTTAATCTAACCACAGTTAACAAATAAATCTACATCAAGTGTAGAGTTACAGATTTTGAAAATAAATCTACATTTAATGTAAATTTTCAAGTAAATCTACATGTGATGTATATTTTCCAAGTAAATATACACATAATGTAGTATTTAGTTTAGATTTCCTACGTAAATCTGCACTAAGAAACCGCTATAATTAACCACTTCTGTTAGCGGTAGATGGATCTCGTCATGTCTATTAAGACCTGGGTCGTGGATTATACATCCATAGATACATACATGTATGTATGTGTGTGTGTATGTATAATCGGATTATGTCAAAGTAAACCCAGTTCTTTACAGGCTAATTCGATTTAGACGAGATCTGGACGAGATATTGGGGTAGTCTTGCTATAAAACTATTGCCATTACCTACATAGAACGTATACAAGAAGACACTTTATTCTATTTTTAAAATATGCTAGAACGTCATCTTGTAAACCGATGATGATATAAATAAGTAATCATAGAATCGAAACATATAGACACAAAAATATGTGAATATTTTTATACATTTGATAATAAATGTATAAATAATGCCATTAGGGAAGGTTAAGTCGAAAAACTTCATACCAATCACATACAAATTAGTGTTAAACATAAAAATATGCTATGCCCAACATTGGGCGCCAATTGATCACATTGGCCCTTCGGCACGAATACAAAAATACTCTTTTAAAAAAACTATTTCATAAAAACTACCTCAATATAACGTCATAAATAGATTAAAAAGTATATTTTTTATGGAAATGGAGGTGATTTAAATAAAATAAAATGAAAATAAATTTAAAATGCCCATTTTCGTTTAACTTCTAATGTTTATACGTAAACATGCGCTAAAAGCAAAAATGTAAAAATTTTCAAAAACTAATTGAAAATTCCTACATTTCGTGTTAGTGAAGCTAAGCAGACATACCTAATACAAAATAATTCGTATACTTTCCAAAACAAAACAAATAAAAAGCATACATTTACATAATAAAATAAAAAAAAATATATATAAAATCTGCCGTCATCATACCTGAAAAAAATGCACTAAACAAAATAATATCTTACATAAGTAAAATAACTAAAAACAGACATTTTAAATGGCCTCCATTTCTATAAAAACGTAATCACAGAAATATATTAAGCGGTGGATGCACCGATATCGATGAAAACCTGTAAAAAACTGTCAGAATTATTATAAAACATAATTAAAATACAAAATGTCTTCTCCTCGCCTTCACATTACGTCTCGGTTGCATCCTTCGACTTGATTAGATAATAAATATAGCTGAACATAAATACATACATACATATTATCACGCCTTTATCCCTAAAGGGGTAGGCAGAGGCATATTATACGCCCACATATCAACGGATGCATTTTTGTCCTACGCAACAGGTGGTGAGCCCATTGCCGTGATTTGTTAATATTATAAGTGACTGCCACCTGATCTTGCAACCACTCTACGGCCACAATTGCCTCATCCGTCAGTCGGGAGGATCTTCGATTTCGTAGTGGGACCCCTGATTCCACAGCATGTACTTAATACAAAAGATATAATTATAAAGATTTTGGTTTAAATTATATAAAATAAGTGTGTTGCCCAAATTTCTAACTTATCACAGCGCTACTTATAGTACAACCAATGTACAAATCAATGAAATTCGTTTATGCATCCATTCGTTCACTCAGGTATTCATCAATTCATCCACTCATCAGGTCATTTATTCACCCCTTCATTCAACCGATGGCTTACTCATTCGTTCATTAATATTTCAATTACTCATTGATTAATTTGAACATACATTCGTTCACTTATTCATTCTATAATTCGATCACTCAACCATTCATCAGGTCATTGAAACGTTCATTTATCTTCTCGTTCACACATTCGCTGATCAATTAATCACTCATTTATGCTCTAAGTTTGTATTTCACACAAAGCATGCGTTATACCTGGACCGCTCTTTTGTGGTTGTGGCTGCGTGAGATGGACTTGTTCCGGGTTGTTCTGTTGAGACATCTGTTGTAGATCGACGCCAAATTCCTTGCAGATGGGTGAGCACAGAGCGCAGAGCAATTGTTCGAAACACGACTGCTCTTGCGGCCCACCCCCTCCCCCTTGAGGCTGAGTATACCCCCCTCCACCGTCGTAGGCCGCTCCGGCACGCTGGGCCATCTCTGTTAGTATAGTGGGAGTACTTAGATATACCTACTCGTGTTATACATGTGTATAATATAGATAATGCAAGATTTTAAGATAAAATTTCGATTAACTATGGCACTAGATATACACTTTGTATCAAATCACAAACTTTTAAAGTATGTTGAAAACCTTAAGCGCAGTGATCATTAGCACCGGGCTAGCGGGACTACGAGCGCATACCCTTACGAGTTTTAATTTTAATAATGTTGTAAGCCATACCTACATTTTAAAATATTCGGATTCTTCTTCTTCAAGGGTAGGCTGCCCTTAGAACCGGCAACAAGAATCGCTCTAATTTTGATATGATTTTAAACACAACATTGATTTTGTTTTTTTTTGTTGTAATTCATTACTATATAATTGGTCAAATATGTTAATCAAACTAATGTAATTACTGGCGTTGAAAAAGAGTGGCCATAAGTTTTATTGCCAGGTTCTTCCTCAGGCTCTACCTATTGCTTTGCGAATCTGGCAGAAGCAATAATCTTGACGTTCATCAGTGTTACTTTGTGACCTAACTGAATAAAGATTTTTCATTCATTCATTTTATTATTATTGCATTATAATGTATTTTTAAAAGCCTGAATATCTAGTACATAGTTGATCGACGAGACAAAACATAATATGTCATAGAAAAAAAAAAAAAAAAAGTAAATTTAAACACAAGTGAATGTAATTTAGTTCTACGTTATAAAATTACTTTGTCTGCCTAACTTCTATAGTGTTATTGTTAATTTAACCGTTGACATTTTAGTGTTAATCAATATTTTGTATATTAGCAATGTTACTTAATAAAAATACCAATAACAGCACATAATAAAAAATGCAATCTATATTATTAAACATATATATCAAAATCATACAAAATTAATAACACAGCAGAAAGATTTTATTTCAAACCATTACACAAAATAACAACAGATAAACATTTTACGTACTTTTTAATAAAGAAATAATAAAAAGATTGTTTAAAATATTTATAGTAAATACTTACATATACTATACCTTTCGAAATGGTTAGCAAAACGAAATAAAAGCGCATTTAAATAGACACAAAAGCGTTATCACAATAAAAAAGGTCAAAAATGGGCATTTTATATAAAAATCAAAATAGCAATACTGTATATAGAGATATAAAAAAAACCGTCTCCTGTCAAAATAATTTTTTTTTTCTTGTTTTGGCGATGTCCGGCTTGGACCTAGCCACGACGCATTTTATAATTAATTTTTCTTATAGTGATAATTTTCAAGTAGATAATGAATATTCTTCATTCAAAAGTAGTAAATTATTCTTATTGATAGCAGCGTATTCATGTATAGGTTTGTTCAAAGTTCTAATTTCTACTGCAGTAAAATGATGGTAAATTTTACTGCAGTTATATGTGGATTTTGGAAGGTAACAAAAAATACCGCGCTCCACTAAGTTATCCAATTTTACAACACTTGTGCACGTTGTCGAAGCTTTTATGATTAAAACACCATCATTTTTACACATAAACACCCAAAAATACACTAGTTTGAAAAATTAATAACGGAGTGGCGACCGCGTCATTCGCTGTCTCCCGCCAAAACCCGTCAAAATACTTATCACTGAAACTTATTGAAAACCTTATTTAGGGTCTCTTCTATAGATGCGGTAAACCGGTCGGTGTTGCTGAAAGCGTTTTAGTGATATTCATTTTTACGACAGTCACTAATTACGATACAGATATACCAATTCTAAGGGCCGTATTCCGTAACGTACTCCAGAAACACTTGAGAGTAGTTTTTATAAGCCAAAAACTAGCCTCAAGCGTCGATTGAGTATTGAGAAACGTTCTGGAATACGGCCCTTAGAAATAAAAAATATAGGTACTTTAACTTATATTACATACATACATACATATTATCACGCCTGTTTCCCATCGGGGTAGGCAGAGACTATGGCTTTCCACTTGCTACGATCCTGACATACAGATTTCGCTTCTTCAACTTTCATGAGTGTTTTCATACACGCTCGTCGGTTAAGGGTACTCTTGACCTGGCCTTTTTCCAAAAGATCGTCGATTTGATTGACATAGGTACGCCGAGGTCGACCCCTACCAGTTTGCCCATTTACTCTCGCCACATATATCTGCTTCGTCAGTCTATTTTCATCCATCCTCTCCACGTGTCCGAACCATCTAAGCATCCCTTTTTCTATCTTAGACACTACATCTTCTGTCATACCGCAATGTTCCCAAACAGCGCTGTTCCTTTCTTTATCCATCAACTTCACTCCAGCTATACTTCGCAGACATCTCATTTCCACTGCATTAATTATGCGTTTTCTAACACACTCAACTTTCACTGCCATACATAAGTGTGGGGACCAGCACTTCTATATGTACAGCCAGTCTTGCCTTCTTAGACACGTTCTGACTGCTCATAAAGGCGTACATGGCTGCATTTACTTTATTTCCTGCCAAAACTCTTCGCTCAATGTCATAGTCACACTTTCCATCCCTCGTAAATTTTGTACCCAGATAAACAAACTCTTTCACTTGTTCTACTCTTTCTCCTTCCACAAGAATTGGGCAATCTGTCGTACTTACCTCTCTTTCAAAAACCATTACTTTCGACTTGTTTACATTCACTTTCATTCCTTTGTTTTGCATTTCCATTTTGCATGAACCATGCATAATGTTTACCATCAACTGCAACTCCTCCGCCGATGATGCTAGTATCTGATCATCGGCGTAAAGGAGGCACTTGACGGTCAGTTCATCCATTTTTATACCATACGTACTTTCTTGCAGTTCTTTCAGGCAGCTGTCCATGTATAGGTTAAACAGCAACGGCGACGCTACACAACCCTGTCTCACACCTTTTTCAATGTGAAAAAAGTCTGTGCAAGCTCCGTTGATCCTGACACAAGCACTGGAGCCCTCATAGAGAGATTTCAGTGCTCGTATCAAGTGGCTGTTTACTCCATACCTGGCCAGTATTGACCACAGTTCATTCCTCACCACTCTATCATAGGCCTTTTCCAAGTCTACAAATATGCAATAGACTTTTTGACTTTTCGCCAAAAGCTTTTCTGCTACGCATCGTAAGGAAAAGACCTGATCCGTGCATCCCCTTCCTTTCATAAATCCTGCTTGTACATCCCACATTTTTCCTTCAGTACAGAGAAGTAAATAAATGAAGTTTCAAAGGAATGGCTGTCTTTATAGCACGCAGTTTTGTATGAATATGTTGTCATAAAAACACGTCGCGTTTATACAGAGCGGTTTACCGGATCTCTGGAAGAGTCTTAACGTATGTTATGTATTTTGACCAGGATAATTAAATATAGAGTAAGAATCCACGACACACAGACCTTAGTCATTTTATAAAAGCTGAAAGTTCTCTGAGAATAAGGCAGCGAGGCCACGAGGGATTTTTCATTTAAATCGGTTCAGTAGTTTGGGCGTGAAAGCGCGACAGGCAGACAGAGTTATTTTCGCATTTACAATATTAGTAAGGATTATCATTATTTATGTTGAAGATATGCTCGTCGGGTCCCAGTAATAGGGGAAGACCCTTGAAGTGCTGGCTTGATGTCGTAAGGGATGAAATGCGTGCCAATGGTTTTACTAGAGAGGATGCCGACGACTGTGCGAAGTGGAGAGAAAGAAGAAGGAAAACGGACCCCGGGCGTCGCGAGATGCAACCGGGACAAACGGTTGGATGATGATGTTGGTATTCTCAGAATTTTTTTCAGTTTTTATAAAATGACGAAGGTATACCGTCGTCGGCTCTTGGGCTAATATATAAATTAGGCAAGTGCAATATTGTAAATAGAAATTTGCTTGATGTTATATAGTATTGCGACTGTTGTTGTTGAAATCCGAGATTTGAATCCCGGAACAAATATTGTTTCGGCAAATTTTTGTTGCGTAGTTTGAATGTTTCTATGTATCTATACAATTATATAAAAGAAAGTTGTCTTAGTTTTACTATTTATAACTCAACAACTGGTGTACCGATTTGGCTGAAAATTGGTGGGGAGGTAGCTTAGAGCCAGGAGACGGAGCTACTTTTTATCCCGGGAACAAGTTCCTATGGGAAACGGGAACGGAAAAACTTCTCTACGCGGGCGTCAACTAATAATATATTTATAACTAATTGAATCAGGCGTTACATGGCGAAAATCCATTTTAAAAAACTATAATTATTTTGATTTCACGAGGCATTATCAAGACTGCCAAACAGTCTTAATAATGCCTCGTGTGTAGGTGAAACACGTGTCGACATCGTACGACATTCTAAAAAAGCGGAATGTAAAAATAACATTTAAAAACAAAATAATTATAGTTTTTTTTAGTAATATATAATTTAGATGATTATATGATTTCGAAATATTTAGTCTGTTATCAGTTGTTTAGATTCGTTCAACACGCAGATGCTATATAAGAATTTTAATTTAAAATGATATGAGACGACTGCAGACAATCACACCCATTACGAAATATGCCATTTTATTATTATACTAGTTGACGCCCGCGGCTTCGCCTGCGTAGAGAAGGCTCCTGGCTCTAAGCTACCTCCCCACCAATTTTCAGCCAAATCGGTACAGCCGTTGTTGAGTTATAAATAGTGTAACTAACACGACTTTCTTTTATATATATAGATTATAAACTGACTATATATACGATTCGATAAGCTTGTGCTACTAATAAACATGTATATGTCTATCAATCACGTCTAATCCCCGAAGGGGTGATTATACGCCCATATTTCACCGGTGGAAAAATTATTTCACATTTCATACTAATAAACATACTTATATGTTTCTAAACACATACATATTATACATAAGAAACACCCAAACCCCAAAACAAACATTTGTGGATCACACAAATATTTGTTCCGACCCGGGAATCCAACCAGAGGAGAAACGGCAATCGCTTACACTACGGCAGATAGTCAAGAGATATTGTTGATAATAGTAGCAAATATGCAGACATACCCTCCCTCATGGCATAGTCCAGGATCTCTTTCAACTCCTGCCAGTCTACTTCTCCATCGGAGCCGGCCAGACGGTTGAAGAATTCACGCACTGGGTCTGCAGGTTCAGGGTTTGGAGCTATGTCTTTCACCTGAAATGAAAAATTATATACATACACATTGTCACGCCTTTATCCCCGAAGGGGTAGGCAGAGGCATACTATACACTATATATACTATTACATTAAACCATAAGCATTTTCGTCCCACGTATTAAGTGGTGAGCCCATTGCAGTGTTGAAATGGACAGGAATTTTTTAAGCCTATTTTATAAGGCCTTCAACCAGGCTTAACGACTGCCATTTTATTTTATTTAAAAATTATATAGAATCAAAATAAATAAATCTTAATCTTAATAATATTATAAATGCGAATGTTTGTATGGATGTTTGTTACTCTTTCACGTAAAAACTACTGAATAGATTTTAATGAAACTTTACAATAAAATAGCTTACACATCAGAATAACACATAGGCTAATTTTTATCCCGGGAACAAGTTTCTGTGGGAAACGGAAACGGGAACGTGAAACTTCTCCACGCGGGCGAAGCCGTGGGCTTGCACTAGTGGATGTATAAATGTGTAAAGGATATTTCTACTTACCCTGTCGTCAACTTCTCCAATACCGACATCTTCATCGTTTTCACTGTAAACAAGATACATTTTCTATTTAATATAATTATACAAAAACGCAGTACATATCTCCCTACCATACTCTAAATCTAAAATGACAATTACAACACAGTGAAGAATTTCAGGCTGTTTCGGTACTGTTCTGATAGCTCAGTGGCTTAGAGCGTTGCCTTGGTTAGGGTTCAAGTCTCGTCCTGAACAAATTAGTAATTTTTTAACTTTAACAAATAATGAATGAATAACGATTGACGAAGAATATATATGGTGCGAAAGTAGAGAGCAGAAGGAGTCAGGGTAGGCCGAGACTTACATATGAAGACCACGTGAGCAGGTTGGAATTTTGCTGTCCTCGCGATTGGCCTCCGGTATGTATGAGTACAAACTGGTAGGTCCTAGAATCCTCTGGATCCGTGTAAAACTTGGTTTGACGAAGATTTTCCTGGTAGCTGCTTACGCGCCAGTATCTTCGTCGAACGCGAGTGAGCTAGAGGACTTCTGGGAGAGTATGAGAGAAGCTCTAAATGTGATAGAAGGAAATGAAAGACTTATAGTATGTGGAGACTTGAATGGATGGGTGGGTACCGCTCGCAATGGTTTTGAGTCGGTACTCGGGAAGTATGGGGATAAAAGGGTGAACGACGCTGGCAAGCTAATACTGGCATATTGTAAGGAGAAGGATTTGTTTGTGGCGAACACAATGTTCAACCACAAACAAATTCATATGTATACGAGGAGATGTAAGTCAAAGAGAAGCATGATAGATCTATTCCTAATGGATAGTCGGCTCCGTAAACAGGTGATGGACACAAGGGTTTATCGAGGCGCTGAGTTGGGATCAGACCACTACCTAGTCATAACTAGGATTAGGGGTCTGTTCGCGGGTTGGCGTCATCGTACCGAGTGTCCTGAACCTGGGCCGACTTATAGCATCAAAAGCTGGAAGCTGCAGGATGCATCCATTAGGGATAAATATAATGAAAGGGTAGCCGAAAAGCTTGGCGACGTCAATGTAAGCAGTGAGAATGTGGAAAGTGTATGGCAGAACCTTAGGGACAGTATGATAAATGCCGCTGTGGAAGTGTGTGGAGAAACGAAAAGAGGCAGTAGTAATAAGCGTGATGCATGGTGGAATGAGGAAGTGAAAGAAGCAGTTCGAATGAAGAAGAAAGCATGGCTAGACTACTTAGCCTCGCGGAATGATTTTAATATGAAAGAGAGATACAAGCTGCAGAAAGTTAACACGAAGGCACTGATAGAAGAAGCTCGTGAAAGGTGCAGAATGAAAGCGGATGAAAGGTTGTCGTCCAATTTCCGGGATAATGCCAAGCTCTTCTGGAAAGAGGTAGGCAAGACCCGGAGTTGTTCGGCAATCTGCAGTATGAATAAAGTGCTTAGTGTTAACAATGACGTCCTAACAGACCAAAGTGACGTCCTGCAGAGATGGAGTGAATATTATGGAAAGATGTATGCAAGAAAAGACAGAGATGCCACATCGGGAAGTGGAGCTCACTTCGATGCTCCGGATCCCGATGTCATTGAAGTCATTAGTATGAAAGAAATAGAACAAGCGATAAGAAGTATGAAATGTGGTAAGGCTGCGGGAAAAGACAGAGTTACTGCTGAGATGATCAAGTACGGTGGGTCGCGTGTCTGGGACACACTATGTCTGTTATGCAACTTGTGCTGGCGGACGGGTGAGGTCCCAGATGACTGGCGAGTAGCAGTTGTAGTACCTCTTTACAAAGGGAAAGGCTCGCGCCTAAACTGCTCCAGCTACAGGGCGATCAGCTTGGTCAGCTTAGCTAGTAAGGTGTATGCAAAGGTTATAACGGCACGAATGCAAGAAAAGTCTGAAAGGTATTTATGGGAGGCTCAATGCGGATTCCGACGTGGAAGAGGTTGCATGGATCAAGTGTTTTCTCTCCGCATGATCGCGGAAAAGTTTCTGGCTCTTAGCCAGAAGGTTTTCTGCGCTTTTGTGGATCTAGAGAAAGCATTTGATAACGTTGTGAGAGAAACGCTGTGGGACTTGCTGCCAGGATATGGTGTGGACGGCTCGCTACTGCGGGCAATACAGTCGCTTTATAGGGACTGTAAGGCTTGCGTGCGAGTAGGGGGGGATGTGTCACCTCTTTTTGATGTCTGTACAGGCGTCAAACAGGGATGTGTCATGTCCGCCTGGCTGTTCATAGTGTATCTGGACAGTTGCCTGCAGAAGTTGAAAGATTTTAATATGGGTGTGAATTTGGGTGACTTTACAGTAAACTGTCTGCTGTACGCTGATGATGCGGTGCTCATGGTCTCATCAGAAGCCGACCTACAGGCATTAGTCACTAATATGAAAGAGGGGTGTGAAAGTAAGGGTCTCCGCTTGAATGCAAGTAAAACTAAGGTTCTAGTATTTGAAAGAGGTGACGTAAGAACTAAATGCGAGATTAGGGTAAACCAGGAACGTCTAGAGCAAGTGAATGAAATTGTGTATTTAGGAAGTATGTTTAGCGCGGATGGAAGATGTGATTCGGATGTAGAACGGCGAGTAGCTGCCGGAAACAAAGTTAACGGTGCTTTGTCCCAGTTAGTAAAGCGACAAAGCATCGTAAAAGAAGCACGAATGGCGATTCATAACGCAGTGCTAGTGCCAACTTTGCTTTACGGTAGTGAAACCTGGGTATGTCAGCAGATGCATGAAAGTAAATTGAATGCTGTGGAGATGCGATCACTTCGAAAATTGTGCGGCGTTACCTTGGCCGACCGAATACGTAACGAAGTGATACGCAATATGGCAGGTTTGAATGAAAGTGTCAGCGTTAAGCTGGAAAAGGGCGTGCTCCGTTGGTTTGGACACGTCCAACGAATGAGTGAGGAACGATTGACGAAGAATATATATTGTTCAAAAGTAGAGGGTAGAAGGAGTCAGGGAAGGCCGAGACTTACATATGAAGACCACGTGAGCAGATTGCTCAAAAACGGAAAGGTCAAAAGTACTCGGATACCCAGACGTGCGTGTATGAAGCGATTGATGAATCTCGAAGAAGCGAAAGAAGTATGCATGGATCGCGAAGCCTGGCGATCTGTCCTCTCTGACTACCCCGTCAGGGATACAGCGTGAAGATAGTTAGTACGTGAGCAGGTTGCTCAACAACGGAAAAGTCAAAAGTACTCGGATACCCAGACGTGCGTGTATGAAGCGATTGATGAATCTGCTAGAAGCGAAAGAAATATGCATGGATCGCGAAGCCTCTGTCCTCTCTGTCTACCCCGTCAGGGATACAGCGTGACGATAGTTAGTTAACAAATAAAAAAATTATCAGTAAAAAAATATTAGGATCGGAAGCATGATATCCATAAGTTGCGGTGACCAGTTTCAGATGATGTCAGATCGTTTTTTTTTTGGAATTATAATAATTAAAAAAATAATAAACAAGTGGTTCTGTGAACAGACTTTGGAGTAAATTGAAAAAAAAAAGCTAAACTATTTCCATTTCCCACCCCCGATCGAAAAACGCCCTCGCTAAAAGTTGTTGGCTACATCAAGGAGTGTTCATGCCAAGTTGCATGCAAATCCGATAAAAAATGCGACCTGTAGACTGGATGGACGGACGAACGGTCGGATACGATAGCATTTTTCCCGTACCAGTGGACTTAAAACGGAGACTTTTGTTTGTGGGACATTTTTTTTTACACTGCGCCATCTAACCCAAACTAAGCTATATGCTTGTAATAGATACCATATTACAAGCATATAGCTGATAAACATACTTATATATTTCTAAACACATACATATTATACATAAGAAACACCCAAACTCCGAAACAAACATTTGCAGATCACACAAATATTTGATTCGACCCGGGAATCGATCCCGGGACTTCAGCGCGGCAGTCGCATACACTACCACTGCGACACCGAACTAGTCATTATTTATTACAAAATATTTAGAAAAACAGTCACAATATACTTACGCCATATTGTTACTCTTCTCAGAGAACACACGCAGAAGGAACTCTCCTTCCTCTTCTGGGTCGAAGGTTGATGGGACGATTACGTAGGTGCCTGGGTCTAGCTTGAACCTGGAACCAAACGGTAGCACAATTAATCGACAGTATACATTATATATACATACACATACAATATGCCAAAAAATATTTTGGCATATTTTTTTTACACATCGCCGTCTAGCCCAAAGTAAGTTAATATAAGCTTGTGTTATGGGATCTAGACAACTGATAAATATACTTATATATTTCTAAATACATACAATTATACATAGGAAACGCCCAAACTCCGAAACAAACATTTGTGCTTCACACAAATATTTTTTTCCGACCCAGGAATCGTACCCTGGATCTCGCGGCAGTCGCATACACTACAACTGCGCCACTGAGGCAGTCTAATATCCAGCACTAAGGTGTCAAACAATTAACAGTTCACCTGCTGGAAAGTGGTTACCGTAGCCTATTGACGCTTGCAGCACACTTAGCATTAATAAGTACATATTAGACATATTAATCTATATTAATAGACTAGCTATGCCCCCTCAGCTTTGCCCGAGGTATGTTCCATAAACCTACACCCTATTTTACCCCTTAAAGGGTTCAGTAAACGATACTTCAGTACTCAGTGTTCTGTAAACGATCACTGAGTTACGCAACTTTAACTATGGCTGGTCCTCGGATGGGTGACCACTTTGTGGCATTTACATTTGCGCGTTTCCCTGCTTCGGAAGGCACGTTAAGCCGTTGGTACCGGTTTCCAATAACATGGCAGTCGTTAAGTCAAGTTGAAGGCCTTATGGTGGCTTGAAAATTTTCAACAGAAGGTCGCCACAACCTGTCCATTTTCAACACGGCAATGGGCTCACCACCTGTTACGTGGGACAAAACGCAAAGCATACGGTAATACGTGGGCGTATAGTCCGCCTCTGCCTACCCCTTCGGGAATAAAGGCGTGAAAGTATGTTATGTTATGTCATCTACATCAGACTAGCTGTGCCTGAGATATGTTCCATAAAGTTACACCCCTATTATATTTAGGTGCCCTTTCGATCGCATATTTTTTTCAGCATAATGTACGTCGGCATAACAGTTTCAGCATAAAGTTTAAATTATGATATAAATTATGATAAGCAGAGTGTTATAAACGCATAATGGTTTTATTGGCATAACATTAACTTACTCTAATTTTTTTATCATAATTTTAATCAGCATAAATGTAAAGGGTATAAATGTTATACGCCTAAAGATAATTTTTCATAAAATACAAAACGCATAATGGAGGTATGGATAACCGTATAAATCATAAATGAATAATAATTTGACTAAGGATATTTAAGAAATGATAAGACACCATTGTAAATAATCATCTCACTCATAGCCAGTTTTTAAGCTGTAACTTATAAAACGATATTATAAGTGTTATTTTTTTAGACTAGTCTTGAGCAAAGTCGTAAATAGGTACGACGACGAGCGAAGCGAGGAGGAGTGTTAGGTCACTTGTGACCACAACGCGCGAGCCGAGCGAGCGAAGCGAGCGGGCAGCGGCCGGCGATGCGCCAGAATAGAATCGCTCGTTTTAATTTACCTACTTTCTTTTTGTATTTTATTTATATATTCTATATATGTGTTTAAATTTTGAACTTCAGTAAAGTGACTATCGACATTTTTAATCAGTGGGCATTTCAATCTTAGACAGTTCAAGCTTAGATATAAAAAAAGACGTGTGGCACTCGGAGACTGCCGCGTTAAAGCTATTGCATAGCATACCTTTGTTTTTCTTTGATATTAATTCAAGTTACACAAAAAAAACCAAAAAAAAAACCCAAAAAAAAAGAAATACCCTCACCCTCACCCCACCCTCACTCTCACAGTCGCCCTCATCCTCAGCCTCACACTCACACTTACTATCATCACGTCTCGATCCGTGCGAGCTTCGTACAATCGTACCATATAATATATGTACATATACGTTAAGCCAACGCTCGGCCGTGCTCTGTGAACTTCGTGTGACCTCGTCTCGACCTTCGTCTTAGGTTTTTTTCCTTACGTAATTTTTTGATTAAAGCCCACTCAAATCCCGCGATAAAAACTATGCAATAGCTTAATAAAAATATTTACTCGTTAACATTATGGTATTCTATATGTATGGCTTGTAATCTTTATGCGAGAGTGAGTGATATGCCAATAAATGTTATGATTAATAATCGTTATTGTAAAAAAGATTATGCGTAAACATTTTATGCGGGTATATCATTATTATAAAAAAGTTATGGGAAAATAAAGTATGCCTAATGATTTATTCTGTTTGAACGTTATGCGAAACGAAGAGTATGCCAAAAAACGTTATGCAGTTTTAAGTTATGCCTCGAAAATTTATGCAACCCAATACGGACCCATTTTATTTAATTCTGCAATATCCTTTCTTAGTGTGTGTCTAAATTATAAGGATAGCTCGCCTAAAATTTTGAAGTTGCTAGGTCTAAGTTTATGCTTTAATAGGTGAGTGAGTTATTCGGTAATTTTATGAGAATGGCTGGACTGATTTTAATGAAATTTTTGTGCGTGTGTGTCCGGGTAGTCTCTGCCTACCCCGAAGGGAGACAGGCCTGACGATATGTATGTGTGTACTAAACATATTTTGAAAATTCTTCCACCCTTAGATCAAATAGTACAATCAGTAGTCAATGGTAAACGGGAACGGGAAACTTGATCAAACGGACCGAGCCGAACGTATTAGCTAGTATATTATATTACACAAAACTCACCGAGAGCTAACCTCCCGAAGATTGATAAAGCTCTGCGACCTGGCTGCGCTCGCGTTATACTTGAAGAAATTGATGTCGAGCGGTTTGGGTACATGCCCGTAGTCGGGCAGGCGGTATACTGCGAACCCAATTGTCAGGCATTCGAGTCCCTGGTGACGCTGGGAGCGGCGGTTCTTCTGCATAAGCGCTACAATGATCTGAAATTCAAAATAATAATTATAACTAACTAACTAAATATATTAATATAATGATTTAAATTAAATTTAAATTATAAAGTAAAAAAAATGTCAGCAATGTAATTTCAAATAGATAGTTTATGAAGAAATTGTGTCATGGAAGCATATTATAGCCTGCTAGCTAGCGGTTTCGCCTGTGTGGTGGATTTTCTAGTGCACATTTCCTTCAGAGACCTGTTCCCGGGATAAAAAGTAGCTTAAGTGTTCATCTGTCTGCTACCTCCACACCAAATTTTTTATCCAAATTGGTCCAACAATGGATCTAACAAACGATTTTAACTATAATTACAGAAATCCACAAATTATTGTCTGGTTATGTGTGATATTTATTATGAATGACTATATATATGTAATGTGTTAATTATTTTTGATTATGTATGATATTATTGTGCTCCGTTGGTTTGGAGACATCCAACGAATGAGTGAGGAACGATTGACGAAGAATACATATTGTGCGAAAGCAGAGGGTAGAAGAGATCAGGGTAGGCCGAGACTTACATATGAAGAACAGTGAGCAGATTGCTCAAAAACGGAAAGGTCAAAAGTACGTAGTACCCAGACGTGCTTGTATGAAGTGATTGATGAATCTTGAAGAAGCGAAAGAAGTATGCATGGATCGCGAAGCCTGGCGATCTGTCCTCTCTGACTACCCCGTCAGGGATACAGCGTGAAGATAGTTAAGTTAAGTTTATGATATTATTAATAATATGGTGTATTTTAAAATATTGATATTAAAATATGTAACTATCATCACACTGAATCCCTGACGTAGTAGTCAGAGAGGACAGATCGCCAGGCTTCACGATCCATGCATACTTCTTTCGCTTCTTGCAGATTCATCAATCGCTTCATACACGCACGTCTGGGTATCCGAGTACTTTTGACTTTTCCGTTTTGGAGCAATCTGCTCACGTGGTCTGCATATGTCAGTCTTGACCTACCCTGACTCCTTCTGCCCTCTACTTTCGCACAATATATATTCTTCGTCAATCGTTCCTCACTCATTCGTTGGACGTGTCCAAACCAACGGAGCACGCCCTTTCCAGCTATATAATTATAAATAAAAAATAATTATAGGAATGAATAATAGGGGTGTAAGTGGCTCCCATCAAGAACTCTGGGTCATAAACGATCTCACCGGATAGCGGTGCACCAGCTGACTAACGAACGAGGTAGAATGGCGTCCTTATAGTAGGGAAGATAGTGTTTATTTTCACAAGGAATTTGATACCGGCTGATATTCATAACACTGATAGTTCTTTACCAATATATAACAGATTAGACGTCAGTCAGTCTGGTAGTGGTGGAACCAAAAGTTATAAAATGCCAATAAAGCTAGACCTCCAAATTGAATAAGCGCCCATACAACTCAAAGGTCTATGTTAATTGGTATTATCTATAGTTTATTTTTTTTAATAAAGTAGAAAAAGACAGTTCGATTCGAGACGGGGATTAAGCCCGTGGCGGTTAAAATATGGTGGAGAATTTCAACTTGATTCGGTACGGTTCGGGTAGTTCAGTGGCTAGAACATTGCCCTGGTTAGGCAAAGGTCACGGGTTCAATCCCCGTCTCGAACCGAATGGTCTTTTTTCACTTTATCAAAAATTTATGAAATATTTAGCAAAATGATTTCTTTAAAATTTTTTCTATAGTTTAAAAAACCCGACAACTGCTACAGGTGATTTAAGCGTCGTAAAGTTGCATATCTGGTCATATGAGACACGAACGATACATAACATAACATACTTTCACGCCTTTATCCCCGAAGGGGTAGGCAGTGGCGTAATATACGCCCACGTTTCACCGTATGCTTTGCTTTTTGTCCCACGTAACAGGTGGTGAGCCCATTGCCGTGTTGAAATGGACAACCTATTATAATTTTACTCACCGTACACTTATTTTCCTCTTCACCTTCATCCACATCCGTCAACGTAACCTGGTACTGAGGATTACGCCAAAACGTATCGATGTAGTTACGACAACCTCCTGCCGTTACACCTGCGAATAAAATAAATAAATAAATATTGTGCGACACTTTTCACACAGCGCCATCTAGCCCAAAGTAAGCTAATTTAAGCTTGTGTTATGGGATCTAGACAACTGAAAAACATCGTAATAATATTATAAATGTAATGGCTAATGTAATGGCGGTTAGAAAAGAGTGGCCATGAGTTGCCAGGTTCTTCCTCAGGCTCTACCTATTGCTTTGCGAATCTGGCAGTAAATGTAAATGTAGAAGCAGTAATCTTGATGTTCATAAGTGTTACTTTGTGACCTACATGAATAAAGATTTTTGATATTGATTATAAATGCGAAAGTTTGTATGGATGTTTGTTACTCTTTCACGTAAAAACTACTGAATAGATTATATTGAACGGGACAACTTCTCTACGCGGGCGAAGCCGCCGGCGACAACTAGTAAATAAATATTGTGGGACACTTTTCACACAGCGCCATCTAGCCAAAAGTAAGCTAATGTAAGCTTGTGTTATGGGATCTAGACGACTGATAAACATACTTTTATTATTTGTAAATACATACATATAATTTATACTGTTAATTGATGGCACTTGGTGGAACTTGCTACACATTTTCAATAACAACACTTGTACTATTCCACAATATTTACTTGATAAACCTTACCGGTTTCGCCTCACGGCATTCTCAAAGGCACACAATATGACAACTGGATCTAGTAGGTGTACTAAAATTAATAACATTATTATGTAGGTATATCAACACATCAAGATACCAGTTTCGAAATTTACCCCAAAATTAGGGAGAATACAAAATTTTGATCTTAATTCAAAATATTAGAATTTCAAATGTCAACGTGTCAAATAGTAAATGTCAAAGTTGCAAATTATTAAATGTTAAGAATATTTAAGTCAAAATTATTAAATGTCAAGAATTCAATATAATGATAAATTATTAAATATTCAATACTGCATTTTGTCATTAACCAAATAAGATACAAACTAACGGTCAACCAAACATTACACATTCTTTGATAGTGGCATAAATATGTAGATGTAATCACTTATAATAATGTAGTAAGGGTGAGCGATTGAAATCTAATTGTTGGTTTAAAATAATGTTCTGGTCTGCATTCATGTGTCTACTTATCTCGAGCGCTTCGAGAGCATTCATTTTCCTACCTTTATCACAGGAATGAAGAACCTTGAAATTGACTTTTGGGTCGAAACAATGTTTTTCCGTTAGCAGGTGTTCTGCAAAATTAGACTCTGTGATAAAGGTAGGAAAATGAATGCTCTCGAAGCGCTCGAAATAAGTAGACACATGAATGCAGACCAGAACATTATTTTAAACCAACAATTAGATTTCAATCTAGCGGCAGCTATTGAAAATCCCGGCGTTTATTGTATGAAAATTTCCACGATTTGTTAAATGTTGATGTTGTGAAATTTCAACTTGCTAGGCTCACCCGTTCCCGAGAAAATCGACGATGACACACAGAAAGACGGACAAAAGATTGCTCTTGTAAGGGTTCCGCTTTTTCTTTTTCTTGTGAGGTACGGAACCTTAATAAACGACGGGATTGAATGGATACAATGGGGTTCGAAATACGCCACGTGCGAAGCCGCGGAGGTCAGCTGGTATGTTATACGATTATTGAAACGAAATGAAATGAAAAATCTTTATTCATGTAGGTCACAAAGTAACAATTATGAACGTCAAGATTATTGCTTCTACATTTACATTTACTGCCAGATTCGCAAAGCAATAGGTAGAGCCTGAGGAAGAACCTGGCAATAAAACTCATGGCCACTCTTTTCTAACCGTCAGTAAAGACATTAGTTTGATTTACATGATATTTGACCAATTATATAGTAATGAATTTATAAAAAAAAACAAAATCAATGTTGTGTTTAAAATCATATCAAAATTAGAGCTATTCTAGTTGCCAGTTCTAAGGGCAGCCTACACTTTAAGAAGAAGAATCTAGCAAGAAAGTCAATGGATGCTCTTTTAAAATGTAGGTATGGCTTACAACATTAAAATTCCACTTACATTGTTCCTTTGGATTTATATGAGAACAGTCGACTAAACTTAGTTTGCCTTAAATTTAAATAATAATACATACATACATATTATCACGCTTGTTTCCCATCGCGGTAGGCAGATACTATGGCTTTCCACTTGCTACGATCCTGACATACAGCTTTCGCTTCTTCAACTTTCATGAGTGATTTCATACACGCTCGCCGGTTAAGGGTACTCTTGACCTGGCCTTTTTCCAAAAGATCGTCGATTTGATTGACATAGGTACGCCGAAATCGACCCCTACCAGTTTGCCCATTCACTCTCGCCACATATATCAGCTTCGTCAGTCTATTTTCATCCATCCTCTTCACGTGTCCGAATCAACTAAGCATCCCTTTCTTCTTTTCTGTTGCGGCATAACAGAAGATGTAGTAACTACATCTTCTGTTATGCCGCAATGTTCTCTTATCACGCTGTTCCTTTCTTTATCCATCAACTTCACTCCAGCTATACTTCGCAGACTTCTCATTTCCACAGCATTTATTTTACTTATATGCGTCTTCTGCCATACCCAACTTTCACTGCCATACATAAGTGTGGGGACCAGCACTCCTCTATGTACAGCCAGTCTTGCCTTCTTAGACACGTTCTGACTGCTCATAAAGGTGTACATGGCTCCATTGACTTTATTTCCTCCCAAAACTCTTCGCTCAATGTCATAGTCACACTTTCCATCTCTCGTAAATTTTGTACCCAGATATACAAACTCTTTTACTTGTTCTACTCTTTCTCCTGCCACAAGAATTGGGCAATCTGTCGTACTTACCTCTCTTTCAAAAACCATTACTTTCGACTTGTTTACATTCACTTTCATTCCTTTGTTTAAATAATATTATTGATTTTAATTGCTATAACAGCTATGAGCGTAATGCTACTACAGATATAAACGTATAGTTACCTCTGACCCATTCTCCTTCGAAGACAGACATCTCCCATTTCTTGGTACAGCCTTCGGGGCACTCTTCAGGATCCAAGGAATCCGGGTTCAAGTTACAAATCTCCACTCTGTAAAGATTACGGAACATTTTTTAATTAAGCTAATCTAAATTTGTGCTATGGAATCTAAACAACTGATAAACATATACATACATATTATTAAACATAGTAAACACCCAAACTCCGAAACAAACATTTGCCGATTAGACAAATATTTATTCCGACCCGGGATTCGAATCCGAGACCTCAGCAACGGCATCACCGAAGCAGTCGGAGACATTCTCATTTATACTTAAGACTAGTGGGCGCTCGCGTTGAGCCCGTCCCGTTGGAATAAGGGGATTAAATATAGCCTAAGTTACTATTTATAACGTCCAGCTATCTGCTATTTAAATCTGTACAGTCGTTCAGACATTAGCCGTAACAAACTTGACGCTCTTTTTGAAACAGGACTTCCGTTAGGACCGAAACTAGTCGGGCTATCCCGAAATTTACACGTGAGTAAAACCGTTTATTTTGTAATAATGAACAACGCACACGAATTATACATTTAGTGAAAAACAGAATCACAAATAGACACTTAAATTTTATTTATCTTTAATGAGAATATTCAAAGCGATAATTATTAATTTTACCTGGAGAAGTGTTGGCTGAAGTCTTGATAAGACATCCAGAACTCCCCATCCTCGTCGAACGTAAGACCTAACTCTTCCTTTTCAGAGTCGTGTATATAACGCCATTCCGGTGATCTGTAACAGAAGATGTTCCAATAAATCCACAACACTCTTCTTCAGCTTAGTGTATTCCCAGTTGCTTCCAAACTCTACCTGGATTTAGAGCCTGGAGATCATTTTTTTATTTGGCTTTTAATTTACGGCATTTGTGAGCGAATGCCTTTTGACCTTCCAACTCAGTAAGGGCGCCTGCGTCGTGGAAACCGTCCTTATTTATTGGGTGGGATCGCTTGGGTGGGCCCCGGAGGTCATGCAGGGGCCCCCTATCCCCTTTCTTTGATGTCCAAGTAATCATTAATTTAAAAAAAAAACTTATATTTGTAAAACAATGATTATATAATGAATATAATGTGGAATGAGCTCCCTGCCTGGGTTTTCCCGAACGTCTACAGTATGGGGTTCTTCAAAAGGGGTCTTAGAAGGTTTATAAAGGGTCGGCAGCGCGAGTGCTGCACCTCTGGTATTGCAAACGTCCATAGGCTAAGGTGGCCACTTTCCATCAGGTGGGCCGTACGTTTGTCTGCCAAATGTGGTATAAAAAAAAATTGTGGGACACTTTTCACACAGCAACAAATAAGCTTTAAGCTTGTGCTATGTTATCTAGACAACTGATAAACAAAATACTAATATATTTCTAAATACATACATATTATACACAGGAAACACCTAAACTACGAAACACACATTTGTGGAACACACAAATATTTGTTCCGACCCGAGATCTAAAATATGCGGTAGTCCCATTCACTATTACCATGTATGCCACGGAGGCAGTCTAAACAAAAAAAAACTATTAATATTAATCACACTCTTAAAATGACGATTCAAATAATAATATGGTGAAGAATTTCAACTTGATACGGTTCTGGTAGTTCAGTGGTTAGAACATTGCCCTGGTTAGGCAAAGGTCACGATTTCAATCCCCGTCTCGATCGAATTGTATTTTCCACTTATTAAAAAAAAAATTTGAAATATTACTAACTTATCGCTCCAGGGTCCGTTCCACTCCGCCTCATTGCCCCAGGGGTTCCTGAGCCGCAGCAGGGGTATCTTGCCGGTTCGGTTGGGGGTCTCGATGTCGACATACTTGACCCGGGTCACGGAGTACGCGTGACCCCTGATGAGGCCGGCCGGGGTCTCCGCTTCCAAGATATTCGGGTCGGGCTGTGGGTATCAATATATTTTATATGGGTATCAATATATATTTAGATCTAAAATTTGTGTTCTCCCTAATTTTGGGGTAAATTTCGAAGCTGGTTGTGTTGATGTACCTACATAGAATTTGCGCGGGATCTTGGAAAATGGCGGCCGCTCGCTATATATTATTTTCCAAAACTACTGCATTAACCTTGTTTTATGTGTAAAAATGATAGTTTCTTAGACATAATAGTTGTGTAATCACTCATTGTGAAAGACAGTGATATATTGCAGTGAAAAGCTATTTTACAACTTGTCGTGCAAATTCCACTGAAGCCTCTTTAACGGTCTACCACGTTAATGGGGCAAGGTCACAGGACTTATGACTAGACTTGACATCGACAAAGGCCAGTCCTTCCCAGACAGGACTAAATTAGAAGATAAGATTTAAGAAATATGATATAAAAATAAGATTTGGCTAAAAGGTCTTTGTAACCAGGCCATAAAATAAAAAAAACATAATAATGTTATTAACTTCAGTAATACCTACTACGTCCAGTGGTCATATTGTGCCTTTGAGAATGCCGTGAGGCGAAACCGGTTAGGTTTATCAAGTAAATGTTCTGGAATAGTACAAGTGGTATATTTATATATATATAAAAATGAATCCTTATTTCCTTTGGTCACGCCATCACACGTGAACGGCTAGACTGATTTGAAAAATTATTTTTGTATTAGATAGCCCATTTATTGAGGAAGGTTATTAGCTATATATCGTCACGCCACTACACAGGAGAGCGGAGCAGTAATCATAAATGTCAACAAATCGGGGAAACTTTCATACATTTTTGGAAAAGTAATAAGCGATGGGATTAAATAGGTGCCACGGGGTTGGAAGTATGTCACGGACGAAGCCGGGCAAGTCAGCCAGTATTTTATATCTGTCCGTTAGTAATAAATAACTATTTAGAGACATTCTTAACACAGCCTCATCTAGCACAAATTTAACTAATATAAGCTTGTGATAGGATCTAGACAACTGATAAGTATACTTATGTTTCTAAATAAATACATATTATACATAGGAAACACCCAAATCTGTACTTCTATACTAATATATAAAGCTTAAAAGTTCGTTTGTTTGTTTGGTTGAACGCGCTAATCTCATTAACTACTGGTCCGAATTTAAAAAATTATTTTGAGTTGGATAGTCCATATCGAGGAAGGCTATATATCATCACGCTACTACCCAGGAGAGCGGAGCAGTAATCATAAATGTCAACAAATCGAGCAAATTTTTATACATTTCTGTAAAAGTAAAAGCGACGGGATCAAATGGATGCGACGGGGGTTCAAAATATGTCACGGGCGAAGCCGCGGTAGTCAGCTAGTTTATTTATATTTCGGGTCTTATTCGTAAACTGTAAGGTACAAAACCTACCTTCTCAAATTCCGAAATAAAACTTTGCGGATCACACATATATTTGTTACGACCAGGGAATAGAACTCGAGACCTCAGCGCGATAGTCGCATACTCGCATACTACCCTTTACGCCACCGAGACAATCTTCTTAAAATTATAAACGTGAAAGTTTGTATGGATGTTTGTTACTTCTCACGTAAAAACTACTGAACGGATTTACTAAACTTTACAACAATGTAGCTCATACATCAGAATAACACATAGGCTACTTTTTATCGCGGGAACAAGTACCTGAGGGAAACGGGAACGGGAAAACTACTCTACGCGGGCGAAGCCGCGTGCGTCAACTAGTAGACTATAACATATATACCTTGATTTTTTTCTTTATACACTAGAATGACATTTTTGTATGTCATTATTGCTTTTTAATGTTGCAAGTTTGCAACCGTAGTGCCTTACTTAGTCGATTTAGTTTATAAATCGAATCACTCGACTAGTAGGAAAGGATTATAAATACTATTCTATTAATATTAATACTACAATAGTGTTGTAAATATTTCTTAACTATTATTTTTGCTCTGTGAAACTCTGTGGGACATGCTGCCCGACTAAGGTGAGGACGGCTCGCTCTACTGCGGGCAATACAGTCGCTTTATAGGGACTGTAAGGCTAGGGTGCGATTAGGGGGGTATGTCACCCCTTTTTGACGTCGGTACAAGCGTCATACAGGGTTGTGTCATGTCCGCCTGACTGTTCATAGCGTATCTAAACAGTTGCCTGCAGAAGTTGAAAGATTGTGATTTGGGTGTGAATTTGGGTGACTTAACAGTAAATTGTCTGCTGTGCGCTGATGGCCTCATCAGAAGCCGACTTTCAGGCATTAGTCACTAATATGAAAGAGGAGTGTGCAAGTAAAGGTCTTTGCTTAAATGCAAATAAAACTAAGGTTATTTGAAAGAGATGACGTAAGAACTAAATGCAAGATTTGGGTAAACCAGGAACGTCTAGAGCAAGTGAATGAAATTATGTATTTAGGGAGTGTGTTTGGCGCGGACGGAACATGTGTTTGGATGTAGAACGGCAAGTAACTGCCGGAAACAAAATTAACGTTGCTTTGTTTCATTTTGTAAAGCGACAAAGCATCGTTAAAGCAGCACGATTAGCGATTTATAACGCAGTGCTAGTACCAACATTGCTTTTCGGTAGGGAAACCTGGGTATTTTTCACACACAATTTTCGAAGTTATTATATTATGAGTTGGCCAAGGGGCCGACCGAATACGTAACAAAGTGATGCGCAATTTGGCAGGTTTAAATGAAAGTGTCAGCGTTAAGCTGGAAAGGGGCGTGTTCCGTTGGTTTGGACAAGTCGAACGAATGAGTGAGGAACGATTGACGAAGAAGATTGGCGAAAGAAGAGGTTAGAAGGAGTCAGGGTAGGCCGAGACTTACATATGAGGACCACGTGAGCAGATTTCTCAAAAAAGGATAAGTCAAAAGTACTCGGATACCCAGACGTGAATGCATGAAGCGATTGATGAATCTGCAAGAAGCGAAAGCTGAAAGAATCGCTACGCCTGGCGATCTGTCCTCTCTGACTACCCCGTCAGGAATAATAAGTGAAGCATATAGCGTGAAGATAGTTATTATTTTTGCTCTTGAACGACGATAGCACTGCGGGAGCAAGCTCCTCATGCTCGCGAAAGAGGCGGCGTAGAGGGGGCGGGTAGTAACTCTCCAAATCGATCTGCAGTATGTCGTCGTAAACTAATTCGATAAGTTATTAGGTGACAAACGAAACAAGCGCCATTGTTCTCAAAAAACTTATTTAGTTTTGGGAATTGGTGTTTCCACTGTTTTATATGTTAAAAGATATAAAAGAGAATGTGATGCTGACTTCGCCGCAACTATCTGGCCATAGGCTGTCTTTTAAAGACAGTTTGACGACTTCACATTTTCTGCCATTCAACACAAAGCGCACAGTTTTTGAAACGTTCGTTTATAAACTTCTAGTCAGAGTGAAATCCGATTTGTTGCTGATCCAGAGCGTACCTTTTTTCTCGTGCGTCACAAACAAGCAACTTGAGATGAACGAAGTCGCGTATCTAAACATATGTGATAAAGCGGCAACACTCCAAATGTCATTCTAGTCTATAAAGGAAAAAATCAGAGTATACACACAAATATTTATTCCGATCCAGAATTCGAACCTGTCGTATATACTACCATTCCCGCCATCGAGGCAGTCTTGAGAAATAGTAAAAACGAAGATATACACACCTCGATACTGCATCCAATTAGCGAATTCCTTTCGTATGCTTTGAGTAATATGGTAAAGAAATTGGGTGGCAGTTCGGTCATGTCGTACATCTCGGAAACACCTCCCGTGAAGTCCTCCATAGCTTCGCAGGTACTACCACCCTTTAAGGCTTCGTAGGAACCGTGCAGTCTGAAATGAAATAAAATAAATAAATATCGTTGGGACAACTCACACAACGCCATCTGATTCCAAACTAAGCAGAGCTTGTACTATGGTAACTATGATAACTTATAAACTTATATATTTCTAAATACATACATATTATAGATAAATAACACCCAGACACAGAATAAAACATCGTGCTCATTACACAAAGTTTTATCCTGGGTGGGAATCGAACCCACAACAACTCTTGCGTAGCAGTCGGATACACTCCATCTATACTAATATTATAAAGCTGAAGAGTTGTTTTGTTTGGTTGAACGCGCATCTCAAGAAGCAATGGTCGGATTTGAAAAATTCTTTTTGAGTCAGATAGCCCATTTATCGAGGAAGGCTATAGGCTATATATCATTAGGCTACTACACTGAGGAGCAGAGCAGTAGTCATAAATGTCGACAAATCGGGCAAATTTTTATGCATCATTGTAGAATTTATAAGCGACGGGATTAAATAGGTGCGACGGGAGGTCGAAATATTTCACGGGCGATGCTGTGGGGGTCATCTAGTAACTAATAAATAAATTAATATAAATTTATTAAATGATATTTAAAATCTTCGAATAAAAAGTAATTTCATTAAAAAAAAAAACCAGCCAAGTACGAGTCGGATTCTCGCACGAAGGGTCCCGTACAAAGTCGATAGATTTATTAAATTATAAATTTTTCAAGCCCTTTCATTTGATACCCATATTGTAGGAGTTAATAAAAAATTACTAGTCTGCCATCTTGGGTATTCCACCATGTTGAATTAATAATGACGTCACAGAAAGTTTTGGTTAGTTACCATGCATTATCATCCAAACTAAAAGTGTATAACATAATTTAGCTCAAACAGTTTAGTTTCTGCTTCAAAATTGAGTTAAAAAATTCCACCCGAAGAAACATACACAATTCTTCATCATAAGTGTTTTCCCAGTTACTTTCAAACCCTACTTGGGGTTCGTCCACTATTAATTGTGGACAGAAATCCACACGGTGAAAAGTGGGCATATAATATGCCTCTGCCACCCCTTCGGGGATAAGGCGTGATGGATAGAGATAATTGACTGCGAAGAACAACTATCGCTAGGTTTTTAATTTTTATTTCACTTCAATACATGCAGTATTTCCGAAGTTATAACGACGAGAAGTTTTAGTCCTGTTTACTAGACCCAATATATACATACATACATATTATCAAACCTGTGTACCATATATACGATCCTGACATGAAACTTTCGCTTATTTTACTTTCATGAGTATTTTCATACATGCTCGTCCGTTAAGGGTCCCTTTATATAGGTGTAATATCCAATTTAGTACAATAAAATCACAAAGTTATGTCCAATCTGCTCGCTGGACTTGGGAGCCATGCCAAAAGCTGTGTAAAAAATTAAGATAGGATGTCTAGTTTTTTAGTCTATGATCTTGTTGTACTTGAGCTATGGAAGAGGAGTTTGCGCGGGAAGTTCTCGGATAGCAGACGCTTGGTGTATATTGTTTTCTAAAACTAATGCATTAATAATAAATAAATAATAAATAAATATTGTTGGGACAACTCACACAACGCCATCTGATTCCACACTAAGCAGAGCTTGTACTATGGTAACCAGATAACTGATAAACATACTTATATATTTATAAATACATACATACTATACATAAATAACACCCAGACACAGAATAAACCATCGTGCTTATCACACAAAGTTTTATCCTGAGTGGGAATCGAACCCACGACCTCTTGTGTACCAGCCGGATGCACTCCCACTGCGCCACAGAGGCAGTCTCTTCACAGAGTCAGTATTAACCTTGTTTTATGTGTATAATGGTAATTTCTTAGACAATTTTTATAGTTGTGTATATATGCTATAGTGAAAGATAGTCATATATCGCAGTAAAATGCTATTTTACATCTTGCCGCGCAAATTCCACTGAAAGCCTCATTAACTCATTTACCACGTTGATGGGGTGAGACTGACCTTGACTTAAGACTAGACTTGACTAAGACGTAGAGGACGGGACATTTTAGATATAAGACAATTGAAGAAATATAAAACAAAAAAGATTTGGCTAAAAGGTCTTAGTAACCAGGCCATAAAATAATTACCAAATAAAAAGAGATTGAGGAGAAATGTTTTGAGTCCCAGTAAATTTGTGTAGAAGTTGTTTGTCATTTTCCCTCTCAGCCTACATACATACACTGCAAGTAAAACATCTAGTAAAAAAGACCTTAACAAGATCTAAACTCACTTAGCATAAGCCTTCTCCAAGAGAGCGCACCAAAATTCATTCTTTTCGGGCGAGTGCAGGAAGATCAGTTTCCCGCGGTACGTGGGAAGGCGGTCGTCGATAACCACGTCCACCCAGCGTCCGTACTGCCAGAATCTGAAATTATACCAACCGTTTAGGAATATATAAATGACTAGCTTATGCCTACTTTTAATTAGCAACCTTCGCTCCACCTAACTTACTCATTATGGCTGGTGTATAAACAGTGATAGGTGAATTATATGTACCTTTTTATGTAAATACTAATAATATTATTAGCTATATACCCGCTATCTACTGTGTATGGCGGTGCGCCCTATATAAAGGCGCGCAAATTCGAGCAAAGTCCTTTTTTGCTTGCTGGTCGCCGAGACGTCAATACCAAGGATACGTGAGCCATTCCTTTTGTGATCATTTTTAGGTGTGATTAAGTAAGTTCGTTTGAGTTGTATCGTTGCTAAAGTGCTGGAGATTTGTTCCAATTTTAGTAATAAATTTAAGACAATTAAATAATTAATTAAAAGCTGTAAAATAAATAATTAAGTTGTTTGTGAGTATATTTCTTTATTAAATCCACTCCTGTTCGTAACAATATAAAAATAAACTTGACTCACTAGCTACCACAGACAAAGCCCGGAAGCGATTTAGTGGGTCAATGAATTAATTATGTATATGTTACGTTATAAAAAATGGGTGTAAGGGGCCCCACCAAAATCTTCGAGGCCCAAGTCAACCTCCCGTGCTAGTGCGTGCACCTGCTGATTAACGGAGGAGGCTCTGGCGCTGGGTTTCCCCTCTGGGGTTGGGAGGTCTGAGGGCGTCGCTCCCATAAAAGCCACCCGCCAAAACATAATGGTAAAGTATAATAGGAAAGCTGCTAGGGATAGGGCGCCGCCGCAAAACGGCGTGTAGGAGCCCCGCCCGACTCCTGTGGCAAGTGGGCTAGGGCTGCCGTGTGTCGGGCCAGCACGGCTAAAGAAGTTAGCCCCAACCCGAATCCGCTTCGCATCTTGGGACATTGGCACGCTGACTGGGCGTGTGGTAGAGTTGGCCGAAGTACTCTCCAGCCGGAGGGGGGCGTACTGCAGTTCCTGCAGGATACTCGGTGGAACGGCAACAGGGCCCGGCCTTTGCAGAAAGGCTACAAGCTGTACTACACGGGTGCGCCTGGTGGGGAGAACGGGGTGGCCGTGGTGCTCTCCGAAGGGCTGCAGAGCGGCATCTTGGAGGTGAAACGCTGTAGCGACCGGCTTATGATCGTGAGGGTGCTTATCGATGGGATTATTACCCACATGATAAGTGCCTACGCGCCACAGGCCGGTTGTAGCGACGCCGATAAGATGTCGTTTTGGGGCCAACTCGAGGGAGTGCTTCGGAGCATTCCGTTGTCACAGGGAATCGTTTTGGGCGGCGACCTAAACGGTCATGTGGGTGAGGGGTGTGAAGAGCTTGAGCGTGTTCATGGTGGTTTTGGATACAGCACCCGCAACGCTGAAGGAGAAACTATCCTCAGAACGTGTGCGTATTTCAAAAAGAAATCCGAACATCTCATCACCTACAAGAGCGGGAGGCGTACAACTCAGATCGATTTCCTACTCACTAGGCGACACAGCATCGGCAAGGTGGCCAACTGCAAGGTCATTCCCGGAGAGAGTCTTACTGCACAACACCGTCTCCTTGTCATGGACCTCTGCGTGAAGCCTAAAGGCAAACGCATCGAGCGGTGCCAGCGCCGCATAAGATGGTGACTGCTTGATGAAACTAGGTCCCAGGAGTTCGTCTCAGCTGTCGGTGACAAGTGCACCGACACTGAAGGCGAACCAGTTCAAGATTACTGGGACAACGTTCAGGCGGCCAACCTTGGAGAGCCGAAGCTGGTGCTCGGTGAGTCTAAGGGTGGACGCAAATGTGACAAGGAAACTTGGTGGTGGAACGACGCAGTCCTGAGGGAGACCAGGGAGAAGAAAGCCCTCTTTAAAAAGTGGCAAGCGACCGGATCTCCCGAAGACCGCGACGCGTACAGGGCTGCCAAGCGCGCCACAAAGAGAGCTGTAGCCAGAGCCAGACGAAACCACTTACAACCTTTGTATGATAAGCTGGAATCGTCTGAAGGGCAGAAGCTCATCTATAAGCTGGCGCGCTCCAGGGTCAAAGCGGCACAGGATATATCCAAGTGTCGCTGTGTAAAAGACCCTGAGGGCAACCTGTTAAGCGAAGACCTCGCGGTAAAGGAGAGATGGCGCTCGTACTTCCACTAGCTGCTTAATAAACAGCATAAAGAGGTGCAGCCTCCGGACCTCCCTCTGAATCAGGGACTAGTGCCACCGGTAACGCCTGGAGAAGTCCTGACTGCGCTTCGCCGCATGAAGAATCGGAAAGCTGTCGGACCCGATGGAGTCCCCATCGAAGCCTGGAAGGCGATGGGTCCTCGCGGTGTGGGCATCTTAGTAAACCTTTTTAACCGCATACTCCTCAGCGGGCAGATCCCAAACCAATGGAGACTGAGTATTATTACTCCAGTCTTCAAAGGTAAGGGGTCAGTGCAGGAGTGCGGGAGCTACCGCGGTATAAAGGTGATGTCCCACACAATGAAGATCTTCGAGAGGATTATAGACTCTCGGATCCGGCAGGAGTGTACTCTCTCGGAGTGTCAATATGGGTTTCGCCCTGGTCATGGGACCACGGACCCTGTTTTTGCCCTGAGGGTTGTCGCAGAGAAATACAGGTCGAAGAACACGCCTCTGCACTGTTTGTTTCTAGACATGCAGAAGGCCTTCGACTGTGTTCCTCGTGCGATAATCTGGTGGGCACTGCGGTCCAAAGGGGTTCCAGAGGTCTATATTGACACTATCCGGGACATGTACTGTGACCTCGATTCAATGGTTCGGACTGCTGTTGGCGACACGAAACCCTTCCCCATCACCGTCGGGGTACACCAGGGTTCTGTCCTTAGTCCGCTTCTGTTCAGTGTAATATTAGACGAATTGTCGGACAGCATCAGAAACCCGCATGAGCAGCCTCCATGGTTCCTTATGTATGCTGACGATATTGCGCTGGCAGACGCGGACAGGGGCAGATTGGTGCGACGTGTAAAGGCGTGGAAGGAGACGCTTGAGAACGGCGGTCTGAAACTAAATGTGGCGAAGACCGAGTACTTGGCACTAAACTCGACAGATCCCACATCCGTCCGCATAGGCGGTGATTTGGTCGAGCGCACGGACCAGGTTAAATACCTTGGATCTGTTTTTCACACGTCCAGTACCATCGATTGCGATGTCAAGTCACGCATTGCTGCCGCGTGGGCCAAATGGCGGGAGATGACCGGTGTCATTTGTGACCCTAATATGCCGATCCGGTTGAAGGGACAGGTCTACAAAACCATTATTAGACCTGTCCTTTTACATGGCAGTGAGACGTGGCCGATATTGGAGCGACACAAGCAGGAGCTGCGTGTCACGGAAATGAAGATGCTGCGGTGGATGTGTGGAGTCACGCGGATGGATCGCGTGAGGAACTCTCGCATCCGCGGCAGCCTTCACGTCCGTGACATTGCAGACAAGTTGCAAGAGTGTCGCCTTCATTGGTATGGTCACGTCTTGCGGCAACCGCCGGGCTACGTAGGTAACAAATGTCTGGCCATGTCAGCCTCGCCGGGTCCCGGTACGTCGTAAGGGATGAAGGCGTGCCAATGGTCTCACTATATACAGGGGATGCCGATGACCGTGCGAAGTGGAGGAGAAAATGTAGGAAAGCGGACCCCGGGCGTCGCGAGACGCAACTGGGACAGACGCTCGGATGATGATGATGATGTTACGTTAAAAAAAATAGTATAATCTATTATATATATAAATAGCCTAATCTATTATATAAGCTGAAACTGACTGACCGATCAACGCACAGCTGAAACCGCTGGGGTCTAGAACCATAAAGTTTACCACAACTCTTACTCAATAATTTTATTTTTTTTAAAAGTAACTAAGTAAGGTTCTTATTTCTAAAAATCTTTTTTTTTGCTTTATTGTAATATGTCAAACGGCCATCATAGCGTGTCGCTAGTATACAATACTGTATTTGTGTGTGTGTGTGTGTGTGTTTGTGTGTGTGTGTGTGTGTGTGTGTGTGTGTGTTTGTGCGTGCGTGCGTTTGTATGTTGCCTCTAAATATCTATCATCTCCATCCAAATTTCAAGCTGGACAGCTAATAAAAGATCGAAGACTGTGACAATCATACGCGGCGGCCTTGGAGGCACCGCCATGTTAAGGTCATTTTGCTGCGTATCGAGATTTTGACTTTTGACTCAAGATAAACTAGGACGGCCGTTCAAGTTATAAAGAACTATTTCTCGCTACGAGAAGTATTCAAGTACAAAATACGGCCATGTCTACGACACAGCCACACGCCACTTTTAAACTTAACTACGCCGTTGAGACAGGATGGTATAATGCAAGGAATGTTGCTAGCTCCCTCTCGCTCGCGTCTAATAGAGACGAAAGTAATAATACCACTTGCCAAAATGTATGAGAAAATCGCAAACGTGTAAAATACTCCCTTACACACTTGGTAGTTTGAAATATATTGGGTAAGGCGTTTCTATTAGGGCGGGCGCGAGTGACATTGATTCTCTGCTCTATTTTATTTCGATTATTCCTTCTCCACGCGATGGGTACTTTCACGATACTGTTCCCTTTAGTTACCTATACAATATCCACAAAAAGAATTGGGGTGATGAAAGGAGATGGAAAGTTTTGGACCTAAAATGTAATGAGTTGGGACATAGTCTAAAAAATTGGTTTAATTTTTTTATGTAAAATTCCAAAAATCTGCATAATTTGTTAATCTACAAGCGGAGAAATCTGGATGCGATTATCAAATAATTTTTAATCGAAATACTATCTCATTAATTAAAAAAAAACGACCTACTACTGTTTGCGTCGCTGACTGAGAACCCTTTCTATTGACGCATGCGCAATGGCTTCAAATACTCGCACAGCTGACACAGGCTATCCTCTTTTAACAAGTGGCGTTGCGCGTTTACTCTCTTTTACTTTAACTCGAATACCTCGAGTGTTTAACAGCTCGCAACCCTAATTTGCGGCCATTTGTTCACAGGCAGCGATATATCATCATATTAAAAAAAATTAGCTTTAATATAGTATAAAAAACATGCGTATACGTCATGAACGTATAAATACATCAAACTATTACCTGTTTACACCTGGCTGCAAAGTAGTTGCGGCCGAGTGTGCAACGGCACCCATCGATTTTCGAATTCTTTACAAACATTGCTATGACGTGGACGGTATTTTATTTAAAAAATAAGTGAACGAATGTTTTTTTGGCAAATTAATTAACATTCATTTAATTAAAATTACTTGCGGTCACTTATTGACTGGCACCCAGTTATCAATGTATTCTCCTAATCATAAATGTATGTAAAAATGTGAATTTGATTAACCACGCGATGAACGTAGAGATTTTGCAGCCGGATCTTAGACTATTAAGAATAGAATAGAATAGAGTTGTACCTAGAAAATTCGCAATTTTTAAGGAATCGCATTTATAATAAAAGTGTTTTTTTATTCCTTTTTGAACCTGCTCTGTCCAAAGTAGAACGGATACGTTTCTAGATAAAGCCTGACCAGAAACACAAAAAACCTGCATTGGTGTCGCCACTTGTATGCAATTTTTTTTTAAGAAACGTCACCCCACTCTAGAATTTTCTCCTGTGTCATGGGTGCAGTTACAAACATAGAATCTCACATGGACATATGCCCAGACCGGAACAAATATTTTGTAGACCATACAAAATCTTTGTCCCGTACGGAAATCGAACCCGCGACCCGTTGCACAGTAAGCGATCACTTGACCACTGCGCTAGCCTTGTCGTCTTTTATAATATGGGAACACTAAGGAAACACACAGTAAAGTCCTATCAGTTCCGAAATTATTTTTCTGGTCAGGCTATACTCGTACATCTAGTTTGTTATACCTACCTAGAACAGATCTTTTTTTTAATAGTTTAGTGGTCCCAAGTTTTTAAACAGGTTTTCTCTACTTTTCATATGGCCTACTACCTAGCCCGATTTAAGATTCAAGTATCTAATCTAAACGTTTCAAGATATATTCCAGAATGCTCTATTGCTTGTGCTTGCAGTTAAAATATTTATTGCATTAATGGAATGTTGCATTAATGAAAATATTATTATGAGCCTCTTATTACAATATTTAGAGGTGTGAACTTTCTTAAAATGTACTTTTACTCATTGAGTAAAGAAAAGTACTCGATACTACAAAGTATCGATATCGATACTTAGCCTAGTTCCCGGTATTTTTGCTCGTCTTGTCTTCGCTCACTCGTTTTGTGTTTCCCTATGCGTTCTGAGTTCTTTGCCGTTTATTTTCTGTTTACGACGGCCCCTGCTTTGTTTCTTTTGACTCCGAACCTGCCTACATTGTACGACCCTTGCTTTCATGAAATTCCTAAATCAGATAAAGTTTGGATCATATCCTCACTTTCACTAAACCTCCAATATCTCCGCTTTCAGATTGTCAAAACTTAGAAAATATTCAGCGTTTTTTTGTTTAAGTTCAGCGGCTTTTATGTTATCACCATTTATTTCGCACTATTTTCATATCGTTACATTCTTGGCCCAGATTTGTATGAAATCGTTTCATTCTCCTTTCTATTCTATTTCGACAACTACGGGGCTATCCACTAGTAAAAAAAAATTCGTACCTGAAATGGAAGACACCAGCATATTCGCCTTCATCGAAGTTCTGGTCATCTGGCACCACTTGGAAGAACAATCTGAAAAAAAAAAAACGTCGTATATAATTGCTTTTCCCTGTGTAGGCATAGCATAGAGTAATCAATTATCTTATTTAAAAAGTTACTAGCTGTTATTAGGCTACGATGACCACTTTCCATCTGTGTTGCCACACAAATTGGAAGAGCCCTGTATCCACCTAGACGGTGGCGTGGTGTGATAGCTTTACCCCACCCCCAACGAAGGGGACAGCACTCGAACCCTCCCCAAAGAAGCGGGATAATACTCTAACACCTCAAAGAAACGAGATAACAACCGAAGCTGGGCGGATAAAGTCTGTCGGGAGTCCTGGGGTAGGTAATACTACCGAGGTATCACCCGGGACTCCCGGCCATAAGCAGATGGAAAGGCACCATGTAATTTTAGTCGATAGGAGTGCGGCATAGCGTCCATGGGAATTTCCATACATAAAAAACCGGATAAAGTGCGCGTCGGTCACCACCGAGGGTTCCGTAAAATACGTTTTTTGCTTCATAAACAGCCATAACTTTCTTTTACGCTAACTTAGAAAATTGATTTTTTCACAGCAACAAGGGACCGTAGACTTGAGTATATAGTTTTAATTTCAACTCGATACCTGCACACATTCTTGAGATAAAGGGTCTAGACAGACAGACGGACGGACGGTCAAAGTTATAAGAGTTCCGTTTTTTCATTTCGGGGTACGTGTTAACATCCTTTTAATAAAATATATTAAAAATATCTGTATAATCGTTAATATGTAATCTAGTTGTAATAATTTAGTTAATATGTAATCTGACAAACTAGAAGTAAGTAAGTAACCATAGAGTGAGCATCACATCTATACTAATATTATAAAGCTGAAGAGTTTGTTTGTTTGGTTGAACGCGCTAATCTCAGGAACTAATGGTCGGATTTGAAAAAATATTTTGTGTTAGATAGCCCATTTATCGAGGAAGGCTATAAGCTATACATCATTACGCTACTACACTAGGGAGCTGAGCAGTAGTCATAAATGTCGACAAATCGGGCAAATTTGTATGCATCATTGTAGGATTTATAAGCGACGGGATTAAATAGGTGCGTACGGGGGGTCGCAATATTCCACGGGCAAAGCTGTGGGGGTCATCTAGTATTGTGATAAAATAGTAATAGAGTAATATTATCGTAAAGTAGGGTTTTTTATGTGTATTTACAGACGAAATGAAAGTGTGAAAGTGTTTAAAGAAGTATTTTATTGGAGAGACCTCTGACATACGGAACCCTAAAAGAAAGTGTCATATATTGAACTAACGGTATAAAACTATAAAATTTTATCAATTCATGGCAGTTATCCTTTATTATTCAAAACAAAACCTCAAGACCGGATGAGAAACATATGGTTATTGATATCAAACTTCATGCTAAGTCGTCCGAGGCCATAGATAACATAATATATATCGTAGGAAATTGGTCACACCAAACAACATTATCACTTACAATTTATATGTATATATTTTGATATATGTATAAGTATATGTATAGATAGTGTACCAATAACTTGAGTAGGAGTGGCTTGGATGTACATTCTCTAGAATTGTAACACTAATTTGTCAACGTCAAGTCCTATCATTTGGTTTACTTGTTATTTTTTTATACTACTAAATAATACTGACCCATCTTCCCTTATACCTTGTATCTTGACGAGGTAGTCAGAGAGGAGAGATCGTGAGGCTTCACACTTCAAGCATACTTCTTTCGCTTGCTGCAGATTCATTAATCGCTTCATACACGCACGTCTGGGTATATGAGTACTTTTGACCTCTCCGTTTTTGAGCAATATACTCACGTGGATTTTGTTTGTAAGTCTCGGTATACCCTGAATTCTTTAACCTTCTTTCGCACAATATGTATTCTTCATCAATCAAGTCAAGCAGACAGACGCTTCGGTGGTCTTTGTTTTATGGTATGTAGTGATATGAACATAATTATTTATACAAGAACAACTATTTTATAAAGTAAAGCCAGCAGACTCACTTTCTGTGCAACGTGAGATTCGCCACAGCAGCGAGAAGCCAGCAATCACCGAGTTCTCCCTGGAGCACGTCGAAGCGGCTGTACCCTTCGACGAACAGTTGAGGATCGTCGGTTATTTCCTGCAGGATAAACGTTATAGGGTATAATTTTGAGAAACATCTAAAGTCTAAACGAATATGCTTTAAAGACTTCGACATCTTCTGCACGTGGTGCATCTGCTGATCAACAGACGAGGCAACGGTGGATGCATTCAAAATGTGGCAGGTGACACAGTTTTTGGACCGGGGAGGTACTATCATGCAGTCACGGAAAGCTCCCTCAAGTAACCCTTGGGTTATCTTCGGGGTTTAGCGGCTGCAGACCAGGCTTTTATGAAAAAGCATATTTCAGGGCCTACCTGAATCCTTGATGGCTGTGTTAGCGGCCCTCTATCACGGGTCATCGTCTCTGCTTTCCACCAGGCGAACGGCAACATTTTGACGTGCCAAATAATAGAAAAAAAGCGATGTTGCGATCGCTGTATGTTTAGACCTGAGGGCCAAGTCTACTAATGAAATAGCGTCAGAAATAGTGTAAAAATCGCCGCTCAATAGAGAGCCGACAGAAAAAAATAATTGAGCTTGGCTCCAATAGAATTCTATCGGTCGGCCGATGGAATGTTATTAACACGTGTAGCGCCTGTAAGTAGCTCTTAATTTTTTTTTTAATTAATATTTTGATGGGTAAAAACAGCTACTTTGTCTTTATTCTGCAGCTTGAGAAGTGTGATTGTGAAATATATAATAGTTATAAAAGACTATCTTGTTTTGGACTAATCGCAATAGAACCGCTAAAGGATAGAACTGAACGGCTTTCTTTTGGAAAATAATAGACTAGGCCCCCTGACCTTCATGCGGCACCACGCCCCCTCGGCGACGACGACGCTCGTATATATGCGTAAAATCTCGATTCTAACGTCATCACTCTCAGCTCCTAAGTACGGCGATGATCTGGTGTCATCCTTAATCACTAAACCAATCGATAATGTAACAACTTCTCCAACCATCCCGGTTGCTGGAGAATGGAATTTTTTTTATCAGTCACTCCTCAGTCCTTTGTCCCCGAAGGAGTGGCAAAGGCACATTATACGCCCAAATTTTACCGTGTACATTTTTTGTCCGACATAACAGGTAGTGTGCCAACTGTCGTGTTGAAATTGACAAGCGCAAGTTGTGGCGATCTGCTGTTCTAATTTTTCAAGCCGCCTATATGGCCTTCAACTTGGCTTAATGACTGACATGTGTTACTTGCAACCGGGACTACCGGCTTAACGTGCCTTCTGGAGCACGGAAACGCTCGTAAATATCAACCATTCGAGGACCAGCCATAGCGAAAGTTGCTTAAGGCATTGATCGTTTACAGAACATTATAGCTAGCGGGGACACATGCGCCATTTTCTGTACGATATATTAAGATTTATGAACACATATTCCAGTCAGAAAATAGCATGTGTATACTACCGACAGGATTCTTAAGTCTTACCCCGGGTCTCAACCATGTGATCGGCCTATCCAGCCTCTCCTTGTAGTAAAGACTGCGGTCCACAGGCGGGAATTCTGGATCCTCGAACAGCCTGCCATCGGATAAGCATCTGGAGCGGATTTCCTTGAAGTCTTGGTACGAGGCCGGACCAAACGATGATGGACGCGTTTCCCCTAGCTGTGGACAGAATTTTTTTCCTGAACTAGTTAGTCTAGTAGTATGTATTTCATTCATTGTAAATTGAGATTTTTTTTGGACGTTGGATCAATCAACGCTAACTTGCAATTTGGGAAAGTAACGTCGTCTTGGGTGCGAATCGAAAGAGCGATCCTACTTACATCTTCGGGACCCAAGACAGACTCACCTGCGAGTGGTGCACCTGCTGACAGGGTCCATATTGGGTTGTATAAATTTTAGAGGCATAACTTAAATCTGCATAACGTTTTATGGCATACTCTTCGTTTCGCATAACGTTCAAACAGAATAAATCATTAGGCATACTGTATTTTCCCATAACTTTTTATAATAATGATATACCCGCATTAAATGTTTACGCATAATTTTTTTTACAATAACGATTACTAATCATAACATTTATTGGCATATCACTCACTCTCGCATAAAGATTACAAGCCATACATATAGAATACCATAATGTTAACGAGTACATATTTTTATTTTTATATCTAAGCTTAAACTGCCTAAGATTGAAATGCCCACTAATTAAAAATGTCGATAGTCACTATACTGAAGTTCAAAATTTCAACACTTATATTTAGAATATATAGGTAGATTAAAACGAGCGATTCTATTCTGGCGCATCGCCGGCCGCAGTCGAAGAAAAGGAAAATTATTAGCACAATAAAGTGGCAGTGGGCTGCCGACATCTGTAGAAGAACCAATGGCCGATAGAGCAAACGGGTTCTGGAGTGGAAACCGCGACTCGATAAACGTACGGTAGGACGACCCCCACACCAGATGAACCGACGACCTGGAAAAGGTTGCAGGGAGGGACTGGACGCGGAAGGCACAGGGCCGTATGTTTTGGCGTGCATTGGGAGAGGCCTACGTCCAGCAGTGGACTGCCACAGGGTGATTTGTTAGATCGATTGAACGTCTCATATGTCGCTTCAAATGTATTATGCTAAGTTAGGTTTCTGTAATACTGAAACAAATATATTTTAAGTGGGTTTTATTCTAGGTTAGACTCTATAAACGCTAACGCTAGGAATAAGGCTAACGATTATATATGTAACAAAATCGCGGAAAATCTTTCTAATCGGGTCAAGAAGATTTATATTTGAGATATTTGGCAAAATACTTGGACGTAATTGGCAAAAATCCAATGAAACTGGCATGCCAAATAAGGAATGTTTTCAAGACATATAGCACGGGGAAGCTGTAGCTTTAAAATTTTACTTATTTTAAAAGCATTGACTGCCTCTGTGGCGCGCTGGGAGTGTATCCGACTGCTACGCAAGAGGTTCGATTCCCACCCAAGATAAAACTTTGTGTGTTGAGCACGATGGTTTATTCTGTGTCTGAGTGTTATTTATCTCTAATATTATATGTATGTATTTAGAAATATATAAGAATGTTTATCAGTTATCTGGTTACCCTAGTACAAGCTCTGCTTAGTTTGGAATCACATGGCGTTGTGTGAGTTGTCCCAACAATATTTTATACATTTATTATTATTATCTTGATGTCTTCTCCACCAGAAATACATATCGTATTAAGATAGCGCTGAGTATAAGGATTTTTGGTATACCCATGGAACTATGTTTGCTCCATGAGTATACCTGACACTAAGTAATATGTAGTTGTTCTACTTTTTTTTTTATTTTTAAGTGAGACGGGCGTTTTTTCTATCTCTACTTGGTAAGCAACTTGTAGACATTTTGTCATTAATCAGTTTGATATGTATGATGTAAGTATACCATAATCATTAAATAACAATATTAAATTATTTCTATGGAAAATTGGTTCCCAGCAAGGGCATGTGCTTTTAAATGTGGCATAATCATCTTTTTGGGCGTACAGTATGCCTCTGCTTAGCACTTCGGGGATGTCTGATGGTGAATCTTTAAAGCTTACTATAAAAGTAAAGGTTTAGACGTACATCGAGGTAGGATTTGATTTGACAAGACGAAAAAGAATATGGCAAAAATAGTATGGGTAAACAGCATATTTCTTCGTAAACAAACTAAACCGTAACTTTTGGAGCAATTATCACCCGCATTCGTTTCACAGCAATTACTGATTTACCTGAACTACAAGAGAGTACGGCTCAAATAGACGCATTAACCTCCTTTTTATGTAAATTGGAATAAGTACCTGCTTACGGAGTAGTTGGTGTATGTTAAATTTGTACTTAGTTTTACGTGTTTCGGTAAAATAAATATTTTTTAAACTCCTAATATTTTTAAACTCATTTTTTACTTCTGTGAGCGATCACTGCGTTGAAGAAACTTTTGGTATGGCAGACCCTCGGATGGGTGACCACTTTGTGGCATTGGCATGAAAAAGTAATAAAAGAATAAAAATTGTAAATGGCTAAACACAATAAATAATTAATAATAAATATTTATTTAGTTCAGGCACTTGCAATTTAAATTATTCTACTAAAATCCGTATATATATGTTTGTTTATAAACAAAAAGTATATCCTATATACTTAATAGGTTTAATCGCGGTATAATCTGTTTTGAGGAAATATGCAGCATAGCAAAATGCTACTAAAGTAGTTTGGTTATAGTTACGAGGTTTTTGTGGGATTTATTTTCTTGTAGATGCTATGTCGGACTCCTACCGACTAAAACCATACGTTTTAGACTGTGCCAAAACAAGAAAAAATGCTTCACTATTTTGTAATCGTCATTTAAGATTATTAACAGAGCCATCTAGCGAGCTAGTTAGCAACTCTGCTATCAATGAAGTGTTACAACCATATTTAAACATTGATGCGTTAGACTCCACTCAATCTATGGATAATTTTTTAAAGCAATTAGTATGCTAACTTTCATATAAATTTTTGTTAAAGTAAAAAAAGACAACTTGGTTCAGGACGGGGATTGAACCCGTGACCTTTGCCTAACCAGGGCAATGTTCTACGCCACTGAACTACCCGAACCGTACCGTGTGTTTCATCAACTGTGCCAATTATTTTGCATATTTCATAGTTGAAACAAGAACAAAACAAATTATAACGAACCCAAAACAGCTGTTCTCCTGTGGGCATACGCATTTGACTTCCATTGTAACTTGGAGGCATCTTCAACCTATACTCTTTATGGGAATCTACTGTAGTAAGTTTCATCTTTGGAGAATGTTTCGATATCTTATTTGTGAGAGTAACTTTTGGAGATCCCAGAGCCTCCTTAACAAATATAAGCTTCTTGTTTGCAACTGCATTATTTTGCTCGGCACATGCAGTTTTGGATACAGGCACTTCTACTTTTTCAGCTTTTGGTTCAACAGTTTTGGTCGCCCAAAAGGGTTTATACCAACTATCTTCTCTAACTTTCGGCTGGTGGTATGTAAAATCAGAAACTTTGGCCTTTTTGAAATCTTCAAACATTCTCAAAAAGAATCTGCTATCTTTCTTAACTTTTCCATTTTCTTCTGGTTTCGTCTGATCATTGTCAATGTTTTTACCATGTCTTGATATTCTGCCCGATTTTGGTGACACAATTGATACTGACTTTCTTTTCCAAGTTGCTGCAGCGCTTTCCAAAGTTTTTGTGTTATAATAAGTCTTCAAACATCCCACTTCTTCTCTTTTCCATTTAAAAAATGCTTGTTCGACAACTTCTTCAGCCATATTGATGGTTTTACGTGCTCATGTGTCTGTATATCGGAAGCAACTGATGAGTTTGAATTGATTCCATTAACGATTTAGGTTTTCAGTGTTCTAGTGCATGGCCACGTTTTTAAGGATAATTATTCCGTAACGTTTTGTAGTTAATACAAATTATGTAGATAAAATGTCGACCGGTTTACACAACTACAAATATTTTCCTCCCATTTCTTTATAATATAATTATGTTATAAATATATGTAACAACGGAAAAACATATTTTCCTCAATTCCCAATGTAGTTTTGTAATTGTTCCCTGTTGTTTCGTTTACTGTTGAGAACACAGAACTTTTGAGATTCTTAGGGCCGTATTCCAGTACGTTTCTCAATACTCAATCGACGCTTGAGAGTAGATTTTATAAGGCAAAAACTAGCCTCAAGCGTTGATTGAGTATTGAGAAACGTTCTGAAATACGGACCTTAGTCAGGTTTTTAAGGGTTGTTTGGTATTATATTTTTTTAAATGTTATTTGCAATTACGTAAAATAAAACTAATAGCAGTTTGAAATCAAGTTGATTACTAAGATAGAAAATGTGATTTACAACCCATTGATTTCAATCAGGTCTAGTTCACTGGAAACCATGAACGTGATGAGAAGCAAACATAAAACTTTATGCAAAAATAACAGACTTGTTTTTGTAAAATACTAATCTTAAATTAGAAGAATATTAGATAGTATTAAATTTATTATATTCTTCGGATTTTTTTCTCTTAGGAATAGATAGTAAAGAGTACGAAACTAATAACACAAAAACTTTAAATAATACGCCCAAAATTAGTCGCGGCTTTAAATGCCTTTATGCCTAAAAACATACATATACTTCGTTGTTCAAATAGAGAAAATAGGTATAATCAATATACAATTATGATTATTAGAAGTTAATAAGTTGTTATTGTTTCGCATGGTTTACAGGCGGTATGGCATATTATTGCGACAATTAACCGCAAAAGGCAATTCAAATAATTGTTCGACACTACGAAAACAATGTTCAAATGACATAACGAACATAAATTTGTAGTTACTATTCAAGTATAAAATATGTAAATCACATTTTACAGAGGCCTTGGTAAAAATAACTATCGATTTATAGATTACTAACAAAACTATTAGTAGTCTAGTGTATTTAAATAGCTATCAAAAAAGGTAGATATTTCCCTTTAAATATTCAAAACTTAGAATAATTCAAAATTATTTAATCCATTAACTCCAAATGTCCTTAAACAAGCTTCCATTAATTTTATTCCTGTAACTTTGTAACTCACTACACGCTAATATTTCAAGTACTGGATGTTCATAGGAAAATATTTATTTCACATTTAAAAAAATATAAGATGTGTCCCAGAAACTGTCACTTCACACATCACGAAATAAAAAATAAAGTACTAAAAAGTTATAACACTATTTCCATTGTCCACTTGTGCTTTACTGAAATTATTGACTGCCGGCTTACGACTGATAACTGTCGTGTTATGTACATAACTACAGGGAAATATATATATGTACGTGTGTGCCGGAAACCCATAGAGAATTGAGTATTAGCACTCAGTATATTGAAAGCTATGCTATGGAAGTTTCGTTTGTTCGTTAGACAATTTTTGTCTATAAAAAGTTCATCATTGACAAATTCTACAAAACATTGAACAATCAAAATGTCAGTTTATAGACTATTTAATGTGAATTGATTTTGATTGAAGATTGTAAGGCAGTGTTTATACTTTGTCGATAAGGTAAAAATAATCGTCTTAATTCGCTAAATAATGAGCAGCAAGACATTTTATATGGATGTTTTCGTTCTATGGCTGATCAGTATATTACCTGAGAATTGAGATTGAAAAACTTCCCTACTAAAAGCACAGACACAATTGACAATAAACTTTAAAAATTGAGTATGACGTCAATGTCAAAGCGATATGAAAGATATGTTAGTTTGTGTAATTAAAAAGTGGTCCCAGTGATGAGCCTTGCGAGAGACACGTCACTCTAAGGGTGCGGTTGTGTTACAATTTCATTATTCATTATCAACACATCGAATCTATGATGACATAAAAGGATAATTACTGCCACTGTAGACTTATTTTTGTAAGTGGGCTTTTAAGCTAATATGGCGAAACAGTCGCCTATGATTATCTCGAACGCTTATGTTTATTTGGGACATATGCGTTCTCAAATAATTTCAAAATTGTGGTATTTTGCTCGATGAAGAGTAATATTAAGTTTTAATCAAGAGGACTAAACCTGGTGGCGCTTCAAGTATCAATATTATGAGAGCTATCAATTTATATTTGTATCACTTCCTATATCAGAAATTAAATAATTTTTGTACCTGTACTGTGTAGAAAATGTCACTAAAAATTTAACTTTCGAAGTCGCCAAAATTGCCCAATAGGCGAATTTTCTCTTGATTAACCAACTTTGAGAATGACGAAAGGTATAGAGAATAGGGTCAATATATATCAACGCATGAGCCCATATGTCGACTCCTATATCAAGAATCCTATACCAAAATACCCAAAGTTCTATAACAGTACCTTTAGATAAAGACTTGTAAATGGTCATTGATAAACATAATAACCGTATCTAATACAGTCTGTAATTGAACCTAGTGATACGATATTGGTTGGAATGAGTGTTTGAAAGCTATTGCAGCCAGACGTTCCTAAATACATGTGCAATTGATCTGCATTTAAATTATTCATTTGAGACATTTAAATTGAACAGTAGCTTTCATAAGGTGAGGCAACATCTTTTTGGTAATATCTACTAGTCAATTAATTTGAGAAGGAGCTGAGTGTTGGGAAAAACATACTGCGGTAGATGTGCGGAGGTCATGCAGGGTGAATGATTGAGGAACTCCTGCAGGAGTCGCCTTCAATGACAACCACGTTTTGAGGGCATCACCCAGATGTGTGCGCCAGGAACAAGAATATAAGTATAATGCTTACAGCAAATTTCCCTCTCTTATCAAGACTTGTCTATAAGGCCCTTAACGTAACAATTGTTTCAGCATTTCAACAAGATTGATAACGAGTTCAATATTGTCAATTGGTTTTAATTAACGTCCTACAAAACAATCACACTAGAATCTTAGCCTCGCTATTGTTCGCCATTTTAATAAAGAAGAACGGAATTAAATGTCAATAAGTAACGGAAATAATGTAGACAATACTAGCAAACAGTTAACGTAACATAACGTAAATGGAATGATAACAAAGTAACATGTACCTTGAAGATATACGACTAGATCCAGAGGTAAGCAACCACTTATTTATAAATAGATGATCTTATTATGATTTTGTTTATTGCACCGCTGATCTTACTTACAATCGGACGAAGTTCTGACGCAGAAGCATAGTTCAAAATTCCAATTGAAAGCTTAAAACTGCAACAGCCGTTTTATAAAATAATACTCAAGGAACACTTGAGGTTAAAATTATTTTAAGTGTATCTTGAGTTTTGAGAAATGTTCTGTGAATCGACCCTAGGAGGGAAGAGTCTATAATTTTAACAAAGTAACATTAGTAGTTTGTATAGGCTAACATGGATTTTGAAAGCAAGCCAGTAATTACTGCATTAGATCGATCGATATAAAGGACAATGGAGGACGAATGTCTAGACTAGGGTGAGCTCTCCTGAAGTTTCCGCTTTTTAAATACTGCAATAACAATTTTCAGAATTTATCTCTATTGTTTGGAAAATGGCGATATGCCAGCAAATCCGTTCTTCTTAATCACGGAACGGATTTTGATAGGGTTTTATACTGAAAGTTCAATATTCATCTGACTTACTTTGACTTTTTCTTTAGATGTAAATAGACTAGACTATCGACTAATCTAGCTAAAGACTATAGATCAACTAACTATTTACACGCTGCACGCTGTGTCCCTGACGAGGTAGTTGGAGGACAGAGCGCCAGGTTTCGCGTTCCATGCATACTGCTTTCGCTTCCTGCAAATTCATTTATCAATTCTTACATGCACGGCTGGGTCCGAGTCATTCTTCAATAAAAAGAGAGAAAACTTCAATAAAAAAAGGAGAAAAGAAGGACTTTAGATTTAACGTGCAAATTACTAAGTAAGTATTTTGGTATCCGTATGTTCAGCTTGATTCATGACATGACGCTTACATTAGTTTACCATTTCACTACATAGCTTTTCCATTTACTCGACTTAAGAACCACTTACAGTTTTCTCCTTACCATAGATATTTTATGTGTTTTTCTGGCAGGTCTGCTTAAGTAGTTGCTGACAAATATATTCATAGACTTTTTAGACTTCTAAACCATACATTTAGAAAAGTCTTATAAAACGGCTTAGACTGTCAATCCGTCTTCAACGCATCTATTTGTCAGGAACCAGATAGGAGATAAAGACAAGCTGTTTGCGGCATTCGATTCAGGACACCATTAATACGTGCATTGGCGATTTGGAAGTTTTTACCTCTTCTGGTTTTGATACTGGTTTCAGTTTAGAAGTCGTCAGATTCCTTCGCTACGATAGTGAAGGGCGTTTTTCCTGTTTTTGATTATATAATAATGGGTTTTTAATTCTTAAGTTTTTAATAATGGGAACAGTCTGTAATCTCACCCAACAAGCACTACGACTCGTCGAAAAGTATCTTTTGATCAAAACAAAGTAGACATCTAAAAATCTTCTATTGTCCATTCTCAGTGGTTGACTCGCCGTAAGTATTTATTTATTTTTCAACTGATCTCAAAACGAATTACTTACGGCAATATTTTGTATTTTGGCGATACAATCTTGCTTTATTCGAAAGTATTTTATTTATTGTTTCTAAATTTGTTTGCGAATTTCGAATTCGCAGTAGACAAGGTACACAGATTTAGAGTTGACATTCTGTTATTTATGTACCTACTTTTAAGGATATTTAGAATGTTGTTATTTAATGCAGAACCAGATAGCTTATCTCTGTATTAATTATTTTAAGATCAGAAAATATTTATGCTTCTTTAAAATAAATGTTCTTTCTTTTGGATTGATTTCCTATGTTTATGTTATTTTTATATTTTTAATCGGTAGAGAAATATTTACCATCCACTATACTACGCGCATAATCCTGTAATCGAACCAAATCCTGTACTCGTATGTTACTTAGTATGCTATATTTATAACTGTAGCTATCTTCAAAAAAATGTCTCGATAATCTTGGTCAGCGAAATTATAGAAAAATTTGTTACCGGAACTAAGAAAACTATTCCCATTTCGATCGAATAGAATGGAAATCTCGACTCTTTCTGTAAATAGTTTTCGATCTTAATCTCAAATCGAATCATTAATCAAATTGAGAATCTACTTTAAAACTGGCCTTTTACTAAATTATTATTGAAAAATGAATAAAAAATGTTTTGCCTACAACATGTTTTCTGAATCATTGCCTAATGATTGATAAGAGTACATTTTAGACAGGGAACGCTTGTGAAAAACGATTTACGCCATCTTTTAGCAAGTTATTAAACGTATGGAATGAAAATAAATCTCAAATCTGAATAGTGAATAGTCTTGGCAAGCCAAACAGCTGCAGATGTTAGTTAAACATCTGTTAGATGTGTGGCTTGTAGTAAAAGCAAGTGACCGAAATATCTGCCGCAGAACGGATGATGTCTTGTGTTGAATCGCGAATTGATTAATGAAACGAATGGATGATTTAGGTTGGTCAATGATATTCGTCGTAATATTATCTATATTAAAACTTTAGTAATGTCAAGACCGAGGTTTATGCAATACTCCTCGCAATCACAAGCAATTTAATGAATCTATTGTATGAAATAATACAATTGTAAGAATCAGTGTAATTGGCACTGATTTTTAGAATTCCGTACACAAAGGGTAAAAACGTGACCCTATTACTAAGATGCCGTTGTCCGTCTGTCTGTTTGTCTTGTCACCAGGTTGTAACTCAAGAACCGTGATAGCTAGACAGTTGAAATTTTCACAGATGATGTGTTTCTGTTGCCGCTATAACAACAAATACTAAAAACAGAATAAAATTAATATTTAAGATGGGCTCCCATACAACAAACATTTATAATAATAGTGTGTTATATTCGGATAGATAAAGAACTCTCCGTGCGCATTGCCCGGTTTTTTAAGAACAACTAAGGTTTATATATGAACAGTATATGAAGGTTATATGCAATCTTCTCTTCATCTAAATGTGGTGCTTTTTTACCTGGGTTTAAAGGCCTGGAGACCACTTCTTTGGCTGCTAGGAGCAGCTGTCGTTTGGTTTTAGGCGTTTGCGGACGGACGTACATAGCGTTCCTTATAATATAGGGGGTCATTTTTATTTTACACTGCGCTATCTAGCCCAAAGTAAGCTAATATAGGCTCATGGTATGGGATCTAGTCAACTGATAAACATATTTAAGTATGTATCTTAATCTTAATAATATTATAAAGTTTGTGTGGATGCTTGTTACTCTTTCACGTAAAAAATACTGAATAGATTTTAATTAAACTTTACAATAATATTGCTTATATATCAGACAGATAGGCTAGGCTACTTTTTATCCCGGGAACAAGTTCCTGTGGGAAACGTGAAAGAGAAAACTTCTCTACGCGGGCGAAGCCGCGGTCGTCGACTAGTATCTAAATACATACATTTTATACATAGGACACACTAAAACCACGAAACAAATATTTGTGTATCACGATAAGTTGATATAAACACTTGAAGGCCTTATCACCCTCCTTTTCAAGTTCTAGGATTCAGATAAAAGCTTTGCATATGGATTACGTGTAGGGTTACCACACGGGCGTCTAGTGGACTTAAAGTAATTAACTAACTTACTATCTTCACGCTGTATCACTGACTGGGTAGAGAAAGAAGACATTTCGCCAGTGTTCGCAATTCATGTATGCTTTTTTACTTACTGCAGATTCATTACAATACACACATTAAAATACTAAAATATATGTGTGTGTACTCTAAGAAGTGAAACTTCATTAAGAAATGTTTTTTAAAGCTTTAAGATTTCTCTAATACGTCGTTAAAGAAGTTTCACTTACGATAAAGTAGTTTCACTTCAAAACAACAAGGCGAGTAACCGAAGAACGTAACGATTTTTTTAGAGTTATAAAATTTCTCTCAACGTCGATAAAGAAGTTTCACTTCAATTATGTTTTCTCACTTTACTTGACCTACTGTTGACCTTTCCGTTTTTGATCAATTTGCTCACGTGTTCTTTGAGTGAGCCTTGGTCTACTCTGACTCTTTCTGCCCTCTACTTCCGCACAGTAAATATTCTTCGTCAATCGTTGCTCACTCATTTTCTCTTATTCCTCAACTGAATACACTCTTTTTCAGTTTAATACTGACACTTGCATTTAAACCTTCCATATTGCGTATCACTTAGTACGAATTCCATTGGTCAACGCTCCACCGCGTTTAAATTTCTTTCATGCATCTTTTGGTATATCGAAAGATGGATTCACTACTGAAAAGCAACAATGGCACTAGCGCTGCATTGTAAATAAAAAAGTAGTATACATAATCTTTCCTGAAAACTACACATGCTTAGGATACTATGGATTTATTATTTACCACACAAATAACACTTCATGAAAGTTTGGCAGTCTGTCAATGGCGAATACTGATTTATGTTTATTTTTATCTCCGGGGCATTAAACTGTTATGCGACGTGTCTTCGGTTCACGATATTGTTTAGACATTATGTTGAAACATTTTAAAACAAGAGATTTACAAATTTTATGTTAGGAGCATTTTGAGAACCCATTTGAGAACCAACCAAAATAAATAAATCACTAATTATTTATTTTTGGACCCAGTCTAAATTATAATAAATAGGTTAGGTAGTTTTTTTTTTATTTAGATATAGTTTTAATTGTTTTTTTAACTAAGATTAATGTTAAATCATATTATTAATAAATTTTATTATTTATTTTGATATCAGTTATCTTCGCTCGTAGTCCCGTAACTTAGTGTTCTGTAAACGATCACTGCGTAAAGCAACTTTCGCTATGGCTGGTTACAAATTGTGACCTTTGTGGTATTTCCATTTATGAGCGTTTTCGTGCTTCGGAATAATTCAACAGCAAGTTGCCACAAGACAAAAAACGGCAATAACAACAAGGAAACTACAACACGGCATCACCAACACAGCAACTAACCATCTGTTGCGTGGGACAAAAATGTCTGTATTTACTATACACCCCCATTACTTCTACTTCAGGAATATAGGCGTGAATGATAAGTATTGTAAGGAATTGTTAGCTTTATTATACGGAAATTCCTCATGGATGCTATGCCGGACTCCTACTGTCTTAAACCACATAATGCCTTTCCATCTGTCTACGGTCAGGAGTCCCGTGTAAACCCTCGGAAGGCCATCGTGATATCACGGGAAAAGATATTCGTTCTTTCCCCGTGAAAGTTATTTCATCATGGCTCCCGGCAGACTTAGCTTGCCGCCCCGGCTTCGATTCCCTGACGCGAGGTTCGGGTGTTAAATAAATTTGTATAAAAATTATTGTCTGTAGTCTCAAACAAGAATATTTAGGATCATTTAGCAACACGATGCGACAGGCTTATCAGTTTCGCCTCTTATCCCCGAAGGGATGAGCAGAGGCATAATAGACGCCCAAATGCTTTTTTTGTACCATGAAATAGGTGGTGAGTATATTGCCGTATTGAAACAGACAGGCATAAAATTTACATGCTGTTGCAATTTTCAAGCAGCCCATCAGGATTTTAACTTGGCTTACCGACGCCCATGTTTCTGGTAACCCGGACCAACGGGCTCAACGAGCCTTCCGAAGTTCCAAAGAACGAAAACGATTGAAAATGCAAAAGGCTACAAAGCGGTGAGGACCAGCCATAGCGAACGATCCTTCACGCAGTGATCGTTTACAGAACACTCGAGTCGTCAGCTGCGAGCGGTAATTAAACAACATTAACATTCACACAATTCTTAAGTATGTTAAAGGAAGTAACATAAAACTACAAAGCTAGGATAACACTGCGGTAAGACAATATGTCGAATGGTCGAATGATAATCTGCCTCTAAAGTGGACAATTGTTGCAAAGGTCAACGCGGAATTAACTCGTCGACTTACATCAATGGCTGGCCTGCGAACGGCGTTCTGCGATGCACATCGGAGGTCAATAGGTATTTGTAATCCAATAAGTAACAGTATGTTTTGCTGTATGACGCTCTCTATGCATTATAGTGTATTCCTACTTGCTTCCTGGATTTAGAGCCTGGAAATTAAAATCCATAAGAATTGCAGACAAATAAAAGTGGACTTTTTTGGCTGCGAGGAGCAATTAGTTTGGATTTATTTTTTTGGATAGTTAAGAGCGACTGCACTGACTTGGAGGACATACAGAATTATATTAATGTTGACCTGTTGCTAGGGAAGTAGAGCAACCAACTAAAGTCGTTTTCCATACGATAGCCAGATATCACCAGTCCCTACGAAATTCAGCTCTACGAGTAATAGTGCTTCTTTGGTATGCTTCTTCAAAAAAGTTTGCTAGCTTGCTAGAGCGTTTTGTTCTGAGAAGTCAATTCACATACTTCTACCCTCTCATTCAATTTGATCAAAATTTTGGCCCAATAAACTGGGCTGTGGCAGAGCACTTTCACACACACAGTGGATTTTTTGTGAACCCATCAGACTCTTTACAAGCCCATATATTTCCTTACAATTAAGCGGGAAGTGTGGCGTTAAAAATATGTCTTAGGGGCCACCAGATTAAAGGTACCTGACGAGCATTCAGCACATTTACCGAGGACGTTAAAAGTAGCGTTCTAATCAGCCCTGGTGGAGTCGCTTAGTATCCTTTCTTAAACAAACTGATGTCAACTATAAATATAATATCATTCCGTAAACAAGCGAATGACTATATTTATAAATTTATATGACTATAGTCAGACTGTCTTTATAACATGCATTTAAGGTTGTGTACTATATACTAAGCAATTTTTTTTATACCACCTTAGTGGTCAGACATGTATACCTGATGGAAAGTGGTCACCGAGCATATGGATGTTTGCTAAACCTTTCTTTTCGACGACGTTTCGCTTTCTGCATATTCATTAATCGCTTCATATTCATAGATGCACGTCTGGGTATCCGAGTAGGTAATTTTGACCATTCCGTTTTTGAGCAATCTGCTCACGTGGTCTACATATGTAGGAGAACTACATATGTAGACCACGTGAGCGGTCTATCCTGACTCCTTCTACCCTCTAAGTTTCGCAGAATATATATTCTTCGTCAATCGCTGCTCACTACTAAGGAATCCCCAATCTTGTCATTCCTCTTTCACCACTTAAGTATACCACGACACAATTTACACTTAGATGATTTACTTACCGGTTTATCTTCGCTCCACTGGTTAGTAAGAAAAGAAAAATAGAGTATATTAGTCTTAGTTTTATTCTAGCATAGAAGCGCTCGTGGCCCCGCGGTCTCAGTGTTCTGTAAACGATCACTGAGTTACGCAACTTTCACTATGGCTGGTCCTTGGATGGGTGACCACTTTGTGGCATTTATATTTGCGAGCGTTTCCGTGCTTCGGTAGGCACGTTAAGCCGTTGGTCCTGGTTGCCAGTAAAATGGCAGTCGTTAAGCCTGGTTGAAGGCCTTATGGGCGGCTTGAAAACCTTCAACAGCAGGTCGCCACAACCTGCGTCTGTCTATTTCAACACGGCAATGGGCTCACCACCTATTACGTGGGACAGGAATCCACACGGTGAAAAGTGGGCATATAATATGCCTCTGCCACCCCTTCGGGGATAAGGCGTGATGGATATATATTTATTTATTTATTCTAGAAGCTTAACAATGTCTTTAAACATTTTTTATATCACTTAAGTGGAAGACAAGCATTCGGCCCAACTGATGGAAAGTGATCACCGTAGCCTATGGACGTTTGCAACACCAGACGTATGGCACTCGCTCTGCCAACCCTGTAAAAACCTTCTAAGACCCCTTTTGAAGAACCTCATACTGTATCTGTTTATTCGTTTTGTATTGGTTTACAACGATAATTTGTATTCAAAAACGCCAAAACTGAACCAATATCGTACTTTTTTTCTAAGCGGATGGACTTCAAGTGGACGGGACTCTCATCATAAAATCTGCGTTCACCTGTGCACTACAATAAATACCGCTATAATGTTTATATTCCAACGGGCGATGCCAATCGGACGTTCAAATAGAAATTGCCCGACTATTTTTAGCCTTCCCCATTTGAGTCATCACTTCACTGACGCCCTACGCCGCCGAGCCGGTAAAATTAGGGTTGGCACATTTTTTTCTAAATATAAGGAAAAAAATGACAACTGTATAATATGGAGTAGGTCCGTAGATATACTCCAAAGTAGGTCGAAATCCATAAGCTGAAGAGTTTGGTTTTTGTTTGGTTGGTTAACTAACTAACTAACTATCTTCACGCTGTATCCCTGACGGGGTAGTCAGAGAGGACAGATCGCCAGGCTTCGCGATCCATGCATACTTCTTTCGCTTCTTCGAGATTCATCAATCGCTTCATACACGCACGTCTGGGTATCCGAGTACTTTTGACCTTTCCGTTTTTGAGCAATCTGCTCACGTGGTCTTCATATGTAAGTCTCGGCCTTCCCTGACTCCTTCTACCTTCTACTTTTGAACAATATATATTCTTCGTCAATCGTTCCTCACTCATTCGTTGGACGTGTCCAAACCAACGGAGCACGCCCTTTTCCAGCTTAACGCTGACACTTTCATTCAAACCTGCCATATTGCGTATCACTTCGTTACGTATTCGGTCGGCCAAGGTAACGCCGCACAATTTTCGAAGTGATCGCATCTCCACAGCATTCAATTTACTTTCATGCATCTGCTGACATACCCAGGTTTCACTACCGTAAAGCAAAGTTGGCACTAGCACTGCGTTATGAATCGCCATTCGTGCTTCTTTTACGATGCTTTGTCGCTTTACTAACTGGGACAAAGCACCGTTAACTTTGTTTCCGGCAGCTACTCGCCGTTCTACATCCGAATCACATCTTCCATCCGCGCTAAACATACTTCCTAAATACACAATTTCATTCACTTGCTCTAGACGTTCCTGGTTTACCCTAATCTCGCATTTAGTTCTTACGTCACCTCTTTCAAATACTAGAACCTTAGTTTTACTTGCATTCATGCGGAGACCCTTACTTTCACACCCCTCTTTCATATTAGTGACTAATGCCTGTAGGTCGGCTTCTGATGAGGCCATGAGCACCGCATCATCAGCGTACAGCAGACAGTTTACTGTAAAGTCACCCAAATTCACACCCATATTAAAATCTTTCAACTTCTGCAGGCAACTGTCCAGATACACTATGAACAGCCAGGCGGACATGACACATCCCTGTTTGACGCCTGTACAGACATCAAAAAGAGGTGACACATCTCCCCCTACTCGCACGCAAGCCTTACAGTCCCTATAAAGCGACTGTATTGCCCGCAGTAGCGAGCCGTCCACACCATATCCTGGCAGCAAGTCCCACAGCGTTTCTCTCACAACGTTATCAAATGCTTTCTCTAGATCCACAAAAGCGCAGAAAACCTTCTGGCTAAGAGCCAGAAACTTTTCCGCGATCATGCGGAGAGAAAACACTTGATCCATGCAACCTCTTCCACGTCGGAATCCGCATTGAGCCTCCCATAAATACCTTTCAGACTTTTCTTGCATTCGTGCCGTTATAACCTTTGCATGCACCTTACTAGCTAAGCTGACCAAGCTGATCGCCCTGTAGCTGGTTGGTTGAAGGCGTTAATCTCAGGTTATATGAAAAAAGGTCGTATATGAAAAAAAAAATTTGTGTTGGATAACCCATTTATCGAGGAAGGCTATATATCATCACGCTGCTACCCTGGGGAGCGGAGTAGTAATGATAAATGTAATTAAATTAAAACAACACAAATATATTTTCTCATTTGCGACTTGTAGTTCCTGAGATTAGCGCGGTCAACCAAACATACAAACAAACTCTTCAGCTTTATAATAATAAAAATAGTATAGATTTAAAAATAAATTTCATTTAGTGCGCTCCCGACAAAATTTGTGGCAACCCTATTCACAACAACATGTTAAACACATGGCAGTAAACTTACTGAAGCTTTGATGATGAAACTGAAATCGAACCAAACGCTCATGACGGTAATATCACAGCCGAAAGACATACAGTCGGTCGACGAAGCTGTCTAGACAGAGCAATCGTGCGGGGGACAAGGGACGAGACGGAGGCGGGCTAGTCCCGACCTGCGAACAAAATTTTGTTAGTAGCTCGGGACAGTCTTTCAGGGCTGACGCATTCACGACCGCTTGCTATAATTATTCTAATATTGTATCGATTTCTTTAATTCCTTATTTTAATTACCGAAAAATAAAAATGGTGCATAGAATTGTGCTGTAAGAGATTGCAAGTAAAAATGAAGAGCGGAAAAATGAGTATCTGCGATTTCATCAATTGCCGCACACGGAATAAAGGTAAATATATTCATGTCGTTTGAATAGTTCTTTTTATTAGAAAGCGTTTACAAAATGGCTGCCGCGTCGTAAATCGTAGTTATAAAATCATCATGTATAATTGATGGGGTTATTAATATTCTGAATACATATTTCGTGTTCATTTTGCAATCCAATATGGCCGCCGCACCGTGTTCATAAAATTTCATGTTGGGTATCGTACAAGGGGTTTTTTGGTATGCTGAGTATGAATTTCGAGTTTATTTTGCAATCCAATATGGCCGCCGCGCCGTGGTCATAAAATTTCATGTTGGGTATCGTACAAGGGGTTTTTTGGTATGCTGAGTATGAATTTTGAGTTTATTTTGCAATCCAATATGGCCGCCGCGCCGTGGTTATAAAATTTCGTGTTAGGTATCGTATAAAGGGTTTTTTGATATGCTGAGTATGAATTTCGAGTTTATTTTGCAATCTAATATGGCCGCCGCGCCGTGGTCATAAAATTTCATGTTGGGTATCGTTTTTTGGTATGCAAAGTACAAATTAGCCTGAAACAAAGGACTATTGTTTCAGGCTTTACGTGCTGTTTTATATAAAACAAATAATAATTAGTGATAGATAACAAAATATTAAAAAGCTTTAATTTAATTCATTTTTTCAGATGCAGATTATGGGTAGAAGCTTGCAGCAGACCCGATTTAAATAAAAAATATATCGGTCTCAGGAATATATACATCTGTAGTTTACATTTTGAAAAAATAATGTACGGAAAGAGATTTCTAAAGAAACCAGCTGTACCAACCTTACTTTTGCCGGATAAAATAAGTATACATACGCAAACTGAACGCAAAATGAAAATATTGGGTGATATAACATTAGAACGCCGTGATAAATGCCGTACGTTGAAAGCTAAAAGATGTCATAAAGATTATGATTTACCAGGCACTTCATCTACAGCTGCAAGATCTACGAGTACTACCTTGAAACAAACAGATCATAGCTCTCAGACACCAGCCAAATTGACTGACCATTCACCTCGAAAAAGAAAACTTAGACGAAAATTGGCCATGTCCATCAAAAAGTTTAAACTGAGCACTGAAAAATCTAAAGACGTCATCAAAGAGCAATTTCTAATAGGCTGCGACAAGTTTTTGGATCCTACGTTAAGCGCGATTATAAAAACACAAATATATTTGAAAGCACATTGTAAGAACAATAGATACAGCAGGGATTTTAAATTATTCTGCTTAAACATGTACTATATGAGCCCGCTCGCTTATAGATTTTTATCAAAGACAATTTGTTTGCCATCTAAATCAACCTTAGCCAAAATGTATCTGCCTGGGATGTTTTGACTGTTGTTGTTAAAAATATGTCATCCAAAGAAAGGGAATGCGTGCTTTGTATGGATGAAATGAGCCTAAAACTAAACTTATCCTATAATACCAAGGCAGACAAAATATTAGGATTACATGAAGTAGATGGACAACAACGACCTGTTGCTGTAGGTTATGCGTTTACATTAATGCTTCGAGGCATAATATCAAAGTGGAAACAACCTATTGGCTTTTCTTTTATTTCCAGCAGTAAAATTGATGATCAATTGAAAACATGGATAATCGACACTGTTAAACGTCTTTTACAGCTAGGATTTATTATACGTGCTTTCGTGTCCGATCTAGGCTCAGATTTCTTGGCCCTTTCCAAATCACTAGGAATTTCTACTGAAGGTTCATGTTTTGATATTGATGGTTATAAGATTTACTATATTTTTGATGTTCCCCACTTAATGAAATGTATACGAAATAATCTTATGAACTATAATTTTAAGTTCGATGGAAAAATTGTTCAGTGGGATGATATAGTAAACATATATGCTTTAGATAAAATGAAAGATATGCGATCCACGCCTCGCCTAACAGATGCGCATAGAGAGCCAAATAGTTTCCAAAAACAAAAGATTAGATTAGCCGTCCAGATTTTCAGCAACTCTGTATTAGCAGGTTTAAAAAGTTACCAGTCGGCAGGCATTCTTCAAGTTTCTTATGGTACAATAGAGTTCATTGAAATCATAAACAACCTTTATGATTTACTAAATTCAAGTGACATTAATTCACCAAAACTGTATAACAAACCATATAAGGGTACTGTTGTCCAAGAAGAATTGTTAAAAAGTTCAGAAATTTTATTTAATAGTATTAGAATAATAAATAAAAATAATGGCCGCGATGTTACTAATAGAATCAAATTCATAAATTGGTTCATTACAACAATTAATTCGTTTCGACTTCTATGTATCGATTTGAAGTCTGATGGATACGATTACATATTTACAAGAAGAATTAACAATGATTGCTTGGAAAATTTCTTTGGGCTCGTGAGGCAAGCTGGTGGAAATTGTCGAGAACCTACTTGCATACAATACACCAGGGCATACTGTAAAAAAAAATTATGTCATATACTTAATTTGTCAGATGCTACCAATTGTACTGAAGATTTCGACAGTATACTTACACAATTTGCAGAATTTACAAAAATCACACCTATACATCGAATTTCTATTCAGCGTTCGTCTCAACAATCACAACTACAAGAGAACCTCACTTATCCCCGAAGGGGTAGGCAGAGGCATACTATACGCCCACATTTCACCGTATGTATTTTTGTCCCACGGAACAGGTGGTGAGCCCATTGACGCTTTGAAATGAACATAAGGTCTTCAACCAGGCTTAACGACTGCCATTTACTAGCAACCGGGACCAACGGCTTATCGTGACTTCCGAAGTACGGAAACGGTCGCAAATGTAAATTCCACAAAGTGGTCACCCATCCAAGGACCACCTATAGCGAATTTTGCTTAACGCAGTGATCGTTTACAGAACACTGAGTCAGCGGGGCCACAAGTGCTTATTGTGAGTCAATAAATAAGTTATAAATAATATCAACCTTGAATACTTGTGACAACCCTACAAGCATCACTGTCTAGACGTTGTCGGCATTTTCGTAGACTTCAAAGGCGTAACGCTACTGGTAGGTTTACTCTTTATACTGTGGTAATATGTACAGAAACTATCCAACAGTCCTACCCTCTTTCAAAACGCGCTAATCTCAAGAACTACTGGTCGGATTCGAAAAATTATTTTTGTGTTGGGTAGCCCATTTATCGAGGAAGGCAAATAGGCTATATATCATGACGCTACTACACTGGAGAGTGGAAAAGTAATCATAAATTTCAACAAATCAGGCAAATTTTTATGCATTATTGTAGAATTTATAAGCGACGGGATTGAATAGATGCGAAGCCGTGGAGGTCATCTAGTTAACAATAAGCGCTTTATTCTAAACTAGTAGAAGCCCGCGGCTCCGCACGCGTGGAAAGTATTCCCGTTCCCGTTTCCCAATCGGGAACGGGAAAACTTCACCACGCGTGCGGAGCCGCGGGCGTCAACTAGTGTTTTATTATAACGAGAAATCGCTGAGGCAAAGATTTCGATAAAATCCCTTAGCCGACTAGACTTTCCGACATCTTGAGCAATAGTCATCATATTTTTACTAAATTTCCTGCCTGAGTTTTCCCGAACGTCTGCAGTATGGGGTTCTTAAAAAGGGGTCTTAGAAGGTTTATCGTCGGCGGCGCGAGTGCTGCACCTCTGGTGTTGCAAACGTCCCTAGGCTACGGTGACCACTTTCCCTCAGGTGGGCCGTATGCTTGTCTGCCACCTCAGTGGTATAAAAAAAAGGAACTATCAACATAAAACAATATTGATATTCTTGTATGTATAAATCTTCATCTTAAATCGTCCTATTCATCGATAAAAACCGCATTTAAATCCTAAGCGCTCCTGGTCCCGCGGACTTTAGTGTTCTGTAAACGATCACTGCGTTAAGCAACTTTTGCTATGGCTGGTCACGGACAGTGGACCACTTTGTAGCATTTGCATTTGCGAGCGTTTCCGTGCTTCGGAAAGCACGTGAAGCCGTTGGGCCCGGTTGCCAGTAACATTATGGCAGTCGTTAAGTCAAGTTGAAGGCCTTATGGGCGGCTTGAAAATTTTCAACAGCAGGTAGCCACAACCTGCGGCTGTCTATATCAAAACGGCCATGAGCTCACCATGTATTATGTGGGACAAGAATACACATGGTGAAAACTGGGCATATAATATGCCTGTGCCACCCCTTCGGGCAAAAGGCGTGATAGATAAATTAAAATCCGTTACGTAATGTAAACACATACTTATACTATATAAAGATAAATAAGAAAGGAAGTAGTATTAAATAAGAATGCGTATGCGCACAAACGCTTCTATCATGAATCATGATAATGTACCGGAAATTAGCCATTTTGTCTTGGTCTCCATGTCACACCATGGTTAGGTTAGTAGTACGCAGATTGATTGTAGTTAGTTCGCGTTTTAGACGACCGTGGCCATGAATCGAGTAATTTTTGGTAGTTTCAACTCCTACACACTTACGTAACAAGAACAAAACTGGTTTACAAATTAGTATACATCGTTCATGTTAATTCCCACCGGTGTTTTTAAAGCAACTGATATTCTTGTTTTGTTGACTGCCTCGGTGGCGCGGTGGTTGTGTATGAGACTGCCGCGCATGAGGTCCCGGGTCGGAACAAATATTTGTGTGATCCACAAATGTTGGTTTCGGAGTTTGGGTGTTTCCTATGTACAATATGTATGTATTTAGAAATATATAAGAATGTTTATCAGTTGTCTAGATCCCATAGTACAAGCTTATAGCTTAGTTTGGGCTAGATGGCGTTGTGTGAAAAGTGTCCCACAATATTTATTTATTATTTATAGTACAAATAGTAAAAACTGTACTTACAAGGCACCCAGAGAAATCTTAGGGTTAAAACCAAACCACCAACCTTAATTGCCGGCAAAATACGGCAAAACTGGTGATCAACAAAGGAGGTATTGCCACAGGCGATAATACGCGATTGGAGTGAATTAAAAAAGTGGATTCTAAGAGTCTCCAGGTTTAAAAACTAGGTATAGTTTGAAAGTAACTAAGAAGACGTTGAGACTAAGAAGTTATTACTTTACACGAGCAGAAGTAACGTAAGTTTTCTCTTAAATTTCAAGGTACATTTATCCGTACCTATTCAGTTTTATCACACAAAATCCATTCTAGAGTACGTATAGACGTGACAAGGTAATAGAACTCTAAGTTACCCTTCTGGAAGAGGACAATATTTTTATCGATATAAGTCACGTATGTACCTCCTAAATACCTAGTTCACAAATGATATTATCTGGAGTGGTTTTAAAAATTTCAACCTCACCGAATTATCTATTGATTAATTTCCTTGCGGATTGCTACCCTGAATTTCGGTTTCAAAAGAAATATTGCTACGCTAGTTCATAGTTCTGTAGGCAATCACCGCGTTAAGCAAATTGCGATACGGTTGTTTTTATACCACTGAGAAGGCAGACAAGCATACATATAACAATTTCTTAGAGCACAGACCATTGAACAGGCGATAGAACACGCAAAAAGTAAGTCCTGTGATTAATGATCATTTGAGCAGTTTCCATTTAGTAACGTTTTTGTGATTCAGAAATCGTTGGTCCTTGTTGCCAGTAATATGATAGATGTAAAGCCAAGTTGAAGGCCTTATGAACGGTTTAAAATTGTCAACAGTAGGAAGCTACAACCGCGGCGTCAGTCCATTTCGGCAAAAAGCTCACCACCTATTACGTGAGATTATGTACCAATTGAGAAATATGAGCAATTGCAAATAGCATACCTATGTATACTCCTTCGGGGAAAAAGACGTGAGTGTAGGTATGTATCTATACTTATATATATAAAGCTGTAGAGATTGTTTGTTTGTTTGGTTGAACGCGCTAATCTTAGGAACTACTGATCCGAATTGAAAAAATCTTTTTGTGTTGGATGCTACCCTCTTTCTTTTGTGTAGGATGGCTACAGGCTATATATCCTCACACTACTACCCTGAAGAGCGAAGCAGTAATCATAATTGTCAAAAAATTGGGCAAATTTTGTTACATTTTTATAATAGTAATAAGCGACGGGATAAAATGGATAGGATGGGGATTCAAAGTATGACACGTGCGAAGTTACGGGGGTCAGCTAGTGTATGTATAAAACTACTGTTAAGCGTTTATTGAGTAATGAGAAAAACGTTGTCATGAAACTGCCCTACAACTTATCGGTGTGTCGTGAACCAGTTACCCTCGAGCCCCCTACAGAAAGGTACATAACACAATTTCACGGAACTCGGTGAGATTCGGCGAATTTTATAAACAATGAAATTATTCTGACAGTAAGTGCAATGACCGAAGTTTGTTATATATATGGACATGACAAAAATATAATACGAAATGACTCGTTGTTTTTAAACTCTATACATTGCGGGGGCCGGGTAAGTGAGAACAAAATTAATAAGTCCCACGCTTTCAAATACTGAATCGATTAGTTTTACGATTTGATTTTGATACATTTTACAACTTCTTCTGCAATTTGTATATAAATAAATATTGTATATTTTTTACACAGCCCAAAGTAAGCATTATAAGCATTTGGTAAGGGATCTATACAACGAAAAACACATACCTATATATTTTTAAATACATATATATTATACATTTTCCTATTCCACCCAAACTCCAAAACAAGCATTAGCGTATTTATTTACCAATCAAGCTTTGTCCCCGAAAAGGTGGCAGGGTTATTATATGTCCACTTTTCACCATGTGTATTCCTGTCCCACGTAAATAGGTGGTGAGCCAATTGCTACTTTCATTGTCCATTGAGCGGATCGAATATTCCCAATTATTTCCAAACCTTACATGGATTTGATGTTTGGTGTCCATTTTTTTTGTCCTTTTATTTTCGGCATTGTCAGGAGAGACTGCTGTTTGACCTCCCAACCCCGTAAAGCCTGCGTAGTTGGCTCGTCAGTTAGTCAGCAGGTGTGGTCGATTGCTTTAATATAAAACCACTTGGTGACCTCCAAGGCTTTGCCCGCCGAGCTCCCATCGCTCCTATTTAATCCCGTCGCTAATAAATTCTACAATAAAGCATAAAAATTTGCCCGACCTTCCTCGATAAATGGGCTATCGAACACAAAGATTTTTTTAAATCTGAACACGTAAACAAAGTCTTCAGCTTTATATATTAAGTAAGTACCTAGATATAAGTAGTAAAGATAAGATAGCGGCTCCTAGTAGCCAAATAAAAGAGAACCTCAAAGACGGAGACTCCAAATCTAGATATGGTTTGGAAGCAACTAGGAGCAATAAGATGATTAAGAACTTGTTCGGTTACGTAAAAGAAAACGAGTATTACGAGTTGTTAACAGACTCGAACTTAGGCCCGTATTCCAGAACGTTTAACAATACTCAATCGACGCTTGAGAGTAGATTTTATAAGGCAAAATCTAGCCTCAAGCGTTGATTCAGCATTAAAAACCGTTCTGGAATACGGACCTTAGTTTTGTCAAGCTATTGAGTGCCTTTTACCGAATTTGATAAAACCTGTTCTAAACTTGATAACGCGAAGTTCAGTATCAGTAGGACATGGTATAATTTATATTATCTAAGCGTAATTTAAATTTAATCATCAACTTTATTTGAGCAGAGGTCTGCATGTGAAACAAAGAAAAGAAACATACCAAACGAACTTTCGATTCGTCACACGATTTGGAATTCTAAGCCGATCGATAATTCAGTATATTAATTGTTAAGATGTCGTTCGATATCTAGTCGAACGATATCTTAACAACCCGTCAGCTGGCGATGGTGAGCCAAGAAACTGCGTAGCCTTCTCTTCTCCACTATATTATACCCCTGGAGAGGACGGAAGGTCAGGCACCATTACTGATATTCTTTAAAATTAAGTACTTAACTACATCAAGAACTAAAGAGGGCTACACTGCTATGAATTCATTAGACAAAAATTATAATTAACATACCACTTTATAGTTTTTAATGCTGGGCAGAAATCTCTTCTCCTCCACCTGCTTTTTCTGGAAGACCTCATTTATGATATTGCCTATAGCCTGTGCTCCATACTGGACCAAAGCCTGCCCTCCTTGGTTGAGCAACTGTCTCCCAGCGCCGTGTAGAATTGCGCCAAAACCTGAGCCGCCATTTTGTCCCGCCATGGCGGCGTCTCACTCACTCACAAACTACACGCTATGTTTTGTCTTTGTCACTTTACTAAGACATGTTGGGATCACTGCAAGTTGGTATGTCAAGGGTGTTTTAAAATATGGCTACTTATTTCGATAATTTTGACTGCAGCAGTTACATATTGGTACTAAATTTAACTAGGGACATATCTAAGGTGGAATATTGTATAGCTAACTGTAAATAATTAGAGATACTGTTGGTAGAGCTTCGATGTTTTCTATCTTATTGCATCAGGAATGTTCTAAAACATTTCAAGGAAATGTATACACTACCACTTACGCTTCTGAGGCAGTGAATTTAATAGTAGCACTGTATGTTTTATGCACATTAAAATATGCAAAATAAGAACACAATTTAATGAGTGAGAGACTTTAGAAAGTACACTGAACTGGTTAATGTATGGTATGGAGTGTTTTTGGCTTGGGACTAATCCCACCTGCATTCACATTACTGTAATTCCTGGAAACTATGACTGTAGCATGACCAAAATAAGAAAAGTTACACCGTTCTTGGTGAAGTCCCAGGAGAAGTTAGCGTCTTAGAACCAGTATCTAAATTCGTGAAAAGATAATTTGAAGGAGTTGGAAGAACAAAGATTACCTATATTATACATTTTGAATTATTAATATAATAACTGTAGCAGTCAAAGTTAACGAGATATTTCTATACTTCAATGTGAAGCTATATTTTATCATACTATTGTGCTGTTGCTAATGTATTGCTTAAAATATATTTAAACTGAATCAGTACTGAACTAAAGTCACTCTGCACCAAAGCTTACAATTAACCAAAAAAATAAATAAAATAAGAAATCTACAATCATGCCGAGGGAAAACAATTGATCCATGCAACCTTATCCATGTTAGAATCCACACACTGCATATAGATAACTCACAAAAACTATTGTCAAAACCGGAAAATAACTTTTTTAGCAAACTGTATATCTCACCAGAACTTATTGTTGAACAGAACTTATTAAATAAAGGTTGTACAACACTTAAGCCCTAGGTCACTGCCTTCTTTAGAAAATTAAAAACAAAATTGATGTTTAAAAATTACTATAGGCAATGGACATAACTACATAAGTACAAAGATGGTTGAAGGTCACAGTTATTCTCTAGTGATGTCATGTGTAATTCAGAATTGTGCTAATTACACTCTGTGAGTTTTATTCATACAAAAATGTATAGTAGTACGGAACTGGCAAGTAGTTTTAATTTTTAAAGAAAAATCTGTAGGTCTTAGAACAAAATGTGGCTGAATATTTAAAAGACAATAATTAGTTATCTTTACGCTATATCCCTAACGGGGTAGTCACAGAGGACAGATCGACAATATTAAGATTTTTATTTTTATTCACTATTATGAGCTATATAGCTTGTATTATGCAGAGCTGCTTAAAACTGCCATTGATTACTTTAGGACAAATGTATAATACGTTGAATACTATTTTACGATACACTAACGTATTCACCTAAATAAATAAATAAACAGATAAAAAAAATTCTTTTAAAATACGTGCTTGAAGCAGTTATAACTTATGTAGGTCACTGGTACACTTTCAAACTAAAAAAGTAACAATACTATATACTGCCACTACTCATATAACTTTTCTATCAGTTCTTCTATAAATATAACACATATAATTGATAAAAATAGATGAAGTCATCATCTTATGGCTTTCAGTAGTAAATGAAAACTTGGAAGAATGTACATGGGAACATTCCAAAGAAAACCTATCATCGACACGAAAACTTTATCAGATCGTAATGTTATCAGTAAAACTTTAAGCACACAGCCCAATAGTATGGTTAACTATATCTTAAACACATTTTCTTGTTTATTTGTTTTATAAAATGCTTAAATAAATAATAAAACACCCGCACCCAGAATCGTCTCGCGGAAACTGACAACTGAACTGACAGCAAGACAAGCGCCTATATTAGAAGAGCTTTGAAATGTGTTAGTTGACTTCAAAGACGCAACCTCTGAAACTTTGCCGTATTCTCTAGAGAATATTGCCAGCGCATAGAATGACGTAATCTAGCTAAATAGGCGGCGGCGGCGCGGCGAATTATATTGTCTCTGTGTATACTGTACTAACCACCAATAGTTGTTTAAGCTTTCAAACGCTTTCAAATGATAGATTTGTTTTTAATATTATGTAATTCTGAATTGTTTGTATGTTTCTTTCTGTAAATTTTCAGTAACTACTGGTTCGAATTTAAAAACATATCTTTTTGTGTTGGATAGTCAATTTATTGAGGAATACTAAGTTATATATCATCACGCTACTACCAAAAGAGCGGAGCAATGAACATATACTCGTAAATCAACTAATCTAGTAAATTTAAGACTGCCTCTGTGGCGCGGTGGGAGTGCATCCGACTGCTACGCAAGAGGTCGTGGGTTCGATTCCCACCCAGGATAAAACTTTGTGTGATGAGCACGATGGTTTATTCTGTGTCTGGGTGTTATTTATCTATAACATGTATGTATTTAGAAATATATAAGTATGTTTATCAGTTATCTAGATCCCATAACACAAGCTAATATTAGCTTACTTTGGGCTAGATGGCACTGTGTGAAAAGTGTCCCACAATATTTATTTATTTATTTATTTTCATACAGTACTTAAGGTAAAATTAATAAACCAAACACACTTGGACTATGGAACTATACTTTGAACTGGCGAACGCTTTTGTGCTGTGATACAATAAAGATCTAAGACCCGAGTCTAGCTCCATATTCCAGAACGTTTCTCAATACTCAATCAACGCTTGAGGCTAGTTTTTGCCTTCTAGCGTCGATTGAGTATTGAGAAACGTTCTGGAATACGGACCTAAGACAAACAGGTGGCTCAGACTCCAGGGTGGTGATGCCATTGTTATATAACTTGGCATATAGAATTTTCGCATGAATATTTGTACAAAACCACAGTACCCATATTTTTAAAAGAAGTTCGCACACGCGCATACACACAGTTCGCCTTGACGGTTTGCGGCCGAATTAACTATGGCGGGCAAATTACACACACTACCAAATAGGGCGCAATGACTTGAAGTGAAAGAGAACTTACATAGGTTAATCAATGTTAATTATACCTACTGGTTTGTGGATAAAAGTTTTACACTTTACCTAGCTAATTTTGTTGTATAACCCCAGGTCGTAATTGTCACGCCCATAAGGATCAAGAAGGTCAAGAGCGACCGTAATCTATATCTAAACTAATATATTAAGCTGAAGAGTTTGTTTGGCTGAACGCTCTAATCTCAGGAATTGCTGGATCGAATTGAAAAAATATTTTTGTGATTAATAGCCCATTAATCGAGGAAGGCCTTAATAGCCTGGAAAGCGGAGTAGTAATCATAAATTTTAACGAATCTGGCAAATTTTCATACATTGCTATAAAAGTATCTAATAAACGACACGTGATCGTGTGACACGACGGGCGATGCCGTGGCGGACAGCTAGTTTAATATAAAATAAATAAAACTAGGCCCCTTTTCCCGCCTGGGACATCCTTTCGAGTAGTTACTGAGAAGAATCTTTAAATAAATATTAATAATGTAGTGTAGTCATATTAAGTGGGTACCATATAAATAAATAATATTATAAATATAATTCTATATTTAAAAAAAATAATAATAAAAAATCGTTCTGTAAACGATCACTGCGTTAAGCAACTTTCGCTATAGCTGGTCAGGGATGAATGACCACTTTGTGGCATTTACATTTGCGGGCGTTTTCGTGCTTCGGCAGTCAATCGCCTATGGGATAAATAGGACGCCCTAAAGATTGTTTACGGCCCTTCCAAACGATATCTATTATCTGCTGATTTGGTAGGTCCGTTACCTGAGTCTAAGAAACAACTAACTAACTATCTTCACGCTGTATCCCTGACAGGTAGTCAGAGAGGACAGACCGCCAGGCTCCGCGATCCATGCACATTTTGGACTGCCTCGGTGGCTTAGTGGTAGTGCATGTGACTGCCGCGACTGTGGTCCCCGGTTCGATTCCCGGGTCGGATCAAATATTTGTGTGATCCACAAATGTTTGTTTCGGGGTTTGGGTGTTCCTATGTATACTATGTATTTATTTAGAAATGTATATGTATGTATATCAGTTGTCTAGATCCCATAACACAAGCTTATATTAGCTTACTTTGGACTAGGCGGCACTATGTAAAAAAAAAAGACCCACAATACTTCTTTCGCTTGCAGCAGATTCATTAATCACTTTGAATTTTTTTGCTGAACAGGAAAGACGTTTTTGTATATTCGTTATAATATGCTGCTTTTCTAATAACGTGATTCTAATAAAGTACCTATTTTACTGTAATACATTTATCGCACGTGTTTTAAACACGTCAATTGACTGAACTTACGGAGCGATGTTATTTATAAACATAAAGTAAATTCGTGGCCTCATAAAACAACGCTTGTAGCCACGATAATTCAGTTTTCAGTAACCGATCAATGCCTTATGCAACTTTTGCTATAGCTGGGGGCCGAGTCTATTTATTTATTTATTTATTTATTATATACTTTATTGTACACCAAGAAAAACATAAAAATAACATAGTGAGAAAATTGATACAATGACAGCAGTACAATGGGCGGCCTTATCGCTTAAAGCAATTTCTGCCAGGCAACCTTTGGCAGATACTATAGACAAGCCGTAAAATAGAACCAGAATCGCTGTTTGTAACTGTCAAAATGTTAGTAGACTATCAAAAATACAACTGACTAGCGGATACAGGCGCGGTACGTGTTTGTAAAAATCTATCGGCCGACCGCTAAAAGTCTATTGGAGTATGATTATAATAGTAGACTACGAAAAACTGTCAAAATTATACCGGTGGTTTTCTATTAAGCGACGATTTCGATTCTATTTCGACACGATTGAAATAGCAGACTCGGGCCCCTGGTCCTCGCATGGGTGATCGCTTTGTGGCATTTACATTGACGAGCGTTTCCATGCTTCAGAAGGCATGTTAAGCCAGGTCCTAGTTAGCAATAACATGGCAATCGTTAAGCCAAGTTGAAGGACTTATGGTCGGCTTAAAAATTTCACACAGCATGTAGCCACATCCTGCGCTTGTCCATTTCTACACGCCAAAGGGCTTACTACCTGTTACGAGGGACATAAATGAATACGATTAACTGTGGGCGAATAGTATGCCTGTGCCTACTTCATCGGGAATAAAGGCGTGGCTTTATGTATGTGTGTATGTACGAAAACAATATGGTAAGGTAACTCAGTAGCACTCTGGAAGTCTGGTATATCGTGATGTAATCGGAATGAGGCTTAAAATAAATGCTTTAACCGAAAGAATTCTAGCCTGTACACAACAAAAATAGCTGTATCGACAGGTAGAAATAAAAACAATTTACAAAATAAACCAAAATGTATTTAATATTGTACCTACTTATCGTGCTGATCAGATTTCGTTGAAGTATATAAGTAATACTTATATACTTCAACTAGTATACTTATTAAGTATACTAGTTGACGCCCGCGACTTCGCCCGCGTAGGGATGTTTTCCCGTTCCCGTTTCCCACAGGAATCAGAATTCTGATGTATTAAGCTATATTATTGTACAGTTTCATTAAAATCCATTCAGTAGTTTTTACGTGAAAGAGTAACAAACATCCATACAAACTTTCACATTTATAATATTATTAGATATTAAGATTTAGATACAATACTATACGCTCGTGGCCCCGCGGACGTAGTGTTCTGTAAACGATCACTGCGTTAAGCAACTTTCACTATAGCTGGTCCTCGAATGGGTGACCACTGTGGTATTTATATTTGCGAGCGTTTTCGTGCTTCGGAAGGCACGTTAAGCCGTTGGTACCGGTTGCCAGTAACATGGCAGTCGTTAAATGACTTATGGGCGGTTTAAAAAATTACAACAGCAAGTCGCCACATCCTGCACCTGTCCATTTCAACACGCGCACCACTTGTTACGTGGGACAAAAAGCATACGGTAAAACGTGGGCGTATGGTACGCCTCTGCCTACCCCTTCGGGGATAAAGGCGTAAAAGTATGTTATGTTATGTTTAAGATTAAGATATAATAATTAAAGTAAGGTAATCTCGTGTAGATAGGGGACAATGCGGTCTTTAACCGTGAGAGACCATTAAAATATATTCAGTTCAAGGGTGGGCACTTTGAACGACCTTTCGCCAAGGTGCATTTCAAGTTTTCAACGCCCAACGAGTCACTACATTTTAAAAGTACGGTGGAGTGACTGTCCGCTGCCTTTAAAGAAACAGGCCCAAGACTGCTTGACCTTAAAATTTCACGGAACTAGTGGGAAAATTTATATTTATATTTATTTATTCTACTTCAAGAGAACTTCCGAAGGTCTTAGAAATGGGTTATGATGTGTTACGTGAAAGAATCGCACATAGCGTCAACAGTTTTTTTTGTCCTTATTTATGCAAAAAGTGCGCCACATTTCGACTTCAGATGTATTTCATAAAATTTGGAAATTTCCTGTAGACATTGTCGTAATTTTGCGAACAAGGTGGCGACAGCTCTGCCAGCGGGCGACATTGTCGCCTGCTGCACAGCAGTACTACTAACAATTAGTTAGAAGGGGCGTGCTTAACGATTTTTAAAAATTGTTTAGTGTAAAAAAACTTATTGCCATTTGCAAGTGGCAATAAGTTTTTTTACTCGTTTATTTATCGACAAAAGTCGGAGATAAAAAATAAATCCAGGCGGGGGTGGCTGCCCTTCCCTGCCCCTGGGTACTCCCATGGATATAAAATTACTCGTACTTTGTATTTTTTTTTAACAAATTTAACATTTTATAACTTTTGGTTCCACCACTAGCAGACTGGCTGACGGTAAAATCTCTTAAGTACTGGTAAATAACTTGGCTGACAGTAAAATCTCTTAAGTACTGGTAAATAACTACCAGTGTCATGAATGATGATGTCATGAGAATTTTATCTTTATGGCCTGGTTACTAAAACCTTATAGCCAAATCTTAATTCTTGTTATCTTATTTCAAATTTTTTTCATTCTTGTTATCCCCGTCCTCTACGTCCTAGTCAAGGTCAGTCTCACCCCAGCATAATAGCGGTTGTTATACATCAGTATTTTAAATCCACTGAAAACCTGTTTTCAGTGGATTTTACGCGGCAAGTAAGAAAATCGCATTTCACTGCATATAGGTATATCACTCTCTTTCACTATAGTACATTAACACAACTGTTATGTCCAAGAAACCACCACTCCCGCACATAAAACAAGATAAATGCACTAGTTTTAGAAAATAATATACAGCAAGCGTCCGCCGTTGTCATTTTTCCCGCGTAGAATCATAAATAATGACATATTTTAAAAATACCAAAGACATAAATGGACAACTTATGTGGGAGACCACGAGACACATAGGCAACACAAATTTTATTTATAATCACTAATGACGATATGAATCAGATCATTTTGTGTTTAGTCATTATACTACTCACATTGTAGTGAGTACAGGTATTTTATTTGCAGTTTGCATATCAGACAGCACGAATGAGTAACTAGGTCTTAACTGTTAATTATTAGCAATTTGAAATTGATAGTGTTAAATGCGTATGATTAAACGTTTGAAGTTCTCTAATCTTGTCAGTTTTAGGGCCGTATTTCAGAACGTTTATCAACACTCAAGAAACACTTGAGAGTAGATTTTATATGGCAAAATCTAGACTCAAGCCTTGATCGAGTATTGAGAAACGTTCTGGAATACGGACCTTAGACTTCTAAACCTTGAAGTTTAGAAAAGACTTATAAGACGGCTCAGACTGAGTAGTTTTATAAGACTATATTAAAGACGAAAGACGCCCATCGGTCTGTACCTCTTTATTTGCTCCATGGTCTGTACGCATCTATTTCTCAGGAACCATAAGAGATAGAGAAAAACGGTGTGCGGCATTCGATTCAGGACACCATGAATACATGCATAGGCGATTTTGAAGTTTATACTACTTCCTGTTTTGGTATTATTATTGTATATTAATATTGTTGGGACAACTCACACAACGTCATCTGATTCCAAACTAAGCAGAACTTGTACTATGGTAACCAGATAACTGATACACATACTTATATATTTCTAAATACATACATATTATAGATAAATAACACCCAGACACAGAATAAACCATCGTGCTCATCACACAAAGTTTTATCCTGGGTGGGAATCGAACCCACGACCTCTTGCGTAGCAGTCGGATGCACTCCCACCGCGCCACAGAGGCAGTCCGTATATTATAGCATAATTGATTTAGAAGTCGTCTGATTCCTCGGATAGGTAACCACTTTGTGGCATTTACATTTGCGAGCGTTTCCGTGCTTCGGAAGGCACGTTAAGCGATTGGTCCCGGTTGCCAGTAACATGGCAGTCGTTAAGCCCAGTTGAAGGCCTTATGGGCGGCTTGAAAAATTTCAGCAGCAGGTCGCCACAACCTTCGTAGTCTATTTCAACACGGCAAAGGGCTCACCACCTGTTACGTGGGACAAAAGTGGATATGGTGAAATGTGGGCGTATAGTATGCCTCTGCCTACCCCTTCGGGAATAAAGGTGTGATGATTTGACCGATTTGTTAACATGTTATGATTACTGCTCCGCTCTCTTGGGCAGTAGCATAATGATATATAGCCTATAGCCTTCCTCGGTAAATTGTCTATCAAACACAAAAAGATTTTTTCAATGAGATTCACTAATGTCAGTGAAAAAATCTTTTTGTCAATCTATTATAATGTTTGGTTGATCACCCAAACCAAAATTCAGTTTCATATATTAAAATAAAACAATAATAATATAGTTATAGAAGTAAAGATACCGCTGAATTGAATGGCATACAAGCATAGCTAAGCCTTTACTTTGGTATTTTAAGTTATGTCATAATATTCTACGGTCACTCTAAAAATGCCACGTTCTTTGTTCTCAAAAATTTCACTCTAAAACAATGACAGCTATTTTGAGACTTTATCGGCATTTCACAAAGTAAATGCTAGTGCCCATGGAGTCAGGGTAGACCGAGACATAAATATGAGGATACCCAGACGTGCATGTATGAGGCGATTGATAAATCTGCAAGAAGCGAAAGAAGTATGCATGGATCGCAAAGCCTGGCGATCTGTCCTCTCTGACTACCCCGTCAGGGATATATCGTAAAGATAGTTAGGTGCTACACTCAGGGCCAACCTTAAAATATAAGGTTCTTACTGATCCTATGGGTCATTAATATGACAGCAGCCGTAAACTTATACTTCGGTATTATTAGACTCGATATCACCAAAACCGGTTATTAATGCTAAATCAGATGATTGCCAAAATTCAAGGAATTAAAAAAAGATAATCTGAATCTGTACCGACTACAGATTTAGGTTTTTTTTTATCTGATCTAGTAAAAATATCGTCTTAGTAGATAGTAAAAAGAAAAAACTAAACTATCTTCGCTCTGTATCCCTGACGGGGTAGACAGAGAGGACAGATCGCCAGGCTTCGCGGTCCATGCATACTTCTTTCGCTTCTTCAAGATTCATCAATCGCTTTATACACGCAAGTATATAGTACGGTGAGAACAAAAAAAAATACACATAAATACCTGACTACCTCGGTAACGCAGTGGTAATACCTGACTACCTGTGGTAGTACACCACACGGGTAACGCAGTGGTAGCTTGTGAATGCGACTGCCGGAACAAATACTTGTGTGATCCACAAATGTGTTTCGGAGTTTGGGTGTTTTCTATCTATACTCTGTACTTAATCTATACTAATATTATAAAGCTGAAGAGTTTGTTTGTTTGTTTGGTTGAACGCGCTTATCTCACGAACTAAGTATATGTCCGAATTGAAAAATTCATTTTGTGTTGGATAGTATATTTCTATTTTCAACATGGCAATGGGATCACCTTTACATGAGACAGGAATATACACGGTGAAAAGTGGGCGTATACTATGCATCTGCTACCCCTTTGGGGATAAGGCGTGATTGATAAACATTGAATAGAAACTCAGAGAATCTCTATTCTCTGAGTTTCTATTCAATGTTTATCAAATTCAGAATCTCTATTCTGAATCGAAACTGAGCGATTCAGAATCTCTCCTCTGTATGCTCTACCTTTGCCCGGCACGTGTTGTTTGGGATCGAATAGTAGAGGGTTAGGAAATATTTTCACAGAACACCAATTCTACGCGGGAAAATTAACAAGTGCGGACGCTTGCTCTATATTATTTCCTAAAACAGTTTTTTTAAGCATTGATTTTGTTTTATGTGCGGGAGTGGTGGTTTCTTGGACATTAAATTTGTGTTAACGTATAAATAATATCCATAACGCCTTATCCCCGAAGGGGTGGCAGAGGCATATTAAATGCCCACTTTTCACCGTGTGGATTCCTGTCCCACGTAATAGGTGGTGAGCCCATTGCCGTGTTGAAATAGACAGAAGCAGGTTGTGGCTACCTGCTGTTGAAATTTGTTAAGCCGCCTATAAGGCCTTCAACCAGGCTTAACGACTGCCATTTTACTGGCAACCGGGACCAACGGCTTAACGTGCCTTCCGAAGCACGGAAACGCTCGCAAATGTAAATGCCACAAAGTGGTCACCTATCCGACGACCAGCCATAGTGAACCTTAGTGATCGTTTACCGAACACTGAGACCGCGGGACCACGAGCGATGTGTTAACGTGCTCTAATGAAAGACAATGATATATATACAGTGAAATGCTATTTTCTATCTTGCCAAATTCAATCCAACCAGGCCATAAAATATGCCGTATATGCCTTATTTTACCTCCCTAGCGGAGAAATTTTGGAAAATGCTTTCTTAGTGAGTGCCTACATTATAGGGGTAGTTTACATTAAAAAATTCAAGTTCCTAGGTGCCACAACTTTGGCTGGGCGTTGATAGATGAGTGAGTCACACGTAATTTTATTAATGTAGATGGATTATTTGTATGTATATCAGTATAAAGAAGTAAAAAATTTACTATCGTGATAAAAACAGACAATACAACAGTGAAAAGACTAGGAAATCCCCAGTCTTGTCATTCCTCTTTCACCACTTAAGTATACCACGACACAATGTACACTTAGAAGATTTACTTACCGGTTCTTCTTCAGGCCACTGGTTAGTAAGAAAAGAAAAATAGTCTATATTAGTTTTATTCTAGAAGCTAATGTCTTTAAACTCACACTGTTTTAATAAATATTGTGAGACACTTATTACACACCGCCATAGCTTTACCGCATAAGCTTTAGGCTTGTGCTATTGGATCTAGACAACTGACAATCACACATAATATATTTCTAAATTCACATATGATATTATTCAAAACAGCAAAAAAGAAGCGCTCGTGGCCCCAATGACTCAGTGTTCTGTAAACGATCGCTGCGTTAAGCAACATTCGCTATAGGTGGTCCTTGGATGATTGACCACTTTGTGGAATTTACATTTTGCGAGCATAGGAAGCCGTTGGTGCCGGTTGACAGTAAAATGGCAGTCGTTAAGCCTGGTTAAAGGCTTTATGGGCGGCTTGACAAATTTCAACAGCAGGTCGCCACAGCCTGCGCCAGTCCATTTCAACACGGCAATGGGCTCACCACCTGTTACGTTGTACAAAAAATGCATACGTATAGTATGTCTCTGCCTACTCCTTTGGGGATAAAGGCGTGACAAAATGTATGTATAGATGTACATATTATACATACGAAACATCCAAATTCGAGACTGTTGTCTCGAATTTGGATGTTTCACACAAATATTTATTCGGACCCAGCATTCGAACCAAATCCAGAACCTCAGAGCTGCAGTTTCATACACTACCACAGCGCCGCCGGGGCAGTCAAAGCCTTAATAGATATCGACCCCGTAAATAGGGCAAGGTCGCCACTCACAACCTGTTACGTGAGTCAACAAATGCATACGTTCAAATGTAAGCGTATAACAAGGCTTTTTCCTACCTCTTATATTATCTCATGTTTTATTCTCTGGAACAACAAACAACCAACAACAAACAACAACAAACAACAAACTGAACAAATATTTGTGTGATCCACAAATGTTTGTTGCGGAGTTTGGGCGTTTCCTATATAATATGTATGTTTTAAGGGCTATCCTTCCGAGGGCTCACCCGGGACTCCTGGCTAAAGACAGATGAAGGGAAATGTGTAGTTTTAGTCGGTATGAGTCCGGCACAGCATCCATGAGGATTTCGACAAAAAAAAAAAAAAGCTGTAGAATAGAACTATAGTCGCTGTTTTTAGCTGTCAAAATGTTAGTGGACTATCAAAAATGCAACTGACTAGCGGCCACTGGCGCGGTACGTATATGTACATACTTTAACACACTTTCACGCCTTTATCCCCGAAGGGGTAGGCAGAGGCGTACTATACGCCCACGATTCACCGTATGCTTTGCTTTTTTTTTGTCCCACGTAACAGGTGGTGAGCCCATTGCCGTGTTGAAAATGGACAGGTGCAGGTTGTGGCGACCTGCTGTTGAAATTTTTCAAACCGCCCATAAGGCATTCAACTGGCTTAACGACTGCCATGTTACTGGCAACCGGGACCAACGGCTTAACGTGCCTTCCGAAGCACGGAAACGCTCGCAAATATAAATGCCACAAAGTGGTCACCCATCCGAGGACCAGCCATAGTGAACATTGCTTAACGCAATGATCGTTTACAGAACACTACGTTCGTGGGGCCACGAGCGCTTAGAAGTCTATTGGAGTACGATTGTAACAATAGACTACGAAAAACTGACAAAATTTATCGGTGGCTTTCAATAGAATGACGATTTCGAATCTATTTCAACACGATTGATAAAGCAGACTCGGCCCCCAGTTGTCTAGATCGCATACGAATAGCTTACACACACAAGCATGGGCTAGATGGAACTGTGTGAAATGTGTCCCACAATATTTATTTATTTTATATAATATATACATTAGATGGGCGTTTACTTACCACAGCATCCACGTTGACAGCAGCGCAGACTTCTTCCACCACTTCTTCTACTGCCCCCCCTTCATACTCCTCAACAGGCAGAGCTGGATACAGCCTCATACCCGTACTAAACACCGTATCATCCTCAGAAGGCAGCGAAGGATACAATCCACTTTTTCCAAGAAGCGGTACCCCATCAGTACTGTCAGTACCTTCACCTCTTTCACGTCTCAAGAACCTCCCAACCGCTTTCGTGGGACTGGTAGCACGATGCCACCCCCACCCATGCGCCCCCAAATTTTTGGGGTAACTTGACGGATTCATCAAAGACATTTACACTAGAGTTTAAACTGTCTCACAAATTCACGCGCGTATTTCGGGGCTTTTCCGAAAATAGATTATATGATCGCCTCTCAGCGGTTGAACAGCGAATGGCGTGGATTTTACTGTAACAGAACAAAATATCTTGTTATGAATCATTTGGCTTTAAGAAGAAGTTGATTAACAAAAGTAGTGGGTGAATGAACACGAAAAAACGGGAAAACACACGTTAAAATGATTTGGGAAAATGTGTGTTTTATTTACTTAAGTATTTGATCTATATTTAAGTAGGTGTGTATCCGTATAACATTTCCTTAAATTTTATACACCATGAAATAACCATTAAAAAATTACTACTACATTACGATGAGTGGGTATCTCTGCTTGCACAGTGCACAGATAAGAATATTTATGTACTAAACACGGAATAATAACATAACATATACAAATATATGTCAAATACATATATGTCAAAGGGGGAACGCTGCCAGTATCTTCGGAACCTTGCCTAAATGGACTCCTTATATTAATATATTTTAAATTATCATATTTAAGGTTATTTAATCATTTGTTGTAAACATATGCGAGTACATATATTATGGGACACTTTTCACACAGCGTCATTAGCCCAAACTAAACTATAAGCTTTTGCTATGGTATCTGAACAAGTGACAAACATAATATATACCTTGCAAACACCTAAACTCCGAAACAAACATTTCTGGATCACAAAAATATTTATTCCGACCCGGTAATCGAACTCGGGGCCTCTGCGCGGCTCTAACACTTACGCCACTGGAGCAGTCAATATCAATATAATATGTATACTAATATAAAAAGCTAAAGAGTTGAACGCGCTAATCTCAGGAACTACTGGGACTATTGTAAATGTCTAAACAACGGGATTTGAGTGCGACGGGGTTCGAAGTACGAGTATATACGCCGTTTCGTCCGTGACTTCCTTCAAACCTCCGTGGCACTCATTTAATAGAATAGAATAAAACTTTAATTGTACACCAAATATCTTTATTTACAATATATTGTACAAAGGGCGGCCTAATCGATGAAAAGCAATTTCTTCCAGGCAACCTTGGGATGGAAAGAAAAAGATAACAGTTGTAAGAATTTTTTAAATTTTTAATCCTGTCGTTTACAACATTTTATGAAATTTTGCTCGATTTGTTAAAATTTATAATTACTGCTCCACTATCTTGAGTAGAAGCGTGATGATATAGCCTTCCTCGATAAGAGTTCCTAAAATTTAGGCGTTCAACCATAGATTTAATTTTGAATTTAGCTTGCCAAAATAACGCCCGGCGGTAAGCTATGGTGACATGAGAATTGAGGGCCACTCTCAAAGTCCATAAGACTGTAGACAGTGGCCCACTAGTTGAAGAGCCAATCATGTACCTTTTCACTCGCTCTGCTTGAAGGACCTAGGTTGTAGAGAGAAATACGTGCGGTGGCAGAGCGTTCAAAGTTTCTATGGTTCGAAAGAGAAAATATCTTTTAAACCACTACATTCTGGCGAAGATTTTCTCCATTTTTATACTCTTACCGTGTGCGAGCTTTCCGGACGCGACAACCGGGGAGGAGCCAACAGGACAGTATGCTTATTTGGCACCTTCTTCTATATTTTAAGTGTTTTTCCAATTGCTTCCAATCCCTACCTAGGATCTGAAGCCAGGAGTCCACTTTTATTTGGCAACTAGGAACAGCTATCGTTTGACTTTCAATTTGCATTGTTGACCAACTGAAGTCGGAGCTCAAAACCCTGGGCGCCTGTGTCGTTGCTTCGTCCGTTAGTCAGCAGGTGCACCGCTAGCTGGTGAGGTCGCTTGGGCCCCGGAGATCTTGGAGTAAACCCTTACATCTTTAGTATTACAGCGCCATGTACCCAAGGTAAGCTAATAATAGATTAATGGTGTGGGATCTAGACAACTGATAAACTTACATATTTCGAAATAACTTAAACCTAATTATCTTCACGCTATATCCCTGACGGGGTAGTCAGGGAGGACTGATCGCCCAGACTTCACGATCCATGCATACTTCTTTCACTTCCTGCAGATTAAGTAATCGCTTCATAATGTATTCTTTATATTGAACTCTCACTAAGAAAGTTTTTATAATATTTAAAACTTAACTTATTTACATTAAAAAATTTGACATCTATGTGAGAGACTGGTATCTGTACTAGGAGACCTGTGTGAGAGAATTACCAGTCTCTCCAGTCTGGACAACTGTGCTTTGTACGTAAATTTATACATACACGTCGGGCATCCAAGTAGTTTTGACTTTTCCGTTTTTGAGCAATCTGCTCACGTGGTCTATTTCTAAATACATACATATTATACGTCGAAAACACACAAACTCCGGAACAAACAGTTGTTAATTACACAAAATATTTGTTTCGATCCGGGAATCGAACCCGAGACCTAACCGCGGCAGTGGCATAGACTGCCACTGCGTCACCGGGGCTTAAAAAAAATAGATATTGTGCGAGCGTGTGTAAGCGCCATAACAAAGGGACAACACCACTCCCTAGCCAAATCATGATGTCATTCGACCTCCTTGCTGCGCGCACCCACTGTCTAATTACAAAATTGAAAATATAGCACTTTGTTTATGGGTTGGGAATTTACAATGTTTGGGCACGAGGGATCATAATAAATAGTAGTAGTAATTAAAAGTCGGTCAAATTGTGTCGGGTAATTTGCAATGTAGTAATTTGCAATTTGAAATTGCAAATTTGTATAATTTTAACCTTTTCAATCCGGGTCAATTTATTGTCCGTATGTATGTCAAAAATGTTTATCTGGAGATATCCAGCTGAAATTAAAACCATATACTCAGTGTCCCTTGGGGCGTAAGGGGTGTCCCTCCAAGATCTCGGGGACCGAAGCTATCTGATCTGCTAGCACCTGCTGACTAACAGACGAGGCAATGTCGCAAGTGCCCTTACGGGGTTGAATGGAAATTTTGGTTGACAATTTGGTCTTCCTATACCAAAACGCTAGTAACTCAAAAAAGTATTTTTTTTAATATGTATGATTTATCATTTTAGACTTTTAATTCCTAAAGTCCGCGACATACATATTTAGATTTTCCGTCGCACCTATTTAATCCCGTCGCTTATAAATTCTACAATAATGTATAAAATAATTGCCGGATATGTCGACATTTATGATTACTGCTCCGCTCTCCAGGGTAGTAGTGTGATGATATATAACCAATAGCCTTCCTTGATAAATGAGCCACCCAACACAAAAATATTTTTTCAAATCCATCCAGTAGTTCCTGAGATTAGTTCGTTCAACCAAACAAACTCTTCATTACATATTTTTTTTCCTTCAGTGCTTGAGGTATATTTATTGGCATATATAATATGATTTAACATAAATCTTAGTTAAAAAAAAACAATTAAAACTATACCTAAATAAAAAAAAAACTACCTAACCTATTTATTAAAATTTAGACTGGGTCCCCTCGGTAGGGTACCCATGATGCAGGCAGCATTCCCACGCTGAATAGCTATGGAAAGCCTTTGCGCGAGAAAACTACCTGCACGAGGATCGCCAGTTTCTTCCCTCAGACGCTTACTTAAAGCCGTAAAAAGACCATGTGCGCCGCGACCCCATGGACCTAGTGTCTCGACACCAAATGGAATGAATTCATATTGGGTACCGAGACAACTGTACTTGCCAACCTTCAGCCGCTCGCGAAGATTTGCCGCAGCGCTTGCTTTTTTGCTAGTAGCCGGGAGATAGGACGTTGCAAGAGTATCGGTGCAAGTGGCATCCCATACTAATGCACGTCCCATTCTCCAGGGTACTAAAGACATCCCGTCGGGCCGCTTACCATCATCTCGTATAATTTGCGGTTCTAAGACCGCGGGGACATTTATACTGACAAGGGCTCGTCTCAGGATATCATTTAGTGCAGCGTGACGGGAGTGACGGCCAGCGGCAAAAGAACAGGCAAGCCCATGATGTCCAAGGTGGCTCACATAAGCTCCGCACGATACACAAGAGTGTTCAATGCACACATCAGCACCCAACCGGAGACAAACTGCTATGCGGAGTGTAGTGGGATCAATGAAGGTGCCAGTGTTCGGAGAAGGAAAGGCGTGAAGCCATTGCCCAGACTCTGATCGAGATACAGCTAAAAGCCTTGCTCGATTAGTACCGGAAGAGTTTTCAATAAGAGTATTGAGAAAAGCAGAAGAAGCTATTGTGTCCCAGGCCCTTTGCTTTTTGAGCGTCGGGGGTAAATTTGGACTTGGTCCAGCTAGCCAAGCATTCAAAGCTTCGTCCAGACATATTAGAATAGATATTACCACCTTAAAGTAACCTAGCACACTTATGACGTGAAGGAGAAGGAGAGAGTGTAGGTATTTCAAAAAAATTTGTAACTATGTAATGCAGTGGCTATGCTATCAGGTAGTCTGATAGAAAGCTATTTCGACATTCAGAGCTTGAGGCTACTGTCATAGCTGTCAAACTGTAGCGTTGCCAATGCTACTCGTATTATCAATGGCCCTGTGGACAGCGCGGCGCATAGACCTTTAAAGTGAATATATTAATCAGTACTTCAGTATGGTCCAAGTTTGTGAGTGTGTATTTGTTCATTCACACACTCAAACGGCTCGAATAATTTGTATAAAATTTGGCGTGGAGTGAATTGACACTCAAGTTAACAATAACTTATTCTGGGTTACTGTGGGAAACGGCTTTGAGAAAACTTCACTGCTCGGGTGAAAGTTTATGAATTTATATGTTTATTACTACTTTACAATCAAATGGGTAGACCAAAATTGATAAATTTGGTGTTGAATTAGCCGACACCCAGGATTGATTTGATTGGTTACTTTTTATTTCAGGAATAAAATTTTAGGAATATGGGGAACAACGCAGACAATTTCGGATGTAGTCTGGTTTTATAAAAAAATACTAATCAGATGGATGACTAATCTGGTCATTACATGTCGCAATAACGTCGTACATAAAACATTAAACTTGAAGTGACGTCACTAATGACGAGGTTTTGTTTGATGTGGCTGTGATTCAGACATAGCCAGTTATAAAACATTGTTTGAATTATGAAGGTATCATGGCAATGACTATAATGATAAATGCATAATGTGCATTGTATCGCAATTAATGCCATAAGTTGCGTATTTAATCTATGACTGGTAAATTATCAGTTAGTTGGATTTCCTTTGAAGCGCTCGTGGTCTCGCTGACTCAGTGTTCTGTAAACGATCAATGCGTTAAGCAAGTTTCGCTATGGCTGGTCACTGGGACTTCTGGCCATAGACAAATGGAAGGGCACCGTGTGGTTTAGTCGGTAAGAGTCCGGCATAGCATCAATGAGGATTTACAAACGTTAAAAAAAAATGGCTGGTCACTGTGACTATTATATATATACTGTCAATGGGTGACTATTTTGTGGCATTTACATTTGCGAGCGTTTTCGTGCTTCGGAAGGCACAGGAGTGCCAGTAAGACTAAGAGCCCGTGAACGCCATACCTTCGTCATTTTATAAAAGCTAAAAGTTTGTCAGCGCATGCTCCCAACACAGGACGCCAGACCTTCGTCATTTTATAAAAGCTAAAAGTTTGTCAGCGCATGCTCCCAACACAGGACGCCAGACCTTCGTCATTTTATAAAAGCTAAAAGTTTGTCAGCGCATGCTCCCAACACAGGACGCCAGACCTTCGTCATTTTATAAAAGCTAAAAGTTTGTCAGCGCATGCTCCCAACACAGGACGCCAGACCTTCGTCATTTTATAAAAGCTAAAAGTTTGTCAGCGCATGCTCCCAACACAGGTAAGAACGATAGGCCATTATGAATTTTGAGCTGTAGTGGCTTTGGAAGGTAAAGAAAACTAAAGGTGTGTAAAATACCGATTTTTACTGCCTCGCTCTCGCTCCTACAGCTACCCAACATGCTTGCCTGGCATGGGGTTGGAACTATCAAAAAAAGTCTGGCTACTGAGGAAACATCATATAATCATTACCCAAATATTATATTTAAAAATCAGCTTTTATACTATAACGTAAGTAGAATTATAATTTCATGAACATTAAGGGTGTCTGGCAAGGGGTTGCCACCATGATAAGTGTCTGGCAATGAATAACGTGATTTTTTATAATATTAATTATTATTATTATTATTTTACAACCAGACTATGATCTAAAAGTTTTCAGATAGAAATCTGAATTAAATTTTAGTATTATTTGAGTAACACGATCGAAAGGAAAATGTGTAGTTAAAGTCTAAAACTCCACTATACCTTGTTCTCCTGTTGAAATATCATGGAATCGTAAAACATTTAATTAACGTGATTAAGTTGGTAATAAAAAATCGTCGGAAGCGCTCGTGGCCTCGCGGTCTCATTGTTCTGTAAACGATCACTGACTTACGCAACTTTCACTATGGTTGGTCCTCGGATGGGTGACCGCTTTGTGGCATTTACATTTGCGAGCGTTTCCGTGCTTCGCAAGGCACGTTAAGCCGTTGGTCCCGGTTGCCAGTAAAGTGGCAGTCGTTAAGCCTGGTTGAAGGCCTTATGGGCGGCTTGAAAATTTCAACAGCAGGTAGCCACAACCTGCGTCTGTCTATTTCAACACGGCAATGGGCTCACCACCTATTACGTGGGACAGGAATCCACACGGTGAAAAGTGGGCATATAATATGCCTCTGCCACCCCTTCGGGGATAAGGCGTGATGGATATTTTTTTTTTTTTTATAATATTCTGAAGGTAATACCAAAAAAAAAGCTTTATGAAATGACGAAAGTAAATCGGTATTTTACACACCTTTAGTATCCTTTACCTGCCAAAGCCACTACAGGTCAAAATTCATAATGGCCCAGCGTTCTTACCTGTGTTGGACAAACTTTCATCTTTTATAAAATGACGAAGGTCTGGCGTTCACGGGCTCTTGCTCTTCTTAATGTTATTTGGTACTCTTAAAAATAAAGATATTTTTCATGTCAACTTCATTTCTTATTTGGCAAATGGTTTTGATCAAATATTGTGTTCACAGTAGTCGATATAATAATTATGTTATATGATTAATACATTAATATTTAAACAGAAATACTAAAATCATCGTTACCTACAACTGAATGTTTGAATACTAAGAAGAGTATTTCTGGATTTATATTCAAATGAACTTGCTCAGTACATAATAATTTTATGTAAGCACATACGATTTAATATTGCAGCTTTGGCGGCTGTTGGTATATTCGTGAGTCATTTAATACCAAAGATGCAGATGTAAAGAAATATAATAAGTAGAAAACACCAAGGTCACTCATTGTAGAATAATACTTTTAATAAAAAGCGTTGCAACTATTAATATTATTGTCGTTGTATTTAATTTATTTATTTATAACAAAAACCAACGGCGATACAATATTAAATAACTAACTAACTAACTAACTATCTTCACGCTGTATCCCTGACAGGGTAGTCAGAGAGGACAGATCGCCAGGCTTCGCGATCCATGCATACTTCTTTCGCTTCTTCGAGATTCATCAATCGCTTCATACACGCACGTCTGGGTATCCGAGTACTTTTGACCTTTCCGTTTTTGAGCAATCTGCTCATGTGGTCTTCATATGTAAGTCTCGGCCTACCCTGACTCCTTCTACCCTCTACTTTTGAACAATATATATTCTTCGTCAATCGTTCCTCACTCATTCGTTGGACGTGTCCAAACCAACGGAGCACGCCCTTTTCCAGCTTAACGCTGACACTTTCATTCAAACCTGCCAAATTGCGTATCACTTCGTTACGTATTCGGCCAGCCAAGGTAACGCCGCACAACTTTCGAAGTGATCGCATCTCCACAGCATTCAATTTACTTTCATGCATCTGCTGACATACCCAGGTTTCACTACCGTAAAGCAAAGTTGGCACTAGCACTGCGTTATGAATCGCCAGTCGTGCTTCTTTTACGATGCTTTGTCGCTTTACTAACTGGGACAAAGCACCGTTAACTTTGTTTCCGGCAGCTACTCGCCGTTCCACATCCGAATCACATCTTCCATCCGCGCTAAACATACTTCCTATTTTTTTTTTTTGCGTTTCTCTCACAACGTTATCAAATGCTTTCTCTAGATCCACAAAAGCGCAGAAAAACTTTTCCGCGATCATGCGGAGAGAAAACACTTGATCCATGCAACCTCTTCCACGTCGGAATCCGCATTGAGCCTCCCATAAATACCTTTCAGACTTTTCTTGCATTCGTGCCGTTATAACCTTTGCATACACCTTACTAGCTAAGCTGACCAAGCTGATCGCCCTGTAGCTGGAGCAGTTTAGGCGCGAGCCTTTCACTTTGTAAATAGGTACTACAACTGCTACTCGCCAGTCATCTGGGACCTCACCCGTCCGCCAGCACAAGTTGCATAACAGACATAGTGTGTCCCAGACACGCGACCCACCGTACTTGATCATCTCAGCAGTGACTCTGTCTTTTCCCGCAGCCTTACCACATTTCATACTTCTTATCGCTTGTTCTATTTCTTTCATACTAATGACTTAAATGACATCGGGATCCGGAGCATCGAAGTGAGCTCTCCTTCCCGATGTGGCATCTCTGTCTTTTCTTGCATACATCTTTCCATAATATTCACTCCATCTCTGCAGGATGTCACTTTGGTCTGTTAGGACGTCATTGTTAACACTAAGCACTTTATTCATACTGCAGATTGCCGAACAACTCCGGGTCTTGCCTACCTCTTTCCAGAAGAGCTTGGCATTATCCCGGAAATTGGACGACAACCTTTCATCCGCTTTCATTCTGCACCTTTCACGAGCTTCTTCTATAAGTGCCTTCGTGTTAACTTTCTGCAGCTTGTATCTCTCTTTCATATTAAAATCATTCCGCGAGGCTAAGTAGTCTAGCCATGCTTTCTTCTTCATTCGAACTGCTTCTTTCACTTCCTCATTCCACCATGCATCACGCTTATTACTACTGCCTCTTTTCGTTTCTCCACACACTTCCACAGCGGCATTTATCATACTATCCCTAAGGTTCTGCCATACACTTTCCACATTCTCACTGCTTACATTGACATCGCCAAGCTTTTCGGCTACCCTTTCATTATATTTATCCCTAATGGATGCATCCTGCAGCTTCCAGCTTTTGATGCTATAAGTCGGCTCAGGTTCAGGACACTCGGTACGATGACGCCAACCCGCGAACAGACCCCTAATCCTAGTTATGACTAGGTAGTGGTCTGATCCCAGCTCAGCGCCTCGATAAACCCTTGTGTCCATCACCTGTTTACGGAGCCGACTATCCATTAGGAATAGATCTATCATGCTTCTCTTTGACTTACATCTCCTCGTATACATATGAATTTGTTTGTGGTTGAACATTGTGTTCGCCACAAACAAATCCTTTTCCTTACAAAATGCCAGTATTAGCTTGCCAGCGTCGTTCACCCTTTTATCCCCATACTTCCCGAGTACCGACTCAAAACCATCGCGAGCGGTACCCACCCATCCATTCAAGTCTCCACATACTATAAGTCTTTCATTTCCTTCTATCACATTTAGAGCTTCTCTCATACTCTTAAATATATTTAAACAATATTAAATCTAGATATTTAGTAGGTATTGTGTATGTACCAATGGTTGGCTCATAACAAACTTTCCGTAGTATAAGTACATGTTATAGGTAATTCGTTTAATGAATGGACACAAAAAATTATTCTGGTTTTATTTTTAAATGAGAGCAATTAAATTTATTTGTTCACTGTTGATTAAGTATCACAAAGTAAGCTCCATTTTCATAACATCTGCATTAGTAATAGCTTCTATGAATTTCTATTAATAACTTTACGATATCCTTTGGCTCGCAGATTGCTCCTAAATTAACAAACATTTTAGTCATTTCGCCTTTCAGACGTCTGTATGTACCTACTTAGGTACGCGCTTAGATTTTAGAAGTGAAAACTTATTTTAGCGCTGTACGCATATTTTTAAATGAAATAAAATCTCTGGACTCGCGACACAGTTACAAGATGCAGCTATAGTGTGTGCATATATGCATGTATGCATGTAAATAAATAATTAATAAATTTAGTTTTCAATTCTGTCAGCACTCCCGTAGTGCAACCCGTAATTTTAAAACTAGACTGTTATTATACTGTTGATTGCTGGCTCTTGGTGGAACTTGAACATCTTGATTTAAATTTCGAAAAAAAAAAACACTTGCTATGCATAATTTTGGTTTTTACCTGACCTGTTTCGCTATACGGCTTTTCAAAATGCCGTTAGGTGAAATCAGTAAGTTTTTTTTCGTGAAGAAATCCTCATGGATGCTATTACTCCTGCCGACTAAAACCACACGTTTCCCTTCGTGACTATGGCCGGGAGTATTGGGTCAGCCTTCGGAAGGATATCCCCATGTGTAATTGGTAAGATTAAAAGTAAATAATGTGGAATACTACCTACAACAGTTTTATTTAAGATCTTTTAAACTACTCGAAGAATTTAAATACAATTTCAGCAATAGATAGACCGATTCAAGACAAAGGTTTCAATGTATAATACATGCATATTAAAGCCTTTATCTTGTTATATTTATGCGTATAACTTGCATATTGCACTCGTCCGAAGCCGGCGTCGCGTCGCTAGTAAGAAATATGAAATTTGCCACCGTTGGTTTTCGTTATTAAGATCGTGCTTACTTCTTAAAACTGATAACTCTTTATCACTGACTTAAAACTTATCAGGCGTACATTGAATTGTTATTAGATAAGGTATTACTTCGAAGCTCAACTTGTAAGTAGTGTTGACCAATAGACGAGGTTCTGGAGCAGATGACCGTCCGCAACTTGGTTGACAGCTAAAATGGCAGTAGATTCCAACAGAGTACCGAAAATAAAAAGTAATATCATAGCCCTTCCTGACAAAACTGCATACGGTGAAATATGCCTCTGCCTACCTCCTTTGGGGATAAAGGCGTGACAATAAATATGTATGTTTCATAGCCGTTCCTAGTAGCCAATAAAAGTCGACCTTATTAAGCTCTAAATCTAAGGTGAGAAAGAATAATAGTCCTCGGTACAGCGACGTGTGGAATGTGGAGTGGAAAAGAGAGAAAGTCAGAGACTAATGCACGCCCCCCTCTCTATCCACTTCATATAACCAGTTCGCGACTGACGAGCTGTCGCTGTACCGGGTTAAGTCAAGAGTGCCCAATTCTAGGGGTGACTTACTGAATGTGCTACCTTGTGGATTACACCCAAGCCAATAATGCTGCCCCCTGAATAATAACTGCAGTGGCCAACCTGGAAATCCTATAAAAGATTCCGATCCTAGGTCGACAGTTGCAGAGCGGACCGGGTAAAACATTTATCTGGATGTAGGAGTTGGTGGTTGTGACAGTGGTATCTTCTTACTGTCGATGAACGGTGGTCCATCGACAGTAGGAAGGTACCACTGTCACATACATACTCATACTGTGGACATGACAAGACACCTCTTGTCGTGTCCACTGTATCCTAGCACCTGTACGATGGAACACCTAAACGATGCGACCAAAAGGGCATTTCATGTCGCTGAGATTTGTATTACACGTTTTTACGAAGAAGACCGTTTTCATCAGTCCATCAGGCACGACTTTATCTCCGAAGGAGTGGCAGGGGCATAATATATGTCCTTATGAATTTGTATATCACGTATCAGTGTGTTGAAATGGACAGACGCTGCCTTCCAAAGCAAGGTATCACTCGCAAATGGAAATATCACAAAGCACTCACCCATCTGAGGATCAGCCATAGCGAAAGATGATTTTCTCAGTGGTCATTTATTTACTGTATTAGCGGGTCTATCAGCGTTTTAGACCGTTATCTACATTATTTTTAACATCTAGTTCGTTTTTAACCGTCTTGTTAGGTTTTTAGGTACCTACATGTTATATTGGGCCGTAGTTCATCTGGCTTTATCACCTTACCAGGTTTTAGCTTCTAATCCCAATCCTCCACATGAGCTTCGGAAAACACGTTAAGCCGCCGTCATTAATAATAATGGGCGGCTCATAAAATTGGCACAGCAGTGATCCATTACCTGACTCTGTTCCATTTAAACTGATATTAGGTCCAACACCTATTACGTGAGTAGGTATATTATATCTGCCGAAGTGTGAGCGTATTGTTTCTGCTTCTCCCTTCGATGAAAAAAGCGTGCCTATATGTGCAGTGATGCTTACCTACTTATTGGGTTTTGCTGTTAATTATATAATTAATAGCTTGGACTTGCCGGTATAAGATTCAAGTGGATTTAAATACACTGTCAGATAATTTTACTACAGTATTAGCATAGCTATAACACAGTTTTGGCTGCTGACACTACTGTTGGACGACCCTTGCAGCATGTGAAATTCTAAAAAAAAAAATCCGTATAGGTTGTAACACTTGTACCGTGTACCGACTGTAGGTTACACTTTAGTAGGTAATATGATTCATTCGTAAATATGTTTATAACTTGATTATTATAAAATGATTCAATAAACACCTGTTATCAATCACGTTATTAGTTTTAGTATCTTCAAAATTTGCACATCAATATCGAAAGTATTAGTGCCACATTCTAATAAAACCCGAGTTTTAACTCAACAGTTGAGTCAGGTGCATACCTAATTTTAATTATTTTTGTTGTTATCACGTGAACTTAACTTTGTTTATTTCAGGGTCACAACTCACAACAAAAGAAAAACAATTATAATACTTTAAGAAACATTGATCGTAGCACAAATATACATCGTCGTTGAATACAAAATAATTGTAGGAAATCAATGCCACTGGGATATTCACGAGATGAAATTTCCAAAAAGAAAACTTACCTCCTTTCTTTCCAGGCTGGACACTATTGAATGATTTTATGAACAAAACTGATTTCAACTTTGAGTACGTTTGAGTGAGCAGGTAGATTATTTTCGTTTAGTTCATTCACGAATTACGTAGATATTTTGTCGTTCAGAAATGATGTTGTATTTCAGTAATACTTGAGGTTTAACAAACTAACAAATTTGAGGTCTGCATTTAGTGTTTTAAAATGTTTTTTTATGTAAGTTTCAGCAGAGCGAGTGATGCACTTCTGGTGTTCGTGTTGCATATATCCGTGCTAGAGTGAATAATTTATAGCAGTTGGACCGCATATCTCGAGAAGATTTAGGAAAAAATCCAGGTTCGTGCTTCGCACCTCGGCTGGTAACACAATACCTTTTCCTGTTACCAGCATACCAGACCGTTTACTATGCCCTCCGCAAAGGAAATGGACTAACTATTTCTAGTTTCAGTTGTTCGGGTATTAAAAGTGCTACTATGATATAATATAGGTATACTAAAAACAAGGTCAGTAGACTCCACGTTTACTCGATCAAATCATATTAAAATCTGCAACAAAGGTTGGTTGATGCGACGAATAAATGCGTTCACGAACTTTAAATGGTATGTTAAGAATATCATGACTTATAACTTCATCCTAATCCAAATAAGCGATTGCATTTATGCTGAAGAGATAGTTTTATTAAACTTGTTTGGTCCCGGTTGCCAATAACATTTCGAGAGATATTATACGGCCATATTTCTCCGTGTGCATTCCTTTGCTGTGTTAAAATAGACCACAATTGCTGTGTTAAAATAGACTGACGTGGCTATCTGCTGTTGAAATTTTTCAAGCCACCCTTAACACGTTCAACTTGGCTGAACGACTGCCATGTTACTAGCAACTGGGACCAATGGCATAACGTGCCTTCAGAAGCACGCAAACGCTCGTAAATGAAGTACACCCGTAACTAGCCATGTTTTTTCGCTATTTGCTCTTGGCAGCAATTCTGAACGAAATTAGTTCATTGCTTAGACGAAGGTTCATTGTAAAGTTGTTCGACTTTTGACTTCGACACGAGCGGTGACACACGTTTGTCAAATATTATTTTCAAAACCTAGTGTAAAATTCGTGTTTTTATGTTTAATAATGGTGGAATATAATACAAAAAGAGCTCGGAAAAGTGCATTAGTGAACGAAAGTGACATATTGCAAAGAATAGCGGTTTGTTTGTGTTAGTGCCAAATTTCCATAGATAGCCTCAATAAGGGATCCACTGCCTTACTGGAACACGGACTAGGACCTAGGACTGAGGACTTGACATCGACAAACGACTAGACAGGACTAAAACAAAATAACAAGAAAATAATAAATACTGAAGACTAGGCTGTATGGACTAAGTTTTCTTTGCCTGCCCAAGATGGGTGAAGACAACCAAAAATAAAATGTAAAGTTGTTCGTTCACGTCAATACTGTCAAAATGCATTAAATGTCACATTGAATAGGCGGCTTGGCGGCTGTCATCTACACATTGTTCGCACGTGTTTATGTTGTTATTTTATGTAATTATTGAGAATTAGTTAAGAAATTAAAATGAAAGTATTATCAGAAGATAGGACACGAATTTTGTTCGAAAAATTAACTAAATAGTAAGTACTCTTGCGAGTGTTTTCTAATATCTTTTAAACAAAATGTACTGTATCGGCACCGTATACAAAATGCTATAATTTATGAATAAATATTATTATAACCTCAACTTTTTATTAATAAAGCTCCTGTTCGCTAATTCAACTATCAAATTTAATTCAAATACTAACAAATCTAATTTAGGTATAAGTGAATTCATTTGTATACTTGGGTAATGTTTTATTAAGTCATATTCAAATCAAATATCTTAATTCGTGCAGTAGTGACTTATTGCAAGTTGCTGCAAAGAGCACAGAAAAGCCATAATGAGAATTGAATTGACCTATTGATAATATTATTGTTTCTACATTTACTGCCAGTTTCGCAAGACAATAGGTAATAATAAAAGTAGTATAGCCTGTGAGAAAAAATATGGCAATAAAAACTTATCCACTCTGCTTATTTATAAATATATTCTATAATAATTGATTGTGTTCCTGCTGTCTATTAAGCTTTAATAGCTCTAAGTTTATGCTATGATGGGCTCACCACCTATTACGTTTGACAGGAATAACCATGGTCAAAAGTGGGCATATAATATGCCTCTGGTACCCCTTCGGGCGATAAGGTGTGATAGATAAATAAATAAATAAGTTTATGCTACTTCTTGTGAATATGTGTATAAGTGAAACTCTCGGTTGATGATGGTTTTTATGGGTTAATGTATGGTTTTTTTTATTCACATTTTGTTTTATAACCATTGTGTTCTACCACTTTAAAATAAAATATTATTGCTATATTTACAGTATTGGTGTTAACGTAAAGCTGTTAATTGACAGACCAGATGGCATGTACTGCTTCAGAGAGAAAAAAGACCGGGTCTATTACATTTCAGAACGACTTTTACATTTAGCACAAACTGTGAAACCGGACCACGTAATCGCTGCAGGAACTTGCTTTGGAAAATTCACAAAGACAAATAAATTCAGATTGCATATCACAGCTTTGACATATATAGCCCCGTATGCGCCTTACAAAATTTGGGTGAAACCTTCTGCAGAACAACAGTTCTTGTATGGACATCATATTATAAAGAGTGGTAAGTTATTTGTGGAATACATTGCATGCTAATTCAATTTATATAACTGTCAGTGAGGGTCTGTGGCAATTTAACCCCATAATTTTTACATTGGGGTTGGATGTCCAGGACTTTGTGAGCTCAAAAATAGCTCTTATATAAAATGGTCTAAATTACTCAGATTCCCAGTCATGTGTGTACGAAATGATAAATAAATTTGCAGCAAACTAATGAAGTATGGATTGCTAAGTCTGGCAAATTGATTAGTTTGACCATCTTGTCATGGTTACAGCGTGTAGGTAGCGAGTTGTTGACTATGGTTGTTTCCTCAAATCACAGCTACCCATTTACCAGAACTGAACAAAAAAAAATCTATCAGGGGGCCGAGTCTACTATTGACAAGCCGTAGAATAGAACCAAAATCGCTGGTTTTAGCTGTCAAAATTTTGCTAGACTATGAAAAATGCAACTGACTAGCAGCCACTGGCGCGGTACGTGTTAGTAGAACTCATCGGCCGACCGATAGAAGACTATTAGAGTACGATTGTAATAGGACTACGAAAAAAAATTTGTGTGGCGATTACGATTCTTTTCTGACGCGATTTAAATAGTGGACCTAGGCTTAGTGTGGAATCAGATTGTGCTGTGTGAGTTGTCCCAACATTAGTATTAAAAAAATAAAAAATTATAAAATATTATAAAACATTGTTATTATTTACATTTGCCAGCGTTTCCGTGCTTCGGAAGGCACGTTAAGCCGTTGGTCCCGGTTGCCAGTTACATGGCAGTCGTTAAGCCCAGTGGAAGGCCTTATGGGCAGCTTGAAAAATTTCAACAACAGGTCGCCACAACCTGCGCCTGTCCATTTCAACACGGCAATGGGATCACCACCTGTTACATGGGACTAAATGCATACGGTGAAATGTGGGCGTAAAGTATGCCTCTGCCCTTTCGGGGATAAAGGCGTGACAATATTTATGTATGTAATTATAGAACATGCTCATAGCCACGCTAGCTCAGTGTTCTGTATACGATCACGAGATTCATTTACGAGTGTTTCAGTGAATTCGACATGTTAAGCCTTCAGTCCTAGTTGCCAGTAACATGGCAGTCGTTGAGCCAAGTTGAAGCAGTTATGGGTGACTTGAAATATTTCAACAACAGTTCGCCACAAGCTGCGCCTGTCCAGTTCAACATGGCAATGAGTTTACCACTTGTTACATAAAAATGCATATGCTGAAATGTGGACATATTAGTATTCCTTTGCCAACTTTCGAAGATAAAGTTGTGACTGATGAAATTATATTTCATTACAGACTTATAATTCCACAATTTTTTTTTTAATTTTTATTATATTTTATAGGTCTTGGCCGGATAACAGAAAATACACCAAAGCACCATGGAGTTGTGGTGTACACAATGTCAGATATTCCAATAGGGTTTGGTGTAGCAGCCAGAACAACTGCCGAATGCAGACATGCGGACCCTCTAGCAACTATTGTTTTCCATCAAGCTGATGTTGGAGAGTACATACGTTCTGAGGATACGCTCACATAGTTGTTAATAAATTGTTTTAAATAGATTTTGTTTTTTTATGTATTACAGCTCTTTTGTTACTTATTAAAGTGATCGTCCATTAATTACGTGAGGAGAACAAGTGGGAAAGAATAATCCTATTCTCACAACTCTCACATGTGTAAAAATGTAATTAGCAGATTTATGTGGCGAGAGTAAATAAAGCAAACTGGTAGAGGTCGTCTTCGAGGCGTATGCCAATCAAATTGAAGACCTTTTGGAAAAACGCTAGGTCAAGAGTACCCTGCGTGTATGAAAACACTTATGAAACTAGAAGAAGCAAAAGTTGTATGTCATGGATCGTAGTAAGTAGAAAGTCATAGTCTTTGCCTACCCCGATTGGAGACGGTCGTGATGATATGTATGAATTAGGGTCATTATGAAACTGTAATAAAAATAAGTGGCTAGACGGTTCAGGTCTTTTTGTTTCGAGGTTGCCTACTCCGTCTGTTTATTAGCAGGTGCACCACTCACAGGTGAGGCTGGTTTGGGCCTAGAAGACCTCGATAGGACTCCACCGCCGCACCCTATTTTCTCTCATCAAGCATGTAGGTAGGAGAATGTTCAACGAACGCTGATCAGTTCGTCTAATTTAGCTTGGACACTTTGCACTCCTGTAGGTATGATGCACATGGGCGTACCTAGGATCTTGGCTAGGGGGGGGCAACTCAGATTTTTTACAAGATTTAACCCGTTTTTCACCCCCCCCCCCCTCGACGCAAAAAGAGGGGTGTGATAAGTTTGACGTCGATTTCGGTGTGTGAGTGTGTCTATCTGTGGCATCGTAGGTCTCAAACGGACTGACCTATTTCAATCCTTCCCTGCAAATAGTCTTTAACAACGTTATAACCTTTTTGACAAAGCTTTTTTAAATGACAGAAGAATTTTAAAGACAGAAGGTCGATAGTTTTGCATCTTATTCAATAGTAATGTAATTTTCTGCACAGCGTTTAATGCTGAACGCAGTCAAAAGCCTTGGATAGATCGCAGAATACACCTAATGTATCATGCAGATTTTGATAATATCAAATACGATACCTACGTAAAAAAAACTATTTTTAAAATGTTTCACTGTCTGTATGTTTCGGCCAATCTCTGACACACACAACTGAACCGATTTTAATGGTACTTTCACTGGCACTATTTTAATATCTATAAGAAGTAACTTCAGGCTACATTTAATCCAGTCATTTAGTTTAAACCGCTGTGCGTCCACTAGTAAATAAGAAATACATATAAATTAAAACATAGTAAAATGTATTGATAATATAATTTCTACTATGTTTAAAGTAAGCTGGATGACCCGCTGTTTTTACAGAAGCAGGCACAAGACAACGGCTTGACCTTAAAATTTCACGCTCGCCTCTTCGCCTCAAAAAGCGGGATCCAAACTAAACTCCAAAGAAACTAGATAAAGCCCAAACCATTAGGAGAACCTAGGGAGGATTTGCGAGGAGTTACTTTGGGGCGCCCAGTGTTAAACTGATAGGTAGAGATCGTGTGTTATAGTCATTTCACGTCCGGCTTAACGCTGCTTACAAACAGTTAAAAGGGCCGTGCCTCTTAAAACTTATTTTTCTACTTTTATCGACAAAGTAGGAGAAGTAACCAACTCCAGGGGGGGGGCAGCTGCCCCTCCCTGCCCCCCCTGGATACGCCCATGGATGCATGTAATCAGTAATTTAGAAAAAATAACTTGTTCGTTCATATAGTACTAAAATTAACTAACGCCATCTAGTTACTCTATTTGGAAAGTTAATGTAAAAGCATGCGTCTGTAAAGTCTGCAAGCTTCGTATAGAGCTGGATAGATGGCGTTAATTACACTGCAAAAATAACTTAATATTTATCCTGGCTAGTCTGACTGTAAAATTGACATAATTAAGAAGTGACCCATAAATAAAAAATAAAATTACTTATGTTTTTATAACTGACTAAAATGTACCTACTTCATTTTACACATTTTTGTGCATTGGCTTTGTCACCGACTTTTAAGCGTCGTTGGTTCAGTGGCGTAACCATACCACGCGAAGCCCGTGGCAAATTCTTAGGATGGGGCTCTCTCGGTAAGCATAGTGTAATTTTTTTTATACCACTGAGGTGGCAGATGAGCTTACGGCCCACCTGATGGAAAGTGGTCACTGTAGCCTATGGACGTTTGCAATACCGGAGATGCAGCATTCGCTCTGCCGTCCCTTTAAAAACCTTGTAAGCAGTGCCGGATTAACTACGTAGCAAGAGTAGCAATTGCTACGGGCCCCGCGCGAAAGGGGGCCCCGCATATTCAAACCCACTCATCTCTGCCTGAGCGCAATTTTTTAAGTGAAACTTTTTATATGCGGTATGTTGAATTGTCTTGATGTCACAAAAACGTGAAACGTTACAACTTTTCCTACGAAGACAATCCACGCCAGACACTCGGTACCTGACTATTTCTTTCGTTTGATCTCGTGATTTTAGCGCGCACACTCGTATGCTGTAAAATGCTGTACCTCTTATGAAACGCTTGTAAATGGAGCAAAAGTGAAATCTGTTCGAAAAATGCAACACTAATCTATGTATATTTCAACTGTTAGACGTCCTAGCTCGTCCAAATGGGTACCGATCGACAGAGGGCGTCAGGGGGCTTCCAATGGTATACGAAAAGCTATGGGCGTCTAGCATCAAATCAACAGCAACATCCAATCTTGAACTGAAAGCGTAACGAGTTTATGAACCTTGCTCTCTTGCGGCAGCTTGTTCACGTCAGGAATCACCCCTGAACGGTGCCTCCCCTTTTCAGAAGGGAAGGAAGTCTGTAATGAGCAGCGGAATTCAGACGAGGGCTTATCTGATTAGGCCACCGCTCCATGCTTGATAGTGCTTTCATTAAAAAGTCTTATAAATATTTCCCCAGCAAAAGTCTATGGGAGAGTGGAAAAAAGGAGAAATGATGTCAGGATTCGAACCACTGACTTCAGTGCTCCATTTTTACCTTTTCCCATGGACTTTTGCTGGGAACTAATTTCGCCGACATCTTTTTGATTTTTGGCCTCCGACACCTGGAACCTAGCCTATCGTGTTCAGCTCGACAAGCTGAACAAAATGGCAGCCTAGTCGTCCATTTTAATAATGGGCGTTAAAGTAAAGTTGGTCCTCGATCTTCCTCAATCAGCTTACGCACAGCATCAACGTTTTCTTGGGTGAATGCAGTTTTTGGACGACCTTGACTGGGATCATCACTGAGCTTGACACGTCCACGTTGAAATTTAGCAAACCAGCGATAAATTGTGGTTTTGGATGGGGCTTCATCACCAAATGCAGAAATCATCCGGTCAACACACTGTTTTTGTGTTAAACCACTTCGAAAGTCATAATAAATCATTGCTCTTGAATTTTCTAGAGTCAATTCCATTTTCTCAACGACTGAACAAGTTCGACAAAACCTTGTGACAAGACCGAGAATCTTTTTTTTTAATAAATAAATGGTATTCGATTTTTAAAACAAAGGAGTTTTCAATTAAAAAGATTTTAATATGACAGGAACAGTGGAAATGTTCCATTCCCGATACTTTTAGTGCAGCCCTCGTATCTTTTCATGTACGCTGAGTGAGTTCACAGGGGCATTTATTGTTCTATGTGTTTATAACTAAGTTAGTCTAAGCTGTTGCTATTAGTTATTTCTACTTCCTCAATGGAAGTAGAAATAACTTAGGTTTATCCTGAAGGATGGACGTAAGGTATTTTATAAATAAATAAATGTGGTTGTACCTCTATCAGGCAAGTTTTGGATGCCATTTCCAATAATAGGTATAGATCAAAAGGCAGAGTTTCGTAATCAAGCTTACGGACTTGTTTCAAAGATGAATAAGTTGGAAACGGGAATAATGACAATTACGTGAAATGGATTCTAGACCGCGTGCAAGCAACTTGTGCGTCGCTGCAATTGTCTAAAATAGACCTTAAGTCCTTAAAAATGCACAAAAGGCTACTTGGCGTTTTAAAAATACTATGGCACTGGTGTCATTGAATTGTCAAAATTTGTTATTTTCAGTTTTTTAAAGAATGGATCTATAATAACACCACGCGTGATTTACCTAAAATAATACAATTTTCTTGAAAAAAACCGATCGATAACATTAATAAAATAAGCAAAACGATCTTTCATGTTTTGTCTCTGTCAGCTAAATCGTTGTTATAATTGAACACATTTTTGGTTAAAATTGGAAACAAAAGTATCGATAATTCATTTACCACTGTAGTTTTATTATTGATTCAAATTAAAAGCAACAATCTAAGCCTAAACATATCTCCTTTTCTTAAGGAAGATTGTTCATACATTTTAGTATGGAAAAGTAGCCTCCAGTTTATAGGATTTATATGAGAATACGCGACCGCTAAAAATTCAGTGCCGTCCAGAAATTCAAGGTGAGAGCACGTTCGGTCTGAAGTTTATCTCGAGTGCAATTGTTCTGCGATGTTTTGAACTTGGAACTGAATTTGGGTGGGTTGCGTGTGTCAGAAATCTGATAGTTGTAATGTTTGAACTAGTATGTAATTTACGTATATGTACCTCATGTATTATGTCATATTATCTCCGATTAAAAAAAAATCATCATCATTAGGCGCCCGTTATCTACGCCACTTTTTGAGTATTTTTTAATGAATTTGTGGTTGTGGTAGATGAGGGTTTGATGTTTAAATGTTTATCACTATCCGAACGTTGGTCCCGGTTGCGACCGAAATCAACGCAACTAAGTATTTGTTATTTTTTATTAAGAGTAGAGGTTCGATATTTGAATGTTCAACGTCATTCTAGCGTTAGTCCCGGTTGCAACAGAAACCTTGACGAATTTAGGAGAATTTGATGAATTTGTGATTGGAAGAGATGCTGGTTCGATGGTTATAATGTTCATCGTCATCCAAGCGTTAGTCCCGGTGGCAACCGAAACTTTAACGAATTCTTGGGTATTTAATGAATATGTGTTTGAAATAGGTGCGGTTTCAAAGTTTGAATGTTCAACGTCATCTGAGCGTTGGTCCGGGTTGCAAGTCAAACCCTTACGTTTCTTCTGAGTATTAGATGAATTGGTGTATGAAATAGGTGCAGGTTCGAAGTTTGAATGTTCAACGACGTCATCCAAGCGTTGGTCCCTGTTTCAAGTTAAACTCTTACGTTTCTTCTAAGTAATTGATGATTTTGTGATTGTAATAGATACCGGTTCTATTTTTTTAATATTCAAAGTCATCCGAGCGTTAGTCCCGGTTGCAACCGAAACCCTTGCATGTTTCCGGGAATTTGATGAATTTGTGATTGAAAAAGGTGCTGGTTCGATGGTTGGAATGTTTAACGTCATCCGTGCGTTAGTCCTGGTCGCAAATGAAACCATACCAACTTTTTGAGTATTTGATGAATTTCTGTTTGAAATAGGTGCGGCTTTAATGTTTGAATGTTCAACGTCATCTGAGCGTTAGTTCCGGGTCAACACAAACCTTTAGAAGAAATTTCTGAGTGTTTAATGAATATGTGATTGGAATAAAAACGGTTTGATGTTTGAATGTTCAACAAGGTCCGAGCGTCCCTCATCTAAGCACTGACAAGGTATTGTTGGTGTATTACAGAATATATTGCGGGTAAACAAAATAAACGTGCTATATGTGTTGCATCTGTATAAAATGTCAGTTAAAAATTCAGATTCAAAACCTGGAACCAACCTGGACCTTCAACCAAAAAACACGCACCGCGCCGTGTGTCGAGTGATCGTAGCATTTCTCGTATTTCGCATTGCCTGATCACTATTTCAGGCTTTGTATTGGCACCAATAGCGATAGTGGAGGGCTACAAGCCACATTCGTCGTTCCGGGAAAGAGCTTTAAAGCATGTTAGCTTTTTCTTGGCGACAAGAATTGACATAAATTGACCTGCACAAAATTGGTCAGCTGCCAGTATCCACGACAGTGCTGCCCGTTAAATGCTACGTAAGCAGGTAGCGAGTTTTACGGCTGTGTCTTGAAGGCCTACAGTGGTCCTATTGGCTCTGTTTAATACCACCTTGAGGTTATTCATGTTATATCACGCACCGCCCGAGCCCTAACCCACCGACTGTTTTATTGAACAACCTCTGCGTACTCAAATCTTGCTAGTAATTACAGAGGCGCTATCTAATGGGGTCTTTTCTGCAAAGCAACGGTCTTTGGGATGCAAAATAGTCGTGAAGACGGTCATAGTTTGCCGATGAGTATAATCATCGCCTACACTACACATGCAGTATATGACACACCGAACAGAAGTATATGACACACCGAACAGAAGGACCCTGTATACCCCGAGCGTGACCGCTCGGAACCCGTACCGGTCACCATCTGGTTCGACGATTCATTTCGAGATTTTTCACGACGTTGTGGGATAGCTGCGTGAGATGGTTATTTATGGTACGCGAAATAGTATACTTGGGTAACTATACTATGCCGCGGATGGCCAGCGGCACCACCTGGGTTTTGGTGACTTGACACAGCTGTACAACGGTACCTAGTCGGACTAACCCATTGTACCACCTGGCACTGTTATGGGAGTTAAAGCCACCTCGTGGGTATCTTATAACGACGGAGACTCGTCAACATTTGGCTAGTGCGCCTCTAAAGGCCATTGATGACATTTAATTGTATCGTTTAGATAGTTTTAATGTAAAGTATACGTAAATGATCGTCTTTAAAATCCATATCACCCATTACACATGTTATTCAATTATATTAAACACTCGACAAAATCTTTAAAAAAATATAAATACTTAATTATCATTAGACTTAAAAAGCACACACTTTGACTCCACCCTTTTTATGTATGCGGTGACAGCAGTCCGCCACTACGTAGCTAACGATCGGAAAACAAAACCAAATGGATAAGTTACATTGCCAGTTTGTTGTGATATTCATATACATTCTGTAAGGACGAACTGGCGATGTACATTATATTTGTACGAAACACTGTCCGTTCATTTATTTAAATCCAGGGTACGTATAATATACTTCGTGATGCGTTTGTGTGAATTGAAAATATGAATGTGGGTGTACAATCACAAATTCCCACTCTCGTATTCGCGCCTCTTAATACGGGATACACCCTTTATGAATCATTACACGGCCGGATATGTCCAAACAATGCGATCTATGATTGATGAATCTACAAGAAGCGAAAGAAGTATGCATGGATTGCGAAGCCTGGCGATCTGTCCTCTCTGACTACCCCGTCAGGGCTACAGCGTGAAGATAGTTAGTTCGTTTCTTAACGATCTTAACATATTTGTAACTGATTGGAATAGAGCTGCTGTGAATCGGTTAAGAATTAAAAGTCTATTTTGACCACCGACGCGGCCTTAGCTCCCTAACGAATGATAAATCGATTTAGATGGAAATGTATTGATTTTGATTTTTTCTTATGTATGAGAGGTAAATTACATTGACTTGTTCTTAACTATGTTTGAAAATCGGTCCAATATGACCACAAAATGGGGGATTATATTAACTGCCTCTATTTGGGTATTAAATGAAAGGCTTGACATGTAGAACAACAGTAACCGACTGGTAGAACTCGGGGGACCGCTCTCTACTCGTACCTACCTATTAATATAATAAATAAAATAAAATATTGTGGGACTTGCCCAAAGTAAGCTGATATAAGCTTGTTATGGGATCTAGACAACTGATAATCTATATATATAAAAGGCAAAACCACTGACTGACTCATTGATCACGAAATCTCTGAAACTACCAAAGCTATAAAGCTCAAACTTCGCATGGAAATTTTTAATACGTAGGTTTCCGCTAAGAAGGGATTTTGCGAAATTCTACCCCTAGGGATGTAAATAAGCGATAAACGGGTGTATGGAAATTCGTCATTTTCAAAGTTAGAAACATGAATTTATGTACACCTGTTTTTAGTTACAAATAAATGGACACGTGTATCGCGGTTTTGCAAAATTTTACCTCCATGGCGGTAAACAAGGGTTGAGAGTTTGGAAAGGGTTGAATGTTTTATGATAAAATCTTTATTTTTAAACATCCAACCAACCAACACCAAATTTCTTTTACCTGATTCTGTTTAAAAAATAATACGCGTTAAGGAATTTCGATAAATTCTACCCTTAATGGGGTAAAACAGAAGTTGTAATAACTGACGAAACCTGGTTGCGCCGGTATATGATAAAAGAGTAGCCGCGTTATTTTTTCTATGTTGCATCGCTGATCTGCATTTGTTTTTAGTTAATTAGTTGTCGACACTCCCCCCGCCCCCCTTTATTCTATTTCTCTTTCGCACCTACCTTGTCTCGCATAAAGGAGGAGCGAGACAGCTGTATTGCGCGCGCAAGTACCTACGCTCGTGCCGCTAGCCTTACGGGCAGCGACCACGACGGAGGGCTGGCAGTCTGTCCTACAATCTACTATCGCAATAATTGTATGTTTCATGGATAAATAGTGTCTTCGTGCAAGGAAACCAGGAATTCAAGTGCAGGGACGCTCCCGGCGGCCTCCACCTCAGCATCTCGCAGCAAGCAGCAAGGTAGTGTGCATATCCCTGTTTTTCCATTATTTTTTCCGTCGACAATCGCGTGTAAATTTCATTTTAGTCTTTCCCTGCAAATACAGTCCATTTTTAATTTATTTATCTCGCCCGCTCAACCATTTTCTGGTCCTTCGAGCCGGATTTTGATCCACTCGCTTTAGTAGTTTGCTAATGGAAACGCAATAGTTTTTATCCCATAGGGAATAAACGCATAGGTATAGGTTATAGTTTTTATTCCACCACGGAATAAACGCATAGGTATAGGTTATAGTTTTTTACTCCATTCGGAATAAACGCATAGGTATAGGTTATAGTTTTTATTCCACCACGGAATAAATGCAAAGGTATAGGTAATAGTTTTTATTCTATGGGGAATAAACGCATAGATAATAGTTTTATTCCATTAGGGTACTTACCTACCGTTTTTCGCATAGGTAGGTATTAAATAGTTGGTAATTTCGACTGCACCGCATAGTAATAGGTACACCACGCGGGAAGGTACCTAGGCCCGCGCGCGCAAGTAGGTACCTACGCTCGTTCGCGTCGCGTCTCGCTGCTTACCACCGCTGCTATTTTGATAGTTCTTTAGTTTTGCACTGTAGGTAGCTATAGTTGTTTTGTTTTAACAATGCCTCCGAAAGAGATTCCGGATCTACAGTTAAAACTATTACACGCCAATAAGGATAGCCTTTTTAAGCGTATGCAATCAATTTGTGATTATACATCGAGGATCGCAGATGACTCAATAAAAGAATTGTTTTAACAACCGCTGATTTGGATCAAATATTTAATTTGAAAAATAGCTCATCGTGTAATGAACACGACTTAGAAAAATTCTTAGATATTTTTGCATCAGCTGTTCGCGCCCTAAAGAATGTCAAGGTCAATGACCTCTGCGACTTTTTGTTTTTGTATATCGGTTTAAAGAAATTAGATTCCGAAACCGTTCGCTTATTTGAAATGGATAGACGTGCCCATCAAATACCTAAGTTCGACGATTTAGAAACTTTCGTTCGTCAACATATTCGAATTTTGTAACGAACTTCGTTAAACCACGGAGTAGCGAAAAATAGTCCGACTAATCGCAGTAAGCCCACGAAGTCCACGCAGTCTTTTGTTAATTTTGAACCTACAACTTCGCAATCGCAAGAGTTGCATTCGAAAAACTGTTCTTTGTGTCAAGGTCACCATGAGCAACTTTATAAATGTTCGGAGTTCAATAAACTCACTCCAAGCGATCGCTATAAATTTGTTCGTTCTAGTAATTTATGTATCAATTGTCTCAGTAAGAAACATTCTGTAATTCGAATAATTTTTGTCGCAAGTGTAATGGTAAACACCATTCATTATTACACTTCGAAAACAATAACGCCATGTCCGGTAGTTCGCCCGTCGATTCCAGCTGCGCGAACTCAGTGCCTAACCGTCCGTCCACTGTGACGTCACAGCCGCCCGCGCCGTTGAGTCGCGGTTCGGAGCGCACTCGCGTGGTTTCGTCCCCGTCCACGCCTAGCGACGGCGGCGCCACTGCCGCGTGCGTCTAGCCGAACGATGTCGCTTTGTGCTCGCTATCAATTTTGCACACAAGCCCTACTACGGTACTTCTGGCAATCGTTCGAGTTGTTGTTTACGATTCGCATGGTAGGGGACATAGTGCTCGCGCACTTTTAGATAGTGCTTCTCAAAGTAATTTTATTAGTAAAAATTGTTGTAGTCGTCTTGGTTTGCATATAAATAACCGCCCCGCCTGTAATGTTGTGAAAGGTATTGAGGGTTCCACTAAAGCCGTTCAAGGTTCTGTAGGGATTAAATTCCACTCGCGTTTTGATTTTGATGTTAGTTTTTTGATGGATTCGCTAATCGTCGATGAGGTTACCGAACTTATGCCGACCGTCGCAGTCAATTCCTCATTATTGACTAATTTTAGAGATTTGCCTTTGGCCGATGATACTTACGCCGTTCCAGGAGATATTGATTTGCTAGTTGGCGCTTCGATTTTCCCGCACCTCCTGTTGCAGCATAAGGTTCTAGGTCACGCATCGCACCCCGCGCCGCTCGCCTTAAAGACGGTTCTTGGGTTTGTTATTGTTGGTTCCGCACCCGCTTATTTTGATTGTAACTCGACAGTGTCATATTGTTGCGCCGTCGAGCCGCTGGACTCCGCTGTCTGTAATTTCTGGGAGATAGAAGAGGTGAACGTCCCTCCTATTGTTAGCCCGGATGATAAACTTTGTGAAGAGTTTTATAGTCGCACGACTACTCGCGATAGTGATGGTCGTTATGTTGTCGCACTCCCCTTTAAGGGTGATGTTAATTCGCTTGGAGATTCGTTTCAGTCAGCCGAAAACAGCTTCTTTTGTTTAGAACGGAAAATGCAGACATCTCCAAAGTTGAAGGAGGCTTACAATAGCGTAATAGTAGAATATTTGGAAAAAGGTTTCATTTCACCCGCGCCTCCCGAAACCGAAGAGACGAAGCACGCTCCTTCATATACCATACCGCACCATGGAGTTGTCCGCGAGGATAAATTGGCCACCAAGTTGCGCGTTGTTTTAGATGGCAGCGCCAAAACTAGTTCGAATGTTTCGGTGAACGATATTTTGTACAGTGGTCAAAATCTCCAAGATAATTTGTTCGAAATTATAGTTAACTTTCGCTTATTCGCTGTCGCGCTTTCAGCCGACATTAGATAAATACTTTGTATTGGTGTTCGCAAATCAGATCGCCGATTTCATCGCATTAATATAGATAGAATTTTCGCATTCTCGGACTCGACCGTCGCTTTGTGTTGGACACATTCTTCGCCCCATCGTTGGGATACATTTGGCGCAAATAGGGTGACCAAAATTCAGTCGGAATTGGCGCCGCAAAACTTTTATCACGTCTCAGGTACGGACAACCCTGCCGATTGTTTGTCTCGCGGGTTAATACCTGCACAGATTTTGGATCATCCGTTGTGGTTCCATGGCCCTTTCTGGTGCCAAGCCCCACTTGATGAATGGCCTGTTAGCCCTTTCAACCCCGCTACTGTGTCCACGCCGCCAGAGGAAAAGAAAGCCTCTTTGGTTGCTACCGCGCCGCTCGAAAAGTCGCATATCTTAGAGTTGGCTAGCCGTGTTTCGTCGTGGTCGATTCTTTTACGTGTTGTTTTTATTTGTCGATTTTTGAAAATCCTTCCTCGCCGCGAGCATGTTACCGCCTTTGAATTAAACAAGGCTGAGTTAATCGTGCTTCGTGAACTTCAGAGATTTTATTTTTCGTCTGAAATTAGAAATTTGGAATTGAATAAGCCTTGTAGTCGCGCTTTTCAGCATTTGAAACCTTTTTTGAAGGATGGCCTCATTCGAGTTGGTGGTCGTTTGATCCAGCCCGCATTAGAGAACGATCAAATGCATCCTATAGTTCTCCCGCGCAAGGATCATATCGTTGATCTTTTAGTTTAATATCACCATAGGGTGAATTGTCACGCTGGTCCAGATTTATTAATGTCAATTCTGCGCCAGAAATACTGGATTCTCTCCGCACGCAATTGGATTCGTTCGATAGTTCATAGATGTATTACGTGTTTCAAACTTCGCCCGAAGTCAATCGCGCCCGAAATGGCCGATCATCGTCCTTGTCGTGTTGTTCAGGCTGCTAAACCGTTCCTACACACGGGTACAGATTACGCTGGCCCCTTCAGGGTAACAGTTTCTCGTGGTCGTGGAATACTCTCCACGAAAGCTTATGTTTGTCTTTTTGTTTGTATGACGACCCGCGCCGTTCATATAGAATTAGCTGGTGATTTGAGCACACCATGCTTCATGGCTGCATTTAAAAGATTTTTGTCGCGTCGGGGTTCCGTATCTCGAATGTATTCGGACAACGGTACGAATTACGTCGGAGCTCGTCGTAGCCTTTTCGAACTACATATTTTTTTTGCGTTCCAAACACTTTACGTTTGAAGAGCTGAGCATCGTGCTCACTCAAGTCGAGGCCGTAATGAATACGCGTCCTCTTTGTAGAACCCTGTCTAGTGATCCCTCGGAGCCGCTTGCACTGACTCCAGCGCACTTTTTGAATGTTACACCGTTAAATTACTTAGCCGCTTTTGAAATAGAGGAAGATCGACTTCATCTTCTCTCGCGTCATGCATTATTGGATAAACTCGTTCAATCGTTTTGGAAGCGTTGGAGGACAGACTATTTGCATACGCTACAGTCACGTCAGAAATGGAATACTCCATCGAACCCTATTACTGTCGGTACTGTCGTAGTTATTTTAACTGAAAATATGCCTCCATTACATTGGCCTCTTGGGGTAGTAGAAGAAGTTTTCCCTGGGTCAAATGGGATCACCCGTATAGTTCGCGTTAAACCGCAACTGGTTCGTACTTGCGACCAGTTATTCGTCTTTGTCCTTTGCCTAATCAACAGTAACTTCAATAACAAATTTAGTTTGTTCGATTAGGTATAGTTTAGTTTAGTTCGATAGCATTTTGTTTATTTAGCAGCTAAAGCTTAGTGGCAACTGTATAGTCAGTTGTTCCTTTTTCGAAGGTAACCCTTCAAGCCGGGGGGAAATGGTTGCGCCGGTATATGATAAAAGAGTAGCCGCGTTATTTTTTCTATGTTGCATCGCTGATCTGCATTTGTTTTTAATTATTTAGTTGTCGACACTCCCCCCGCTCCCCTTTATTCCAGTTCTCTTTCGCACCTACCTTGTCTCGCATAAAGGACGAGCGAGACAGCTGTATTGCGCGCGCAAATACCTACGCTCGCGCCGCTAGCCTCGCGGGCAGCGACCACGAGGGAGGGCTGGCAGTCAGTCCTACAATAAACGCGCGCGCGGCCGCATCGAACCAACTATCGCAATCATTGTATTTTTCATGGATAAATAGTGTTTACGTGCAAGGAAACCAGGAATTCAAGTCCAGGGACGCCCCCGGCGGCCTCCACCTCAGCATCTCGCAGCAAGCAGCAAGGTAGTGTGCATATTCCTGTTTTTCCATTACATTTTCCGTCGACAATCGCGTGTAAATTTCATTTTAGTCTTTCCCCGCAAATACAGTCCATTTTGAATTTATTTATCTCTACCGCACAACCAAAACCTATAAAACTAACAAAACTACGAAGCCTAAACTTCGCATAAGCACAACGTGTTAAACGAAACCCCCTCTTTTGACACGTTGTGCTCCATAAAAAAGGGTTATGCGAAATTGTACCACTAAGAACGTAAATAAGTGTAATAAACGGTTGTATGGAAGTTCGTCATTTTCAAAATTAGAAACATGAATCTACGTACACCTGTTTCTGGTTACAAATAAATGGGCAAGAGTATCACGTTTTTGAAATTTTTTACCTAAAAGTTGGTAAACAAGGGTTAAAAGTTTATATGGAAAATTCTTCATTTTCAAACATAGCAACACCGAATTTCTTATACCTTGATTTAATAAATTTCTATATTTCTTCATGATTTGTTTTATGTTGCTGCTAGTCAACCTGTTTGTCCATCAAAACCCTTTATATCGGTAACACGTGTAGATATCGAGATAAAATTAAAATAATATATTCATATCAACAGTAATCTATACTAATATCATCTCAGGAACTACTGGTCGGATTTGAAAAAATATTTTTGCGTTAGATAGCCTATTTATCGAGGAAACCTATTGGCTATAGGCTATATTATCATTACGCTATTTCCCTGGAGAGCGGAGCAGAAGTCATAAATGTCGAATAATCGGGCAAATTTAATATAAAATAAATAAATAAATATTGTTGGGACAACTCACACAACGCCATAATATCTGATTCCACACTAAGCAGAGCTTGTACTATGGTATCCAGATAACTGATAAACATACTTATATATTTCTAAATACATACATATTATAGATAAATAACACCCAGACACAGAATAAACCATCGTGCTCATCACACAAAGTTTTATCCTGGGTGGGAATCGAACCCACGACCTCTTGTGTAGCAGTCGGCTGCACTCCCACCGCGCCACTGAGGCAGTCAAATGTGTTATTGTAGAATTTATAAGCGACGGGATTAAATAGGTGCGACGGGACTTCGAAGTATGACACGGGCGGAGACATGGGGGAGGGGGTCACCTAGTCGTTGAATAAAGATGGAGGACTTACGATTTTTAAATTTTGCAAAAGCATTTAGGTAGCCTCAATCTGATCCTGTTCGTTTCAACAAGGCTCATCAGTCATCACCTATCATGGAGACAAAAGACATAGCAGATATGCCTTCCACCGCTTCGAGAAAAAGGTATGATGATATTTTATGACGTAAAAATAGCATGTCTGCCTACCCTATACTTTATCGTACATAGAGTGCGGCTAATTGTAATTTCAGTTCAAGTAGTTATCGGCACGAACTATACTTGTATTGCAAGTTTTATATTAACTTGAAAACTTAGTTCCTAAGGCAAGTTGTGGGTCGCGTGATATGAGTGCTCCCATCACCCGCACAAATACCACAGCTGCAATTCATTGAAAACGTTATAGTATAAAACCTTTTTGTTTCATTGTAATACGTCAATATTGTCACGCCTTTATCCCCGAAGGGGTATGCAGAGGCATACTATACGCCCACATTTCACCGTATGCACTTTAGTCCCACGTAACAGGTGGTGAGCCCATTGGCGTGTAGAAATGGACAGGCGTAGGTGGTGGCGACCTGCTGTTGAAATTTTTCAAGCATAATATGTTTTTTTTATGTCTAGAGTAAGTGAATGAAATTGTGTATTTAAGGAGTAGCGCGGATGGAAGATGTGATTCGGATGTAGAACGGCGAGTAGCTGCCGGAAACAGAGTTAACGGTGCTTTATCTCAATTAGTAAAGCGACAAAGCATCGTAAAAGAAGCACGACTGGCGATTCATAACGCAGTGCTAGTGCCAACTTTGCTTTACGGTAGCGAAACCTGGGTATGTCTGTCTATAGGTGGTTTGAATGAAAGTGTCAGCGTTAAGCTGGAAAAGGGCGTGCTCCGTAGGTTTGGACACGTCCAACGAATGAGTGAGGAACGATTGACAAAGAATATATATTGTGCGAAAGCAGAGGGTAGAAGAGGTCAGGGTAGGCCGAGACTTACATATGAAGACCACGTGAGCAGATTGCTCAAAAACGGAAAGGTCAAAAGTACTCGGATACCCAGACGCGCGTGTATGAAGCGATTGATGAATCTCGAAGAAGCGAAAGAAGTATGCATGGATCGCGAAGCCTGGCGATCTGTCCTCTCTGACTACCCCGTCAGGGATACAGCGTGAAGATAGTTAAGTTAAGTTATAATATGTTTGTTATAAGGACTTCAACTGGACTTTACGACTGCCAAGTTACTGGCAACCGGGATCAACGGCTTAACGTGCCTTCGCAAGCACGGAAACGCTCGCAAATATAAAAGCTATAAAGTGGTCACCCATCCGAGGACCAGCCATAGTGAAAGTTGCTTAACGCAGTGATCGTTTACAGAACACTGAGACCGCGAGGCCACGAGTGCTTCATTCCATTGTAAAAACAAACATAATATATTTAAAAAATAGAACCGGTTTTTAGCGGAACCAAAAAGAACATGGATTATGTGATCCCTCATTTGTATAAATTTTGAAATTTAATGTAATTTCAAGTGTTCAAAAATTCTTAAAGCTTCGCCAACGTGCAGTATTGGCAAATGAAAGACAATTTACAAACTCCGCCGATAGCTCCCTTAAAGTTTCCACGGTTTCATTACCTCACAGGACTATTTATAACTTTGAACAGAACTAGATATATGAATAGGTTGCTAGAAATAAGAATCTACCTTTTGAATGAAGAACATTCGTATATACTCGTAGTTTATAATGGTAGCTAAATTATACTAATAGTAAATGTTATATAACATTATAAATTAAAAATGAAAATAAAAACCCTATGCCATTAAATATTTATACTTAAAGAGTATGAGTTTTAAAAGTCGGGTTTTCTGGAGACATTCCTGGTTACAGCACCAGGTCAACGTGGCGGTATTGTCAGATCATAACCTGCAAAGTATCTACACATTGAAACTAATCTATTGAACCCAAATAAGATATGTCTGCCGTGAGTTTTTTAAGAGTCGGTTCTCTGGAGATTCTCGTTGCAGCATCAGGTCAAAGTTATTCATTAATTGTAATTTAACGATTATACTGGCAAGCGCTATCGATATTCGAGTAACAAAAGTGCTTTAGGTACATAATTTTGGAAAAGTTTTACACTGCAAGACTAAGACTAAGACTAAGCTAATTCACCTCATGTTATGTTAGTGCGAGTGTCTAATTCACCTCTGGCTATCCTCTCGGCGATATAGGCATAATTGCAAATGTAATAATTGTGTGGTGAAATGTGGAGTACGAGTATAGTATGTCTCTACCTACCCCTTGGGTGATAAAGGCTTGACAATATGTGTGTATTTAAATATGTTATGTATAACAACGAGGTTATAGGGCAGTATAGAGAATTGACATTACAGCAAGTATGTCAACGTAGATTGTTTATTGCTTGACTTACAACGACAGAATAATCTATGGACAGAATGAACAGAGAAACATGTGCACAGGCTATTTATAAAATAAGTACAAGTAAGCATTGTCGCCCAATATGGTGTAGTAGGAAACGACGTCACAATTTGTGTCGACTGCTGTGCGGTACAGCGGTCGTGGTATAACGCAGATAAAATGGAACCTAAGTTACTTATTATTGAACTATATTAAACAATTATTTTCTGGCGTGGCGTTACATATGTAAAAAAGCTATTACGTGTTTCAGGAATAATTTAATCTATTTATTTAGACGTATCCTATATTACTAACAGTAAAAGTCTACGCGATTATTGCAATAATCTCATGACTGCCTCGGTGGCGCAGTGGTAGTGCATGCGACTGCCGCGACTGAGGACCCGGGTTCGATTCCCGGGTCGGAAGAAATATTTGTGTGATCCACAATTGTTTGTTTCGGAGTTTGGGTGTTTCCTATATATAATTTGTATGTATTTAGTAAATATAAGTATGTTTATCAGTCGTCTAGATCCCATAACACAAGCTTATATTAGCTTACTTTGGACTAGACGGTGCTGTGTAAAAAAAATGTCCCACAATAAAGCAGGTGTAGGGCTTACCCTACACCTGCTTTATTGTGGGACTTATTAGTTATTAGTAAGTATAAGTAAGTTATTGTTCTTGACCATTTCAGCTTTCAAACAGCGATAACTGCCTCAATTGTCTTTGTCTATCCTTTTGGCTACTCGATAAATGGGCTATCTAACACAAAAAGAATTTTTCAAATCCGACCAGTAGTTTCTGAGATTAGCACGTTCAACCAAAACAAACTCTTTAGTTTTACTAAGTAACTAACTAACTTCACGCTAAATTCCTGACGGGGTAGTCAGAGAGGACTGATCGCAAAGCTTCGCGATCCATGCATACTTCTTTCGCTTCTTGCAGATTCATCAATCGCTTCATACGTCTGGGTATCCGAATACTTTTGACTTTTCCGTTTTTGAGCGATGTGCTCACGTGGTCTTCTTATGTAAGTCTCGGCCTACCTTGACTCCTTATACCCTCTACATTCGCACAATATATCTTCTTCGTCAATCGTTCCTTACTCATTCTTTGGACGTGTCCAAACCAACGGAGCACGCCCATTCCCAGTTTAACGCTGTCACTTTCATTCAAATCTGCCATATTGCGTATCACTTCGTTACGTATTCGGTTGGCCAAGGTTACGCTAGGTTAGGTTCAGTTTTAATACATACATACATATTGTAACGCCTTTATCCCCGAAGGGGTAGGCAGAGGCATACGATACACCCACATTTCACCGCATGCATTTTTGACCCACGTAACAGATGGTGAGCCCATTGCCGTATAGAAATGGACAGGCGCATCTGTTGAAATTTTTCAAGACGCCATTAAGGTGAAGGCCTTAACGACTGCCATTTTACTGGCAACCGAAACCAACGGCTTAACGTGTCTTCCGAAGCACGGAAATTCAGTTCTTTAGTTTTAAATATTAGAATATACATAGGATTTTCCCCAAACCCTCAATTTCTATAAGCATTTCTCCAGCTGTCGGGATCTATTCAATTTAAAGATAGAATGGAGAAATTTGCACGGCATACGCGGCATCCTTTGTAAATCGCATATTATTTAAATCTGTCATCCCGTCGTCCCTACTTCACGGAATCAGTGAAGTGAACGTAACATATAGGCAGTTCTAGTTTTTAGAAAAAAATCTATTTTCTGGTGTGAAAATGTAAGGAATGCCCTTTTTTCTATGAAGAGATTTTCAGTTGCAATATTAGGTGAAATGGTAAAACAAAATATAATCCATATCTGTACATACAGGTGGTAGCACATTTAGCCCCCCGAGGAGAGCCTCATATTGGTGTATTCCATTCGATTAATAGCCCTCATCCTGCTATATATATTATATGACCCCCCACAGCTTTGCCCGTGGAATAGGTATTTCGACCTCGCACCTATTTAATCCCGTCGCTTCTAAATTTTACAATGATACATAAAAATTTGCCCGATTTGTCGAAATTTATTACTACTGCTCTGCTCCCCTGTGTAGTAGCGTAATGATATTAGCCTTCCTCGATAAATGTGCTGTGCTATCTAACACAAAAATATTTTTTCAAATCCGACCAGTAGTTCCTGAGATTAGCGCGTTCAACCGAACAAACAAACTCTTCAGCTTTATAATATTAGTATAGATTATCCTGCGATCCGGTTACAATGAAATGAAAGGCGGAACACCGCGAGTTTGAGTGGGTACGATTGCCCCCAAAGGCCGGGAGTCCCATACACGTATACGCATTGCCCGCATCAAATAAATAAAATATCAACACAAACAGATAAATAAAATTAAAGTGTCAATTGTAATTTCAAATTAACAACTTTTCAACTAACATGCATAATAAAAGTTTAATATACTAATGGCACATGAGATTGCGGGGCGTCCACTAGTCTATAATAAAATTAGCAGATGCCTAACTCTACCCGGTTGTAGCAACAACAAACTAATTTTTACAACTTTACAAAAAATAATTTTAACAAGACAGAATTTTTTTTTGTTAACGTGTGGAAATCCTCCCGTATGTCATGCCGGATTCGAACCGACTAAAACGACACGGTCACTGCCTATCTGTCTATTGCCGGACGCCCCGGGTAACTCCTCGGAAAACTATCCCAGTGACGGAAAAATTTCTCACGGCAAACGCCATAGATTCCCTTGTCCTACTAATATTATAAGCGCGAAAGTGTGTAAGAATGGATGTTTGTTACTCTTTCACGCCAAATCTACTGAAAGGATTTTGATGAAACTTTACAATGATATAGCTTACACATCAGAATAAAACATAGGCTACTTCTTATCCCGGGAACAAGTTCCTGTGGGAAACGGGAACGGAAAAACTTTACTACATGTGCGGAGCCGCGGGCGCCATTTGTGGCATAAATCTCTTTATTAAGATGATTTAGAAGTATAATATTTTCACACCTTCAAGGGACTGTAGACCTTAGCATATAGTTTTAATTTCAACATGAAACCTACATGAAGCGCTCTAAGACTTCTGTAAACGATCACTGTGTTAAGCAACATTCGCTATAGGTAGTCCTTGGATGGGAGTAAAGGCCCGTTTCCGTGCTTCAGAAGGCAAGTTAAGCCGTTGAACCCGGTTACCAGTAAAATGGCAGTCGTTAAGCCTGGTTGAAGGCCTTATGGGCGGCTTGAAAAATTTCAACAGCAAGTAACCACAGCCTGCGCCTGTCCATTTCAACACGGCAATGGGCTCACCACCGTTATATGGGACAAAAATGGTTACAGTGAAGTGTGGACGTATAGTATGCCTCTGCCTACCCCTTCAGGGATAAAGGCGTGGCAATATGTATGTAAGTATGTTACCTCTGCGTGTTTCCGATCTAAAGGGTCTTGACAGACAAACAGTCGTATGGACGGACGGTAACAACAAAGTGCTCATATATGGGTTCCAAAAAATATTGTGGAATATAATTGACAAAATAAAACGCAAAGAGACGAATGGTCACATTGAAATCTTAAATTTTATACATCTGAAATTTGATCTAAGTTCATTGGTATATATATGTAACCGGAAAATAACAACAACCGCAAATTTATAAATTTTCTAGGAAATTTATAAATAACCTAACCCAACCTAACCAAAAGTTTATATATTTCCTAGAAACTTTTTGTAAATTTATATATTTGCAGTTCTTGTTATTTTCCGGTGACATATATATACTAATTTCTACGAAATTATGCCACAAATTTTGAAACTCAGCTGAAAAATAGGTTTTCGGCAGAATATTCTCTCAGTATCGCGTCGTATATTGTTATGTATTTCCCCATGTATGCTAACATGATGGCTGGTCCCCTGATGATTCCACCTTCTTTCTTGTGCTCATTTACAAACGCTAAAGCCTTGGCCTCTGCAACATAGGTAACATTTATAATAATAAACATTTATTGCAGACCATTGGTCCATATTTTACTAGTAAAATCTTAACCTATTGTTAGTAAATTTCACTGTCCTATTATAATTTCAAACAATGTCACATTTATAATTCCAATCATAATAAATTCATATAAATATAGTAAATTAAGAGTAATAATCATCATAATAATAAATTAATTTTCAAATAAATTTAAAATAATTTATATACCACATTACATTATACCCTGTAATGCCACTACCGTAATCAGGGGGTGTCACTCCACAGTTTAGGTATATTCGGGCAGCACACCGCTCGGAGCGGCTAATGACAGTTGGCTGCCGCTGGCGTTCGGCTCTCAAGACAATCGCGCCTAAATAAATCAACTATGTACAGAAACTTCTCAAGTGACAACTCCGCGCGGACTTCACAGCTCGGTCAAGCAGGCGCGCAAAGAAAAATATCAACGTTCGCAGGCAGCTTTAAGTTACAATTTTGCTTGCACGCGGCGTGTCTAGGTATGTTTTCATACCTAAAACTGACATTTGTGAAGGAGTGACACTTCTCTGCGTAGTACTATTACTTATTAGATGACCCCTACAGCTTTGCCCGTAGAATATTTCGACCTCACGTCGCACCTATTTAATCCAGTCGCTTATAAATTCTACAACGATGCATAAAAATTTGTCCGATTTGTCAACATTTATGACCTTACTGCTCAGCTCCCCAGTGTAGTAGCGTAATGATATATAGCCTATAGCCTTCCTCGATAAGTGGGCTATCTAACACAATAATAGTTTTTCAAATCCTACCTGAGATTAGCGCGATCAACCAAACAAACAAACTCGTCAGCATTTTTGGTACAGATTCTGTGCCGTAATAGTCTAATAGATCTAGATTTATTTACATTAAGATAACTATACCTTTCTGTTTATCGGTGTGTAGCGACCCGTCTATATCAATATCTACTGGGCCGCTAGGTACAACTCTTACATCGTAATTCACAATGTAGAAATGATTATGATTATCAGGTTCGCTGATGGAGTGTCCAAATGTACCAGTGAACGTTATCAGGTAGTCGTCTTAAATAGAAAATATCACATACCAATTAATTTAAATAAATTAAATAAACATTACAAATTCAAGTACATACACAATTATAAATACAATGCAAATCTTATTAATCGAATAAAAAATAATATTCAAAACAAATCAATCATATAAATAATGGCTACACCCACCCTGCTGAATAACCCACCCCTGACCATACCCGATGCAAAGGTGCCCAATACACTTGCGGCATTGCCTCGTTGGATAGCAATGGCTATCCTTTGCACCAGGTACGTGCAGGGCGTGGGAGTCATGAGTCTTTTCCTTTATTCTGCGACCAATCTCAGAAATAAAAGCCTTAGCCTCGCTAAATTAAATAAATAAATATTATTGGGACAACTCACACAACGCCATCTGATTCCAAAATAAGCAGATCTTGTACTATGGTAACCAGATAACTGATAAACATACTTATATATTTCTAAATACATAAATATTATAGATTAATAACACACAGACACAGAATAAACCATCGTGCTCATCACACAAAGTTATATCCTGGATGGGAATCGAACCCACGACCTCTTGCGTAACAGTCGTATAAACTCCCACCGCGCCGCAGAGGCAGTCAAATTCTATTATATTAAAAAAATATAATAAAAAAAAAAACCTAACCACTCCGGGAGTGCCGACAGAAGTGAAAACTCAATTTATTAATAATTTATTTATCTAGACGCGTTGGTACATGCATATATGCACACACTATAGCTGCGTATCGTAACGGGGTGTAGCGAGTCCAGAGATTTATCTCATCTAAAAAATTGCGTACCGCGCTAAAAGAAGTTTTTCCTTCAAAAATTGACCGGGATCGACGTTAATGATGATGATGATGAAAAATAAATCTACACTGAAAGACTCCTAATTGATTACACAGCATTATTTAATAAGACCTGTAGATGACCGAAATCAACGTTAGATGATGATGATGATAATGGTCGCGAGTCCAGAGATTTTATCTCATCTAAAAATATGCGTACCGCGCTAAAAGAAGTTTTTCCTTCAAAAATTGACCGGGATCGACGTAAAGATGATGATGATAAAAAATAATTCTACACTGAAAGAGTCCTAATTGATTACACAGCATTATTTAATAAGACCTGTAGATGACCGGAATCAACGTTAGATGATGATGATGATTATGGTCGCGAGTCCAGAGATTTTATCTCATCTAAAAATATGCGTACCGCGCTAAAAGAAGTTTTTCCTTCAAAAATTTACCGGGATCGACGTAAAGATGATGATGATAAAAAATCTTACGCTTTTTCGATCAGGACACGTGACCCTGACGCGAGTTTAAGATTTTATACCCAACGCCGCTAAAGAAGTTTTCACTTCAAAAATCATCTTACGCATCTCATCTTACGCATCTCATCTTACGCTTTTTCGATCAGGACACGTGACCCTGTCGCGAGTTTAAGATTTTATACCCAACGCCGCTAAAGAAGTTTTCACTTCAAAAATCATTATATTTTTCTATAACGACTTATCCCTGAAGGAGTGGCAGAGCCATATTATATGCCCACTTCTCACCATGTGTATTCCTGTCTCACGTAAAAGATGGTGAGCGCATTGCCGTGTTGAAATAGACAGACGCACGTTGATAATTTTCAAGCCGCCTATGGCCCTCAACTTGACTTAACGACTTCCATGTTACTGGAAAGTTGCTTATCGCAGTGATCGTTTACAGAACATTGAGACCACGGGACCACGAGCTCTTCGATTTTTTTAATTTCTAAAAGTCGTTTTGAAAAGCGATCTTGACATTTATAAGTCTTTCGTTGACAATTTTTTTATTCCCACCCGCATTCTCATTACTGTGACTCCTGTAAACCAGGATCTACAGCAATGACCAATACCACAAAACTTACACCGAGCTCGATCTCGGTGAAGTCCCAGGAGAAGTTAGCATGTCTGGGAACCCTCAACGAAAGAAATTAGAAGATAATTTGAGGAAGAAGAGAAGAACGCAACGCCTCATAGGTAACGTGGACTAGCAAATCAATTCGCGGGCTGAGTAGTCCATCCATGTTTTTTTTTTCATTGGAACAACTTTTTCTCTCTTTATTCCACCATGCATCATGCTGATTACTCATACTCACTTCTACAGCGGCAATTACCATAATATCCCTAAAGTTCTGCACAACATTTGACATTATCACTACTAATATTGATGTCGCCAAGCTTTTTGACTACCCATCTTGAACAAAATCACTTATACTGATCCACTTATGTATTTATACATTTATGTATTTTACACTATTGAATGTATTCAATGACATCCGAAAAACATAAAATATGTGCTAACCTTTAAAAATGCCGTAAGGCGAAACCGGTAAGTTTTAATAATAAACAAGTGGAACAGTACAAGTGTTTATGTTCAAGATGTGTAGCAAGTTCTACTAAGTGCCATCAATCAACAGTTTAAACAGTATTCGGCTACCTTTTCAACGCTTTAATAAATCGACAAATATCGGCAAGTAAGTAAATTCTACTTACTATAAGTAATTGTGGCCAAACCTTTCCCATCAAGTTCTACAGGGCCCGAGAGTCCTTGAACATCGTAATTATATTTCAAAACTAATTTTGTGCATAGCACTTCATTGTTGTATGTGTTGTCATCGAAATTAAGTCTGTAAAATAAATTTGATAAATAAATAAATATCGTTGGGACAACTCACACAACGCCATCTGATTCCACACTAAGCAGAGCTTGTACTGTGGTCACCAGTTAACTGATAAACATACTTATATATTTCTAAATATATACATATTATAGATAAATAACACCCAGATACAGAATAAACCATCGTGCTCATCACACAAAGTTTTATCCTGGGTGGAAATCTAACCCACGACCTCTTGCGTAGCAGTCGAATATAAATTTGATATTTCTATCATCTTGTTTTGTTTTCAAACAAATTTGCTAAATAGGGGACGTACAGGCTGAAAAGTTTATTAAGAAAAATGGCGCTGACATAATTCGTTCCCATGTAAGCGAAAAAGTTTTAATGCCATGATGAGTTTCCCCCACTTTTCACAAAGAACGTCATTATAGGGTTTCACGCTCCAGATCGAAAAAAAATAACAGTTCTTTCTTTATGCACGCTTGAGTTGAGGAGTTAACTCGTGAATACGAACGAAAGTTTAGAGGGAGATATGAAAGATCTAGTGAAGATTGAAAGAGTGGAAAAAAAAAAGAGGTGCGGTTACACTTGTCTTAACGACTGCCATGTTACTGGCAACCGGGACCAAGGGCTTAACATGCTTTCCGAAGCACGGAATCGCTCGAAAATGTAAATGACACATAGTGGTCACCCATCGAAAGTTGCTTAACGCAGCGATCGTTTACAGAACAATGAGTTCGCGAAACCACGAGCGCTTCTATGTAAAGCGCCTAATAAATTTATTTCTTTCTTTCATGCCAAGCTTACGTGAAAATTTCATACGTCAGTTGCCTGACATTCCTCTATAGTAGTTAGTGTAAATGGTAATACTACATAAGATCACCCATCTTAGGAATAACAGCAGAGTAACAACACGTTATAGAACACTTATAAAGCGAGCGTGGTTCTCATCTTACAGTCAAAACAAATTATACAAACGTTCATAGATATTATAGTGTTTGCAGTGTGCTGTAATTTGTAACAAGTTTTATTTGTAAAAATTGTTTCTTTTTCGTTTTGAGTCAGCGGGGTCACAAGCGCTTACGAATACCTACCGAACTGAATACCTATGAAGTTCAATTTAATAGGTATTCGGTGTATATAAAGTACAACAACAGTATCACATTCTGTAAATTTAACTTTATAGGATTAAAAATTCTGAGAAATCAACATTTTGGGAAATGATTATTCCACATGTTGGGAGTACAACTTTATGGGATTCAACATTCTTGGAAATCAACTTGCTGCGAATACAACTTTATGCGCATTCAACTCAAAGATTAAATTATAATAGTCTAGCGCTATCAAAAATTGCTTTAAAAATTTATCCGTCCATTGTAGTTTTCTTTCAGTTTTTCTCAATGTAAAAATTATAAAAATGAAGTTAATTTGATTCTTTCAACGATATATAACAAAAACTTACTTTAACGCCGTACTTTTACAATTACCAGATCCTTCTAGAGTACTATTAGGTACTTTGTAATTCAAAGATATGTATTGTCCCTGAATATCCGTCACATGTGCCGGATCAAAAGGCTGAGATATTCCAGGAACACCATCTGCTATCAACCTGTGTATTATATTAGCAACTTGTGTTGAACATTCTGTGTTCGACAAATCACACATCGTGTCACCTGTAATAGAAATCAATACATTAGTATTATAAAACAAAGTTGTCCACCGCGTCTGTCTGTTCGTGTTAAATTTTAAAACTATTGAACAGACTATCATGGAAGTTTCAACAATAGATAGAGTTATTTATGAGTAAGTTTAGGTGTATAATTTGTTAAGGTTTTATGTTTTTTGACTCCTCGATGGCGCAGTGGTAGTGTATGCGACTGCCTCGCTTGAGACTGGGTTCGATTCCCGCGGTGGAACAAATATTTGTGTGATCCACAAATGTGTGTTTAGGAGTTTGGGTGTTTCCTATTTATTATATGTATTGTTAGCCGAGACCAGCAGTAACGGCTAAAGGAAACCTGCCCGCCTTTATAAGGCGCGCGAATACCAGAAAGCGTCCATTTGCTCGTTGGCGTTCGACAAAGAAACATTGCTCGAGGACCATTTCGGTGTTATCTTTCTTGTGTAAGAAGACACGTGAGCCATTTCTTTGTTACAAATGTAAAAAGTTGAGTTGTTAATGTGATCACGGTGCAATTCGGTTTGTTATTAAGTTAGTTTTGATTTGCTTTAATAATTGTATGCGATTAATGTAAAAAGTAAATTAGCGTAGGTTACCGATTAGTGGTTTCTTATCCTTAATCCAACTGTCTTTCTAAGATCAGAAGTGGGATAAAGAGCCAGTAAATTAGATCCACGATTTGATAAAAGCAAAACATATCTACCCTCAAGAATTTTTTTTTGTTAACTTGTGGCTTGGTGATTTCACGTAAGTACAGTTAATTTATTTTTGTAAAATGCCGCGATCTGTATCGCGTGGACGATCTAGACATCGTTTAAGAGATGGCTCACACGTCAGGGCGCGTTGCCGCTCTCGTAGCTTGTCACGTAAATGTCCACGGAGTAGCAAATACCGCAAGAGGTTGCGATCTTACTCGCGTGATTCGGGTAGTCGGACGCCACGATGTCATTACAGGGACATGGCACGTTCGAGTCATCGCTCCCTATCGAATTCATCGGACGTCGACTACTCTCGGCGCCGACGTTCACGATCTCGCAGTTCGTATGGTAGCCGAAGACATAGACAGGCGAACTGTCGCTCGTCTGGGTCACGATGTCACCGGCAATATCGTCGTGATTCGACCCCAGTTCCTGGACCAGCTACAACGGACCATGGTATCACTAATCTAGTTTCTACAGACGGCGAGGCGCGGACGCCTCCACTACCGACCAGTTCCTCGGTAGCTCGTCCAGCGGCTCAGGCGATCTGTGGTCAGTCCGTTGAGTCAGTTCAACGTTCGGAGGCGTCTACCTTCGCACAGGCTCTCATCGAGGCCATCGGCACGATGCGCCCAGGTAGGTCTCAGAACTATTTCGTTTCAAACTTCGATCCGACGCTTCACAACATAGAAACGTGGTGCGAAGAGGTAGAACGCGCTAGGGAGGCGAATAATTGGAATGACAATGAGTGCCTGTCACGTGTGGCTTCATGTCTCAAGGGAGACGCTAAGGTTTGGCTAGGTGAATGGGTGACAAATGATCGCACGTGGTCGAACTTTAGACGAGAGTTTACCCCGCTTTGCCCCAGTAAACTGGATTTTGCCAATATTTTGTTTGAGGCAATGAAAAACACGTCAGACAAGTACACTACATACGCAGAGTATGCACGACGTACTTTACTTCGCCTCAGGGTCGTGCGGGGTCTGAGTGAGGAGCTGAGGACCCTTATTATAATACGCGGTATTGACAATCCCCAAATACGCGCCGCTGCTTCAAATGCAAATTTAACGTGTGAAAAACTCGTGTCATTTTTATCTATCTACACCAAAGCGGGTAAGTCAAATACAGATAAGCGTCCTCTAGCTGCTTTTCAAAAACGTCCACATCAGCATAAGCCCCAGGAAAGATCCTGCTTCACATGCGGACAGAGGGGTCATCTTAAAGGTAACTGTCCTAAGAGATTCAAACCGCACCAGTCGTCTTCTGAATCTGCTGTTCCATCTAAGTCATTCGCTGGCGTCACTTGTACGTTCTGTAAAAAGCCTGGTCACACTGAAGACAAGTGCTTTGGTAAAGCACGATCCGAAGCGCGCAACCAATCTAAGGTAAACTTATGTTCTGAGGTGTCAAAGTACTCGGGAGGTGGAAGTGACATCACCACTGCAGTGGTTGAGGGTATACCCATGGATGTACTTATCGATAGTGGCGCCTTAAATGTTTCGCTTGTCTCGTCGGATGTGCTAAAATACCTCACGTGTCAGCCTAAGTTAAGGCACTGTGTACTTAAAGGTGTTAGTGATAAGGAGATAATTTCCACTTCTTATGTCACCGTAACTCTTGAGTTTGACCACATATCTATCGAGGCCGATTTAGTAGTTGTACCGTCGTCCTGTATGAATACGCCGATCATTATTGGAACTGACGTTCTCAACCGCGATGGAGTAACCTATGTGCGCACCAAGGATGAGCAGTACCTTACCCATTCTAAGGTAGTGTCGGCTGTTAAAGACGTGGTCAAACCGAATGAGGTTATCGAGGTCAACACGCCGATTCAAGGTAAGAAACGTGGAAGTTTGATGGCAGTGGTGACCGAGTTTTCAGATTTCTTGATTTCTGGTACCGCTACAACTACTGTGACGACAGGTGAGATGGAAATCAAACTTACCAGTTCCACTCCGGTGGTTTATAGGCCGTACAAACTTTCTTATCAGGAAAAGTTGAAGGTTCGGGAGATAATAGCAGACCTGTTAGATAAGGGTATCGTTAGGCGATCACAATCGGAGTATGCTAGTCCGATCATTTTGGTAAAGAAACGTGATGGATCCGACAGGCTCTGCGTTGACTTTCGGGCTTTGAATAGGATCACTGTGAAGGACCGTTACCCTCTCCCCTTGATTGATGATCACATCGACCGTCTAGGAACCTCTTCATTCTTCACGAGCCTGGACATGGCCACTGGGTTCCACCAGATTCGAATCAAGAAGGAGTGTATTCATCTTACCGGGTTTGTAACACCAGAGGAGCATTTGGAGTATGTAAAAATGCCATATGGTTTGGCCAATTCACCGATTACATACCAGCGAATCATTAATGATACGTTACGAACCCTCATTGACGAAGGTAAGGTTCTGGTCTACGTTGACGACGTCCTGCTGCTAAGCAGTACAATTCCTGAAGGTATTGAGCTGCTTCGTCGTGTGTTGCACACGTTGACTAAAGCAGGGTTCTCCATTAACCTGCGAAAGTGCACATTTCTTTCCACTGAGGTCGAATACCTGGGTCGGGTGGTAAGTAAAGGTCAGGTGAAGCCGAGCCCTAGAAAGGTGGAAGCTTTAACTAATACCCATCCGCCCAAGAATGTCAAACAGGTAAGACAACTTCTTGGTCTCGCCGGTTATTTTCGACGATACATTAAAGACTGCGCAAGCAAAACCGCATGCATCGCACACCTGACTAGACAAAATGTCATTTTTAACTGGGGAAGTGAACAAGAAAAGGTACGTCAAGACCTCATAAATCAGTTGACTAATGAGCCAATTTTAGCTATTTTCGACCATGAATTGCCCACTGAGGTTCACACAGACGCCAGCAGTATTGGTTATGGGGCTGTACTTCTACAGACACACTCAGACGGTAAGAAACGCGTCGTCAGTTACTTCAGTAAGGTAACTCAGGGAGCCGAAAGCAGATATCATTCCTACGAGTTAGAAACTCTTGCGGTGGTGAAAGCCGTACAACATTTCCGTCATTACCTCGTGGGGTTGAGATTTGTTGTCGTCACCGACTGTAACGCTCTTAAGTCCACCGAGCGAAAAAAGGATATCCTCCCTCGGGTCGCACGTTGGTGGATTTATCTCCAAGATTTCGACTTCGCCATAGAGTATCGAAAGGGGATAATGATGCCACACGCAGACTTCTTAAGTCGCAACCCGCCACCTGTGGCTGTAAACCAACTATCTAAGCCTCTCAACTGGGCTCAGATAGCTCAATCGGCCGACGATGAAGTTCAAAAGCTGTTGGAGAAACTCCGAGAAGGAAGCTTAGACACTAGTAGGTATGTGGCGCGTAATGATTTGCTTTACTACCGGTACGCCCCGGTAGGTGAGGACCCGAGGCTTCTATGCTATATTCCTAAGGGACACAGGTTGAGTCTGCTAAGAGTGTTTCATGATGAGCACGGACACATAGGAGTAGATAAAACAGTTGATCTCATCCTGAAACACTTTTGGTTCCCGGGTCTCAGACAGTTCGTGACAAAATATATTGGTCATTGTGTGGTATGTATCTCTAAAAAACGCGTACCTAGGGCACCTCAGCAACCACTTACTTCTTGGGAGAAGCCAGACGTCCCTTTTAATACCGTGCATACCGACGCGTTGGGCCCTCTGCCGTTGTTGGGAGGTTATAAGTTTGTAATGTTGATAGTAGACGCATTCACAAAGTATTGTCTTTTGTATCCAATCAGTAGGCAAGACTTAACTGAATTGAAAAGGGCGGTTACAAACGCTTTGTCTTTGTTTGGGGTTCCGAAACTGATGGTCACAGATAAAGGGAGAATGTTTGAATCGAGGGAATTCGTTGTCTGGGTTAACGACATGGGGTGTGATCTTCACTACATTACTCCCGAAATGCACCAGAACGGTCAGGTAGAGAGGTATGTAAGAACCGTCCTCAATATGATTCGCGTCGAAGCCAACCACAAAGGCTCCTCCTGGTCTGAAGTTTTGTGGAAACTTCAGCTAGTGCTGAACATCACTAAACAGAAGACAACGCGTGCCTCTCCACTTAACCTTCTGATTGGTACGGAAGGCACTACCCCAGTACTTCGCGCGCTGGTTCGTGATGTAGCTGCGGAAAGTTCGAAGCCCAATCGAGAGGCCTTGCGAGAGATCACCAGAAGCAGGACTAGAGAGCTTCTCAGACAGAATCAGGCTCGTCAGGACGAGCGCGTAAACAGGCACAGACAACTGCCTCATGAGTTCCGGATCGGTGACCTCGTTTTTGTAATCAAGTTTTCTCAGTCAACAGGGAAGTTGGATCCGGGAATGCGCGGCCCCTACAAGGTGGTCAGCACACTGCCCAGCGGTCGTTACGAGCTTACGCTGCTGAGTGGCAGCTATGGCAAAACGACGCAGGCTGCGGCGCAGTACATGGTGCCGTGGCGGGGCGAGTGGTGCGGCGTTCTTCAGTAAGTGATTGATCGTCTTTACCTTAGCCCAATAAACATTGCATACTTTTGCCGAATTTTGTCCTCTTATTCTAATCACTGCTTTACTTTCATCGATGGGTACACATTTCACATAAACATACTTAGCTATAGTTGCTATAATTACATTCCCGAATTTTGGATAATTTATTGGCAATCCGGTATGTGATGCGTGGACTGAGGTGAAGTACAATCAGCACGGTGCGTGCACGTATCTGTTGATATGTGGCACGGTTCTTACTTTTACTGTGGTAAAAGTGAGGGGACGATGCGTTCGTTTGCGTGGGAAGGCATGAAATATGTCTACCCGGGTCCTACGGTGGGCGGTCCGTTATCCAGCAGTGCTACGCACTCAGTCGGACCGTACCACCTATGGGCGGCACCCTGGCGGGGTGAAAGTGCGCTGGCTGCTCTCTGCGACGAGTATGCAGCCGGGCAAGCGCGACGCAGCCGGTGCCAACGCCGCGCCGTGCTGGAAACTCGTAACAGTAACAGGGCCCTATTTTTATTACTTGAGACGTCTCAGAGGTGAAGTGTGCGAGAATGAGTTTTCAGATAAACTATGATGTGTGATGTATGAATTAAGTAGCAGAGCTATAGCGAAAGGGGAATGCTTTGTTAGGAAAGATGGCTTTCGATACCAAAGTTATAGCATGTTGCCCCTTCACAGATGATGAGACTGATGACGCCCCCCTATCCCCCGCACAGAGACCTGGGGATGCACTTTCCCTGCCGCTGCTAGAACTCGAAGCAGCATCCGCCGCCGGTCCCAGTGGCACCACACTGAGTTCCCGGGTCGAGGACGACCCTTTGCCAGGAGAGGCCGTGTTAGCCGAGACCAGCAGTAACGGCTAAAGGAAACCTGCCCGCCTTTATAAGGCGCGCGAATACCAGAAAGCGTCCATTTGCTCGTTGGCGTTCGACAAAGAAACATTGCTCGAGGACCATTTCGGTGTTATCTTTCTTGTGTAAGAAGACACGTGAGCCATTTCTGTGTTACAAATGTAAAAAGTTGAGTTGTTAATTTGATCACGGTGCAATTCGGTTTGTTATTAAGTTAGTTTTGATTTGCTTTAATAATTGTATGCGATTAATGTAAAAAGTAAATTAGCGTAGGTTACCGATTAGTGTTTTCTTATCCTTAATCCAACTGTCTTTCTAAGAGTATGCAAAATATATAATTATGTTTATCAGTTATCTAGATCCCATCACGAGCTTACTTTGAGTTAGATGGCACTGTGTAAAATGTGTCCCTACAATATTTATTTATTTATGTAAATTCAGAGATTCAAAAAGAGAAGCGCTCGTGGCCTAGCGGTCTCAGTGTTCTGTAAACGATCACTGAGTTACGCAACTTTCACTATGGCTGGTCCTCGGATGGGTGACCACTTTGTGGCATTTACATTTGCGAGCGTTTCCGTGCTTCGGAAGGCACGTTAAGCCGTTGGTCCCGGTTGCCAGTAAAATGGCAGTCGTTAAGCCTGGTTGAAGGCCTTATATATAGGCTTGAAAACTTCAGCAGCAGGTAGCCACAACTTGCGTCTGTCTATTTCAACACGGCAATGGGCTCACCACCTATTACGTGGGACAGGAATCCACACGGTGAAAAGTGGGCATATAATATGCCTCTGCCAACCCCTTCGGGGATAAGGCGTGATGGATATTTATTTATTTATTTATTTATTATGTAAATTGATTATAAGTACATAATATCAATCACACCTTTGACCCCCTCATCCATAGTAATATAATTGTTCAAGATTTACTACCCCGTCAGGGATATAGCGTGAAGATAGTTAGTTAGAGATTTGATTACAAATCTATAATTATAAGATATTTACATAAGCATACTTGTAGTAAGGACGTTATTATGTGCTTAACTGCAATGTTTTAGATCAGAGGTTCCCAAACTTATTTTGTCTACTGCCCACTTTGAGACGAAATAAATTTTTAGCGCCCCCATTTTTTTACCTACTTAAAAACCACTATAACTACAAATTAAATTAATTAATTGTTGTGAGCTATATTAGTGGAGATTAAACATTCATTCTAAAATAGACTTTTACTATAATCCGTAAGAGTTAACTTGAGACCTGAGCTTCGTTATGTACTACCTATGTACTACCTACTGTGCTCAGGTCTCAAGTTAACTCTTGTGGATTATAGTAAAAGTCTATTGTAGAATGAATGTTTAATCTCTGCTACACCTGCCAATGAGAATGATTATTGACACGCAACTTTATAGTATTCAGACAGAGTATCTTTTATTCAAAATAAATCGATTCTTCAAAATTTTTCAAACATAATCGATTCTTATCTGACTGCCTCTGTGGCGCGGTGGGAGTGCATCCGACTGCTACGCAAGAGGTCGTGGGTTCGATTCCCACCCAGGATAAAACTTTGTGTGATGAGCATGATGGTTTATTCTGTGTCTGGGTGTTATTTATCTATAATATGTATGTATTTAGAAATATATAAGTATATTTATCAGTTATCTGGTTACCATAGTACAAGCTCTGCTTAGTTTGGAATCAGATGGCGTTGTGTGAATTGTCCCAACAATATTTATTATATAAAAACTAATGTGAAGGATGAATCTGATGCTGTTTAATAAGTTTGTTGATATCAGGTTCCAATTTACTCAAGAACAGCCGCAAGTCGCCACGTTCGGTAACATGCAAACGATTTCTCTTTTTAGTAAGCAGCGTTGCCACAGCATTAAATCCACGTTCACACAAATATGACGATGGGAATGCTATCAAGAATCGTTGAACGATTGACCACAATCCAGGGTACAATTGCGGGATCGGTTTTTGTAGCCAAATTTCTTGATAGCCATTTTTGAACTTGATTTTTATTTCCTCGTTTGTTGTCAATTCTATAAGTTCTTCTTCCAGCTTAGGTGAGATTGCTGTGTTGACATTTGAAAACGGATCTAACACTCAGCCTGGTATTTCCAAGTTCAAAATGTCCTGGTATCGTTCGGTAAAGTCAATGTAGAGATTTTCCAAATGTTGGCAGTAGGCAACTGCAGGATACTGATAAATTCGGAAAATTGTGAAACTCACGTCTGCCCATATTCTTTTTGTGTAGAAGCAGTTTGGCTGCGAAAGCAGCAACGACATTTTTTGTTTTAATTAAATTTAGTTCATCGCCTTGCAGTTGGAGATTCATGTCGTTGAACAATTTATACAGGTCTGACATGTAAGCTATATAATTTTTTGATGTAATGAGCTTGTTGCGCAATTCTGTATCTTTTGTTTCCAAGAACTCTATCACAGAGTCAAACAGGTTGTAAAATCGATTCAGACATTTGCCTCTTGATAGCCAACGAACCTCAGTATGAAGCAACAAACGGTTTGAATCTTCGTCATTAGTAACACAAAGCTGATGAAATAATCTATCATTTAAAGAGCTGGTACGGATTTTATTGACTGCTTTGATGACATATTGCAGTGATTGAAATAGTCGTTCACTTAAGTTTCTAGCAACCAAATGTTGTCTATGAATAACGCAATGTACAGCAAGTACATCTGGAATTTAATTTTTCAAGTACGCTACGAAGCCTTTATGGCACCCTGTCAAAGCCGGAGCGCCATCCGTAGCAACTGATATAATATTTTTCAAGGGAATCTCTTTCTCATCACAAAACTTTTTCAATGTATTGAATAAGGTTTCGCCTTTTGTATCGGTCTCTAAATTTCTAGCATAAAATAGTTCTTCACATATTTTCTCATGTATAATACTCATGTTTGACTGCCACTGTGGCGCGGTGGGAGTGCATCCGACTGCTACGCAAGAGGTCGTGGGTTCGATTCCCACCCAGGATAAAACTTTGTGTGATGAGCACGATGGTTTATTCTGTGTCTGGGTGTTATTTATCTACAATATGTATGTATTTAGAAATATATAAGTATGTTTATCAGTTATCTAGATCCCATAACACAAGCTAATATTAGCTTACTTTGGGCTAGATGACGCTGTGTGACAAGTGTCCCACAATATTTATTTATTTATTTATTTATAATAAACCTCACGTAAGACAGCAACAATGCTTCATTAGTAGGTAAAGTGGATTCATCGAGCTGAATTGAGAATTGACTAGTCTTCAGATGATTGCGCAATGATCCTCCAATGTTTTCAGCCATTTCATCAATTCGTCTTTGCATAGAATTATTACTCAAAGGAATTTTTCAGATAATATCTGCGGCCGGTTTATGAAGCACAGTAGTTATTACTTCCTTTATTGCTGGCAAAATTAACTCTTCTCCGATGCTGTGTGGTTTGCCTTTTTGAGCAATTAACAAAGAGATATTGTACGAAGCTCGAAGTCCGTCGTCATCTTGCTTAGCAGCTGCCGAAAATAGTTTTACTACACTTGGCTGCGTATTATGCATCATCTCTAGGTCTTGAAAATATGCTACATTCTTGGCTTTCTTATCTGGATGCATTTTATTCAAATGATCTTACAGTCTTGAAGGCTTTATTGCTTCATTCAAAAATGTTTTTAGACATAGAAGGCACAGAGGCGACGATGGGTTTGTGGGATTTTCAACGAATTCGAATTTCATATATTCCACAGAGTATTGCCTCTCTTCTTTTTTACTTCCGACATTGTGTTGTTTTAAGAAAAACGTGCGCGAAACCGCAAATGAAAATAAAATAAATATTCCGTTGAATATATAGGATTGCATAAACAGCACGCACCGACAGGAATAAGACAAAACATGCATTAACTCGTTTATCTCATTCGAAGCTCAATTGTACTCAACAAGTAAGAACAAGTATTCTATGAATCAGCCGATTGATACAGGAATGCACAAATCGGGTTATTTAACAAAAACTTGTTAAAACATGATTGTCCGCGGTCTATTATCTACGAAAATTACCTATCTAGGAATACTAATAACTGTCTATTGCCTTTTTATTTGTTTGTTTGTGTCTACTTTCATTTCGAAACGGAGCGACAGATTGACATGATTTTTCTTCTATTTATTGAATAAAACAGGACAGATACATGAATTACGCGGAGAGAAATATCGAACCAAGTTTGAGCAATCTCTTAATTAATATTAGTTGATGTTCACAAGTTATAGCCGAGAGTCGAGAGCTATGTCGGTGCCTAAGAGTCCTCCTAGCTAGATAAAATTACAAATCGCCCCCCGAAGCCTACACAACGCCCCCATTTTTTTTTCTTCATTTTTTTTCAACGTTGTTTTAGATCAACGGAAAATACCCTATAAAATTTGATGATTTTGTGAATTTTTAAAATATTTAATTTTTGAAGAACTAGAAGTTTAACGTTTTCACATCTGCAAGGGATTGTAGATTTTTTTTGAACGTATTGTGGGATATTTTTGTTACCAAGCGCCATCTAGCCTAAAGTAAGCACGCCACCGAGGCAGTCAAAATATGAGGCTTTTTTTATTGTTGGGATAACTCACACAACGCCATCTGATTCCATACTAAGCAGAGCCTGTACTATAGTAACCAGATAACTGATAAACATACTTATATATTTCTAAATACATACATATTATAGATAAATAACACCCAGACACAGAATAAACCATCGTGCTCATCACACAAAGTTTTATCCTGGGTGGGAATCGAACCCACAACCTTTTGCGCAGCAGTCGGATACACTCCCACCGCGCCACAGATGAAAAAAAAAACGTTACACGTTGACTAGACGAGTTGGTACAAGGTTTTGTTTTGAGTTCTCCTTCACTTCGCCATGACCTCGATAATCGGTTTGTCTGCCGATGGGGTAGACTTAAACTCCTAATATCTCAGTAGGACCCCCTGCAGCGTGTGCAGAAGAAATAATATCTTAAACTTTTACTTACTCTGGGCACGTTTCAATGAAACAAATAGCAGTACACAACATATTAAAGCACGACCCATCTTGACACAGGTTTAATCTACGCAATGTCTTAATGCGGTTCAGAACTATTTGTACCTACGTTTTAATGAAACTTTATCTTGAAACGTACATAATTTGAATTCTTAATTACGTACCTATATACATTACGCTATTTAAGTGGACTCAATGTTAAGTCAATGTTAAAAAAAGATAAGTAATTGAAGTTGAATAATGTAAATTAGCGATTAAATTTTTTACTGTCCCTGTTGGCAGTGTTATGCAACTATAGGTGATAAAGTCTGACATTGGACGAGCTGTTCACGATTTTCTTCCACTGCAGACCGGGGGATATTGGAGTGACTCGTGTAATAAGTGCAGTCCACTGCAGATTTAAGGCAAACGTACGTTTAGTCGACTGTTCTCACATATAAATCCAAAGGAACAATGTAAGTGTAATTTTAATGTTGTAAAGCCATACCCTACATTTTAAAATAGCATCCATCGACTTTTTATTGCCAGATTCTGCTTCTTTAAGGGTAGGCTGCCCTTAGAACTGGCAATTAGAATCTCTCTCATTTTGATATGATTTTATACACAACATTGATTTTGATTTTTTTTTGTATAAATTCATTACTATAGAATTGGTCAAATATCATGTTAATCAAACTAATGTAATTACTGGCGTTTAGAAAAGAGTGGTCATGAGTTTTATTGCCAGGTTCTTCCTCAGGCTCTACCTATTGCTTTGCGAATCTGGCAGTAAATAAAAGTAAACGTGGTTCAATAAGTCCCGAGACTAAGTACTAAAACAAGGTTTTTTTATAAAATTATTTTTTATTCATTAACGTAGTCTCCTCCAATAGCGATACAGTCCCTCAAACGCTTTTCTATCCCATGGGTGTAGAACTATTTGTCTTTGGCTTCAAAATAAGCCTCCGTTGCTGTGATAACTTCACTATTTGAGTCAAATTTCTTACCATGGAGCATTTTTTTTGAGATCTGCAAACAGCCAGTGATCGCTGGGGGCCAAGTCTGGCAAATTTTCATTTTCATACATTTTCAATTCAAAGCCCAATTCATTAATTTTGGCCATCGTTCTCACAGACCCAGTCCTGGTGAAACACCACTTTCTCGTTTATCCGCAATTTCTTAAAATGACGATATAAATATGGTGGAGAATTTCAACTTGGTTCGATACGGTTTGGGTAGTTCAGGTGGCTAGAACATTGCCCTGGTTAGGCAAAGGTCACAGGTTCAATCCCTGTCTCGAATCGGATTGTCTTTTTCCACTTTATTAAAAATTTATGAGAAATTTAGCAAATAATTGCTTTAATAAAAAAAAAAAAAAATTATCAATATACTGAGTGGAGTCCATTGCATCAATGTTTAAAAATAGTTGTAACACTGTTCATTGGTATCGAGTTGTTCATTAGCTCGATAGATGGCTCTGGTCATACTCTTAAAATGACGATATAAATATGGTGGAGAATTTCAACTTGGTTCGATACGGTTCGGGTAGTTCAGGTGGCTAGAACATTGCCCTGGTTAGGCAAAGGTCACAGGTTCAATCCCTGTCTCGAATCGGATTGTCTTTTTCCACTTTATTAAAAATTTATGAGACATTTAGTTTTGTTTTCATTTAGGCAAAGATTATTTGAGCTGAACCAATGAACTACTCTCGTGATTGCATTGTTTACATCGTCATAGTTATCTAATTGTCTTCTAATTTTAAAAATCAATGAGGTATCGTCTGCAAACAAAACAATCCTATTCCTGTCCCCTACATAAAATGGTAAATCATTAATATAAATGAGGAACAAGAATGGCCCAAGTATCGAGACTTGTGGCACACCCATTGTAACCATGGATCCTACAGAACGTGTACCATTAATATCGACCCTTTGTATTCTATTGTTTAAATATGAAGACAGAAAGAAGGTCGAGACCTTTGCCCTTTTATTCCATAGTGATGTAATTTTTGCACAGCGTTTCATGTTGAACGTAATCAAAAGCCTTGGATAGATCGCAGAATATACCTAATGCATCTTGCTTGTCTTCCCAGGCTTCATGAATACATTTTAATAACTCAACACCAGCATCGGAAGTTGAGCGCCCTTTCGTAAAACCAAACTGTTTCGTATGAAATATTTTATGAACATTAAAATGGGATAGCATTTGATTCAAGATATTTTTTTCAAATACTTTGCTCAAAGTTGGCAGCACTGACACTGGTCGGAAATTAGACGGGTCTGTAGTGCTGCCAGCCTTGAACAAGGGTATGACTTTGCTGTTTTTCATTAAATCAGGAAATATACCACTAGAAACACAGTCATTAAACACAGTTGCTAGATGGAGCGCAATGACCTCAATTATACATGATGCAGTTTTGACTGATAATCCCCAAAGGTCCGCGGTTTTCTTAATTTCAATACATTTAAAAGTTTTTATAATATCCTGAGCGCAAATATCTGTGAATACAAATGCATCCCGGCAATAAGGAACAGATTCTTCTAATAAATGTCCAGAGGAACTGGAAGACGCTTGGAGAGATTTAGTCGTCAAAATAGGTACATTTTTGGAGAAATGTTCAAACTCCGTCGCTACTTCCAGGTCCCCTGTAACATGGCAACCATTTACTTTTAAGTGGAAATTCCTTTCTGTCACCATAGATCTACCGCATTTCGAGTTAATGATATTCCAAGTCATTTTTATTTTATTAACAGAATTAGGAATATTATTATTAATGAAGTTTGACTTTGCAAGATAACATGTTTGTTTAAATATCTTAGAATAATTTTTAACATATTCCTGAAAGGTTTGGTTAAAATTATATGATTTTTCTGAATATAATTCAAATAATTTGTTTCTACTTTTAAAAATGTGTGGTGTAGACCAGTCACTAAAAACAGGACGACCGCCAATCTGTAGAGTTTTTGAGGTAAAAACTTTGCCAAACTCATCATTAAGCAAATTAAATAAGTGTGTATATGACTGGTCTACACAAGTGAAGTCAGGTAGATATGGCAATCTCTTTACTATATTTTCTTTAAAAATATTCAAACGACTTTGGTTAATTGGTACATATTTAAATAGTTTTTTGCAAACTTTATTACTAGTTTTAGGAAACTTTATCCATTGGCTACTATGATCTGACTCTACAGGATCCACAATACCTTTATTTATAGTAATATCAGTAAAAATATTATCAATACATTTTGCACTGGTGGCTGTAATACGAGTAGGTTCTAGGAATGTACTATGCAGATTAAAGGATTTAAATAATTTTTTCATTTTATTTTTCTCTGATGGAGTTAATGATGTATCTAGTATATCAACATTAAAATCTCCACAAACTATTATAGATTTCTTAGAACATTGGCATTTAAACAGTGCTTCTTCAAGCTTTTCTTCAAATTTAATGTAAGGAGCATCAGGGGGACTTTATACACTTAACAAGATGAAATGCTCAAACTCAATACTGGCAATCTCAATAACTCGCTCAATGGAGAGGGCTACTAAATCCTTAAGTTCTTTAAATTTTAAGTTTTTATTAATTATTATTAAAGAGCCTCCACGTTTAGAATGTTTTCTATTGAACGAGATTCATTTAAAAATCAAAAGAGTTTTTAATATATACGCCATTTCCAAGTTAGTCTCGGGACTTATTGAACGATCTAGTACGAGTAGAAGCAATATTCTCGACCTTCATTAGTGTTAGTTTGTGACCTACATGAATAAAGATTTTTCATTTCAGACCTTTATTGTCATCCGCATAACAATGGACACCATTTTATTGATATGCAGCAAAAAGAGAGTGGGTAACAACACTGAGTCTTGTGGGACCCCATCATTTATGGCCATGTAGTGGGAACATCAGCCGTCTACGGCGGTTCTGATAGTTCCACTAAACAAAAAGCTGACAGAAACCCATTCGCGGTCCACTGTGAAGCCGGGACTTGTTTGATGGAATACGAAAGCGTGTAAGTACCGGACACAACTCGGGACCACGCTGCTTAAGTACTGCCTGACCATACAGTATTGATTTAGGTATTAAAGATTTTCTGGAAAAAAATCAACCCTTGTACTTAGACCTTATACTTGTATTCTTTGCCCACCACAAATATATAGAGCTATAAAAAGTTGTTTTTGAAAGGATAATCATTATTATAATACACAGTGGCGATGTAGCCAGGGTACATCAATACTAACTTTTACTTTCACGTTGCATGATCAAAATTAATATAAAGCACTGGTATTAGGATACGTCAAGTATGATGTATGGGCAGGGCTTGATATCTTTGTCTCTGTCAAGAAAAATAAAGTCTTGAGGTGGTGGTGGACTGCGTTGATGTTGTTGTGCATTCCTCTGATGTTGTAAAAGTCCACATGTAGTGTAGACGACTTTGCTGTTAAAAGATCGATTGTAAAAAAAAAACAATGGATCGAATTAGGAACTTGGTGGAGGGGTGCCTGTGTGCCGGTGACGCAGGACATTAAGCGAAGCTCCAACTGTCCATGGGCAGTCTCAGGTAATGCGGCTGTCTGGAACGGCGGGTGGAAGGGCCCCCGGTCCCCGATTCAGTGGCCGGGTCCACCCCGGTCTCCACCTCCGGCACGGCCACAGCATCAGGACCTATAAACAGGATGCTAGTTCAGCCTCCTGGGGCGGAGACTAGGTTAGGTGATCCGGAGGTGGCGATCCCGTACAGACTGCGAGCGGGAAGTGGACAACCATTTCACCGGGTTTCCCTGACCGCCATACCAAAATTCCGCGCCTATACCAGCCGATGGAGGCAAATAAGCCTCTGGTCTCGCCGTCACCGGCTCAGAGTCATCCCAATGAACTCTGGAATCCTGCTCACTGACGGCGAACATAACCCAGCAGGACCAGGTTACTATTACCTTGATCTTTTGATCTTCTGTGTGGTATACTGTGTACCTACATATAATACTTACTACAATTGTGGGTATCAAATAAAAGTTTAGTTGGTTCGTTGACTACGTGTTTCAATCATTGCGCGCCCGTATTTCATAATTAAAATATTACTGGCGACGAGGCAACCCTTGAAAATAAAATTATTGTGTATAGAATCGTGTATACAAGTGATAATAAAATGCCGATCGGTAAAATAGAACAGTTTGATCTTGCAAGCAAAAAATGGTCGGCATATATTCGACGCGTGGAACAATTTATGGCACTTAATGAAATCAAACCGGAGTTACGAGTTGCTACCTTAGTGACACTAGTGGGTGAGACTACATACGATGTAATGTGTGATCTTTGTGCACCCGATAACCCGGAAGTAAAATCATTTACGGAGTCGGTGAAAATAGTCGGCGACCACCTCGAACCGAAGCGCTCGGAAATTGCCGAACGCCATATTTTTCGACAAAGGAGGCAAAAAGACGGTGAAAGTCTCGGTGATTATTTACAAGCGTTAAAACATTTGGCTTGTACGTGCAATTTTAAGACGAGTCTCGAAGAGAACTTGCGAGACCAGTTCGTATCCGGTCTACGAAGTGACGATATGAGATCCCGAATTTTTGCCGAACCCAGTTTGACGTATAAGAAGGCAGTCGAGCTAGCGCTCGCGCTGGAGGCAGCCGACCGGCATGCGCAGATCAGTAGCAGCGGTACCGGGACAGGCAGCAAGACATTGACGGCAGCAATGGCGGCGGCGGACGAGCCGCTGCATAGACTTGGCACAGGGCAGTACGCGCGCCCTACTACCGGTAGGAGTGGCGGCAGTGGCGCCAGAGCACCGGTGGTCCGCGCAACACCCGAGCCGACGACAGCCAGCGCGAGCACTCACCTGGCATGCTGGCGGTGTGGAAAGGGACACCGTGCTACCTTTTGTCGGTTTAAAAACTATACGTGCGATTCGTGCGGTCAGAAGGGTCACCTAAAAATTGTATGCAAACGTTCCGCTCGCAAAAGGGAAGAACGTTCTCCGAGGCGAGGGCAGAATTACATGGATAGTGCAAGTGATTCGGAGGGCGATTTGTATAATATCAGTGTTTGCAATAATAGTGATCGACCATACTACGTTAAAGCGACAGTGAACGGCAAGTTGATCGGTTTCGAATTGGACACAGGCAGTAAGTTATCTACAATTAATACCCATTGTTACAATGAACACTTTGAGCGAATACCGTTAATTGCTAATGATGTTTGTTTACATTCGTATAATGGAACTAAGATTGAAGTAGCGGGTTATATTATTGTCGATGTTGTGATTGGGACGCACACGGCGAGGGATCTCAAATTATTTGTTATCAAAAATGGGGGTCCACCTTTGTTGGGTAGGTCATGGCTGAGCCGTTTGCATATTGATAAAATCAAAATCAATGAAATGATATTTAATTTAACGGAAGATAATAATCTTGTAAAACGTTTGCAAGATGAGTTCCCTACCGTGTTCGCCCCAGGACTCGGAACTTGCACTAAACAGCTGTCTTTGAGATTAAGTGATCAAAATCCTATTTTTGTAAAGGCTACCTTTAGCTTTACGTAAGCCCGTAGAATTAGAGTTAGAATGACTCGAAGCAGAGGGTACTATCAGCAAGGTAGAATATTCGGATTTTGGTACCCCTATTGTACCCGTTATCAAGAAGTCAGGAGACCTACGCATTTGTGGCGATTACAAAGTCACTATTAACCCGAAACTAATACGCGATCCGCACCCTATGCCACGAATCGAAGAGCTTTTTACAGCATTAAGCGGTGGCGAGCAGTATTCTAAAATCGATCTTACAAATGCTTATCAACAATTTTTTTTAGATGAAGGCTCGCGCGCCTATAGTGCTATTACTACACACATAGGTACTTTTATTTACAACCGCACCCCTTATGGTTTAACCTGCATCCCGGAAAAATTTCAAAAAATTATGGAAGAGGCGCTCTGTGGGTGTAAGGGCACGGCGGTTTTTCTAGATGACATCGCAGTCACGGGACGTAATAGGTCAGAGCATGTCGCTAACTTAAAAGCAGTCTTAACTCGATTGCGTAAGGTCGGTTTGAGAATAAAAATGAAAAAATGTAGTTTTATGCAACAGAGTATTACCTATTTGGGATTCATAATTGATAAACACGGCTTGCACCCAGATCCGAGCAAACTAAAGGCTATTGTAGACGCGCCGGCGCCACAAGCTGTGACGCAGCTTAGATCATTTCTAGGATTAATCAACTATTATTCTAAATTCATACCTCGTTTAAGTACCATATTACACCCGCTGCATAATTTGTTACGGAAAGATATTGAGTGGACTTGGTCTGCAAAGTGTGAGCAAGCTTTTAAAGATATAAAAAATGCGATTTTAAGTAGCAAAGTTCTAATTCACTATGAACCAAAGTTAACTTTAGTATTAGCCGTAGATAGTAGTTCTTACGGCATCGGCAGTGTGTTATCGCATCGGTACCCTAACGGCGATGAACGTCCTATTTGTTTCGCATCGCGGACTTTAAACTCAGCTGAGAGGAACTACAGTCAGTTGGACAAAGAAGCGCTCGCAATTGTAGCTGGAGTTAGCAAACATCATCAGTATGTATTCGGCCGCCATTTCATAATAAAAACAGACCACAAGCCGCTTACGTTTATTTTCGGTCCTAAGTGTGGTTTACCTGTTACCGCGGCGAGCAGGTTACAAAGATACGCCACTAAGTTAGCTGCGTATGATTTCGATATCGAGTTCGTGAAATCTAGTGATAACAGTAACGTCGATGCGTTATCGCGCCTGCCGTTGCCACATAAACATAAGCGATGTAATGAACGGGATTCGGTGTCGTACGTCAATTATGTAGAAGATTTTTTTCCAATTAGCGCAAAAGAGGTGTCTTTAAGGACGCAGAACGATATTATATTAAGTAAAATAAAGGGTTATTTAATAAACGGGTGGCCTACACAACCATTATCGGAAATAGAAAAGCCTTACTTTTACAGAAAAGATAACTTAGTACTGGAGAACGGTTGCCTTTTATACAATCACCGCGTCATTATACCTGACTCGTTGAGGACGCAGGTTTTAGCGGAACTGCATGAGGGACACTTGGGCATAGTAAAAATGAAAAATTTAGCTCGCAGCTACGTGTACTGGCCTACTCTGGACAAAGAATTGCAAAGTGTCACACAGGCAAGCAGTGCTTGCCGGCAACAGCGAGATGCGCCCCCGCGTTCCATGCTGCACCCCTGGGAGTTCCCCGCGCGGCCCTGGCAGCGGGTACACATCGACTTTGGTGAGTTTATGGGTAAACATTATTTAGTCTCTGTTGAGGCCCACAGCAAGTGGATTGAGGTGCAAAAGATGACGAACACTGGTGCTACGGCAACTATTGATAAACTGAGAGAACTTTTCGCACGATTCGGCCTTCCCTCGCAAATCGTAATCGTTTTTTTACCTTTTGGGTCTTCCGAATTTGCAAATTTTAATGAAAAAAAATTTCATTACTCATACAATAACGAGCCCTTATAGGCCAGCAGGAAACGGAGCTGCGGAAAACGCTGTTAAACTAGCGAAACGCGCCATGAAAAAAGCAGTCCACGAAGGTATAGATGTCGATACTGCTGTCAATAAATTTTTATTCCAGTATAGGATTTGTCCGCACTGTACCACGGGAGTGGCACCCGCAGAGGCGATGTTTGGCAGACGCCTACGCAGACGACTAGACGTCCTACGGCCGAGTGGGGAGCGCGCCAGTGAAGCAGCGGCCCGCCGCGCCGCTCGCGCCTCCCCGGGCATGGAGCGCAGTGCGGAACCAGGTGAGCAAGTGCTGGCGCGGGACGTCCAGAGACAAGTGGGCGCCGGCGGTCGTGACGGCGCGAGACGCGCCGCTTACCTACCGTGTAAGGACTGATGACGGACGCGATTGGAAGAGGCACATCGACCAGTTGCTGCCGGCATGTAAACCTCACGTTAGACGTTCCATAACTGTACCTGTTGCCCAAGAGTCTAAAATGGTTAGCGAAGGTGTAAATGAAAATTGGGAAGGTACAATTATTTCAGAGACACAGCAAATGCCTCCAACGTTTAAAGACACGTCTGATTCGCCAACCGTAGTTATAAGTGACACCAGTAAGGAACCGACACCCGTTCAGAGCCCAGCCGTAAAAGTGCGTCCTATGCGCACCTGCAGACATATGTCAAAAAAAATATAAACCATAAATATTATTCTTTTTACCTTATTATAAAGTTTTAGTTTTGTATTACTCTCTAGTTGCGTTTTTTGTTTGGGGTAATATCATCACGTCTCATCATAGGAAATTACATGTTCTGCCTATATGATTTGTATTTCTATGCCTTTTTATTCAATTAGTAATGCAAACAACAACACACAATGCCGCTTGAACAACTATCTGCACCTAATGTATAAGGGCTCGCATTGTTTATACTTCATATGAATTTTTAACTAATAAGCTTAATTGTACAAACACCTTAGGTATTGGCGGCAAAGATATATTTAAGATTACACATTCAGTTTTAGTATCTACTTACTCCTTAATTTTAAGAGGGGACATGTGGTATACTGTGTACCTACATATAATACTTACTACAATTGTGGGTATCAAATAAAAGTTTAGTTGGTTCGTTGACTACGTGTTTCAATCATTGCGCGCCCGTATTTCATAATTAAAATATTACTTTCTGCAAGTGGAGTTACTGCGCCAGACAGCTGTAAATTACATAGTTACTAGCTGACTTCCCGCGGTTTTACCCGCATAGTTCCCGTTGCTGTAGGAATTCCGGGATAAAATGTAGCCCAAGTTACTCCTAATGATATCATGACTAACAAATTTTATTATTTTCTTATTTTTTGGTTTTGATTGTATTTTCTTTATTTTAATTTTTTTTATTTATGGTATAAAATATATTATTTTTAATTTTTGTTTACTTTTATAATACGTGCGTGATTTCACTAAAAGATGCCATCAGAAAACTAGCGCCGTATGCCATCCGGTGTGCAGCATTTATGCTGAGATGGCATCCTCGCGGAAATAGCAATTGCCTGTCTCGTAATTTTGAAATTAAACTCATACTCGACGTGCAATTGCCTATTTACCGGTCTTTGCTATAATGTACTATTAAATCATTGGGTCGAGAGACAATAGCAATACAGACAAGAATGCTTAGCAACACGCTCGACAAAAGGATGGGCCGTGTAATCTAATTATTATATAAAATTCTCGTGTTGCGGTGTTTGTTACCAAACGAATTACCTCCGAAAAGGCTTAACCGATTTTTATGAAATTTAATATGTATATTCAGTAGGTCTGAGAATTAAACGTAATCTATTTTTCTCACATTTTGGGTAGAGCTACTCTTATTTCCTAAGTAATGGTCGTCGTCGTCGCCCAGAAATGATCTATCTATATCCCGTTTTCTATCTTAATGTGATAAGTAACAAACATTAAAATTTCAGAAAATCTTAATAAGCTTTCACATTTATAATATATACATTGCCGTGGAAATACCGGGAATTTTTTTTCTAGTGCTTTTATGAATTTACCAAATTTCTGGTATCTATGTTTAATTTAGGGTGTTTTGGTTTGACGCGCGCAGTTTCTTTTACCGTGGGAGTGTCAAGATTTTGTTTCTTAGTGCTTATATAAGGTACTACCTAAAGAATACTATCACATAATATAAAACCATACACAGTCTAGATTATAAGACATACTCGTAGATTCCTGAAAATTGATGATTCGACTTATTCGACGTATTCTTATTATTATATCTTATATCACCACCAAGAAAAGTATACCCGGTATTCCCACGGGCATGTATTCTTACTAATTGAGAGTCTTAATATTTTTTTTTTGCGTCATTAACAGCTATAACTTCTTTTTACGTTAACTTAGAAGTATGATTATTTCACAACTTAAAGGGACTGTAGACCTAAGTATATAGTTTTAGTTTCAACTTGATACGTTTACGTGTTCCTGATATAAAGGGTCTTGAAAGACAAACGGACTATCGGACGGTAACTACACACTCCGGCACAATTTGTTCATCAAGTGTTTTCCCAGTTGCTTCCAAACCCTACCCGGATTAAGAACCTGCGGTCCACGTTTATTTGGTTGCTAGGAACAGCTATTAATTAATAATTTAATTAATTTTAATTTTTCGGCATATTTGGGATCTATCACCGTTTTACTTTCCACCCCGTTGCCTCATCGTTAGTCAGCAGGTGCACCACTAGCAGATCGCTCGAGTCCCGGAAATCATTGTGGAAAATCTCAGTGGCAATTAGGGGACGCCCTCTATTGTTACCGAAATCGTATAAAAGATCTCGATTTATTCAACTTAATATAACACCAATTATCTTATAAATAAATTATAATATGCTAGCTGACCCGCGCAACTTCGTTAGCGCCACATAAGAGAAACAGACAAAGAAAGAGACATTAGTTAAAGAGGGTGGCACGTAAGCATACCGTATGAAACAAGTTCTGAAGTATTCGCTTTTTAACAAACAAAAAACTAAATGAAATCGGAATACTTGTTGATGAGTTATTTACAACTAAATAATATACACGCGGGCGAAACTACTTGAACTGAATATCCTGTGCGAGACATTGCCTGAATTGAACTGAATATCCTGTGCGAGACATTGCCTGAATTGAACTGAATATCCTGTGAGAGACATTGCCTGAATTGAACTGAATATCCTGTGCGAGACATTGCCTGAATTAATACATACGGTTCCTACTTTATATTCCGACAAAATATCGATATTTATGATATTTCGAGTCTTATTCGCGACGTATATTATTAGGTACAAAACCTACCTTATACTTCCCGACGTTACAACCGGATTTCACGACTAATCATGAATTTAGCGTTGCCTCGTCGAAGCGCAAATAAGACCCAAAATATCATAAATATGAGCGAAAACGGCGAAAGTTATAAAAATATATTGAAATAGGTTATCATGGGAGTTTCAATAATAGAGTGTTTTATGAGGAAAGTTGAAGTATATTATATGTTAAAACCTTAACATAAATCCTTATGTAAATTGATTTAATGTAATGCCAGTACCCATTATCCATTGTAATCAATTATTTAATTACAAATTATCAGATATTTCCCTAAACTTTCTTCTAGCACGACGGTATTATGTGCCAAATTGCATTGTTCTAGGTCAACGGAAAATACCCTATAAAATGTGATTCCTTGAGAGTGTCAAAATATTAAATTTTCGAAGATCTCAGCAGGATCTCATAGCTCCCTGCATTAAAGATAGTGCAGAAGAAATAATATCTTGAACTTTTGCTTACTCTGGGCACATATCAATAAAATAAATAGAAGTACACAGCATATTGAAGCATGACCCATCTTGAAAGAGGTTTAATCTACCGAATGACGCTTTTGTGTGTGCAGTTCAGTGATATAAATACATTTTAATTAGACTTTATCTTGAAACGTACATTATTTGAAACTTGTTGACTCAATGTTAAAGTCAATGTTAAAAAGAGATAATTGAAGTAGTTTTCATTGAGTATGTTTGCATTTTTAGATATATGGATAAGTATTTAATTTTATTTAGAACACGTTTTAATATAATTAACAACATAGACTGGTATTTTTACTTCTGTTATATTACTATTCAATTAATTCTAAACTAAACTAAAAAAATAAAACCTCTAAAAAACATGCGTCTTAAAAATTCTTGATTTTTGATCCTTTGAAGCTTTGGGGCACAAATAAACCTTCTTCAGAAGTTAGCCTTTGAAGTTGACCGATGGCATTTAGTGTGAATGAGGCTATTTTTCTTGTTCTTTTTTTTTCGTGTGGATATCCTCATGAATATGCTATGCCGGACTCCTACCGACTAAAACCACTCGTTACCCTTCTATCTGTCTATAGCCAGGAGTACCGGGTGAGCCCAAAGAAGGGTAGCCTCAGGGCTCCCGAGTGTCCATCCTTTATTTTGCAATCACCTATTTCACAAAAACCACCCATACCCATCCAAATGTTGATAAGATTGTAAGTTGGGTTCGGGATGTTAAAATCTAGTCTAGCCTAACTTTCAGGTAATGCAACAGAAAATTCATGATATTTCATCAAACACAAACAACAAAATTGTGGACACACTTTAAATGGATATAACTTTTTTTTTATGAATTGATTCATGTAAAATAAACAGTAAATGTTAAGTGAAGAGTTGCACAACATAATAGTGAAAACCGTACATAGATTGGTCAAGCCGTTTCAGAAATTTTATTTCATTTCATTTATGTATTTTGCCAAATATGGGTACAAAGGTGTTACATGAAAATAAAAACGAACAGAAATGAATTCTAAAAATTATTGATATGTGTTCTATTGTATTAATAAAGACCCCCTTTTATATTTGATGTACAGACAGGGCCTACTTACAGATTTTATTATAATATAGATTATACCAGAACTAACTGAGACCCGCTGCTATATCCGTAGTATACTTCTAACCCCCTTGGCATCAATTTAATCACAGCGTTCATATGTTTTTCTGTAATGTATGAAAACTGGCCATAATTGTTGACATTTATCATTACTGCAACACTCTCCTAGAAAATACAAGGTGATGTATATAATAGTCTATCCTTCCTCGATAATAATGTTACGTTCTGTAATAATAAATCAATATAAATGTTACAATTGTTTTATTTTGGCGAAGAACCAAAAATAATAATAGATCTCTAATTATGGGGATATGAACTAACAAACAAACTAACAAACACAATATATAACTTGTTTCAGGCGCCAGGAGGATAAGTCCTACCAACTTTATGCACACGGATATCAGCGATGGAGATTGAGCCTTTAATCATAAGGGCAGGAACCAAAAATAATAGAATACATCTCTAGAAGAAAGTTTCTATATTTTTATAGGTGAATTGATTGAATATTCAATATAAACATTATCCCTATTGGTATAATTTATTCTAGTGTTTCAGTAAGCTAAAGATTAACTATTCTCAGGGTTGAGGCGTGAAGTTTAGAATACCCAGCATAATGCCAGCTTATAAGTCAAAATATATATATCGTAACATGATTCAAAACTAGAACCAAATCATTGAGTAGTTACATGGGCCTAATCATGAGTCTTTGGGCCTGTTCATTGAGTCGTTACTCTTGGGTCGTGCATCATTATTAGATTAATCTACACAAAAACAATTTGAAATAAGTACCTGGAGGCGGTTACTTAACCACGGAATCACTTCTGCAGACCGCGACAGGTGTCGTATCCACTAGAATGGCGAGCCCGCAACAACATGGTCAGCATTTACGGCAAACTTCATCCAAAAATGAAGTTAATATATAAAAAAAAGTGCCTTTTCAGCTGCAAAGAAAAGAAATTAGTTCCATTAGATTTGGAAGACAATTGGAAATTTGCTCGTGATTTGAACACATAAAGAAACTTACCACTTTTTATGGGGAATACTAATTAATCTTGAAAAGCAGGCAAATATTCCTTTAACGCCTCTTCAAGCCTCACAAACTTCGTAATCAGCTGTAAACAACGCATAATTTTTCGTCAGAATATCACCTTGTCATCGAGGTTATGAACGTGTTTCCAAAAATCCAAAGATCTTACCGAAATACATAGACATCCTGATACAATCCTTCATAAGAAGTCACAGGCGTGAACTTCCATATACAATTTGTTAAGGATTACTTCCTTTTAGGGAAGTTTTAAAAAATATATTTACGACGACATATTTTTCCGTCGACTGTAGAAAAGCGAATGTCGTTCCGTCACCACTGTCAAAAGACATTGACCAATTGACAGAACTTTTTTAATGCATTGGTTCCAAGAACAGGCTGAGACATTCAAAAACATTCTGCCTACCCAAACGTAAATTATATAAACTCGATGACAAGTAGTGAGAAAGGGTCAATAATCTACTCTCCTCTCTCTCTAAATCTCAAGACTAACAATGAAACTTCAATGTGACGTTTTACAACGTTACATCACACCCCAACCAGCAATAAAAGAAAGGAACTTTCTTTTTCAAACAATTAAGCTCTAATAAAGAAATAGAAATAATTCCAATAAAAGAAAACCAAAATCCCAAAAACAAAATTCTGTAACAAGAATAAATAACCAACTAACCATGAATATAAATAAAAATAAAGTATAAATAGTTCCAATAAAAATCTATAACACAAACCAGAACATTCCATTCCATGAGTTCAGAAAAACATCCGACTCTACCAACACTAAACTATATACGAAAGTACGGTTGAGCACCATAGCCACCGACTCTATCATCCAACTCTCCACAAATAAGAATAAATAAATAAATAAATATCCATCACGCCTTATCCCCGAAGGGGTGGCAGAGGCATATTATATGCCCACTTTTCACCGTGTGGATTTACCTGTCCCACGTAATAGGTGGTGAGCCCATTGCCGTGTTGAAATAGACGCAGATTGTGGCTACCTGCTGTTGAAATTTTTCATGCCGCCCATAAGGCATTCAACCTGGCTTAACGACTGCCATTTTACTGGCAACCGGGACCAACGGCTTAACGTGCCTTCCGAAGCACGGAAACGCTCGCAAATGTAAATGCCACAAAGTGGTCACCCATCCGAGGACCAGCCATAGTGAAAGTTGCGTAACTCAGTGATCGTTTACAGAACACTGAGACCGCGGGGCTACGAGCGCTTCAAAGTGAAGTTTAGAATACCCAGCATAATGCCAGCTTATAAGTCAAAATATATATATCGTAACATGATTCAAAACAAGAACCAAATCATTGAGTAGTTACATGGGCCTAATCATGAGTCTTTGGGCATGTTCATTGAGTCGTTACTCTTGAGTCGTGCATCATTATTAAAACATTCCATTCCATGAGTTCAGAAAAACATCCGACTCTACCAACACTAAACTATATACGAAAGTACGGTTGAGCACCATAGCCACCGACTCTATCATCCAACTCTCCACAAATAAGAATATCAAAATTGATACAACAAAAAACTTAAAGTCAAAGCATTGACTTAACGTAAGTACTAAAAATAACAAATCCAACCAAGTTCTCAGACCAGGAGTTCAGTTAAGCTATCTAGCCACTGACTCTTTCATCCAATCTTACCCTTATATATACTGAAGATGCGGTTGAGCTCTATCGCCACCGACTTTTTTCACTTACATTCCCATATAAAAACCAAAATATTAGCAAAACTGTGTTGTGACTTGTAATAATTACAAAGTCAAACAGCAACTGTACAAAGTGTCGTGACAAACGAACAACTTCAATATCAAACAGCATCACCAACGTGGCTGTGACAAACAAAGACACAAAGTCAAACAGTAACTGCACATAGTACTGTGACGAACAAATTATTCCAACAAAAAATATTGTGGAAAAATACACCAAGCAGATGTGATCGGCTCAACACCACCGAACTCCCGAGCACAAACGCCGTAACAAAACCAAACAGATGTGATCGGCTCAACACCACCGAACTTCCGAACACAAATGTTGTAACAAAACCAAACAGATGTCATCGGCTCAACACCACCGAACTTCCGAACACAAATGTTGTAACAAAACCAAACAGATGTGATCGGCTCAACACCACCGAACTTCCGAACACAAATGTTGTAACAAAACCAAACAGATGTGATCGGCTCAACACCACCGAACTTCCGAACACAAATGTTGTAACAAAACCAAACAGATGTGATCGGCCCAACACCACCGAACTTCCGAGCACAAATGTTGTAACAAAACAATATGACAAATGTGACCGGCACAACCCTACCGACTTTCCGAACACAAATGCATATATAAAGATGTGATCCTATAGTCAAAAGAGACAGATATCAACATCAAAAGGTATTTCAAAAGTCATATCCGGGTAACTTTCAATTACTTAACAAACAAACAAAATATATACAATATGTACAAAATTAAAATTTAGGAGTAATAACCTAAACATACAAACAAAACTAGGAAAATTTCCTACAAGCAGAACAATATCATTCCATAATATAAGTGGAATAATAATGTTTTAATAACCAATTAAGGTTCCAACAAACAAACAAAAAGATAAGATCTTTCGATGTGTATGACAGTTATTTGTGTGAAAAAGTTAACGTTATTTCTAAGAGACTAATTTTAATAATTCCAAAAGGTAAATTGATAAATTTTTAATCAATTTGTTATATCCTAAGTTCTATTTTTTAAAGATTCAGAACTTGATTCTAATAAAAAGTTGTGAAGTAACCTAACATACATCTCTTTCAAAAGGCTATTTTCTCTCATACATCATACTAACAAAAGCCTATTCCTTCCAAACCAGTACCAAAACCAAGACCAAAGTCTGTAATATTCAAAACAAAATAATTTAATATTTAATTATATCCTTAACATGGTAGCGACCTGTGGATCCTTTATTCAGGTCCTCCAGAAGGTAAACGTTAGGTGAAACTTTAGAAACTACTTTACACTTAACGTACTTAGGTGCAAGTTTAGCAGAAAAATATGCAGGAGCATTAGACTGCACAAAGCTTCTTCTCCACACAATATCATCAACACCAAAAGAAATGATTCGCCTCCCTACATTATAATAACTAGCATTTCGCTTATACGCTTTCAACAAACAAGATTAAATCTTTAACAAAGATTTCACTAAGTGAATTGAGCGAAGTTGCAAAAGAACTTCTATCTCCTACCACTAGTTGATCTAAATTATCAATAGAGGTACTAACACGGTGCAAAGATGCATCAAAAATAAGTTCTCTACCGAACATTAAAAAGTTAGGAGTAAAATCTGTCGTAAGATTCACACTATTATTCAAAGCTAGTTGAACATGAGATAAAAACTTTGACCACGTTCTATGATCATCTCTGACAAAACATGCTATACATGTCTCAACGGTTTTATTATATCTTTCAACTGGATTATTTTGAGGAGTATACAGGGAATTATAAAATATTTTATTTATATTATAACCCTTAAGAAACGTAACAAACTGTCTAGCAGTAAATTGGGTTCCATTATCACAAACAAATATTTTTGGAGTTCCATACTTAAGGAAAATCTCCTTCTCAAGAAGTTTACAAATTACATTAGTAGTAGCATTTATCATTGGGAATAACCAACAGAATTTGGTAAAAACATCTACAACAGAGAGTATATATCGATGACCAGAATAAGTTTTAGGAAGAGGTCCGACAATATCAATAGAAAGCATAAGCATAGGCTTATCAACTTTTTTAGGATTAACCATAATTCCATGGGGTGGGTTTGTAGAAGATTTGTAAGCTTTACATACATCACAAGAATTGATATATTTAACTACATCATTAAACATTCCTTTCCAAAAATAATGTTGTTTTAATTTTTTAATGGTTTTATGAATACCCAAATGTGCAGAATTAAGATCATCATGATTTGACTTAATTGTATCCATAATATGTTCCCTTGGAATAACTATGTTCCAATTAAGACGATTAAAAGGATCAAATTTATCCTTACAAAACCTATACAAGGTAAGATTCTCTACTTTATAATTTTTATATTTAGTAGGAAACTTCTGACAATTTATAAATATTCTTTTATACCATGGATCATCGATATCTTCGTCTGGAGATACGATATCCCTATTAGAGACAGAACTAATAGCGTTAATTTCAATTCGAGATAAGCAATCTGGAACTAAGTGCAAGGCGCCTTTTTTATATTTCACATCAAAAGTAAATTGAGAAATTCTAGCAACCCATCGTGCTAATCGACCAGTAGGATTATTAAGTTTAAGTAGCCACGTCAAACTGGCGTGATCGGTAATAACAGTAAATTTCATACCCTCAATATAAGGTCTAAAATGTTCAATTGAATCTAAAATGGATAACAACTCTCTCTCTGTAGTACTATAATTTCTTTCACATTTATTAAGAGATCTAGAATAATAAGCTACAGGATGTTGATCAGAATTTTCATCTTCCTGACTCAACACACTACCAATTCCCACAGAACTAGCATCACAATGAAGAAAAAATGGTTTCTCAAAATTAGGACAATGCAAAACAGGAGCAGAGACTAATACTAGTTTTAATTTTTCAAAAGCTTCTTCTGCCTCATCATTCCAAACAAGAGGTTTCTTAGAATTTTTACTTCCACCTGTCAATTTAGTTAAAGGTGAAGCAACATCAGCAAAATTATTAATAAATCTACGGTAATATGAACACAATCCAAGGAAACTTCTAAGCTGTTTCACTGATTCAGGACGGGGGAAATTCTTTATAGACTCTAATTTAACTGGATCTGTATGTAGACCATCTCTATCCACTATATAACCAAGATAGCGTAATCTATCCTTACAGAACTTACATTTCTTTAAATTAACCGTGAGACCGGAGTCTTTAAGAATATTATAGATTTTATGCAAATACCTTATATGACTGTCAAAGTCAGAATTTACCAAAATTAGGTCATCTAAGTAACAAAACGCAACATTATCAAACTCAGGACCAAATAATGTGTCCACTAAACGTTGCAGCTCAGCAGGGGCGTTAGTTAAATCATATGGCATTCGAATAAAGTGAAATAATCCCCTACCAGGAACTACGAAAGCTGTCTTCTCTTTAGAAGATTCTTCCAAGGGTATCTGTAAAAATGCTTTAGAGAGATCTATAGTTGTAATGTATTTAGCATCTCGGAGATTATCCAAAATTCTAGAAGGGTAAGGCAAAGGGTAAGAGTCTTTGACAGTAATTGAATTCAATCGTCTAGAATCCAAACACAATCTAGTACCACCATCCCTTTTATCAACGGCCAAAACTGGAGAGCACCAAGAAAATTTGGAAGGTTCTATAATATTTTCTCTCAATAAAACATCTACTTCATCATAAAGTTCCTTCTGCTTAGCAGGACTAAGAGGCCAATATCGTTGTTTAAAAGGTTCACCAGTAACATTAATTTTGTGTTGGACTGAATTAGTTAGACCTAAGCCTTTCTTTTCATAAGAAATATTTTCAAAAAGAGTGATAATTTTATTAAGTTCCGATTTCTCAGAAGGAGAAAGTTCAGAAACAGAAGTGACAGCAGCAACCTGTGGCTCCTCCTGACATCTATAAGTTATATTCTTCCATAAGTCACCAGCAAGATCAAAAGTTAACCAAAAGTCAAATCCCAAAATAATTGAAGATTTAAATGAAGGTATTATTAAAAACTCAAAATATTTAGTAACATTACCACAAGTAATAGGTAACAGCATAGATCCAATAACCTCATGCGGTGTACCATCGGCTGTATTAGCAGAACTAACGATTGGTTCCATTTGAAAACCCAATTGCAAAAATATGAAGTGGCTATTAGAACTTAAGACACTAACAGTGGAACCACTGTCCAATAATCCAGAAAATGTTTTATTATTTATAAGAAATTCTAAGTAAGGTCTAGTATCTTTACTTTTAACAAACAAAATAGAGCTGAATTTATGTTTCTAGAATAAACTTTCAAATAATTTAGCCAATGACTGCGTTCTCTTTCATTAGTTGTAGCATCAGGAGCATAACTAAATTTCTTTAACATCGAGTCACTATCAGTTCTTACACAAACTTGTGCTCGATGGGACCTAATCAGTTTTTTGAACTGTTATCATTATTACTCCTCACTAAATTGCAAACGTCGCAAGTCTTGGAAGTAACACCCAATTTGTGACATCTAAAACAAATAATTCCAGGACTTTTTAAACAATTTTTAAATGTATGACCAGAAGTCTTACATTTTAAACAAACTAAGTTTTTATTATTGTTGTCATTATTGACAGCATTAACCGCAGCAAATTTATGTAAGGGTTTCACAACCTTAGGGGAGGTGGGGACTTTACGTTCAACACAGTCTTTGAATTCACTGCTAAGTTTAAGAAAATTGTTACCAGAAGAGATCTGTTTATATTTTATGAAAAGGTTTGTATATGTTTAAAATGTTATGCTTAATAATTTTTATCAAAGTGTGGTCTGAATTAGGAACCGACAACTTACCAGCCATGTCCATAATATCAGTAATAAAATCTGGAAGAGATTCAGAATACCTTTGTTTTTTAGTACGAAGTTCATTTTCTAAAAGATGATCATATTCATCCTTATCAAAACGCTCCAACAAAGCAATCTTCAGATCCTGCCAAGAAGATATCTGAATGCGAACACTATGGAACCATTTGATTGCAGTACCCGACAAAAGATCAGTAAATGAACCTACTACCAACCAATGTTCATTAAAATTCTTAAATAAAAAGTATTCCACTACCTGAGTTATAAATTCTCTAACACAAGATTTACCATCATAATTAATCCTACTACGCTTCAGGTCAGGCAATTTAGTCACCGAAGGTAAATGTTTTCTAATATTTTCATTAAGTGAGACGTTCAATGCACTACACGAAGGCAAACCCCTATATGAGCTATGAGTATCATTTATATTTTGAAGAAAAGGTTCAGAAACATCAGCAAGACCGACTGTCTCACTGACAGTACACATGGTATCGTCAGGGATCCGCTCCTCCTTATCATCAGGCAAGGGTGGAAACTGCACGCTCTTGTCCATAGTTGACAAGTAAAAGATCAAAGAAATTCAAAAGCCAAAACAATTAATTGCAAAAATATCCAAAGGCAACCGAGACCGAATGGTAAGATGATAGTAATAGTTAGCAGTCAGCTATTAACATCCAAAAGCCAAAACAAATTCAAAGAAAGCACTGAAAACTCAATTAAATCAATCACTGCTATAGTCGAGCACAACCGGGCCTTGACGCTCAGATGATGATTGTCAAAAAGCAAATTATTATCATTCAAACAAGTTTCAAAAGCTTCGAACACTCCATTGCAAAGTTACACAAGTGTGATTGGAAAGACCTCAGATGAATAATTTTAATTTAATGGTTATGTTTTATTTATATTAATATAATAGGCTGTAAAGCAGTATGCTGTAGAAATATTAAACCTTTAATGATGCCTGGCTCGTACAAATAGTAAGACTATATAAATAAGTTTGTCACAAAATGCATTATTATGCAAATACAAGTTATCATTCAAAACATTGTTATGTTATTTATAACAATTCATTCATATTTTTATATCATAACAAGCAAATAATAGTTAACAAAGTCACATCAATATGTAGATACAATTAGTATACAAACTAATTACTCTGTATTATTAAAAGTTAGGTTATAGGTTATTTTCAAGAAATCACAATTACTTTAGTTTAAGATTACTCCAGTTTTAGACATATATTTACCAGTAGAACAGTATTTTTTCATTTGTTGAGAATGTTTCAATAACAAAATAGTTTAATATACTCTTAGCAAAATATACATATATATTTTAGAGCAAAACATATGTAATAATACATAAGATCACTATAAGATGCACGACTCATTTACTCTCTACTCACAATAAGCAAATGTATATTCAAATCAATCCTTCAAGTCTCTGTTCACACGCGCCAATTGTAATAATAAATCAATATAAATGTTACTATTGTTTTATTTTGGCGAAGAACCAAAAATAATAATAGATCTCTAATTATGGGGATATGAACTAACAAACAAACTAACAAACACAATATATAACTTGTTTCAGGCGCCAGGAGGATAAGTCCTACCAACTTTATGCACACGGATATCAGCGATGGAGATTGAGCCTTTAATCATAAGGGCAGGAACCAAAAATAATAGAATACATCTCTAGAAGAAAGTTTCTATATTTTTATAGGTGAATTGATTGAATATTCAATATAAACATTATCCCTATTGGTATAATTTATTCTAGTGTTTCAGTAAGCTAAAGATTAACTATTCTCAGGGTTGAGGCGTGAAGTTTAGAATACCCAGCATAATGCCAGCTTATAAGTCAAAATATATATATCGTAACATGATTCAAAACTAGAACCAAATCATTGAGTAGTTACATGGGCCTAATCATGAGTCTTTGGGCCTGTTCATTGAGTCGTTACTCTTGGGTCGTGCATCATTATTAGATTAATCTACACAAAAACAATTTGAAATAAGTACCTGGAGGCGGTTACTTAACCACGGAATCACTTCTGCAGACCGCGACAGGTGTCGTATCCACTAGAATGGCGAGCCCGCAACAACATGGTCAGCATTTACGGCAAACTTCATCCAAAAATGAAGTTAATATATAAAAAAGTGCCTTTTCAGCTGCAAAGAAAAGAAATTAGTTCCATTAGATTTGGAAGACAATTGGAAATTTGCTCGTGATTTGAACACATAAACTTACCACTTTTTATGGGGAATACTAATTAATCTTGAAGAGCAGGCAAATATTCCTTTAACGCCTCTTCAAGCCTCGCAAACTTCGTAATCAGCTGTAAACAACGCATAATTTTTCGTCAGAATATCACCTTGTCATCGAGGTTATGAACGTGTTTCCAAAAATCCAAAGATCTTACCGAAATACATAGACATCCTGATACAATCCTTCATAAGAAGTCACAGGCGTGAACTTCCATATACAATTTGTTAAGGATTACTTCCTTTTAGGGAAGTTTTAAAAAATATATTTACGACGACATATTTTTCCGTCGACTGTAGAAAAGCGAATGTCGTTCCGTCACCACTGTCAAAAGACATTGACCAATTGACAGAACTTTTTTAATGCATTGGTTCCAAGAACAGGCTGAGACATTCAAAAACATTCTACCTACCCAAACGTAAATTATATAAACTCGATGACAAGTAGTGAGAAAGGGTCAATAATCTACTCTCTTCTCTCTCTAAATCTCTAACTAACTAACTAACTAACTATCTTCACGCTGTATCCCTGACGGGGTAGTCAGAGAGGACAGATCGCCAGGCTAAATCTAAATAATAATAATAATAATAATATAATCTATCTCTAAATATCAAGACTAACAATGAAACTTCAATGTGACGTTTTACAACGTTACAGTTCGTAGGGTGGGTACTAATAGGAGTTGCACTAATACCACAAATTTAAAAGAAACACTTTAATTACTCTAAATAAAAACAATAAAACCAAAACTAATAATTGCCACTAAACACAAATTCTTCGCTCAGATAATTGCACTGTAACAGTATCGCACTATTAAGCTTCTTCGATCACTTCGATTCGCACTGTTCGCTTTCTCAAAGGAGACTGTCCTGTAGCCGCGAGCTCGGCCCTTTATATACGCCTAGTAATGTTCTGGAATATTCGGGAGAATTCGTACGGTACCTACAATCGGGTACATCTCTAGAATGTTCCACACGATACTAGTTGCTCCTTCGGTATGTGCCGGAAGGTTCTCGACCTATTGCTGTCCCTTCTGGTGCTATCTCTATCACATAGTTCTAGAATGTTCTTAGTGTAGCTATCTCTTTTTAATAGTGCTATCCCTGTCTAATAGCTCTGGAATATTCTGAATGTAGCTCTCTCTTTCTAATACTGCTATCCTTGTCACTCTTTCATGAAATTACGCTATATACTGGAGTGGGCTTCAAAGGCCCATAAGGGGTCCTGAAAATGCCTGAAAAAGGGTTTCAGGTTATGATGGCATGTGATAGGGGGTGGCCTGAAACGAACTGAAAACATGTTTCAGGCGCCTGAAAACAACGGCAACTGGGGTGAAATTTGAATAATTTGATATGTGATAGAGCCTCCTCGGAAACGGCCTGAAACCGCTTTTCAGCCTGCTGAAAACGTTCCCAAGGTCCAGAAAATGACGTTTAAAGTTGTTCACTAGGCCGCCGGCGTTACAATAAGTACTCTGGTAAACACACATATTTTTCATTTTATTTTATCGTCTTTCCCTATACTTCCAAACCCTACCTGGATTAAGCCTGGGGTCCGCTATAATTGACTGTTCTGAGTCAATACTATTTAGCTTATTATTATCTACTTTTCCATCACGCCTTACCCCCGAAGGAGTAGCAGAGGCATATTATATGCCCACTTTTCACCGTGTGGATTCCTGTCCCACGTAATAGGTGGTGAGCCCATTGCCGTGTTGAAATAGACAGACGCAGGTTGTGATACCTGCTGTTGAAATTTTTCAAGCCGCCCATAAGGCCTTCAACCAGGCTTAACGACTGCCATTTTACTGACAACCGGGACCAACGGCTTAACGTGCCTTCCGAAGCACGGAAACGCTCGCAAATGTAAATGCCACAAAGTGGTCACCCATCCGAGGACCAGCCTAGTTAAAGTTGCGTAACGGAGTGATCGTTAAAATGGAACGTTCGATCGATAAAAAAAATGTGTGTATACCAGAGTACACAGGTAACTACTGTTACCTGTGTACTCTGGTATACACACAGGTAAGAAGTGAAACTTCTTTACGGCATTATTTACAGCTGTACAATTTCTCTTCCAGGGCTCTTGACAGACTTATGATTGATGATGATTATGATCGTTTACAGAACACTGAGACCGTGGGGCCACGAGCGTTTCGTACTTTTGTTGGAAGCGACTGCCGACTAACCTCCTAAATCACGTCTACAAGTCAGCAGGCGTACCACTTGAAAGTCGATTGGGCCCCGGAGATCTTTGTGGGGCCCCATACGCTCCTACCTACCTTGCTAACTTGACTAAAATACCGTATATCCATTCCATTATCTTACCGATTTATCATAACTGGAAAATTGAATTCAAATTAAATTAAAACCCACCGTAGCATTAGGACGTTCAGCCCTCATAGACATCTCTACGTCGTAGCACTCTCTACGTAATACCGTAGCTTATATTTTTAATGAGCTGGCTCGTTTGTTTAATGTGTTCCCTTTGTGATGGAGATCAGTATTGTAATTTCACAGACACTTAACTTCTACAATCGTAAAAAAGAAAAAGAAATGGGAGAGATCTGAAGATCTTAGGCTGGACATATTAATTAAAACAGTACCTTAAACAAGAAATACATATAATATGCTGCATTTTGTATCAACTTATTTTCCTTTGCCTTTTAGAATAATTTGAGATAAATAAAATGTTATATGACGACGAAATATTAATATGTAAAAGGTATACAAAGTGTTTAGTATTGGTTTATAAAATTGTTTTACTAGTGAAGATGTTTATTCATCAATCACGTTTGAACCCCTAAATCAAATTACCTGAAATTGTATTTTTTTACATTTTGTGCTCTTTCGGGTAGAAACAAACAAATAAAAAAATACGATGATTTTATAATTTAATATGTCTAGTTTTCAAAACACCACATTTTTTATTTATTTAATGTCTTTGGAGATAAGAGCGATTTTATATTGTAAAATCGTCACATAGCGGCCTATCGAGAGTAAAGCACTCCCACACGCTTACGCGTTGTGAGGTGTGCAATTCTACAAATCAAGGATCATTAAAAGTGGGAATCGCCGTAAGTAAAACATTGCTTAAATGAAATTCGGTGTAAAGTTAGTTCACACTCTGGATATACATGTAGGGTAAATTTATCCAAGAAACAAGTACCTGTGGGAAACTGCCTGTGGGGTCAAAAAACATATCATTAATTTGACACGATAACATGATTGAGAAAAATCTTTAAAAAAATATGAGTGTGTACCAGAGTACACAGGTAAGAAGTGAAACTCCTTTACGACATTTTTTTTACAGCTATAAAATTTCTCTTCCAGCTCTCTTAACAGACTTAATCCACTATGGAGGCCTCGTCTCAGGGGGTTTGGGTGTTATCCCACCTCTTTTTGAGGATTCGAGTGTTTTCTCTCGGAGATTCGGGGTATTCCACACAACAACAACAACAACACGCCAATCACCCTATATAGGGGTGATTGGCGTGTGTGTCTCATGCCACGCTATCGTCTAGTGACACTGTTTTCTTTATCTGCCATATCGTACTAGCTTTCTAGTGCTCCTTAGTTTCATATAAAAATTACAAGAACTTTGCACTTAAACTAGTTACTGATCTATCTCATAAAATGAAGCTACACTCATAAACGAAATAGCTCAATGAACATCATTTCCCATAAGGCTTCTGTGACAGACTGTGACGCAACTTGACCGAGCCCTTATGTCGCACAAAATTAAGTAATTAAATGAACTGTGTATTGCTATATATTCGATAAGGTAGCGAGTAAAGTATGAGCGAAGCGATCGCGAGAGCGTTTATACTGCACTGTGAACTGAGTTTGAAGTATGTTTATTGTAATAGAAATAGAGAGAGATTGCAACTTAGAGAGAAAGTAAAGGAACTTTCAATGAGGTTAAAAAATATTATTTCAAAACATACATTGGATGTGCATACTCAACAAGTTACAATCAGCCAACTCCAGGATTCACTCCAATCAATAACCAAAATATGAGCTTTCTGGACTACAAATCCAGCAGCACATTCTTGCTATGGATGAACTAAATCGGTTAAGTAATTATAATAATGAACGGTTTGAATCTTTATCAAACAAGCATATTTGTGAGTGTCAGCTTTTAAGCGATGAACGGTTATGTGAGCAATCCTCTTTAGAAGCTGATTCTCCGGCTATGTTGCAAAATAAATCCAGTAATAGTAAAGACTCCTTTAGTGTGTCACTGTCTGTAGAAATGAAGCACCTTGCTACTAAGTTTAAAAAAAAAATTAAAATTTCAAAAGCAAGCATAATATAGTAATATTTAATACATAATAAGTAAAAATTAGGTTATTTATTAACTAAGATGGGACATTGCACAATTAACTGTTGTATGCCTGGTGCCTCCCACCAGTACATATTAAAATCAGCTACTGAGTATGTATATAATAATAATAAAACCTTAATGATATTTTTGGGAAATAGGGGGAATTTGAACAAGTCCACTTTGATAAACTATATAAATAAACTGGATTCTTTAAATGTAAAGAAAATTATAATGTTCACACTCCCCTATAGTAACAGTTTGTCACAGGAGGAAAATATTACTAGATATAAGTTAAATATGACTTTGCATACATTATGTATGAATAATAAAAAGTTTCATTTTATTGATACTAACAACTATGTTAGAAAATCATTTTATTTGATAAAAGATAATTATTATTATCTTTCCAATTATTCTATAAGACAAATAGCTACTTCGCTATCATATTTATTAGATATATCAGCCAAGAATTTGGCTAAACAAGTTGCTCCTATTGAGCAATGTTTATATGACATTCACAATGTCAGTAATTTTACTACTGACAATTCAAATTTATTTAATTTAAACTGAGTAAAAACACAACAGATAATTTTTCTTGCATAGTACCTACATATGTACCTCCCTATTCTGGGGCTAAAGAAATAAAATGTATAACTAGGGTTTCTAATAAAAATATGAACCCATCAAACATATCTGTGAATTGTAACAGCATGAAGAAGTCTTAACAGTGTCTCAACCTGGTCCATCAAAACATTTGAGGTTTGAAAGGTAAAGAGCTAGAATTGGAGTTGTTAATGAATTGTAACAGTATTGATATTGTATGTTTAAATGAGCACTAGCTAAAAAGTCATCAATTCACTTATAGCTTCAATAATCACCAGGTTGCAAGCTCATTCAATAGAAAGAAATATAAACGAGGTGGCTCTTTAATATTAATTAATAAAATATTTAAATTTAAAGAAAGATTGGATGTAGTGAGCCTCTCTGTTGAGCGAGTTGTGGAGATTTCATGTGTTGAATTGGAGCGATTGCAGCATTGTGTTGAATCTGTACAAACCTCCATGCGCGCCAGTTAAGTCTCTTTTTGAAATAATAGAGGAAGCCTTAAGTAAAATATATAATAGCCATAAAACAATTGTTGTATGTGGAGACTTTAACATAAATGTTTTAGATAAGTCTTCAGAAAGTATAGATTTTCTGAATTTAGCAAAATCATTTAATTTATATCACAATTTTATGGAACCCACTAGAATAACGGCCACTACTGCAAGATGTATTGATAACATATTTAGTAGTGTGAAACCAAAACATACATCTATAATTCATAAGGTTGACTCGGACCACACAGGGCAGTTGGTTTCCTTTTGTAATTCTCAAAGTAATGTAAAAAGACAGATAAATATAATACCATTCAGTAAGAATCGTATAGAAAATTTTAAATGTAATATTACAAAAAAAGTTAAATTTTTGCCCTGTCACGGAAATGTGGATCACTTATACAACTCATTAGTCAACTTGATTAATGGTGAGTCCAGCTCAATTTTTACTCCTAAGCACTTATCTAAGAGTGAAGGCCTAACTTTCAGTGACTAGGCAACTCCAGGAATCTATAATAGTCGTAAGAAATTGTATCAACTATACGAAGAGAAGTCCTATAATCATAATCCAAATTTTCAAGAGTTTGTAAAAAAATACTCAAAAACATTTAGACAAACTTGCCTGAAAGCAAAATCAATTTATTTAAAAAATAAAATCAAATTTCAAATAATGTTATTAAGGAAACTTGGAATGTTATAAATATTGAAACCGGTAAATCCAAAGTGCGCAGTCATGATTTTCATTTAAAAATAAATAACGTAAATATTATAGAAGATTTTAAAGTTGCAACTGAATTTGAAAAATATTTTTCTAACATTCCTCTTTCAATTACAAGAACTCTCTCGTCTTGCTCTAACGATGCTGAATAACTTTTAAAACAAGGCGTGGAGGAATGTGGCACAGACTTTGAATTTTCAGCTGTTAGTCCTAGAGATATTTTAAAAACTTTTAAGGCAATTAATATGAAAAACACTAAAGATTTATCTGGGTCTATCTGTTAAAACTGTCTCTCATATTTTCACTGTAATAGCTCCACATCTGGCAGCTGTGTTCAATTGCTGTGTCAAGTCTGGGATATTTCCTGACCTAATGAAACATAGTAAAGTAATTCTAATTTACTACACAGGAAACAGTTTGGATTTACAAAGGGTTGCTCAACGGTGGATGCAGGGGTTGCTTTACTCAAAAGTATTTATGCGGCTTGGGAGGATTCGCAGGATGCATTAGGTGTTTTTTGCGATTTATCTAAAGCCTTCGATTGCGATCATCACGAAACTCTTGTAAAGAAATTACGCCACTACGGTATCAGAAATAAAGCTCGCGTCCTTATGACTTTTTATTTATGCAATAGAATTCAGAGGGTTGAAGTAAACGGTAAACGATCAGCAGGATCTCCAGTTGTAATGGGTGTTCCACGGGGATCCTTGGTCCATTTCTTTTTTTGATATACATTAATGACTTACCTTACTATGTTAGGGATAAACATGAGATTGTGCTGTTTGCGGATGATACCTCTTTGACATTTAAAATTAATAGACAATTAATTAATTATGACGATGTTAACAGTGCACTCTCAAAAGTTGTTCATTGGTTTAACGTTAATAATCTTCTTTTAAATGATAAAAAACTAAAGTTATTAAGTTACCTAATGTGAGACAGGTGGCGACCAATGTGCAACTTAATGGATCAGGGTTGGATACTGTTGGGGCTTCTGTGTTTTTGGGTATAACTATTGATTCAAAGTTGCAGTGGGGACCACATATAGAAAGATTGTCAGACAAATTAAGCTCTGCTGCATATGCAGTAAAAACAATAAGACGGCTCACTGATGTTGAAATGGCTAGAATAGTTTATTTCAGTTATTTCCATAGCGTTATGTCATACGGAATTCTTCTCTGGGGAGACTCAGCGGACAATAATACGATATTTATTTTAAAGAAGAGAGCTGTGAGAGCAATATACCAGCTTGGTCCCAGGGTATCTCTAAGAGAAAGATTAAAAGAGCTTAATATTCTTACCGTTATATCACAATATATATATGAGAATTTACTTTATGTGCACAAAAACATAGACACATTTCTTAAAAAAAGTGTAATACATAATGTAAACACTAGGCATAAAGATAATCTTGTATTACATTCTACTCTATCTTGGTCAAAAAGCAGCGTTTCCTATTAATGTCACTTCCAAAGGAAATAAAATTGTATGTAGGCCAATGAGTGCATATCGACTTAAACAATTTAATGTTAATGTTTCAGCAAAAGTCACTAATATTGATTTTAATCAGAAAGATCCAAACGGCTTATATAACTCCTTATTTAATACAATTAAAGCTGAGTACAACAATATATTTAAATCAAAAACATTTTATAAAAACAAAAACCTGCAATTTTGTGAGTGGGCAACTACAGGTATTTACAAAAGTAAGGCTAAGTTGTACGAATTATATGGTATGAAGCAATTTAATTTTGATCCTGCTTTTATTCAATATGTAAAAAAATATTCCAAGACCTTCAAAAAGACCTGTGCTGCTGCCAAGTCGTTACATATCAGTAATAAGATTAAAGATTCAAAAAATAAGGTAAAAATGACTTGGAATGTAATCAATACTGAAACCGGTCGATTACTACCCCGTGATAATAACTTTGAGTTAATTATAAATAACAAGGTGATTAATAATAAATTAGATGTAGCACAAACTTTTAACAACTATTTTATAGACATACCCGCGAAAACAACTAGCTCCTTAAATTCTTGTCCAATCAAAGCTCAACGCATACTTGGGGGCAGCGTAGATCAGTGCAATGTCTTATTTAGCTTTAAATGTGTTAACCCCAACGATATCGTTAAAGTATTCAAGTCGCTTAACTCAAAAAAGACAGCTGACTTGTGGGGTATTTCTGTGAAATTGATACAGTCTATTATTGTTAATTTATCTCCACATCTAGCTGAAATATTTAATAAATGTATCGATAAAGGAGTGTTTCCGGATTTAATGAAACACAGTAAGGTAGTACCTCTATTTAAGTCTGGATCCAAAACTGACCCTGGTAATTTCAGACCTATTTCAATATTACCTGCCATTAGCAAAATTTTTGAAAAAATTATATTGCAACAACTACAAGCTCATTTTAATTCAAATATGCTACTACATAAAGAGCAGTATGGGTTCACAAGGGGTCGTTCTACCATTCATGCAGGTGTGACACTTCTGAATCATATATATGACGCCTGGGAGAATAGACAAGATGCTATTGGTGTATTCTGCGATCTCTCTAAAGCATTTGATTGCGTTGAACATAAAACACTATTGCGAAAACTCTTTTATTATGGTATCAAAGACTCTGCACTGGATCTTGTTGCCTCCTACTTAAATGATCGGATACAACATGTTGATGTTAATGAAATTCGCTCCTCTGGAGCATCTGTAGCTATGGGCGTACCGCAGGGATCAATTCTAGGTCCGTTTCTATTTTTAATTTATATTAACGATCTGCCATTCTATATACAGAACTTGTGCGACATTGTTCTATTTGCTGATGATACGTCACTTATTTTTAAAGTAGATCGTACGCTTACTGATTTTAACAGCGTTAATAGTTCACTTGCCCAAGTTGTAGATTGGTTTACGACCAATAATTTGCTACTAAACGCTAAGAAGACAAAATGTATCAGATTTAGCATGCCTAATGTCAGGAATTGCGGTACAAATATAACATTGAACGGTGATACCCTTAATATTGTAGAATCAACTGTATTTTTGGGGATCACTTTAGATAGCAAACTGCAGTGGAACGCGCAAATAACGTGTCTTGCAGGTAAACTCAGCTCGGCAGCCTTTGCCGTTAGTAAAGTCAGGCAGCTCACTGATGTAGAAACTGCCAGGCTAGTATACTTTAGTTATTTTCATAGTGTCATGTCTTACGGCATTTTGCTGTGGGGTAAAGCAGCTGATCTACAAGTAATTTTTGTACTCCAGAAGAGAGCTATACGTGCAATATATAAATTGAGTGCTAGAGTGTCTCTTAGAGAGAAATTTAAAGAAATTGGCATTTTAACGGTTGCATCACAGTATATATTTGCAAATATCATGTTAGTTAAACAGAACATACATTTATACAATCGACACAGTGACATACATTCGATAAATACTAGAAATAAGCATAAATTAATTGGAACGCATCATCGTTTACAAAAGGTTCACGACTCTTTTGCCGGAATTGGCGTACGCCTATATAATAAAATTCCTTTAGACATTATGAACCTGCCGTTACATAAATTTAAGGCGGAAATTAAGACGCACCTTTTGAAAAGGGCTTATTACACAATTAATGATTATTTGAATGATAAAAATAAATGGAAATGAGTTGCTTGCTCTTCGCTCGAGCTATTTAGGATTCGAATGAATCTTGTGTTATATTATCTACTTGTCTTGAACCTGCATATATATGTTGTATTTTTTTTTTACCTTATTTTTGTTTACATTCTCCAGTATAAATAATTTGAAACGCCAGGCAACTAAAGGTATGGCTGCGTTTAGTCCCGGTAATAACTAATATACATAATTATATGTAATTTAACTTTGTTATTGTGTGAGCACTATGTAGACTTATTTATTATTTTGAAATTGACATGATAGTTGCTGTGTAGTTTTTGGGTATGTCATGCTCGCCTAAGTGTCCTGGCAGTGGTGGTGCATGTATCGGGTCGCCTTATTCCCTATAATACGGTTGAGTAGGGCGATGGCTGATATATGCGTCATACCCGTGAACGGGTGCCGTCTGTTGGGACTGGTCAGCTCATAGCTGTTATAGCAATTATTACAAATAAAACTATTTATATTTAAGGCAAATTAAGTTTAGTAGACTGTTCTCACGTAACTCCAAAGGAGCAATGTAAGTTTAATATTTTAAGCCATACCTGCATTTTAAAATAGCAGCCATTTAGTTTCTTGCCGGAGTCTTCCTCATAAGGGTGGGCTACCTTTAAAACTGGCAACTAGAAACGCTCTCATTTTGATTTGATTTGGTTTCTTTTGTAAAGACGCATTACTATATAATTTGTTCAAATATCATGTAAATAAAACTAATGTAATTACTGGCAGATAGAAAAGAGTGGCCATGAGTTTAATTGCCAGGTTCTTCCTTAGGCTCTACCTATTGCGTTGCGAATCTGGCAGTAAATGTAAATGTAGAAGCAATAATCTTGACGTTTATAAGTGTTACTTTGTGACCTACATGAATAAAGATTTTTCACTGTCACTTTCACAATTGTAGTCCTTATGATTATGCAGTGACCGCGGCACTGGTCCGCCATCTTAACTCAGTCAGATTCGGGTTGCACTAGTGAATAGATGTGTGACAATAAACATACTTATACAACCAGTATAGTTGTTTCAATCAGCACTCTCAATTGCATCGCCTAAAAACATAACTTTGTAAAGAGCTACCAATCCCGCATAATCATGTATCTTACAACGGAGGGAACTGTTTATCCTTAATACAGGTTAATAACTGATCTATCAAGGGTAATAGTGCTAATATGCATTTTTAAACCGCATTGTTGCACGCGCGTCCATTGTTTATTGAAGCATACAGTACGTGCCAAAAAAGAAACACAGGAGTTTAAAAAAAATGTATATTTAACAAGGCGTGAATAAAAACAAAGGTAGTTACTCGACTGCGCCTTAAAGCATCCTGTAAATTACTTTCTACACTAACGGCACGCTATGATGGCCGTTCATCTCACATTTTCGTCTCAGGAAAATAATATATTTCAGATTAATATTAATTAAAAATACCCTAAATACAGTATGCTTAAAACAAACATTTTGAAAAGTAACTATAAGGTATTTTATTTTATAAAAAATAAAATGTTTTGCATTATTGTCAAATGTCAAACTACCATCATAGCGTACCGCTAGTATAGTAATTAAAAGACTTCAGTATTCATAAAACTAAATTATTGAAAATGAAAATATTTACCATAGCCAGAATGTGAATGTTTGTCGAGAAGTCTTAAGGCCCGTATTCCAGAACGTTTCTCAATACTCGATCGACGCTTGAGACTAGGTTTTGCCATATAAAATCTACTCTCAAGTGTTTCTTGGGTGTTGATAAACGTTCTGGAATACGGACCTTAGAATCGCTACTTGCACCGCTCGGTGCTCCGCTTTTAAGTGAACATAGTCTTTGATTCTATGAGAAAATTTATGAGCGATACTCAAGCAGATAGACATAGAGATACGACAGTTATTGTAGTAGATTGTCTGTGACTTTTCAGAGCGCAACTGAAGTGTATTGAAAAATTAACAGCGTGTAATAATGTTCCATGTTGTTCCACTTTCGGAAATGTATTTTTGATCACTAGAGACTAATTAAGGCAAATTGCGTACAATTACGATGTTAATCCATATCCATACTAATATATAAAGCTGAAGAGTGTGTTTGTTTGGTTGAATGTGCTAACCTCGGAACTACTGGTCGGATTTGAAAAATATTTTTGTGTTGCATAGACCATTTATCGAGGAAGTGTACTGTGGTAGTGCTAATGTGCTGTGTAATAAACGAGTTAGGAAGAGGGTAGATCGCTACGGTCTACCAACAAACAACTAGCTCGCAGCTCTTCGGTACATCCGTGATCATGGCGCTTGCAATAGTGCCGAAATATCGGAAACTCAATAATTCAATGATACATGGTAAATATCCTGTTAAAAGTATTAATTTGAAGTGTAGTGCTTAACGCTGGAAGTGTTAGTCATCGTACGCCACCGTCGGTTAGAAGGCGGTTGACATCCCCACCATGGTCCCGGAGTACCTTATGGTTACTGCTCGTCCGTTTACTCTCCAACCGACAACCCTTTGAACGGTGACGCAATGTGGGCACGAGTTCCTCCTAATACCCTGAGGTTTGCCTATCTCTTCCTCAAAGAGAGCCCCATCTCTTGAGATATTCTTGCACTCATCAGGAGATACCACAATAAGTAAATGCAGATCTTAGTTTGTATCTAAAGCACAAGACTTCATTAAGACCCGAAATTAGAGTCCCAGCTAAGCAAAGGTTGCCCATGCCTAATCCATAAAATCTGCTCTCGAGAGTAATCTCATATGTATTCAATTATTTCTTAACCTCCATATCTCACCCAATTGTATACCCCACCCTACACGAAAAACTATGGGCTGTATTGAATTAGAGGCAATCATGAACACGCCTAGTTTCATTACTGTACTCGTAAATGAATGTTGATTGGTTACTCAATAAAGTTATTTATATCACCAGAATAGGTTATTGATTTTGTAATATGTATCCTTAAGTAAGTGAGTACTTAATAAACTCTATTTATTTAAAATAATTTACGTAAACGGTAAAAATATCTAACTCCTGTTGCACCCCACACCCAAGCCCGATAGTCAGTTTTCTAATGTTTTGATACACTGTTGCATTTTTGATAGTCTACTAACATTTTGACAGCTAAAAACGTTTCAGCTAAAAGCGTTTCTGGTTCTATTTTATGGCTTGTCAATAGTAGACTCGGGCCCCAGAAGTCTCGGTCCCCAAAAGGAAAAGGTCATAACTACAAAGCACTCAATTTGCCAGAATTGGTTATTCCAAAAACGATAGCAAGTTACACCAGTCCCGCTTCTGTAATCAATAGTCGTCTCGTCGTTGCCTCGGATAATAATTCGATACAGTTTTATTGCTAATATACACTAAGTGATTGGACGATCAAATTATACAACCGGAATATCGATGTTACTGGCGCCTTGTCATTGTTTCCCTGGAAATGATAGTCAATTCAATGCAGAGGGTTTATTAAGTGATTCAGCTGTTCGCTGCAGAAACATAAAGGAGATGATAGAGATACTAAAACAAATAAAATAATAAATACCTAGACAAATGATTTTGATACAAATCTAATTTGTTACTTATTTGTTAGAAGGAACCACAGGCGTACAAGAGGAAGCAGACCAAACATATTCCTTTGCTTATGGAGCAATACTTCATCCTTTTCACTCTTGGCATTTGTTGTGTAAAAATGTCTTTTTTATTTCTGTGTAGCTACATCTAACTCACATAACGGCGCGTAGCCAATTTTTCTACTACAACTAAGCTACAAACTTGTAATGACAACCGCCGCTATCATCTTTAAATTAAGGATTTATGTGTCGAAGTGAAATTATTAAATAAAATTTTTGAAAATGTTACAAAAGTAGACAAAAATATACAAAAGATGTTGTACATAGAGTAATGAAGTTACATTATCATAATCATCAGAAATAACTAAGCTAAGCTACCTATGTGTGTGCAATAGGCTACTCTATGTTTCGCGAACGTTGGGTCTGCATACTGTCTTATATGTCTGTGTAAGAAACCGTGTAGCTCTGCGATCAGTACCATAATTGACTTCCGGATCTCCCACTGGATTTTAAGTTACTTTCATACCTGTGTAAAAATAAGTTAGTTTTGCTTGACTATAAATTTCGGGGGCTCACGAGAGTAAATGTTGAAAGAAAGAAAGAAAAATGTTTAATCCCACATAGACAGAACAAAAGGCATGGGTTCAGCTTACATATGAAGTGAAAAAAGAATAATAGAAAAATAAAAAAAATGTTGCCGAGGCTGTTATTGGTTATAATACCACTATTACCAATTTTAACAATATTACCAACAAGCTGATGCCCGCAGCTTCGTCAGCGTGGTGAAGTTTTCAAATTCAAGATTTCGTACGGAACTCTAAACTAATTGAAAATCTAACATAGCCTATGTTACTCACGAAGAACGTAGCTTTCTATTGGTGAAAGAATTTTTAAAATCGGCCTAGTCGTTTCTGAGAATGAATATGTCAATACAAACAAACTTACAAATATTTTTTCTTTCTAATATTAGTATAGATGGATGGGTGACCACTTTGTGGCATTTACATTTCCGAGCGTTTCCGTGCTTCGGAAGGCACGTTAAGCCGTTGGTCCCGGTTGCCAGTAAAATGGCAGTCGTTAAGCCTGGTTGAAGGCCTTATGGGCGGCTTGAAAATTTCAACAGCAGGTAACCACAACCTGCGTCTGTCTATTTCAACACGGCAATGGGCTCACCACCTATTTCGTGGGACAGGAATCCACACGGTGAAAAGTGGGCATATAATATGCCTCTGCCACCCCTTCGGGGATAAGCCGTGATGGATATTTATTTAGTATAGATATTCTCTTAAATATTCAAAACTCAAAAAGTTAGTAAAACAGCATGCTTACTATGCTCAGTGTTCTGAAATATATATCTATATATATATAAAAATGAAACCCGTATTCCGTTGTCACGACATAGCATGAAAACGGCTTGACCGATTTGAAAAATTCTTTTTGTATTGGATAGCCTATTTATTGAGGAAGGTTCTTAGCTCTATATCATCACGCTACTACACAGGAGAGCGGAGCAGTAATCATAAATGTCAGCAAATCGGGGAAACTTTCATACATATTTGGAAAAGTAATAAGCGACGGGATTAAATGGGTGCCACGGGGTTGGAAGTATGTCACGGACGAAGCCGGGCAGGTCAGCTAGTTTATAATAATAATCATGGATTTTGCGCAGGTATTTTTCGGATGGCGGACGATTGCTGTATTATATTTTCGTAGGTCATTCAGGTACTAAGTTTTCTAAACTTTGTTTAAGAAATAAATATTACACAATGAAAATTACAAATACAGTAGCCACGTGTCAAATAATTTCTACGTTAAATTAACCCGTCCCGCATGCTTCCCGACGCAAAGGTGCCCATGACACAGGCGGCAGTGCCTCTCTGAATAGCAATGGCCATCCTTTGCCTCAGGTACGACCCGGAACGAGGGTCACCATTATTTTGACGCATCTGTCGGCCGATTTCTGATATGAGGCACTTAGCCTCTGATCTCCAACTGCCCAAAGTCTCCACCGCCACCGGCACAAAATTATATTGTGTCTCCATCGTCGCATACTTTACTACTACGGTACTAAGTTATGTTAAAATAGTAATAAATAAACATTTACGCATATAATTTAAAGAGTAATTCAAGTATAAATTAGAATAAATTTCTTAAAATTTTATTTAATAAATTTAAAGTTTTTATCGAATTTTTGCATTTTCTTAGAAGATGTGCTATTGAAGTTTATATTTATTTTACACCATCGGAAAGTAGATATTTAAACAAACAGAAAAAGTTTATATTTATTTTACACCATCGGAAAGTAGATATTTAAACAAACAGAAAGCACAACAACTTTTTGAAAAACGCTGATATTTTGACGAGAAAATTTTCGACTGAAAATTAGGATGCTTTTTCAATATAAAGTCAAATTTAAGGTAAAAAAACTATTATTTCAATTAAAATAAATTACAGTGTATTTAGGACATTAAAAGGTAAGTTTTCACTAAATTTTGTAAAAAGTGATGAAATTTTGTAAAAAATATAATTAAAAAACCAATAAAATGGATTTTTGAATTTTTCACATACATTTTGAGGTTATGTGAAAAAAGTGGAAAAACAAAAGTTGTTCTCTTCTTTACCTACAACTTTGCCGCAAGACTTTTTTTCATCGGACTTGTAGTTTTGCCGGAAATCGAAATAAACCATTTTTTACCTTTAAAAATTCACGAAATTCCTTCCCGACCTCAGATCGACGCAAATTATTTTTCCTTTATTTTTTATAATATTCTCTTCCTTTTCCGATGGGTTTTCTTTGTACTATTTTTTTTTTTGGTTTCAAAAGTTATCGACACTGGTCTAATGAGAGAAACAGACAAATAAAGAGACATTAGTTAAAGAGGGTGGCGCGTAGGCTATTCTTATGCAACAACTTTTGAAGTATTCGCTTCTTAACAACAAAAAACTGAATAAAATCGAAATACTTGTTGCTAAGTTACTTACAACTGAATAATCTACACGCGGGCGAAACTGCTTAAATTGAATACCGGGTATTCCTTTCTTAGTTTTGTTTCAAGGTAGATACGTAATAAATACTTTCACCAAATTTCAGGTAAGTTTGATAGTTTTGACTGTGCGTGGCTTGGATTCTTCTAAAACAGGCGTAGGTACGTAAGAAGATATTACCACAGATAATATAATAAAATTCTATATTACTAACTTTGAAAATGACAATCTTCCGTACAAGCATTTATCCCTTATATACGTCCTTAGGGGTAAAAATTCTCAAAACTCTTTCATAGTGTGCGTTACCCTACGTGTCAAAAGGATCCCCAATGTGAAGTTTGGACTTCATAGCTCCGTTAGCTCCATGAATTTCCTGATTAATCAGTTAGTTAATACAACCTCCGTTTCACCTCCTTTTAGGTAAACTTTTGCGAAACCGCTATACACAAGCCCATTTAGTTGTTACTAGAAACAAGTGAACGTAAATTCATGTTTCTAACTTTGAAAATGACGAACGTCTATACAACCGTTTATCGCTTATTAACGTTCCTAGAGGTAGAATTTCGCAAAATCCTTTCTTAGGGAGCACTACGTGTTAAAAGGAACCCCCATCGCATGGGGGTTCCTTTTAACGTTAGGCTCCGTAGCTTTGTTAGTTTTATAGGCTTCGTGATCAATGAGTCAGTTATTACAACTCATGTTTTACCCCCTTAAGGGTAGAATTTATCAAAATTCCTTAACGGATTTTTTTATGCAGTAGCAGGTATAAGATATTTGGTGTTGCTATGTTTGAAAATGATGAATTTCTCAAATAAACTTTCAACCCTTGTTTACCCCCATAGATAAAATTTTACAAAACCACGAAACACGTGCCTATTTATTTGTAACTAAAAACAGGTGTACATAAATTAATGTTTCTAACTTTGCAAATGACGAACATCCATACAACCGTTTATCGCTTATTTATTTATTTAGGGGTAGAATTTAGCAAAATCCCTGTTTAGGGGATACCTACGTATTAAAAAAAATCTTTATGCGAAGTTTGAGCTTCATTGCTTTAGTAGTTTTAGAGATTTCGTGATCAATGAGTCAGTGAGTGATTTTGCCTATAGATATGGGTTTGATTTGTTTTTGGAACTTGCTGTTAACTATACATATTTGAAAAACATATCTATTACATTATATCCTAAAAGAACTTAAATATCTTTCTTCACGCTGTATCGCCAGATTTCGCGATCCATGCATACTTATATATACAAATATGTCGAGTTTCGATTTTTGACTGCCGAATAAAATAAAGCATGGGTGAAGTAAATGGAACTTCAATTTTTAGAATACATGACAAAATATAATATGCTAAAACAGATTCCGGGAAATAGGTTCATATGCGTTCAAAAGATGGCGTTGTACTCATTTTCTGAATCGCGTTATGGTTTCGTATCAAATAAATAACTTTCCCTGTCTCGATAGACACATGAAAGTTTTATCTTAACATATTCTCAATTGATTTGTAAATTTTTGATAGGGATTAACTGAAGCTTATTCTCTTCTCTTAATTTTATATTCATAAGTCAACAAGGGTGGAGAGTTTGTCTGTTCGGTTGAACGCGCTAATCTCTCTCTGGAACCTGGAACTATTGGTCCCAATTAAAAAAATCATTTTGCATAGCTCATTTCATTATTTAAAGGTATGTTATAGTATATGCTATAATATTAAAGGTGTTATATTAGGGTGAAATTTTCATATTCCTATTACTGAATATATTCATTAAGTCATATTATAATACCATACCTATTACTGGGTATTAGTCAAATAATAGGGTAGCTTTTTTTAATCGCTATTAACATTGTTGTATGAAGTACGTATTTTAATCGATGTGTTGTAACTATTACCACAGAATAAATAATAGTACTATTACCTCAGCTTAAGAGAGAAATCTTACTATTAACGTGACGCCTTTGCAATCCAATATGGCCGCCGCGCCGTTTTTATAAATTTTCATGTTGGGTATCGTACTTATAAGGGGTTTTTTGGTATGCTGAGTACGAATATCGTGTTAATTTTGCAATTCAATATGGCCGCCGCGCCGTGGTTATAAAATATCATGTCGGGTATCATATAAGGGTTTTTTTGGTATGCTGAATACGAATTTTGTGTTAATTGTGCAATCCAACATGGCCGCCACGCCATTTTTAAAAAAAAACATGTTGGGTATCGTGTAAGGGGTTTTTTGGTATGCTGAGTACGAATATCGTGTTAATTGTGCAATCCAATATGGCCGTCGCGCCGTGGTTATAAAATATCATGTTGGGTATCGTATAAGGGGTTTTTTTGGTATGCTGAGTACGAATATCGTGTTAATTTTGCAATCTAAAATGGCCGCCGCGCCGTGGTTATAAAATATCATGTTGGGTATCGTGTAATGGGTTTTTTGGTATGCTGAGGACGAATATCGTGTTAATTGTGCAATCCAATATGGCCACCGCGCCGTGGTTATAAAATATCATGTTGGGTATCGTGTAAGGGGTTTTTTGGTATGCTGAGTACGAATATCGTGTTAATTGTGCAATCCAATATGGCCACTGCGCCGTTTTTGTAAATTTTCATGTTGTGAATCGTATAAGGGGTTATTTGGTATGCTGAATACGAATTTTGTTTTAATTGAGCAGTTTTATCGCATAAGAGTATTATGCTATGCGGAGAAGAAACGTGGGATAATAATCGGCGCGAATGCCATATTGAATTGCAAAATAATCATGAAAGTAGTATCAGTATACTAAGAAACCCCTTATACGATACCTAACATGAAAATTTAAAACAGCGGCCGGGCGGCCATATTTGATTGCAAAATTAACACGAAATTCATACTCAGCATACCAAAAAACCCAATTTACGATACGCAACATTAAACTTTACAATCACGGCGCGGCGGCCATATTCGATTGCATAATTAACACGATATTCGTACTTAGCATACCAAAAACCCCTTATACGATACCTAACATTAAATTTTACAACCACGGCGCGGCGGCCATATTGGATTGCAAAATTAACACCATATTCGTTTTCAGCATACCAAAATACCCCTTATACGATACCCAACATGAAAATTTATAACCACGGCCCTGCGGCCATATTGGATTGCAAAATTACCACGAAATTCGTAGTCAGCATACCAAAAAACCCCTTATACGATACCAAACATGAAAATTTATAAAAATGGCGCGGCTGCCATGTTGGATTGCACAATTAACACAAAATTCTTATTCAGCATACCAAAAAAACCCTTATATGATACCCAACATGATATTTATTAACCACGGTGCGGCGGCCATATTGGATTGCAAAATTACCACGAAATTCGTAGTCAAGCATACCAAAAAACCCCTTATACGATACCCAACTTGAAAATTTATACCAGTGGCGCGGCGGCCATATTTGATTGCAAAATTAACACGAAATTCGTACTTAGCATACCAAAAAACCCCTTATACGATACCCAACAATAAATTTTATATAATTTTACTTGCAACGAGTTCAAAAATCACACTAACTAAACCAATTGTATGCGCCGTTAAGCGACATACAAGAAAAAACTAACTTTAGTTTAATAATCTTGGGTTTATTCAACTCAAAACAAGTTGGCGTTTACAATAGACTAAGTTTACTATAAATTAGGTTAAACTTTTACTTTTAGTACGCTTGTAGTGCGATATTCGTTTATATATTTATTATTGCGTCTCAACCGCGCAAAGGATTCTTGGTAATGGCCGCCGCACGACGCTCCCACGCCGGTGGCGCGATGATAGCGGTGGTTTGTGATTGGCTGCTGCTGATGAGGTGATATCGACGTCGCTCCATTGGTCGAGCGTGGCGTAGACATCCTCCGGCCGTTGAAAGCTCGTCCAGCTTTCAACCCAGTTACTCATCTGTAGTCGGCAGTAGACATAGGCGGTTGATAGCTCGCCGACAGATGCCTTTAGCAGTAGTGACATCGGCGACTCTGGGTACTCCGTCTGAGCCAGGATATAATTTGCAAACTCTGCCCATGCGCCAGCATAGAGGAGGCGTCTCTTCTTTGATTAAGATGAGGTGATATCGACGTCGCTCCATTGGTCGAGCGTGGCGTAGACATCCTCCGGCCGTTGAAAGCTCGTCCAGCTTTCAACCCAGTTACTCATCTGTAGTCGGCAGTAGACATAGGCGGTTGATAGCTCGCCGACAGATGCCTTTAGCAGTAGTGACATCGGCGACTCTGGGTACTCCGTCTGAGCCAGGATATAATTTGCAAACTCTGCCCATGCGCCAGCATAGAGGAGGCGTCTCTTCTTTGATTAAGAATAGGTCATCGATCTTGAGATCGCGACATTTGACACGCCACTTAGTGCGTTGTTGGAGCTCGGCGACGTACTCAGAAGCCCACCGTTTCCAAAAGTGTTGCCTTGCTTGCTCAAGTCGCTGGTAGCGGTCGAGACGGTGCACGTTGAGGTCGATGAGGCTCGACGTCGGCAGCGCCGTCGCGGACCTACCAAGTAAGAAGTGAGCCGGGGTGAGAGTCTGGAAATCGTTGGGTAAGGGGCTTAGGGGAGATAAAGGTCGACTGTTTAGGATGGCTTCTATCTGAGCGAACACAGTGGCCAGCTCTTCGAATGTGAGGTGAGATTGACCTAACACTATGTAGGTGAGCCTTGGCTGACTTGACTCCGGCCTCCGCCAACCCGTTAAACAGAGGAGCGTACGCAGGGGAAAAGCGGAACTCAATGCCCCGGCGAGCCGCAAAATCCTCAATAAAATTAAAATTTGCTTTTAAAAAATTGCCGATTTCCTTAGTAGCTCCAACGAAATTACAACCATTATCGCTATAAATGACGCTAGGCATACCTCTGCGAGCTATAAATCTATTTAGGGTTTGTATATAAGCATCCTTAGTAAGGTCACTCACAGCCTCAAGGTGAATGCATTTATATCGCATACACACAAAGATACAAAGATAACATTTGGTTATTTTGCAACCTCTGCCCTTGCGGTCAGTTATTAAAAAGGGACCTGCAAAGTCAGTGGCAACACTACAAAAGGGGAAATCAGTTTCGACCCGTTCCACGGGTAAGTTACCCATTATATTAGACATACTCTGACCTTTGACCCTGGTGCATACCACGCATTTTCTTACCACACTGCGAGCCAGCTTCCTTCCTCCTAAAGGCCAGTAATGTTCCCGAATAGAGGCTAAGAGGAGTTGGGGACCTGCATGAAATAGACGTAAGTGTTCGCTATGGAAAATTAGCTTATTAAGATTATGGTCCGTCTTTAGAACGATGGAATGTTTTTTGTCATAGTTATAGGATGAGTTAATTAAGCGACCTCCCACTCGTAGAGTGCCCAAGTCATCAAGAAAGGGGTTTAGAGATAAAAGAAGACTTTTAGATTTAAGTGGCAGATTAGACTTTAATAAATTAATTTCCTTTGAAAATGAGTGATTTTGAGCTACTTGTATAAGATAGGTAAGTGCATCATTGAGCTCTTGAACTTTCAAGTTACCACTACGTTTGTTCTGTTGATTTCTACAAAAATATCCATCACGCCTTATCCCCGAAGGGGTGGCAGAGGCATATTATATGCCCACTTTTCACCGTGTGGATTCCTGTCCCACGTAATAGGTGGTGAGCCCATTGCCGTGTTGAAATAGACAGACGCAGGTTGTGGCTACCTGCTGTTGAAATTTTCAAGCCACCCATAAGGCCTTCAACCAAGCTTAACGACTGCCATTTTACTGGCAACCGGGACCAACGGCTTAACGTGCCTTCCGAAGCACGGAAACGCTCGCAAATGTAAATGCCACAAAGTGGTCACCCATCCGACGACCAGCCATAGTGAAAGTTGCGTAACTCAGTGATCGTTTACAGAACACTGAGACCGCGGGGCCACGAGCGCTTCAACAGTTATGTACAAACCTTAAAACCATAGCGTATGTTCGCTGTAACAAACTTAATTTGGAAAATCTATCAAAATTAGGAATGGGTGAGACTTCTGAACACGTTGTTACAGACATCACCTTTAAATCGGGTAATTCGACAGCCTGACTGGAGAATGCGGGCCAGGCTGACTCAGGCTGTTTGAGAAACGAGGGCCCGAGCCACCACAGATCTAAGTTAGGGACATCTGAAGGATTTACGCCTCTCGAGGCAAGATCGGCAGGATTTTCGGCTGTAGGGACGTGGCGCCACTCAGCGGTCGCTGTGAGCTCGTTTATTGCAGCAACTCTGTTGGCAACGAAACTTTTAGTTTTCTTTGGTGTCCTAAGCCAACCCAAAACCACGTTCGAGTCTGTCCAATAAATGGCTCGCTTTATGTTGCAAGTTAGAGCCTTACTGACGGCGTGAGCCAGCTCTGCACCTAGAAGAGCTCCACAGAGTTCTAATCTAGGAATAGTGCAAGCCTTGATAGGAGCCACGCGTGCCTTGGCGCACAGTAAACGAACCAATGTGTTTCTCTCTTCATCTATGGACCGCAAGTAAATGCAGCTACCATAGGCCTGCTGTGAAGCATCACAAAAACAGTGAAGTTCTATATGAATTGGATTAAAAATAAGAGCACATCTTGGGATTTGTAAAGACTGTAAATATTCAATTTGATTAATAAATTTATTCCAAACATTCTGGACGTCGAGGGGAACCTGTCTGTCCCACTCCAACCCTTTCATCCACAGAGACTGTAGGAGGATTTTAGCTTTAATTGTACATATTGAAATTAGCCCAAGAGGGTCAAATATCTTAAAGGTAGTGGATAAAATAGCCCTTTTGGTGCAAGTAGCATTAGGAGCATAATTGATAGGAAAATGTATTTCGTCCAACACAGGAGACCAGCCTACAACTAAAGTGCTAGTGGCATTGCTAATAATTAATTTAGAGTCTTCACTACAACTATTAGAAGTGTGCGTTAGGAAGTTAGGCAAATTGGATCTATATTTCCTGAGGGGAAAGCAACCTTTGGCTAACTCTGTGGCTACAGAGCGTTGAATGTACCGCCGTTCATCTTTTGAGTCACTGCCAGTGAGTAAATCATCACAATAGAAATCCCTTTGTATGATTTCTTTAATTTTTGAGTTTTTACACTCTTCACCAAGCTGCCAAATGCATCTAGTGGTCAGAAAGCTTGCACTAGCGAAACCATAGGTAACGGTGTTTAGTCTTAAGGTGCGTATAGGCTCCTTATCACTGTCGCGCCACAGAATTAGTTGTAGGTTACGATCAGACTCGCGCACATTTACTTGTCTAAACATTTTTTCAATGTGTCCTGATAAGACATATTTATACTGTCGGAAACGCAGTAGAATATTAAATAGTGAATCTTAGATAGTTGGGCCTACCAATTGGAGCTGATTAATCGATAAGCCTGACGAAGAGGGCTCAGAGGCATTGAAGACTACCCTGAGTTTAGTGGACTCACTGCTTTCCTTGATAACAGGATGGTGAGGAAGAAAGTAAGAATTAGGTGGCCTAGGATCCGTAGATTCGGAAAGATGGCCCTAATCGGAATACTCCTGAATAAATTTAGAGTATAGATTTTTGAGCTCTGGCTTTTTCTTGAAGCGAGCTTCTAGACTAAAAAGCCTCTTCTTGGCTGTGTAGTAAGATTCTCCTAGACAATCTGGGTTGTCTCTTAAAGGGAGACATACACAAAAACGGCCATCGTTTTCACGAATGGTATTAGTGATGAAGTGCCTTTCACAAGCATTGTCTTCATCAGAATAGGGTTGACCTTTAGGAACATTTTCTATTTCCCAAAATTTTATCAGCTGATTGTCTATACTAGACTGTTCATGATCTATTGAAAGATTACATATAGTTGATTTATTAGTTGAGTTTGAGTTTGAAATAGGTATGTGACCTGTGACGAGCCAACCGAGTTTAGAGCTCCTTAATTTAGTGGCACTCGACCCAAGGGAGTGGTGTTTGTTACCAATTAGATCCCAAAACAAGTCGGCATCTATGAGCATATCAATAGGGGAAGGTACGTTAAAAGAAGCGCTCGTGGCCCCGCGGTCTCAGTGTTCTGTAAACGATCACTGAGTTACGCAACTTTCACTATGGCTGGTCCTCGGATGGGTGACCACTTTGTGACATTTACATTTGCGAGCGTTTCCGTGCTTCCGAAGGCACGTTAAGCCGTTGGTCCCGGTTGCTAGTAAAATGGCAGTCGTTAAGCCTGGTTGAATGCCTTATAAACGGCTTGAAAAATTTCAACAGCAGGTAGCCACAACCTGCGTCTGTCTAGTTCAACACGGCAATGGGCTCACCACCTATTACGTGGGACAGGAATCCATACGGTGAAAAGTGGGCATATAAAATGCCTCTGCCACCCCTTCGGGGATAAGGCGTGATGGATATTTATTTATTTTATTTACGTTAAAGCTGGGGTCTGCTAGCTTAAACTCAGTTAGGTTAAGATGGCTAACATCAAAGGAAACTTTAGGTATATTATTGGTTATACTTTGTAAAACTAGGCAACACATTGACACTTGGAAAGTGCTAGTGTTGGAGAATAATTTAAGAGCGCAGCGTTCTGTGCTCAAATTTATAGGGTTATCACCTATTCCAACAATACCAACATTTGATGGCTGAGGAGTCAAGTTGAGTCGCCTCTTGCCTATTTAGCTTCGATCACTTCGATTCGCACTGTTCGCTTCCTCAAAGGAGACTGTCCTGTAGCCGCGAGCTCGGCCCTTTATATACGCCTAGTAATGTTCTGGAATATTCGGGAGAATTCGTTCGGTACCTACAATCGGGTACATCTCTAGAATGTTCCACACGATACTAGTTGCTCCTTCGGTATGTGCCGCAAGGTTCTCGACCTATTGCTGTCCCTTCTGGTGCTATATCTGTCACATAGTTCTAGAATGTTCTTAGTGTAGCTATTTCTTTCTAATACTGCTATCCTTGTCACACTTTCATGAAATTACGCTATATACTGAAGTGGGCTTCAAAGGCCCATAAGGGGTCCTGAAAACGCCTGAAAAGGGGTTTTCAGGTTATGATGTCATGTGATAGGGGGTGGCCTGAAACGAACTGAAAACATCTTTCAGGCGCCTGAAAACAACGCCAACTGGGGTGAAATTTGGATAATTTTGGTATTTGATAGAGCCTCCTCGGAAACGGCCTGAAACCGCTTTTCAGCCTGCTGAAAACGTTCCCAAGGCCCAGAAAATTACGTTTAAAGTTGTTCCGCCGGCGTAACAGTATTAGTGTAAATAAAAATATTCGATAATAATTATGTATATCACAGGTAATTCCAAATACATTACGGAATCAAACGCTTTATGAAACACGAATCGTATTGTTGTCTTTTTCACTCACGTGGCCTCGACACGTTGCTATGCAACAAACTAATATCTGGTAACGTATTATATGAAATTCGTTTACCTATTATGAATACACGTGGCTTGTATTATAATATTTATACCTATTAAGAATATATTCGTTACATCGCTACTATATATCATTACGCTACTACCCGAGAGAGCGGAGCTCTGAGCAGTAACCATAAATGTTAACGAACGAATCAACTGCCTCTTAATGTTTGATAAAAGTAATTTCCTTAAATCTGCTAGTCGGGTAGCGAACAGTATAAGGTTTTTTAATTAGTGCATTATTAGAAACCTTAATCAATTTTTTTGGGCCATTCAATGCTATTTCAGATGGAGATTAAAACAGTGGTAGACTTTCTGATTTCCCCGTGATATAAGATCGAATGGCACTAAAACTTTTTTTGGTGTTTTAACATTTCTTCTTTGCTAATAGTAACTTGTATAAACATATTTATAACGCAGAATATTCAGTTATTAAGGCTTGGTATTCCTGCCGAGTCCACGATTTTGAGTTTTTTAAAACAATGCGAATCGTAGTAAAAAGGGTTTTTGATTCTGAAAAAAATATATATAGTAAGGATTATTAATAGTTAAGGATTTAATCTAGTCAAAATGGCTTTCTGTTACAAAATCTAATAAACTTCACTTGATAGAAAAACATTCCAAAGTTGCCCCCTTTCGAAATTTTTTTTCAATGCCAAATCTAAACTACAAATAATTTTCATGAAATTTTTATACCCAACTATAGCTACTAAATATTTATAGACATAATGGCTTACTTTGACTATATACAGTGATTTTTATAGTACAAATGTTTAAATAATACCAGATCCGCACCGCTGACGCCTGATCAGTCGCGCGCTGGCGCTTACTGAGGTAGGATCTGTGTCAGGTTTTTTCGTTGCGTTCCCCTTGTTATTTCTTCGCAATGGCACAGTATATTTTTCAGTTCAGTATATTTGACTGCCTCTGTGGCGCGGTGGGAGTGCATCCGACTGCTACGCAAGAGGTCGTGGGTTCGATTCCCACCCAGGTTAAAACTTTGTGTGATGAGCACGATGGTTTATTCTGTGTCTGGGTGTTATTTATCTATAATATGTATTTATTTAGAAATATATAAGTATGTTTATCAGTTATCTAGATCCCATAACACAAGCTAATATTAGCTTACTTTGGGCTAGATGACGCTGTGTGACAAGTGTCCCACAATATTTATCAGAGCAGTAAGCATTCCATCATCATCCGAGCGTCTGCCCCAGCTGCATCTCGCAACCCCCGGAGTTCGCTTTGTGTAGTGTATATAAGAGTTTTAATATAAAATGAGCTACGTACACTTCACAGAAGCGTTAGAATTATCCCTGTAAGTAGTATAAAATTGAACCCGTTACCCACAGGTTAGAAGGCAGTTATATAATTAACTGAGCCAGTGGGCTGTTCAATGTATGTTTACCTATTTTTCCGCTAACTATTGACGAATTTCAATTTTTTTTGTGTAATGTATACTTTCAATTTCGTTCTAAACAAATTTTATCAATAGATTCTGAAGCTTTAACATACCAACTGCCACTGGCTGAAGTAATCAGTGCAGTAGTTATATTTAAGCTTCGCTTCGCATAAATTATTTAAATTGTATCCAAGACCTTTGTAAATAAATTTATTAGCCACGAATTTATCCCCGAAGGTGTGGCAGAGGCATATTGTGGTGAGCCCAATGCCTGTGTTCAAATGGACAGGCTCAGATTGTGACGACTCGCTGTTGTAATTTTTAGGTCGCTAAAAGGGTATTCACTTGACTTAACGAGTGCCGATTGCAACGTTACTAGCAACCAGGACAAACAGCCTAACGTGTCCTTCGTATCTAGTATCGTAAATGAAAATGCTACAAAGCGGTCATCCATCCAAAGTCCGAGAGAGTTTCTTAAACCAGTGATCTTTTAAACTGAGTTAGTGGGGTACCAGCGCTATTATATTTATATTTTTACTTTATGTTAGTAGCCTTGAAAAATGTATAACATTTCATGTAACTAATAATTAATAATCCCTACACTTTAACCCGAAGGTTTTCTACGCTTTAGTGGATCTGGAAAAAGCATTCGATAACGTTGTGAGAGAAACTCTGTGGTACTCCTCCGTGTGGCCTGGCTGGCCGTCCACACCATCTCCGGCCAGGATATGGTGTGGACGGCCAGCTGCTGCGGGCGATACAGTCACTTTATACGGATTGTAAAGCTTGCGTGCTACCAAGGGGGATGTTTACCTGGCGCCTCTTTTTGACGTCTGTTCGGGAGTCAAACGGGGTTGTGTTATGTCCGCCTTGGTTGTGTTTTTCATAGTGTATCTAATAGTTGGCTGCAAATGTTAAAAGATTATGATGTGTTGTAAAATTGGAAACTTTGCAGTACATTGTCTGTGGTACGCTGATGATGCGGTAGTGATGGTCTCATCAGTAGCCGAGCTTCAGGCATTAGTCACTAATAGGAAAGTAGAAGTCTTCGCTGCATGTTAAACTAAGAATCGGCTATTTGCAAGAGAAAAAGTAGGAAATTATAGCAAGATTTGGGTAAACCGGAAAGGTTTAGAGCAATTAAATGAAATTATAAACTTAGGGAGAATGTTTAGCACGAACAGAAGATGTGTTTTGAAGTACGAGTACAACGGTGACTAGCTGCCTGAGACAGGGACATAACATTATGATTTTTTGATTATAATATTATTTAATAAAAAAAGATGAGTATAATTAGTACTGGAAATTTTATTTATTACTTGTACATAAAGCATAAAATTGCTATTAAAGACACTAATAACTTATAATTATTCTAACTAAAACTAAAAAAAAATTAACCCATTAAAAAAGAAATGTTAATAAATAATAGAGTGAAAAAACTATTATAATAAGTACAATATCAACTCAAAAAATATTTACAATATCAAATTAAAAAAACCCGGCCCTGACCGCTCCCGGCCCAAAGGTGCCCATAATACTAGCCGCGTTTCCACGTTGAATAGCTATTAGCCAACCTTTGCACCAGGAATGATCTTGAGCGGGAGTCACCTGTTTTCTCCCTTATTCTGCGTCCTAATTCCCCAATTAAAATTTTGACCTCGGATCCCCAGCATCCCATGGTTTCCACGGCAATGGGCACAAACAAATACCTAGCCTCCATCTCGACATTTTTCTTCTTTTTGTTCTCCTCTGCTTGTTTCGCCGCTGCTGAAGCTGAGTTCATGGTGTGGCCTAGGTGACTAGCGGCAACGGTGTTAACGCACGTGGCGTCCCACACCAGGCACTTGCCATTCCTCCGAGGCACCAAGGTCAGACCGTCGGGCCTCTTACCATCAGATCTACAGAGAACTGGTGGCTCAAGGACGCAAGGGACACCCGCCAAGACAAAAGCTCTCCGAACAATGTCGTTGCGGGCATGGTGACGCGGAAACCTCCCCTTGCAACGATGACAACTCAGAGCGTGATGGCCATCGGCCCCCACCATGGAACCGCAGGTGCATTTGTGGGGTTCACACACCTTACAGCCCAAGCGAAGAGCAACCGCCACACGCAGAGAGTCATCATCTAACAAAGTGCCCAGGTGAGGCGATGGAAGAGCGTGCAGCCATGCCCCAGACTCTGGCTGTGACACAGCAAGAAGTCTGGCCCTATCCTCATCAACGGCACAGTCCAACAACATTCCCCGAACCTATCTCATCCCATGCTCGCTGACTGTACGGTGCCTCAGGTTTTATTGCTCCCACGCCCAGAGAGGACCAGGCCTCCAGGGCATCCGACACAAAGGATATGCCATCCACGCCACCAGTTAATCGGAGTATGTTAGTGACAAGAGTTGAAAGAGAATGTTATTAAATATATCATCATTAACTCTTACAAATATTATAAACGCGAAAGTTTGTAAGTATGAATGTTTGATGATACTTACATATAAAAACTACTGAATGGAATTTAAATAAACTTTACAATAATATAGCTTATCTATCAGAATAACACATAGGCTACTTTTTATCCCGGGAACAAGTTCCTTTAGATAACGGGAACGAGAAAACATCATCACGCGGGCGTAGTCGCGGGCGTCAACTAGTATATTATAAACTTATAATAAAATCCAACACAATAACAAAGATGTTCCATTTCGATTGCTGCTGCCAATCATTTCTACTGTGGCGTGCCAGCGGAAAATACATCGTCAATCTATCTTGGCGGGGGCTGAGGAAGCGTTTTGGTGTCTACGCGACTAGGCCTACCTGCCCTTAAATAGAACCACATAAGAAGCACTTGGTTTAGACACATCCAACGAATGATTGAAAAATGATTGACGAAGAATATATATTGTGGTAGAAGGAGACAGAGTAGGCACTTACAAATTGCCGAGACCACGTGAGCAGACTGCTCAAAAACTGAAGGATCAAAAGTATTCGGATCCCCAGACGTGCATGTATGAAGCTATTAATGAAACTGCAGGAAGCGAAAGGAGTATGCATGAATCGCAAAGCCTGACGATTTTTCTTCTCTCACTACCCCGTCAGGCAATTCGCGTGAAGGTAGTTAGTTAAAAAGCATTAGCTTACAAATAAAAAATAAGATCTATATTGGTAAATACACAAAAAAAACATCCTCCTTTGTTCAAACGTTTAAAATATGCTAGCGATATCAATGATGTATGACATATTAGAAAATATAAAGTATGACAACTGTTTGACTGTTTGACAAGGGTCTAAATAAGATGTGACAAAGGGTCTCTGTGTCCGACATATTCAAAAATCTCCAAAAGTACCCACTTGATGATTCTCCAATATCTCATATTATACCTAGTACCTACTTGAGAGTACAAATGAGTTCTTTATGATAGCTTTGGGTTTCAAAATGAACATACATATATATACAATATACATATGGTCAAGCTTTTATCCCCGAAGAGGTAGGCAGAGGCATACACACGCCCACATTTCAACGTATGCATTTTTGTACCACGTAACAGGTGGTGAGCCCACTTTCGTGTTGAAATAGACAGGCGCAGGCTGTTACTATCTGTTGTTGAAATTTGTCAAGCCGCCCGTCAGGCCTTCAACTGGGCTCAACGAATACCATGTTACTGGCAACCGGGACCAACGGCTTAACGTGCCTTCTGAAGCACGGACACGTTCTTAAGTAGAAATGGAATAATGGATGTTTGTTATTTAATGCACTCGTGGCCCCGCTGACTTAGTGTTCTGTAAACGATCACTGCGTTAAGCAACATTCGCTATAGGTGGTCCTTGGATGGGTAACTACTTTGTGGAATTTTGCAATTGCGAGCGATTCCGTGCTTCGGATGGCACGTTAAACCTTTGGTCCCGGTTGCCAGTAAAATGGCAGTAGTTAAGCCTGGTTGAATGCCTGGGGGGCTTGAAAAATTTGGACAGCAGGTCGCCACAGCCTGCGCCTGTCCATTTAATCACAGCTTCACGTGGGACTAAAATGCATACGGTGAAATGTGGGCGTACAGGATGCGTCTGCCTACCCCTTCGGGGATAAAGGCGTGACAATATGTATGTTTGTTATTTAAATGAGATTTGAATATACTTCATAATTATAACATTAAAACAAATATATTATCCTCGTTTAATTCAGAATTTTCGTTTAAGACTGTAATCGCCTAGGGATCAAGCTAATTATAACTTTTTAGCACAGCCTTTCCTATTAAAGGGATAACACCTGGCTCAAAGTAAATATAAAAAGGGATTTCAGTTTGTTAACGGTCCTTCCTTTAATATCGTTTAAAATATGTATTAATTTATTTATCTATCACGCCTTATCCCCGAAGGGGTAGCACAGGCATACATATTGTATGACCACTTTTCACCAAGTGTATTCCTGTCCTACGTAATTGCCCCTTGCCGTGTTGAAATGGACAGGCGACCTGCTGTTGAAATTTTTCAAACCGCCTAAAAGGTCTTCAACTGAGCTTAACGATTGCCATGTTACTGGCAACCGGGAACAACGGCTTAACGTGCCTTTCGAAGCACGCTCGCAAATGTAAATACCACAAAGTGGTTAACCCATCCAAAGACCAGCCATAGCGAAAGTTGCTTAACGCAGTGATCGTTTACAGAACACTGAATCCGCGGGGCCACGAGCGCTTGAATAAAACAAAGATACATATACAATGTATTTATGTAATTGATTATAGCACACACCAAATACGATGTCAATTTTCCATGGTTCGAATCGGGTTTACAAAATCATTTACACAACTAAATAAAGTAGGTTAATTATTACAATTTTGGGTAAGGTATAATTTGTAGTATTCACAATCCACATTCATCCAACTGTATCCTTAATATTTCATCTTTGTAAATATGAAAGCAACAAACACTAACAACATAAAGTAGTAGTTTATATTAACATAAATACTTATATATTTTTATACATTTATCTACATTTTACCATAACATTTATATAAATTTACAAATACGTTACAAATAGATTTTTATTTATGTCTATACACAATAAAAGCACATTTATTAATAAATTTACGCTCATAATGTATAAAATTAATTATGTTCATAATTTTATAGGTATTTTTTCGAAATGGGGGCTCACCATTTAAGGCTGTGCGATCAGCTAATCTATCGAAATTATTTTTTTTTGCATTTAATATAAACTAAGATGAGGTCACCGCACAGCCACGAAAAAGTACAGAAAAATTAATATTTTATTTATATTTAATACAACAGTTAGCTATAACTATATATGTTTACAGTTTGATACACATATTTATGTTTGTATAAACTCTTAAAAAGTACTTGAATTTTCTACAAATTATTACACTAGGTTTATATACTTAACTTAATTCGTAGAAAATAATCTTATTCGTTTACATTTATCGAATTAAAAAGTTTACTTAATTGTAATTTATGTACACAAATTGTAAATAAATACCATGTAATTTTGTAATTTGTATATCGTTCGTAATACAAATTTGAAAAGTTAATTGATATGTTCGAACTGTAATAGACAACAAAATAAATTATTCAAAAAACACTAAGTCTAATTACAAAAGATTTAATTACAAACATTTTAAAGAACTGTTTCATTTGTGCAAGTCCTAGGTCCGTTTACTAATGAATATCTACTAGAACCGCCGTTTTTCCTACTAGTTACCGCACCCCTAATGAATAACTCCTTAAAAGTTTCCCTAAACTGCCTAGACATGCCGCAGTAAATGGCAAAATTTATTGGATAGGATACTAGTATAAAGAAATTGGTTATTAAAATCATTATATTTGCGATGTAATAATCTAAGATTTCTACTAAAGAGCTCGAAATAATATGGAGCATTGTAACAACGGCTACAGGTATTTCCACCAAAAGGAAAACAGTTACTACAACAATAAGCATTAGCGTTGTACAGTTAGAGTCTCTAAGCTTCCTGCATTCAGATTTTCTATTTTCTTTGAAGAGTTTCTGCCTGTTAATCTGCGCAGTTCGCATGGCTCTGAATAGCAGAACGTTTAAGACTACAAGAGAAGTGCATGGGATGAGATGTACGAATAGAACCCTGAAGCCGTAGTACGAGATAAAGTAGACGTCGACAGATATCGCATGCACCCAGGGAGCTAGTTCAATCTGAAATAAAGATGAACATAGGTTAAATAGTGAGAAATTAATTTGTCCTGTTTTGCCCTACAGAGTTTCATCCCACAAAAAAATCCTGTTTCAACCAAAATTAATTCCTGTTTCGTCTCGAAAATAAAATTAATGATTAATTGAATATCTTGTTTTGTCCCAGGGTCATTATTCAACAGTCACTTAATGCCAGAAATATATAAATACAAAAGGAGATCCTCTTTACCCAGCTATTTTGGATCAACTGTTAAAGGCATAATACGTTTGCATAGTCATATAATTACATATTGTCACGCCTTGTTCCCCGAAGGGGTAGGCAGAGGCATGTTAAACGCTTTAAACTTAAACGCCTCGAACTTTGTCCCACGTAACAGGTGGAGAGTCCATTGCCATGTTGAAATGGAAAGGTTCAGGCTGTGGCGACCCGCTGTTGAAATTTTTAAGCCGCCCATAAGGCCTTCAACTTGGCTTAACGACTGCCATTTTATTGACAACCGGGACCAACGGCTTAACGTGCCTTCTGAAGCACGGAACTGGGGTGGCTCTAAAGGCCCGAATAAATTTAATAAAATAAAATGTGTCTATTTAAGTTGTTAAATTTGGAAGAAATTTTGAATCCGTTGCCTTTTTAGTGAAGTGGTAACAAAAAGGCTAAAAGGTCTAATGTGCTAGACACTAATTAGCACGACCAATTAAAGTCACACAATTCATAATTATATCCAGGAGGGATACCACATAAATATAGTTAAGGTTAAATTGGGTTTCTTTTTATGTTGTTACGTTGAATCCTCCTGGATTCGAAGCCTACTTCCTACCGACTAAAACCACAAGGTGACCCAGTCTGTGACTTTTTAGACAGGCTGAGATACTGTATCACAATCTCCAGGACAATATCGTGTAATTCTTCAGCTTTATATATTTTTTAGAACTTGATCTGCAAACCGGTATTAATGACGGGTTTTACAACAAATTATTAAATAACCTTAAAATATGAAAATTTAAAATATATTAATATAAGGAGTCCCTTTAGGCAAGGTTCCGAAGATCGTGTAATTAATTTAAGAGCTCCTTTCATTTTATTTAATTAATTTATCTGACTCTACTAAGTAACTTATATAAAATTGTCTAAAACAGGAGTTGTTGTTTTAAGTTGGGACGAAACAAGAAATTTTTGGAATGCGAAATGAAAACTTGGGACGAAACAGGAACAAATCGAGAAATTGTATGTTTTTAGGGTTCCGTATCTCAAAAGTAAAAAACAGAAAAATAGAAAAGATCGTTGCATATATGTATATGTGATACAAAAAGAGGATTGTTGTCCGTCCGTACGTATCAAATTTTTAGTGTACTTGTCGCTACTAGGGTTGCTAAGTTTAAATTAGGAGAAATGTTTTTTAACATCATAATAAAAATGATTGATTGTGCTTTAATTGCTAGTTAACGAAAAGTATCCCAGAAAAGTGAGGAGCAATTGGGAATACATTGAGAAGAATAAAAACAAAAATTCTTCAGAGACAAGTACATAGATAAACAAGTAAGTTTTACTTAATAAAATTTCATTCTCACTCATAATCGTATTTTCACAGTTGCTTCCAAGTCTTACCACCATTTTGAAGCCTGGTGTCCACTAGTATTAGGTATTAAGTAGTACAAGCAGATATCGTTTGGGTTTTTGATTTTCGGCATTGAAGGGAAAGACTGTCGTCTTACCCCGTTGTCTTGCCTTTTTCGGAAGTCAGCAGGTGCACCGCTAGCAGCTGAAGTCGTTTAAACCCGGAGATCTTAAAAATCTCTTTTTATCTCACTGTCGCATTCAAACTGAAGCTAGGGGTCTGTCTTTGAATGGCACTTCTACTATAGGCAACTAATATTTGACTATTTTTTGACTACCTCGGTGGCGCAGTAGTAATGTATGTGACTGCCACGCTTGAGGTTTCGATTCCCGGGTCACAACAAATTTTGTGTGATCCACATATGTGTGTTTCGGATTTTGGGTTTTTCCTATGCATAAAATGTATGTATTTAGAAATACATAAGTATGTTTATCAGTTATCTAGATCCCATAACACAAGCTTATATTAACTTACTTTGGGCTAGATGGCGCTGTTTTTACGCAAAGTCTCGTTTTTGTTTTAATTAGTATTTGAATTTTTCTTTAACTATTTTGGACGCAACTGCCGCCTAATTCCTGACCTGTTATGGATGCTTAGGTTAGCCCCGCCTTTTAACCAGCAGTTGCATCACTAATCTGAAAATTTGAGGCTAGAGCCCCAAAAATCTTGAAACCACCCTTCAAATGCATATTTCCAAATACCTTGCAAACTTCTTCGATGTGCCCCCTCCAGAAAGTAGTTTGAGGCACGTAGCATCGGTCGAAGAAACGCGGCAGCTGATGCAGGAAGGCTGCTATGCCGATATAGAGAAGACACTTCATAACTCGAGGCATTGTGCACCTGTAGAAAACAAAAGTAACCATAAATAGTAGTTCATTCTTTTTAATGGTGCCATCTAGCTCAAAGTAAGCTAGTAGTATAAGATCGAGCCAAATGATCATCATACATACATACATACATACATACATATTGTCACGCCTTTATCCCCGAAGGGGTAGGCAGAGGCATATTTAACGCCCACGTTTCACCGTATGCATTTATGTCCCACGTAACAGGTGGTGAGTCCATTGCCGTGTTGAAATGGACAGGCGCAGGCTGCATCGACCTGCTGTTGATATTTTTTAAGCCGCCCATAGGGCCTCCAACTTGGCTTAATGACTGCCATTTTATTGGCAACCGGGACCAACGGCTTAACGTGCCTTCCGAATAATGATAATCATACTTATATATTTCTAAATGCATACATAGTAAACACCCAAACTCCGAAACCAACATTTGTGAATCACTTTGTGTGATCTCGGTTTCGAATCCCGGGTTGGAACAAATAACAAATATTTGTTATTTGTTCCAACCCAGGATTCGAAACCGAGACCTCAGCGTGGAATTAGCGCGATACATCACGGTGCCAGTCAGCACAATTTTATGACGATGTGTGTTTTAAATATTTTTATCACAGTTTATACTCCCACAAGAAACCAACAGGTAACTAAAATTTATGTAACTATTTATCGGCTTCGACCCTCCGTTAGGACAACTTTTTTGCAAAAATGTTTAGCAAATGAAAATTGGGCATCGGGGCTTTAGCAAGTTGGACAAACAAGGAAACGGGGCTTGCTCAAAGTAGTCACCGTAGCCTACGGGTGTCTAGCCGAAAGTAAGCTAATATAAGTTTCTGTTACGGGATCTAGACGACTGATAAACATACATATATATTTCTAAATACATACATATTATATGTAGGAAACACCCAAACTCCGAAACAAACATTTGTGGATCGCAAAAATATTTTTTCCGACCCGGGAATCGAACCCTGGACCTGAGACGCGGCAATGGCATCCACTACCACTGCGCCACCGAGGCTATTCCCAGTTGCTTACTAACCATACCTGAATGTGAAGACCGGGGTCCACTTTATTTGGTTTTGATATTTGGCATTGTCTTGGCCCACTGGCGTCTGAAGTCCCATCACCGTAAAGGCAACTATGTACCTAACCTAGGTACTTATGAAGATATTGAAGATTTTATGTGATGTTGTATGTGTATTGTATATCCACTGCAACATTCGCTCAACGTTCGCGCTGCCAGAGCAGCCTATTTTTCGTAATTAACCTATGACCTAATTAACTAAAATCGTGATATCTTGGAAACTAAAATACGAGTATCTAGACAAAAAATTTAAACTACTGAAAAATCGTAAAATATATAAAGATAAAACTTATAGCTATTATAATTTGGAATTTTAATCATAATTAACTGATATATTGGTATTAACACGAAAAAGTAGGTTAAAAAATAAATAAATGTTATTTTTCAGAAATTTGCCACATACACGAAAACTAATATAAAACACTATTATTTTTTTCACATAATCAAATTCCTGGAATTATAAAGATTAAAACGATATGTGACACTAATAACTTATAATTATTCTAACTAAAACTTAACTTAATATAAACAAAAGAATAAATCACTAAAACATGAAAAATGGCGGAAAAATGGTCGCCGTCAATGTTTATATCGTGTTTACTTTTAATTTTGATTTTTTTAAATAATTATTTAATGGCCTGGTTTCTAAGACCTTTTAGCCAAATCTTATTTTTTATATCATATTTCTTCAATCTTATCTTCTAATTATTCCTGTCCAGTCGATGTCGTGTCCTCATTGTCCGTCCAGGTCCTTGCCCTCAGTATAATGGTGATTCTTATACTAAGGTTGTCAGTGGACGTTTCGCGGCAAGAGAGAAAATAGCATTTCACTATAGCACGTTAACACAACTTTAATGTCCAAGAAACCATCACTCCGCACATAAAACAAGATAAATGCACTAGTTTTAGAAAATAATTTATAGCAAGCGTCCGCACTTGTCACTCTTCCCGCCAAATGTCCTTTTAATTTTGATATTGTAACATGTAGATATTAAACCTCTGATACACGGGCTTTTTATCCACGATTCTAATGGTATGAAATTCATTCATTCAAACCATAGACAACATTGTCTAAAAATGATTTTAAAGGAGGTCAGCACATTTATTATAATTATGTATTGTGCGTATTGTATCATGTAGTTAATTTTATTTTATTTTTTTTTACACCAATGCTACCCAGCTTCCTAACAGATTAACATCCTTTTCTGTCCATCCCAAGGTTGCCTGGAAGAAATTGCTTTCTAGCGAAAAGGCCGGCCTTTGTACTTTATCTGACTAAAATATGTAATCTAACTTTAATTTGGTATACAAATAAAGTTTTATTTTATTCTATTCTGTCTAGTGACTATAGCCTTATGGCCTTCCTCAGTAAGTGGGAGCTGGAGCGTCCCGTCGCGTGTCCCGTACGTGACAGACCAACCGCACACCCCGCACTATCGGGGACATACTTGCTCAGCATCATGAACTCGACATGTTTACCGACACGTCGGGACATTTGTTTAATGAATTTCGTCTTATCTTCAATGACATATCATAAGTTTAAAATTTTAATTTAATATTAACATGACACATACTTTGACATATTATTTGATAATCATAGAAATTTACATTTTATTTAATGTATCATACATTTATCATTGTAATTTTATGTAATTTTATTTTATGAAGCGCTCGTGGCCCCGCAGTCTCAGTGTTCTGTAAACGATCACTGAGTTACGCAACTTTCACTATGGCTGGTCCTCGGATGGGTGACCACTTTGTGGCATTTACATTTGCGAGCGTTTCCGTGCTTCGGAAGGCACGTTAAGCCGTTGGTCCCGGTTGCCAATAAATTGGCAGTCGTTAAGACAAGGCCTTATGGGCGGCATAAAAAATTTCAGCAGCAGATCACCACAGCCTGCGCCTGTCCATTTCAACACGGCAATGGGCTCACCACCTGTTACGTGGGACAAAAATACATACGGTGAAATGTGGGCGTTTAATATACCTACCCCTTCGGGGATAAAGGCGTGACAATATGTATGTATGTATGTAATTTTATTTTGGATAGCATATCTGTTAGCTTTTAAGATTTATGAATAAATAAATAAATGGACTTCCCAGTTCTTGAGATTAGCAAATTCAAACAAACAAACTCTAAACCTTTATAATTGTAGGTACAGATTCTAAACTCAAATAATATTTAGAGAATTCCGCAGCTCTATAAAGCAAATTTAGCTTCTGAATAAAGCCACGCTTGAATGATGAAATATGTTTTGAATTGAAGCAATATATAAAGCCGCAATACTGTGAATAACACAAAAATATGATTTAGAGTGGTGTGCTCCAAATAATAGACTTTGAAAGGCATACCTTAAAAGCTATTCTGATAAAATATAGGTGCGTTCAATCGAATCAATCTGCTTTTAAGCTATTGTTTGAACTCGTACCGGGCTTTATTTTTAAATTTGATAAAATTCTTTCTGCCGTTTTTGACATGGGCTCTGTTTTTTATAAGCTTTTATTTAACTTGCCCTATTTGTATGTTTGTTTGACTGGATACTTGCAACTCATTTGCAGATTATATATGTATATATATATTTAAACTTCAGATGTATTCAACCTATCTAAAATTTTGTAGACACGTTTATTTGAGTGACTGTGCATGGTTAGCTTTGTGACGTCATTCTTAATCCAACATGGTGGAACACCCAACATGGCGGGCTTACGGGCTCTGCTTGTATTATCTGGTTACCATAATACAAGCAGAGTATTGTATTATGGTAACCAGATAACTGATAAACATACTTATATATTTCTAAATTCATACATATTATAGATAAATTACACCCAGACACAGAATAAACCATTGTGCTAATCACACAAAGTTTTATCCTGGGTGGGAATCGAACCCACGACCTCTTGCGTAGCAGTCGGATACACTCCCACCGTGCCACAGAGGCAGCTGTTTTTAAACAATATTTTATCCTTTGATTTTTTCTGTAAAAAGTAATTCAATGGATTTATCTTTTTTTTTATATTTACTCGATGCGGTAGACAATAGCAGAGTTTCTGTTACAATGTTCCTATTGTTATTTTTTAACATTTTTTTGGAGTTGAAAATCTGTATTGAGTTTAGGAAAGTTTACGGAAAATGTTCAATTATTATCTACTATATTAGCAAGCGTAATAAAGAAAATTTATAAAGATTTTTAAGGGAATTTTCAGATAATTTTGAAAGACAAGGCTTATTCACTCCTTAAACATATAAATTTTGAAAGAGTATAATGAAAACTGCTTTGATAAAGTTTGTTTTATTTCTTTACTAAATGATGGCCGTGACTCCATCCGCGTCGTGAAGGTTTTGATTTTCCACAGTTACTTGTAGTACGAGATCCGGCTGCAAAATCTCTACGTTGATCGCGTAGTTAATCAAATTCACATTTTTACATACATTTATGATTATGAGAATACACTGATAACACGGTGCCAGTAAATAAGTGGCCGCAAGTAATTTTAATTAAATTAATGTTAATTAATTTGCCAAAAAAAAATTCGTTGACTTATTTTTTAAATAAAATACCATCCACATCATAGCAATGTTTGTAAAGAATTCAAAAATCGACGGGTGCCGTTGCTCAATCGGCCGCAACTACTTCGCAGCCAGGAGTAAACAGGTAATAGTTTGGTGTATTTATACGTTCATGGCGTATACGCATGTTTTTTATACTAAATTAAAGCTATTTTTTTTTTAATATGATGATATATCGCTGCCTGTAAACAAATGGCCGCAAATTAGGGTTGCGAGCTGTTAAACACTCGAGGTATTCGAGTTAAAGTGAAAGAGAGTAAGCGCGCAACGCCACTTGTTAAAAGAGGAAAGCCTGTGTCAGCTGTGCGAGTATTTGTATACCAAATTTCAGCCAAATTGGTTGAGGGCTATTAGAACGTCATTTAGTAACAAACTTACAAACATTTTCACAAACTTTTTACGTTATAATATTAATAAGATGTAGAGTGCGTAGGTTAATTAATTCACATAAATTATAATTACGAAACTTAAAATTAACGTAAGTAAATACAAATTCGCGTGAAGTCCCAAGTAGTATATAAAGTATAAGTATACAACGGGAAAGTCTAAAAATAACATAAAAAATTGTTTCATATATTGTAGTCTGATTTTTTCCTCTAATGATAAATGACTCTAGGGCTATCTATTAGAGGGCTCACCTGGGACTCCTGGACATAGACAGATGAAAGGGATGGATGTGTGGTTTTAATCGGTAGGACTCCGGTATAGAATTCATGAGGATTTACACACGAAGTAAATAAAAAAAATCAAGTAACGATTAACGAACCTAGACTCGAAGAATCTAATATATTAATTAGTGAAGCGAAAATTTGCAATCCTTTTTATAAATGATGATGATCTTCAAATTTAAAACAGTTTAAGTTTAAATGGCGAAGAAGTGCACAAAGCTAATGAAAGGAAATGAAAAATCTTTATTCATGTATATTCATTCTATCACAAAGTAACACTTATGAACGTCAAAATTATTGCTTCTACATTTACTGCCGGATTCGCAAAGCAAAGAACCTGGCAATAAAACTCATGGCCACTCTTTTCTAACCGTCAATAATTACATTAGTGTTATTTACATAATATTTAAACAACCTATATACAATATTTATAATTTGTTATAATTTCGACCAATGGGCGATCACAAATTATCATTATTGTGCCAAATTTTAAAAGAAAGAATACGTCTGTCCTCACTACTTGCAAAGTAAGACCACCAAAATTTTGTTTGCATGCCTTTGTGCCGACCTCTGAAAATATATTATTATACACCGAACTCACTGCTGAAAAAGATTTACTTAAAATATTAACTCAGTCAGTCAAAGTCGTATAAACTGTGCAAACTAAATGAGGGTAGTTGCAAAAATAAATGTTCCCCAGGGGTTAAGTCAGCATGATTTACTTAAGGTTGCACCACCACCAAACGATAGCATTCCCAAGGAGGATTGGTGTCAGGCTGGCGGCCGACCATAAAAACCAAGCCAAAACATTTTGCAGTATGGAATTTAGACATACTGCGCCGACCCCAAGTAAATTGGGACAAGGGCAAGAGGATGATGATGCACTAGTCGCGAGCATAAACCGCTTGATGGGTGAGGCAGAATTAGTGCTATCTCACTTGGTATGGTGCGTGAACGTGGTAGTGCACTGGCACTAAATACATATATATAAATATATACAGGCTATCTTTTTACTGCTAATTACTGAACTAGCAGTAAAAAGATAGCCAGTAGTATTAAATGAGATGAAGATGTCATTTATTTAAAACATGCATTGCGTATTTTATTATAGACTTTGGCTTTTGGTAAATTATATGTATAATTTAGGTAACCAAATTAAAGCTAACCAAATTACTTAATGATTTAAATAATTAAACTATGTCTATATGGCAGCATTTTTTAATGTTTCTTACTCTAAATACGATCCTTCAAAGCGCCAAGTTTTATGAAAAATTACAGTAAAATATAAAGGTTTTTTCACTTCTAATTTTGAAACCATTTTAATTATTGTGATTTTGGAACCATACAAACATATTCATTAACGTGTATAACTAAGATTGACTTGAGTCTTAATTTTAGTCATACGACATTAACTTTTTGAGTTATTATCCAACGAAGTTTGTAAGGAAGAATAACTGACTAGTACACCCTTAAGAGTTATTTTTCCAATTGATTCCAAATATTACCTGGATTTAAAGCCTGGCGTCCATTATAGACTTCTAAACCCTGAAGTATACAAAAGTTCTTTAAAATGCCTCAGTCTTTCTGTCCTTCCGTCCTTCCTTCCCGAAAAAGATGAGTACAGACGTACTCATCTTTTTCTCAGAAACGATAAGATTGAGCATTATCCAACGAAGATTGTATGGAAGAATGACTGGCTAGTTTCCCCTTAAAGTTTCTTCTTTCTGTCACGTTGGTAAATTTTCAGTATCTTTCGAACCCTACCTGAACTAGGAATCTATAGTCCACTTAAATTTGACAGCTAGGAGCAGCTTTCTTTGGACTTTTGATTTTTGACATTGTTGGTATCGACTGCCGTCTGATCCCTCAGCCCTGTAAGGGCGCCTATGTCATTGCCCCTTCCGTTGGTCAGCAAGTGAGTCGCTAATAAGTGAAATCGCTTACGACTCTGAGATCTTAGAGAGGCCTCTTACACCCAGATCTCAGTAAAACTAACAAACTATTTTCACGCTGTATCCCTGACGGGGTAGTCAGAGAGGACAGAGCGCCAGGCTTCGTGATCCATGCATACTTTTTTCGCTACCTGTAGGTTCATTAATCGCTTCATACAGGCACTTCTGGATATCCGAGTACTTTTGATTTTTCAATTTTTGAGCAATCTGCTCACGTGGTGTTCCTATGTAAGTCTCGGACTACCCTGTCTCCTTCTACCCTCTACTTTCGCACAATATATATTTTTCGTCCATCGTTCCTCCTCGAGCACGCCCTTTGCCAGCTTAACGCTGACACTTTCATTCAAACCTGCCATAACGCCTATTACTTCCTTGAAGGTGTTCCAGATCTTAGTTGAAGGTGTTAAATGGATTGCCAATAACTCCTGTTACTATTTATTTTAAAAGAATAACTCAGAGCTCTGCTTAACATCTGTGACGTACAGACCAACAGAAATATAACCAGCTTGCGTACATTAACATTTCTGGGTAAATATAGATTGTTTTTACTACATTTTCATTACGTTTTCACACGGAAAATAGACTTACCGAATGTTTATCGTTTCCCAGTAGCTGTATTTGTTTATTTTATATTTCTTTACTCATGTAATAGATGGTATTTCCAGGGCCGGATTTAAGGAAATTTACATGTTTCGTAGTTCTCAGAAAAAAATCATGTAAAACTTAAATCAGGCTGATAGGAGCATCTGTGGTTATTTTTTCGACTATTCTTTTTAAATAAAAAAAAACGGGGACTACGCCATACCCTCTTCCTTAACGCCTACGCTTAGATTGTAGAATGAACTCCCTGCTTGGGTTTTCCCGAACGTCTACAGTATGTAGTTCTTCAAAAGGGGTCTTAGAAGGTATATAAAGGATCGGCAGCGCGAGTGCTGCACCTCTGGTGTTGCAAACGCCCATAGGCTAAAGTGACCACTTTCCATCAGGTGGGCCGTACGCTTATCTGCCACCTCAGTGGTTTAAAAAAATCTTCGTCTATCAGACAACAGGTGCTTATTTTTATGCCTTCATAATGTATTTTGTTTTTATATTTTCTGTGATCTTATCTGAAACCTATGTTACTTATGACTGTAAAACGAAGGTACTCGTATTTGAAAGACAAGAAGTAAGAAATAAGTGCAAGATTTGGAAAAACCAAAAACGTCTTGTGGAGTTGAATGAAATTTTATACTTAGGGCAAACGGATATGAAAAATGCGTGCTGTGTTGAACACATTCAACAAATGAGTGAAAAGCGATCGTCGAAGAATACTTATAGTGCCAATGTAGAAGGTAGAAGAAGATAAGGTAGACCAAGGTTACCCGATCAGATTGCTTTAAAACGGAAAGGTGGAAAGTACTAAGTACTCGGATACACGTGCGGTCCGATAAATCTGCGGAAGCGAAATAAGGTATGACATGATCATGAAACCTAGTGATCTGATTTCTCTAAGTACTCCTTCAAGGATTCAGCCTTTCAGGATGACCTTCTGAGAGTACACCTGTCGAAAGGACAGCCCTCACCATTTCATGGTTACAGCCATTGGGTTTCCACCCCGTGGAGTATTCTACACATAAAAATGCTGTGTTAACTTATTAACTAACTAACGAACAACAACAATGAAATGGTAAAATGTTGGTTTCCACCTTATTAATAACCATGACATTAATTTTAAAAACTTTATTCTCAATTATAATCAAATATGTTAAAAGTATGGCTAATTAGTGAACAGTTATTCACAAATTAACCATGAACTTTCCATTCTGGCATAAATATTGTACGATCATTGAATTTAATATTTACTGATTGAAATAATCACAAAAATGGTAGACGTAAACGTGTTGATAACTTTCTTGAGTACGGTAAATATTTTAATTTGTTTTAATTTTCTTTCCTGAATCATTGAATTCCTTACTGAATTGAATCATTAATCTGCTTTCCGTTGCACTATTGTCTGCTGACAAAACCTCTCTATCTTCATCGTAGTGTAATTCCAGTTGCTTCAAACGCTACCTTGGTTACAATCCGGTGGTTTAATTCTTATGTATTCTTAGCTCGTGGCCTCGCAGTCTCAGTGTTCTGTAAACAATCACTGAGTTACGCAACTTTCCCGGTTGCCAGTAAAATGGCAGTCGTTAAGCCTGGTTGAAGGCCTTATGGTCGGCTTGAAAATTTCAACAGCAGGTAGCCACAACCTGCGTCTGTCTATTTCAACACGGCAATGGGCTCACCACCTATTACGTGGGACAGAAATCCACACGGTGAAAAGTGGGCATATAATATGCCTCTGCCACCCCTTCGGGGGTAAGGCGTGATGGATATTTATTTTATGTATTTTGCTGTTAGAAGCAGCTTGACTTTTGTTTTTCAGCATTGTGCAATTGCCGTCTGATCTCAACTCCATAAGGATGCCTGCCTCATCCGTTGGACAGTTCTACTGACAACATAATTCCAAAATGGAGGTCATGAAGTTTTGGAGCCAATTCAAATATTATGTCCTCTCTCTCTGTCTCTCTCTCAGTCATTATTATCATCTAAGTTTTAGTCCCAGCTGCATTCGTAATCATCGTTCCGGAGTCTGAGATCCGCTGTCCTACTCTCATCCCCCGCCATTTATTTGAACAACAACATACCTTTCGTAACAATGATTTAAACGTATGATTTCTGGTAGGTAGCTTTTCTTTACGCCACGACAGTAAAACTACTATTATTTACTTGGCAAAATAGGGGTGTAGTACAGTGCGTTTTCGAAAACGTCAATATTCTTGTGTCTTTACTGTCTTAAAATGGTTGCCAGTTTCAGGTGTACATCGTAGAGAGTGCCAGTTACCTTAACTATGAAGATCAAGAACTACGTGAGCTAGAAATGGCCAAATTTTCATCACTTAATGACGTAAGAATTGTTACACAAATTGTTTTTTTGACTGTTACTTGTTTTTTTGACGTAATTCTACTTTCTGGCTTTTTATCTAATGTCGATCAGTTAATCAGGGGGCCCAATCAACTAGTTCCACAATAGAAAGTCCTATTGATTCTATTGCGTTTGGTCCAAAACTAGGTAGTCTTCTAAATCTATTAACTCAACTGTACTTCACAAGCCGCAGAATGCAATCAGAATCTCTGTTTTAGTTGTCGAAATATTAGTAGACTTATAAAAAATGCAACCTACCAGCGACTACAGGCACGTCACGTTATAGAAAAATAAAAATCCATCACGCCTTATCTCCGAAGGGGTGGCAGAGGCATATTATATGCCCACTTTTCACCGTGTGGATTCCCTTCCCACGTAATAGGTAGTGAGCCCATTGCCGTGTTGAAATAGACAGACGCAGGTTGCGGCTACCTGCTGTTGAAAATTTTCAACCAGGCTTAACGACTGCCATTTTACTGTCAACCGGGACCAACGGCTTAACGTGCCTTCCGTAGCACGGAAACGCTCGCAAATGTAAATGCCACAAAGTGGTCATAGTGGACTACAAATATTGCCAATTTGTACGTCGGCTTTCCGTAGAGCGACGATTTCGATTTTATTTAGATGCGACTGTAGTAGAATCGTCCCCCAAGCAGTCCACTTCAAGATGTGGACCTCTCCTATCATTTTGGGAAAGGGTTGTGTTGAGTACCCCGTCAGGGATACACCGTGGAGACAGTTAGTTAGATAGTATCAAATATTATTTTACTTTTTAGAGTTTGGTATTATAACAGGAAAAAAACAGAACCCTTATGGAATCAATTACTTGTCCTTCCGTTCGTCTCTCCATCTGTCTATTGAGCATGAAGGTATCGAGTTTAAATTAATACTATATATTCAGGTCTAACGTCTCTTGAGCTGTGAAAACATCAAACTTCTAAGTTAATGAACAAAAAAGTAATTGTAGTTTATTCATACATACATATTGTCACGCCTTTATCCCCGAAAGGGTAGGCAGAGGCATATTAAACGCCCACATTTCACCGTATGCGTTTTTGTCCCACGTAACAGGTAGTGAGCCTATTGCCGTGTTGAAATGGACGGGCGCAGGCTGCTGTTGAAATTTTTTTGAGCCGCCCATAAGGCCTTTACTTGGCTTAATGACTGCCACTATACTGGCAACAGGGACCAACGGCTTAACGTGCCTTCCGAAGCACGGAACTGGGCTGGGTCTAAAAGGCCGAATAAATTTAATAAAATGTGTCTATTTTAGATGTAAAATTTGTAAGAAATTTTGAACCCGTTGCCTTTTTAGTGAGGTTGTAACAAAAAGGCTAAAAGGCCTTATGTGCAAGACACTAATTAGTATCGTTTATGAAGCTACGAACATACTTTTACGAAACCACCGGTAGGCGTATCCGACTCGCACTAGTCCAGTTTTTGTCCTTTTCTATATTAAAACTTAGTGTCACTTTACAGAACATGAATTTATTAAGAGGTATGCCGCCACCGGATATTTACTATGAACAAACACAACTGAACGATGGAAAACCAAGAAATAAGGTATCCCACCATAGACACCTCGAACCACCCATACAGGAAACTAAATGTATGGAAAGGTTTATGAGATGCTCAATGCGTTGCTTAAAGAGACAAAACTACAAGTGTAAAGAGCCACTTCATAAATGCATATGTTATAAATCTTGTAAAGGGTCTGCTCAATGTATAAAAAAAAATTGAATAAACGAAATTGTGTTCAGTTTTTATTTTTTAGATTAGTACTGAAGGACGGGGAATACGGTGATAAGTGTTGTTCACTATACTCTTTATAACATCAGCTATATGCTAGTGAATGTCTCGTTAAATCGGTGAAGCCTTTTCTGAGATTAGCTGGAACAAACAGACTGAGAAAAAAAAAATAGTTTTAAAAATATTTTTTTTAAAACAGTTTGACCATCCTTTATGTAGGTAGTGCGAAAACAAGTTGTAGTTATCTAATCTATGGTACGTAGCACGTAGGAACTCTTATTTTATTATTTGTCTGAATTAATATTTAAGACCAAACTGGCGTCCACAGAACAAGGGATCAATGTCACTTTTGCGCTCTCTACTGGAGACGTCTAAGGCCTATCATACACATCATTTGTAGTATGTCCACACTGCGTGTACATAACAAACATGCAAAATAAGCCTATCGTCATTTGTAAGTTGCATGCATCCTACAAATGCCGCATATGTGGACAATCGGCCTTATCTATACTTAATATTATAAGGCTGAAGAGTTTGTTTGTTTGTTTGGTTGAACGCGCTAATCTCAGGAACTACTGCTCAGATTTTAAAAAATCTTTTTGTGTCAGATAGCCCATTTATCAAGAAAGGCTATAGGCTATATATCATCACGCTAATACCCTGGGCAGCGGAGCAGTAGTCGTAAATGTCGAGAAATCTGGCAAATTTTTATGCATTGTTGTAGAATTTATAACGACGGGATTAAATAGGTGCGACGGGAGTTCGAATTATGCCACGGGCCAAGCTGTGGGGGTCATCTAGTTCTAGATATCTTAGAACAAATTATGTCAGGGGGCCCGAACCGCCTGTAACTAGACCGCGGCGGTGGCCCTGGGATCTCCTTACGAGAGCTCACCCGGAATTATAGACAAATGGTAAGATAATAAGCTAATGGCCGGGTGGTTTTAGTCGGTAGGAGTCTAGCATAGCATTTTATGAGGATTGAGAAGAAAAATAAGCAAAAGTGGATGTCATCCTTCATACAATCAATCAAATCAGCCTATATCAGTCCACTGCTGGACGTAGGCCTCTCCCAATTACGCCACGATACACGGTCCTGCGCCTTCTGCATCCAGTCCCTCCCTGCAACCTTTTCCAGGTCGTCGGTCCATCTGGCAGGAGGTCATCCTACCGTACGTTTCCGAGTCACGGTCTCTACTCCAGAACTCGAACTCCAGAAATCCTTCATACGATTACATTAATTACAACAGACGATTGGCAGACTACTGATATTTCGTGTATTTCGCATACAGTTAGGTGTAAACTGGGTACTCGGTATTATTATTACTTCATCTTTATTCTTTACATCGCCTACGAGCAAAATTTCTTACTTTGTACTGACGTCAAAAAAGCTAGGAGTGCTCAACAGTGCTTGGGTTAGTAGTCTCTTAGTAGTACAATGAATTAATCTCTGAAGAATTGTTTGCATCATAATGTCAACGTCTATTTTCCATAATCACACTGCTCACCATAAACAGCGTGTTATTTCTAATACAATAAATATCCAAGCGCTATTTAGTGCGATAAGGGCTTTTGTTCCCTGTAAGTCTCGATTGTGATATCACCCTGTTTCGGTTTTCCCGTACTTTTATAGAATGGAGTTCCTTTTTATTATGCAACGCCGTTTAGCCCAAAGTTAGCTACTAATCATACTTATATATTTCTAAATACATACATAGTAAACACCGAAACTCAGAAACAAACATTTGCGGATCACACAAATATTTGTCCTGATCCGGGAATCGAACCCGGGACGCCACCGAGGCAGTCAAGACAGTTATGAGATCATGATTTGATTTTACGATTTTTTTCCATCGATGCTGATCTATACTGTGTTAAAAATCTTTTACTATGGCTGGTGCTCAGATAGGTGACCACTTGTGGCATTTTCATTTACGAGCGTTTTCGTACTTCGGAAGGCACACTAAGCCGATAGTCGCGATTGCCAGTAACGTGGCAATCGTTTAGCCAAGTTGAAGGCCTTAAGGCAACTTGAAAAATTTCAACAGCAAGTGCCACAACATGCGCCTGTCGATATCAACACGGCAATGAGCTGACCACCTGTTAGTTACATGGGACAAAAATTGCATGTGGACGGATCGTATTTCTCTGCCTACCCCATTGGTGACAAGATGTAGTCCTGCGGATAAAATTTTAAAGCAATTATTATGCTAAATTTCTCATAAATTTTTAATAAAGTGGTAAAAGACAATTCGATTCGAGACGGGGATTGAACCCGTGACCTTTGCCTAACCAGGGCAATGTTCTAGCCACTGAACTACCCGAACCGTATCGAATCAAGTTCGTATTTAAGCGTCATTTTAAGAGTATGACCAGAGCCATCTATCGAGCTAATGAACAACTCGATACCAATGAACAGTGTTACAACCATTTTTAAACATTAATGCAACGGATTCCACTCAAACTATGGATCAATTTTTATGCTAATTTTCTCATATTTTTTTCAATTTCAATCTCCGTCTCGCATCAAAATGTCTTATTCCACTTTATTTAAAAATTTATGTAGCCCTACGTCTAGCAGTAGAGTGCTGTTTTGATTGATTTTCTGATGTGTGAAATCAATAATTGACCAAATAATTATATGGCCGGGTGTTATCTCTGAGTTTATGAGGTTTTTAATGGTTTAATGTACTCAGTGATGGATTTAGGAAGCGCTTTGATTGCGTTTTACTGTGCTGTAAGTATCATTTGTAAAATTTGAACTCTTTATAGTTCCTTGAATATTTATTGTAAACGTTAAAGCGCTCCTAGCCCCGCTGACTTAGTGTTCTGTAAACGATCACTGCGTTACGCAAGATTCGATTGATGGTTGACCCCTTTGTGGAATTTACATTTGCGAGCGTTAAGCCGTTGGACCCGGTTGCCAGTAAAATGACATTCGCTAAGCCTGGTTGAAGGCGGCTTGAAAAGTTTATAAATATAAGTTTTAAAATTATCAGTTATCTAGATCCTATAACACAAGCTTAATTTAGACTAGATGGCTAAAAATGTCCCAAAATTGTAATTTACAAATACATTTCAGGTAAACATTGCAGCTGGCTCTGGTTTATTAAGAACATATTATTATCCTGATATTCAAACTGAATCTTCTAGAAGATTAATTTATATTATCATACTCAATGAAAGAATTTATTTAACATTTACTGATCCTAGGATATTCGCCTACGTTCTGGTATGTAATTTAAAAGATTAAAAATTTTAGTTTTGGCAGCGAAAGTCAGCACGTTTGCAACACCAGAAGTGCAGCCACCTCTGGTGTTACTACGGTGGTCACTTTCCATCCGGTGGGCCGTATGCTTGTTTGCCACCTCAGTGGTATAAAAAAAGACACTTGGTTTGTTATATGTTACACCTTTTCTTTCAGTTGCTGGATATTTTAGTGGGAATGATTTTGGGAAAGGGACGAAAATGTGTTACAGGAAACCGGGAAGTCGCGAGCTACTTCATTTCACCAATGAGCGCGCGCGGTGGTTTTGCTTAAAATATATTCGACCAATAATATTACGAATAAATTGACTACACATATATTTCATCTGAAGTTTTGGTAGTAGGTGACCCCCACGTCTTCGCCGGTGGCATACTTCGAACTCCTGTCGCACCTATTTAACCTCGTCTTTATGAATTCTACAATGTTGAAAATTTGCCCAATTTGTTGACATTTATGATAACTGCTTCACTCTTCAGAGTAGTAGCGTGATGATATATAGCCTATAGTTTTTCTCAATAACTGGGCTTCATAACACAAAAATAATTTTGGCAGTCCGACCAGTTATTACCGAGATTAGCGCCAAACAAACAAACTCCTCAGCTTTAAAATTAGGGGTTTTTTTTAACGCGTGGAAATCCCCTCGGATGTCATGCCGGACTCGAACCGGCTAAAAGGACACGGTCCCTGCCTAACTATATATAGCCGGACGCCCCGGGTAACTCCTCGGAAAGATGTCAAGATAACATGTTAGATGTTACACATTACATATGAAAAAGAGTGACGCTTACAATAGACTTTTCGTTTTCTTTCTTATTTACCTTGGGGTAAAAGGGCCTAATATTATTTTTTAAAACTACCGTAAAGTTCAGCGGACAAAACAAGTTATAATGTTGTGTTAAAAATGCAACAAGCTGAATCTCAGTACGGCCTACTATCGTTTACATGACTGTTTTACTTGCCTTATAAAGAAAATGAAAAGCTAAAAAATCTCTCTGCTGACTGAGTTGATTAATTTATCAGTGCTTTAATCCTTAACCTGTTAACCCGTTTTCCCCATATGAGGAAACATGATACGAACACAACTAATTCATAAAGGGTAGGTTGCTCTTATATTTAGCAACTAGAACCGCTCTTAATTTGACTTGATTTTGATTAGATTTTTGATTGTGTTTCTTCTTTCGTATAAACTCATTACTGAATTCGTTCAAACATCATGTTAATAAACTTATATAATTTCTGACGGTTAGAAAAGATGGCCATGAGCTTTATGCCAGGTTCTTCCTTAGGCTCTACCTATTGCTTCGCAACTCTGGTGTAAATTTAAATGTAGAAGCAATAATCTTGGCGTTCGTAAGTGTTTGTGACCTACATGAATAACGATTTTTGATTTAATTTTCATTTCACTTCATAGTCTGCATACTTTTTGCAAGCAATATTATAATGTGCTTTGTAATTTTTAGATTCAAGATTCAAGATACTTAAAGTCCAGATCTACGTTGCTAAAGAACGAACGTGGTAATGTAATTATCAATAATGATATGAACATCGATAATAAAAATAATGAAATATTCTCAAATATACAGGATGAAATGGATATTAATCGTCGCTTTAGTATAGACTTTGATATAAGAGCAACAGGACTACCAAGTTTCAATGACTTGGCAAAACTTATGAAGACTTCGACCCCAGAACCTACGGAAATGAAACCAGATGTTGATCTTGACAAAGACATGGCATGTACGCTTAGTATAGTAAACTGTATAGCACAATGTTCCAAACAATACTCAAAGGAAAAGACGGCTCATGACGAAACAAAGTCCTCTAAGAAATGGCAGTGTGTTTTAGATTGTGGTAAATTATGTGGATCAACTGAACCTGATAGTTCTAAATCAGCAGAACTTTTAAATGATAACCCAAATGTAGAAAATGAGAACGGTAGTGTTTAAACACCTACAAAAAATTAAGTTATAGATCAGTAGTCTCTAGGAGCTTGCTTTGTGTTTGGACACGTCCAACGAATGAGCGAGGACCGATTGACGAAGAATATATATTGTACAAAAGTAGAGGTAGAAGGAGTCTGGGCAGGCAGAGACTTACATAATGAAGACCACGTGAGTAGATCGCTCAAATACGGAAAGGTTAATACTAGGATACCCAGACGTGGCGATTAATAAATCTGCAGGAAGCGAAAGAAGTATGAATAGATTCCGAAGCCTGGCGATCTGTCCTCTCTGACTACCCTGTCAGGAATACAGCGTGAAGATATTTATAGTTAGTTTAGTCTTTAGAAGGTTTAACGAACAAACAATTTGGTTTAAATATGTTAAATGAACTCATAAGAATAATATTATTTGTAGTAAGTCCAACTACATGAATGTTTTCATTTGTGTACTTGACTAATTGTTAACTTAATTTCGTTTTTAAGCCTCACTATTGTATTGAGGTTAGCCTGTAATGATAGTGTTAAAGGTGAGTAAATAAATAAATAAATTTCGTAAACTTCGTCGGTAAACTGATTGATAGATTGACTTTGATGTTACTGGTATAAAATTAAGTGTGTGTGTACTGAAGAAGAAGTTATACTGCTTTAGTCAAATAAGATTTTATCACATAGGTATACCACACAATTCTTTTTTTGTAACAGGAATCATAAATTAGTAAAAAATAATCAAAAGAATGACAACTATTTTGAATGTAGTTTAAAGTTGTCATGGGAAAATTCATCAGCTAACTTCGTGGCTTCGTGTTTTAGGTGTCTCGGGAAAATCTGCGCGTGCACTGTAAAAATTTACTTTAACCATTTTTCCCTAACGCACCAAAAAAAGTATAACTTCAAAACTCCGTAAAAATCTGAGAAGTTAGGTTGGGGCCTTCAAAGTGGCTTAATGACTGCCATCTTAGTAGCAACTGAGACCAACTATCTATCAAAGCGAACTGCTAGAAAGCGATCATCCATTTCAGGATTAGTCATAACGTAACCTGCTTAACACAGTAATCGTTTACAGAACACGAGTTAGCTGTGCTGGTATCGATTTAAGAAAATAATTTTTAGTTTAAGATAATACTTTGCATTAAATTAAAACAATTGTTAGAACATATTTTTAATAATAAATACCAAAATAGAAAACCGAATTATAGTAAATAATTTTATTGTTCAGTAACCCAACCATCAAAATTTGGGGTGTTGGATATATCATTCCAACAGAATAAGTAATAGTACTTTGTACAGAAGTTGCACTCCAAAACAAAAGTCAGTGTCTAGGTATGTTTTCTTTCCTAAAACTGACTCGCAGCCTGCAAGTAAAATTTAAACTTATAACGCGCGAACGTTGAGTTTTCTTTGCGCGCCAGAGATTTATGACCGAGCTGCGAAGTCCGCGCGGGGTTGTCACTTAAGAAGTAAAAATAAATAAATATCCATCACGCCTTATCCCCGAAGGGGTAGCAGAGGCATATTATATGCCCACTTTTCACCGTGTGGATTCCTGTCCCACGTAATAGGTGGTGAGCCCATTGCCGTGTTGAAATAGACAGACGCAGGCTGTGGCTACCTGCTGTTGAATTTTTTTAAGCCGCCTATAAGGCCTTCAACCAGGCTTAACGACTGCCATTTTACTGGCAACCGGAACCAACGGCTTGACGTGCCTTCCGAAGCACGGAAACGCTCGCAAATGTAAATGCCACAAAGTGGTCACCCATTCGACGACCAGCCATAGTGAAAGTTGCGTACCTCAGTGATCGTTTACTGAACACTGAGACCGCGGGGCCACGAGCGCTTCTTACGAAGTGTTTGTACCTAGTTGATTTATTTAGAGCGCAAATGTCGTGCAAGCCGAGTGGCAGTGGCAGCCCACTGTCATTAGCCGCTCAGAGCGGTACGCTGCCCGAATATACCTAAACTGCGGAGTGACATCCCCCTGGCTCCACGTAGTGCACCCTTGGCATGATGACGTCAAATTTCACTGCGTTGCTTTTAAGGCCATTACTCAACCGAGGTGGAAGAGGCTAGTTAATTACGGGCTGCCCAAGCAGTGGGTGTCGTTGTATGGTGTATGTGTATGCTTCCAAATAGATTGTGGAGGAACGGATTGAGATGTTCTTCCGACACAAAGGCAGGCCGACCAGATCACGCCTGGCGGGCCGCAGTCCAACGGTGATGTTGGGCTGTCGTATATATCATTCTTCACCGCGAGAACTCTTATAGCGCGATGTGGGACTCTTGGTATCTTTGTAGTTCGATAGCTTTACGCTATGTGGCGCTGGGCGCTACAATATCTGTCAAGCCTCACAGAGTGATGTAGCCCTACCCAGAACTTCGAGGCCCAAGTCAACCTCATCTGCAAGTGGTACACCTGCTAACTTATGGTTGAAGGAAAGGAAAAGTGAAGGAAAACTCGAAATCAGACCACATACAAATCCGTCTCTTCAAATACCATCCCAAAATGAAAAAGGGAAGGGTCTACGTCCAGCAGTGGATTGTATTAGACTAATTTATTTCTATGGGCAAGACAGCGCTGTGTAAAAAGTGGCCCACAATATTAAACAAAAAAAATATATATATTAAATAGGTGTGAGCTTATTACCGGCAAAAACGGACAGTGGCGAGTTATGGTAATAAAATGTTGAAAGCCGCCATTCGACAAGTAAGTTAAATGCAGTGACACCAACGGCCAATTCACTAAAACGATCATACACAGAAACTGCCACAAACGGTCACCTTTCTTAGGACTAACCATGTTGTGACGCTTAACGCAGTGATTGTTTACAGAACATTGAGAAATCCAGACAACAGGCATTGCACTTTACTGATTTTGTTCATAGAAACATTAGATTTCAGGTTACAAGTTTTCTTTTTATCGCGGGCTTTGAGTGGGCTTTAATCAAGAAATTCCGTAAGGAAAAAATACCTAAGATCCGAGGTCACACGAAGTTCACCGAGCACGGCCGAGCGTTGGCTTAAGGTGTATGTACATATATTATATGGTACGATTGTACGAAGCTCGCACGGATCGAGACGTGATGATAGTGAGTGTGAGTGTGAGGGTGAGGATGAGGGTGCCTGTGAGAGTGAGAGTAGGGTGAGGGTGAGAGTGAGGGGTGAGGGTGAGGGTGAGTGCGAGGGTGAGGATGAGGGTGACAGTGAGGGTGAGGGTGAGGGTGAGGGCGAGGGCGAGGGCGAGGGCGAGGGCGAGGGCGAGGGCGAGGGCGAGGGCGAGGGCGAGGGCGAGGGCGAGGGCGAGGGCGAGGGCGAGGGCGAGGGCGAGGGCGAGGGCGAGGGCGAGGGCGAGGGCGAGGGCGAGGGCGAGGGCGAGGGCGAGGGCGAGGGCGAGGGCGAGGGCGAGGGCGAGGGCGAGGGCGAGGGCGAGGGCGAGGGCGAGGGCGAAGGCGAGGGCGAGGGCGAGGGCGAGGGCGAGGGCGAGGGTGACGGTGAGGGTTGTTTTATACATTTTATTTTTATTGTGTTTTTTTTTTGTGTAACTTAAACTAATATCAAAGAAAAACAAAGGTATTCTATGCAATAGCTTTACCGCGGCAGTCTCCGAGTGTCACACGTCTTTTTTTTATTACAATGGGTGATTTCAAAGTATTTATTTTCATCTTACTGTCTATTGGAAGTATTCTTTACAATTGTTTCGTTTTTGTGATTAGTACTCATTTTATTTTAAAATGTTCTTGTGCATGCAGTTCTCAACCCAAAACGTACTTAGTTATATTATATTTCGTAAAAATTTTAAATAATTTAATAGTGACGATTCCATAACAGTTATATGACAATGATTGGTTTGTAAAAATGTTCTCTAGAACAATTTATTGTGCGAAAGTAGAGGGTAGAAGGAGTCAGGGTAGGCCGAAACTTACATATGAAGACCACGTGAGCAGATTGCTCAAAAACGGAAAAGTCAAAAGTACTCTAATACCCAGACGTGCGTGTATGAAGCGATTAACAATCTTGAAGAAGCGAAAGAAGTATGCATGGATCGCCAAGGCCTGGCGGTCTGTCCTCTCTGACTGCCCTGTCAAGGATACAGCGTGAAGATAGTTTAGTTTAGAACAATTTATGTCAGCTACAATTGCTATTTAAAAGCATTTGTTTTAAACACCTTAGTTGCTTAGCTAATCAATTGTGTAGAGTAAAATTCAAAATTGGACAAATTCATTAGCATGTATTTATATTTTATTATAGTTCAGTCAGTCAATATTATGAAATATAAATGCAAAAAAAATACAAGTACCTAATTTTGTGGTAGAGTGGTCTGTGTTGCAAAATTTGATAATTAGAGAGCATTTCAATTGCAAACTTTGTACTTTGTTGTCTATTCACCCAGTCATTTGGAGTTAAGGGTTTGTTTGGCAAATTTCCAGAGCTTTATAAAAATATATCTATTCTATATAGATATATATTTATAGTAAAATGAATTAATAAATCTAAAAAGAAATGTACTCAAAATGAATTGATGTAACTTTATAGTAAAATGAATTAATAAATCTAAAAAGAAATGTACTCAAAATGAATTGATGTGATTAAACGCAATCGTCGTATCCGAAAAACGTAATAACTAGTAGTAGAAGATAAAAGAACGCAATGGAAGATTCAATAAACTACTTAATGGTAAAGCATAAGCCAAACATCGTCAAAACCATTATAATAAATAAACGTAGGCATTCAATTACAAAAGGAGATTTGAGAATTTCTCTTTAAAAGGGGGTGTTGATCATCTCCCTTTCGTTTATGCTCTTCTTTTTATGCAGTTCATACCACTGCCAATAATTGTAAAAGCAGAGAGGCTACAGTAGGCATGACGAAAGATTTTAAAATTCTGCTTCGTAGTACTTGTACACATTTTTTATTTAGGAAAAAAAAAATATTTCGGTAATAAACTAACGTTATACTAATTTCAAAGCCATTTTCAAAACAGCTCGCAGTGTCATGGCGTCGGGTTTGACGTCACGCCTAGGTAAACATCAAATTGTGTCTACTCGCAGTCAGAGGAAAGTTAACAAAATTTTATGTTTCAGACGTTTATAAACGAATTCTAAGGTTTTTTAAGTAGCGTAGTAGCACACGCACAGATTTTAAAATAAAAGGAAATCAGTATTTTAAATCCTTTTTATAAGTGTTCCCCCTTAAAATAATTAAATCTTTGAATATTTAATGCTGTCGTCCACGCCTATTGTCTATGGGATAATATATTTCACTTACCAAGTTCTAGCGACAGGAGCATGGCAGACGTAGATGTACCGCTGCACAGCCAGCGCCAGCGTGAGCCATATGCTTGCAGTGTGGAACATTGCTGGAATCACCTGGATGGACAATTAGAAACCATTATCATCATTCACATTTTTTTTATTAAAGTGTAAGAAGACAACTTGGTTCGAGACGGGGATTGAACCCGTGACCTTTGCCTAACCATGGCAATGTTCTAGCCACTGAACTACCCGAACCGTTCCAAAACAAGTTGAAATACTTCACTATATTTTAATCGTCATTTAAGAGTATGACCAGATCCATCTATCGAGACACACAACAACTCTGATACCAATGAACCGTGTTACAACTATTTTTAAATAATGATGCAATGGACTTCACTAAATATATGGATAAATTTTGAAAGCAATTAGGATGCTAATTTTCACATATTTTTTTATTAAAGTGATAAAAGATTTTTCCCGGATATGCTGGCTACCTTTGACTGTAAGAATATCCACGCTATTCTCATTTCCGAATCATTTCTCAAACCTTGTCTACTCTCTAGGTGTTTCTATCTACCCGAGTTCAGTTTAATTAGAAATGATCGCATTGGTTCAAGGTGCGGCGGCGTTGCTATCTATTTGCGCAATAACATACCTTATAGTATTGTTGACTCATCTCCACAACCGCCGCCATCAAACGCTGGTGAACATCTCTTCCTAGAAATTGAACTCGCTCACATTAAATTATTGCTTGGAGTGTATTACTCACCTTCTATGAAAATAAACTTCTTCTCATCTTTCGAAAATTTACTTGAACGTTTTGCACTAAATTACAATCAAACTATCATTATGGGCGACTTCAATACATGTCTGCTAAAACGAGACACCCGTTCTTCCTCTTTTCTAAGTGTCGTTGAATCCTGTAATCTATCAGTCTTACCTTCTGATGCCACTCACCACGCTCCTGATCATCCTCCTACTCTTCTTGACTTAATACTTGTCTCTTCAACTGACCTTGTTGCGAAACACGGTCAGTATCCAGCTGACGCTTTTTCCTTTCATGACCTAATATTTCTCTCATACAATGCTCGCTCTCCCAAACCTAAGCCGAAACTCCTTATGCAGCGCAATTTTGGTGGCATGGATGTACGTAGACTGCGTGAGGATGCGGGTAAAATCAACTGGGATCCCTTGCTGGCAGCACAGACGATTGATCCCAAAATAACTTTTTTTAATAATACAATTATTGAGCTCTATGACCGTCATGCGCCGGTTCGGGCCATCAAAGTTAAACATTTACCGTCTCCTTGGCTTACTGCCGATATTAAAAAATTACTTTCCAGAAAGGCTGCTGCCAAATGCAGATACAAAATTCGACCCACAACTAGTAATAAGGAAAAATACATCACATTACGAAATCTCTGCAGTAAGGTGTGTAGAAAAGCACAACGTCAATATATTCATAAAGCGGTCGAGAACGGAGACCCTGCCAAAATCTGGAAATTTCTTAGAACATTGGGAGTTGGAAAGCAGCGGCAAAATTTGATGTCTAACTCACTTAATATTGATTCACTTAACCATCATTTTACATCTTCGTCCAAATTAGATCAGTTTAACAAAGATAATACTTTGCAGTTTCTTTCATCGCTTCCAATTCCTGAGCATTCCCCGTTCAATTTTGATCAATTATCTACGTGTGATGTTAAGAAGAGTATTATGTCGATAGGATCCAATGCGATTGGCTGTGACAACATTAGCCGTAAGATGGTGGAGCCTGTCATTGACGAAATCCTCCCCATTATTTGTCACATTTTAAACTACTCCCTTATCTGTGCCGAGTTTCCAAAAGCCTGGAAAGATGCAGAAATAATTCCTTTACCTAAAAAGTCTAACCCAACATCCTTATCCGAATATCGTCCCATTTCCATTTTACCGTTCCTATCCAAAGTCCTAGAAAGGCTTGTTCACTCCCAACTATACACATATCTCAATAAAAATAACCTCTTAAACCCTTTACAATCAGGCTTTCGGCCAGGTCACAGTACGACCAGCGCATTGATAAAGGTCACTGACGATATTCGTCTAGGCATGGAAAGTGGGAATCTCACGGTGCTTACATTGCTGGATTTCAGCAATGCTTTTAACACTGTGGATTTTCGCATCCTGCTAGACATATTACGCTCAATTAACATATCTCCACTAGTGATTGATTGGTTTCGTAGTTACCTTTTTGGACGCCGACAGCGTGTTCGAGTAGAGGATTCCTTTTCCACATGGTGTAGTACTTCTGTCGGTGTTCCACAGGGTGGCGTGCTTTCTCCCATGCTCTTTACAATTTTTATTAATTCTATATCTAAGTATTTATTTTCTTCTTACCACCTTTATGCAGATGATCTTCAAATTTACAATCAAGCTCCATTATCTGAGTTGTCGACAGCTTTTACAATAATAAATACAGACCTGGCGCATATCTGTCAATGGAGCAAGCAATATGGCTTGGAGGTCAATCCCTCTAAGACTAAAGTCATTGTGGTGGGCAGCTCTCGAATGCTAAGTCAAGTTCAATGGTCAACCCTTCCAGATATCAAATTCGATGGAGTTGCCCTGCAAATTAACAGTGAAGTAAAGGATTTGGGTATCATAATCGACAGCACACTATCTTGGCGTCCACAAATGAGGGAAGTCAGCCGTAAGCTATTTGCTTCTGCAGGCTCTTTGCGTAGATTGCGAAACTTTCTTCCAACAGCCACTAAAAGGGCGCTTGCAGAATCCCTTCTCCTTCCTATACTCGATTATGCAGATGTCAGCTATCTTGATGTCACCGAGGAGCAGCTAGACAAGCTTGAGCGACTTCAAAATTTTTGCATTAGATTTATATTTGGGTTACGCAAATATGATCACGTATCACAATTTCGCAAATTGCTCAGGTGGCTCCCGATTCGCCTTCGACGGAACGCTCATATTCTCTCTTTGCTTTACAGCACCCTTTTCAATCCCACTACTCCCATTTATTTAAAAGAACGATTTATGTTTCTTAATGACACACATTTAAGATCCTTACGGTCATCAGAGTCACTGGAATTAGAGGTTCCTAGACATTCCACATCGTTTTACGACAAATCCTTCACTGTACAGGCTGTACGGTTGTGGAATGGGCTACCTTTAAACTTAAGGCGAGCGCAGTCGTTGACTATTTTTAAGAAACGAATAAAAGAGCACTACTTGGCGTCGTAGTATCTGTGTATGTACGCATAATATTTGTGTGGATGTGAATTTATTTATGTTTGTGTATGAATTTATGTATGTGTATGTATTTATGTATGTGTTTGTATTTATGTATGTATATGTATTTATGTATGTATATTTATTTTTGTGTATGTATGTGATATAAGTTCTTAGTAAGTTTTTAGGTAAACTACATTATAATTATTAGTTGATCGTCTTTCTTTATTAAAAACACCAATTGCTACCCATTTCCCTTAAGGTCCTTGACAACTTCTCCATCCAAAGGTTGCCTGTAAGAGATTGCTCTTTAGCGATAAGGCCGCCCTTTGTACATTTATGAAACTGTAATCTCTTTATGTGAGTGTTTTATATTTGTGTGCAATAAAGTTTATTCTATTCTATTCTATTCTAAAAGAGATCTTATTTCGAGACGAGGATTGAGCCCGTGACCTTTGTCTAACCAGGGCAATGTTCTAGCCACTGAACTACCCGAACCGTACCAAAACAAGTTGAAATTTTTTACTAATATTTTAATCGTCATTTAAAAGTATGACTAAAGCCATCTTTCGAGACACACAACAACTCTGATGGCAATGAATAGTGTTGATCTTCACATAAATCATCTAGTAAATAGTCCGTACAAAGTCTAAACATTTTGTTTGAATAGGTGAGCCCGTTCTCGAGTTATAAAATTACACCAAAAAGTGGCATTGATTTTTATATATGAAAATATAAATTAAATTAAATTTATAAGAATATTTTTCCTGCCATTGCACAAAGTACTTAATTCTCTTAATTTGTGCAAGATGTTGCTAAGTAATAAATTTATCTTTCATTTCCTTGTAAGTTGCTAGACAGCTTTAAATATTAAAAAAAAAAAATATTTTAAAATGAAGAACTAACTGTTTTGTGGCCGATGTGGTGGCTCCAGGGGCGTAATGAGCCCAAGTAGACCTGAAAGTGGTATACCAATGAGCTGACACATAAGACTAGCGAAGACATCTACGGAGCGAATATGCCTAGCAAGTTCCCTTTACCAGTATGATTTCTCCCACAAGCATTGATTTAAGAATATTAACTATCTACTAATATTACTTTTAGCCAGACTTATAGTAGAGACGCCCACTTTTAACTGTATACATTTTTGTCTCTCTTAACTGGTAGTGAGACTATTACAGTGTTGAAATAGCAGGTTGTGACGATCAACTTTTGTTAATTTTCTAGCTGTCCGCGCCCGTGTAGCCTTTGATTTGTCTTCATAACGACCATGTTTTTGGCACTCTGGACCCACGGCTTAAAGTGCATCCTGAAGAAACTCTTGTAAATGGAAATATCTAGATTGCAAAATTGATAAGCCAACTAAAAACTTTCGTCAAAACACAGACTAAACTCTAGGAAAAAGAAAACAATGTACATTATATTGTACGTCATCATATTATTCTTATTTTATAGGCGTAAAATCAGCTGATAAAAAGGCTGCGGGCTAATATCGCTGCATAGGCAAAGCAGCGTGCATTAGCCAGTAAATATTTCATATCAGATAACTACAATAGTACGCTTGCCTATTATTATTAAATACAACAAGGCACATTGCCCCAAGGGTTACAATGATTAATCCCTTCCAATTAAGCTGAAATCTTGTGTCATTAAATATTGTAGTTGAAAATTCAAAGCCATACGGTGTAAGAGGTTCGACCAAGATCTCCGGGACCCAAGCGACAACACCTGCTGATCAACGGAGGAGGCAACAAGGCAGGAGGTCTGACGGCAATCTCTCCTAACGATGCCGAAACCCAAAAGCCAAATAAATAATAAATAAATAAATATCGCTGGGACAACACACACAACGCCATTTGATTCCAAACTAAGCCGAGCTTGTACTATGGTAACCAGATAACTGATAAACATACTTATATATTTTTAAATACATATTATAGATAAATCGACGGGAGTACAGAGCAAACGGACATCTGCATTTTTGCGAAAATATTTTTTTTTACATAATTGAATTAAGAATTTTGTCTTCTATTTGGTCAATTTTTTTTTTAAATCAGATATTTAGTGGTATTTTGCAGCGTATAAAAAAGACACCTACACCCTTTTTTAGAATGCAACGAAGTACACACGGGCATATACACTTATCCGTGTGTGCGTCGGACAATTTGGCGCGTCGCTTCATAATATAAACAAAGGTATCAGTTACTTGACCCTTTCGTCACGGGAGGTTGGCATATTTAAGCTCCATCATCATCCGAGCGTCTGTACCAGTTGCGTCTCGCGACGTCCCGGGTCCGCTTTCCTACATTTTCTCCTCCACTTTGCACGGTCGTCGGCATCCCCTGTGGTGAGACCATTGGCACGCATGTCATCCCTTACGAAGTCAAGCCAGCACTTATTGGGTCTTCCTCTCTTACCCGGGACCCGGCGGGGCTGACACGGCCAGACACTTTTCCCGCGTAGCCCGGCGTTTGCCAAAAGACCTGACCATACCAACGAAGGCGACACTCTTGCAACTTGTCTGCAATGTGACGGACGTGAAGGCTGCCGCGGATGACTTCACACATCACCGCAGCATCTTCATTTCCGTGACACGCAGCTCCTGCTTGTGTCGCTCTAATATTGGCCTGGTATAAGTTAGTAGTATATATATAAGTATTGGTATAAGGACAGCTCTAATGATGGTTTTGTAGACCTGTCCCTTCAACCGGATCGGCATTTTAGGGTCACAAATGACACCGGTCATCTCCCGCCATTTAACCCACGTGGCAGCAATGCGTGACTTGACATCGCAATCGATGTCACTGGACGTGTGAAAAACAGATCCCAAGTATTTAACCTGGTCCGTACGCTCGACCAAATCACCGCCTATGCGGACGGATTTGGGATCTGTCGAGTTTAGTGCCAAGTACTCGGTCTTCGCCACATTTAGTTTCAGACCGCCGTTCTCAAGTATCTCCTTCCAAGCCTTTACACGTCGCACCAATCTACCCCTGTCCGCGTCTGCCAGCGCAATATCGTCACCATACATGAGCAACCATGGAGGCTGCTCATGCGAGTTCCTGTGGCTGTCCGACAATTCGTCTAATATCACACTAAACAGAAGAGGACTAAGGACCGAACCTTGGTGTACCCCGACGGTGATAGGGAAGAGTTTCGTGTCGCCAACAGCAGTCCGAACCATAGAATCGGAGTCACAATACATGTCCCGGTTAGTGTCAATATATACCTCTGGAACCCCCTTGGACCGCAGTGCCCACCAGATCATCGCACGAGGAACACAGTCGAAGGCCTTCTACATGTCTAGGAACATACAGTGCAGAGGCGTGTTCTTCGACCTGTATTTATCTGCGACAACCCTCAGGGCAAAAATAGGGTCCGTGGTCCCATGACCAGGTTCGTCCTGACCCATATTGACACTCTGAGAGAGTACACTCCTGCCCGATCCGAGAGTCTATAATCCTTTCGAAGATCTTCATGGTGTGGGACATCACCTTTGTACCGCGGTAGCTCCCGCACTCCTGCACTGACCCCTTACCTTTGAAGACTGTAGTAATATTACTCAGTCTCCATTGGTTTGGGATCTGTCCGCTGAGGAGTATGCGGTTAAAAAGGTTTACTATTGACATATTTAAGCTTGCGTACTAATTATTCTAAAATCTGTGATTTATTCAAATACATTCCACAGTATAGTGATAAGAAAGTGCCATTAAAGTGTTTTTTGTGATATTTTAAGATACTTAACAATAATTATTGTTGAAAAGGCGGCAAAGTTAAACTTAATTAATCATGTTAATTAACAAAGTTTCACTTAGTTACCATAATACGGGTTTAGTTCCTTTGTATGATTACAAATAAAGTTTTAATTAAAGAAGAGATAAATGAACAAAATAATTATTTTGTTTAAAGTTGATTGTTGTGATAAAACAAGCTTTACTTTATACGTGATCGTGAATTATAAGATTTTCATTATTTTTGTTAGATTTTATTGTAAGTTATACGATATATACGACTTTTTTATTTAAGAGGTTGTCACTCATAAGAAATGTTATTTTCTCTGTAATGTTACTTTGTAATACAATTACTGTGATTAAAACGGAAAATACAATGCACTGGACTCTTTTACTGTACTGAAAAAGCTCATCATAATTAAAAAGATAACTGCAAAATCAGTAACAGGACCCTTATGATACGCAGTAAATTGAGACAACTACATTATTTTGCTATCAATCATACGTGCCCTTTATTTTGTTGTCGTAGTTGGATATAGATTATAAAAAAGATAATAATTATTGAATTTTTTTAATGAAATTAATTAGGGATCATAATTTAGAAAGTCCGATGAAGTCCGTAGAAGCAAATGTATGGCAGTTGACTCATTTAGTAATTTATTTTGTACGAAGTAGAATAAAACATCTGCCGTATTTTTAAAATATGAATATTACAGTTGACTGACCTCCATTGCTTGCTTCGAAATGCTATTTTAATTAAGTATTCCAAATTTAAAGGAGCTAGCTTTGTTCTTGCGCTCGTTTTCGCGCTCTTTGTTGAAGCGCTCGTGGCCCCCCGGTGTCAGTGTTCGGTAAACGATCACTGAGGTACGCAACTTTCACTATGGCTGGTCGTCGGATGGGTGACCACTTTGTGGCATTTACATTTGCGAGCGTTTCCGTCCTTCGGAAGGCACGTTAAGCCGTTGGTCCCGGTTGCCAGTAAAATGACAGTCGTTAAGCCTGGTTGAAAGCCTTATAGGCGGCTTAAAAAATTTAACAGCAGGTAGCCACAACCTGCGTCTGTCTATTTCAATACGGCAATGGGCTCACCACATATTACGTGGGACAGGAATCCACACGGTGAAAAGTGAGCATATAATATGCCTCTGCCACCCCTTCGGGGATAAGGCGTGATGGATATTTATTATTTGTAATTGTAAAAGTTATAACGTTTTTGCGTTAAAAACGCTCTCCTGAAAACTAGTGATTTTACAGATGTCCGTTTGCTCTTTGCTGCCGTCGATATAGCTTACACATACGCTATGTTTTACCCCGGGAACATGGTCCTGTAGGAAACAGGAACGGGAAAATTTCAACACGCGTGTGGAGCTGCGGGCGTCAACTTTTCAAGTTACCATACCAACTATTAATTGCATTGCAGAAGATCTATTGAATACTCTATAAGGTATATAAAATTCACTTAGGCAGCTTTGAAATTTTATTTTGTAACTAGCTGACCTCTGCGGCTATGCCCCTGCCATACTATGAACTCCCGTCACACCTATTTAATAATGCAAGAGATATTTTAGGATATGTTAACATTCATTATTACTGCAACTCTTTCGGGTAGTCAGAATAGTAGTCATCAGTAGTGGCATAACATATAGCCTTCCTCGATAAAAGGGCTGTCCAACACAAAAGGAATTTTTAAATTTGAACTTTCAAGATTTGCGCTTTCAACCAAACAATTAAACAAACTCTTTAGTTTTATATATATTAGTAAACTAGCTGATTCTTGCCCGTGATCGCCCCTTAACCGCCCATTCAATCCCGTCGCTTATAAATCCTATAATAATGTATAAAATATTGCCCGATGTGCTTACATTATAATTTCTGCTTCATTGTTCTGGGTAGTAGCGAGATATAATATAGCCAATAGCCTTAATCAATAAATGGGCGTCCAAAACAAAAATGATTTTTTCTAGTCGAACGAGAAGTTCTTAAAATAAGCGCGTTCAATCAAACTAACTCTTCAGAACGAAGAAAAAAAAGAAAGAAAAACATTTTAATATAAGGATCACATCATTTTACAAAATACAAACTAAAAAAAATAAAATCATACAAACTTTTTGCTTTGTCAGAGGCACCATAAACAACACCTTTCTAAATAAGGTATTGCTTATGGTGACCATAGATATACAAAAATTAAAAAGTAAAAATCATCAAACATAATAAAACATTACATTATACATGACATATCAAAGTGACGCGCCTCATCATCATCCGAGCGTCTGTCCCAGTTGCGTCTCGCGACGCCCGTGGTCCGCTTTCCTACATTTTCTCCTCCACTTCGCACGGTCTTCGGCATCCCCTGTAGTGAGACCATTGGCACGCATGTCATCCCTTACGACGTCAAGCCAGCACTTCTTGGGTCTTCCCCTCTTACCGGGACCCGGCGGGGCTGACATGGCCAGACATTTGTTACCTACGTAGCCCGGCGGTTGCCGCAAGACGTGACCATACCATCGAAGGCGACACTCTTGCAACTTGTCTGCAATGTCACGGACGTGAAGGCTGCCGCGGATGCGAGAGTTTCTCACGCGGTCCATCCGCGTGACCCCACACATCCACCGCAGCATCTTCATTTCCGTGACACGCAGCTCCTGCTTGTGTCGCTCCAATATCGGCCACGTCTCACTGCCATGTAAAAGGACAGGTCTAATAATGGTTTTGTAGACCTGTCCCTTCAACCGGATCGGCATTTTAGGGTCACAAATGACACCGGTCATCTCCCGCCATTTGGCCCACGCGGCAGCAATGCGTGTCTTGACATCGCAATCGATGTCACTGGACGTGTGAAAAACAGATCCCAGGTTTATACCTGGGATCTGTTTTTCACACGTCCAGCTCTCTCAGGCGCTCGTGGCCCCGCGGTCTCAGTGTTCTGTAAACGATCACTGAGTTACGCAACTTTCACTATGGCTGGTCCTCGGATGGGTGACCACTTTGTGGCATTTACATTTGCGAGCGTTTCCGTGCTTCGGAAGGCACGTTAAGCCGTTGGTCCCGGTTGCCAGTAAAATGGCAGTTGTTAAGCCTGGTTGAATGCCTTATGGGCGGCTTGAAAAATTTCAACAGCAGGTAGCCACAACCTGCGTCTGTCTATTTCAACACGGCAATGGGCTCACCACCTATTACGTGGGACAGGAAAATCCACACGGTGAAAAGTGGGCATATAATATGCCTCTGCCACCCCTTCGGGGATAAGGCGTGATGGATATTTATTTATTTATTTATATTTAACCTGGTCCGTGCGCTCGACCAAATCACCGCCTATGCGGACGGATGTGGGATCTGTCGAGTTTAGTGCCAAGTACTCGGTCTTCGCCACATTTAGTTTCAGACCGCCGTTCTCAAGCGTCTTCTTCCACGCCTTTACACGTCGCACCAATCTGCCCCTGTCCGCGTCTGCCAGCGCAATATTGTCAGCATACATGAGCAAACATGGAGGCTGCTCATGCGGGCTTCTGATGCTGTCCGACAATTCGTCTAATATTACACTGAACAGAAGCGGACTAAGGACCGAACCCTGGTGTACCCCGACGGTGATGGGAAAGGGTTTCGTGTCGCCAACAGCAGTCCGAACCATTGAATCGGAGTCACAGTACATGTCCCGGATAGTGTCAATATAGACCTCTGGAACCCTTTTGGACCGCAGTGCCCACCAGATCATCGCACGAGGAACACAGTCGAAGGCCTTCTGCATGTCTAGAAACAAACAGTGCAGAGGCGTGTTCTTCGACCTGTATTTCTCTGCGACAACCCTCAAGGCAAAAACAGGGTCCGTGATCCCATGACCAGGGCGAAACCCATATTGACACTCCGAGAGAGTACACTCCTGCCGGATCCGAGAGTCTATAATATTCTCGAAGATCTTCATGGTGTGGGACATCACCTTAATACCGCGGTAGCTCCCGCACTCCTGCACTGACCCCTTACCTTTGAAGACTGGAGTAATTATACTCAGTCTTCATTGGTTTGGGATCTGCCCGCTGAGGAGTATGCGGTTAAAAAGGTTTACTAAGATGCCCACACCGCGAGGACCCATCGCCTTCCAGCCTTCGATGGGGACTCCATCGGGTCCGACAGCTTTCCGATTCTTCATGCGGCGAAGCGCAGTCAGGACTTCTCCAGGCGTTACCGGTGGCACTAGTCCCTGATTCGGAGGGAGGTCCGGAGGCTGCACCTCTTTGTGCTGTTTATTAAGCAGCTCGTGGAAGTACGAGCGCCATCTCTCATTTACCGCGAGACCTTCGCTTAACAGGTTGCCCTCAGGGTCTTTTACACAGCGACACTTGGATATATCCTGTGCCGCTTTGACCCTGGAGCGTGCCAGCTTATAGATGAGCTTCTGCCCCTCAGACGATTCCAGCTTATCATACAGAGGTTGTAAGTGGTCACGTCTGGCTCTGGCTACAGCTCTCTTTGTGGCGCGCTTGGCAGCCCTGTACGCGTCGCGGTCTTCAGGAGATCCGGTCGCTTGCCACTTTTTTAAGAGGGCTTTCTTCTCCCTGGTCTCCCTCTGGACTGCGTCGTTCCACCACCAAGTTTCCTTGTCACATTTGCGTCCACCCTTAGACACACCGAGCACCACCTTCGCCGCTCCAAGGATGGCCGCCTGAACTTTGTCCCAGTAATCTTGAACTGGTTCGCCATCAGTGTCGGTGCACTTGTCACCGACAGCTGAGACGAACTCCTGGGACCTAGTTTCATCAAGCAGCCACCATCTGATGCGGCGCTGGCACCGCTCGATGCGTTTGCCTTTGGGCTTCACGCAGAGGTCCATGACAAGGAGACGGTGTTGTGCAGTAAGACTCTCACCGGGTATGACCTTGCAGTTGGCCACCTTGCCGATGCTGTGTCGCCTAGTGAGTACGAAATCGATCTGAGTTGTACGCCTCCCGCTCTTGTAGGTGATGAGATGTTCGAATTTCTTTTTGAAATACGTGTTCACAATAGCCAGATCGGCAGCCGCACACGTTCTAAGGATAGTTTCTCCTTCAGCGTTGCGGGTGCCGTATCCAAAACCACCATGAACACGCTCAAACTCCCCACACCTCTCACCCACATGACCGTTTAGGTCGTCGCCCAAAACGATTCCCTGTGACAACGGAATGCTCCGAAGCACTCCCTCGAGTTGACCCCAAAACGACATCTTATCGGCGTCGCTACAACCGGCCTGTGGCGCGTAGGCACTTACCAGGTGGGTAATAATCCCATCGATAAGCACCCTCACGATCATAAGCCGGTAGCTACAGCGTTTCACCTCCAAGATGCCACTCTGCAGCCCCTCGGAGAGCACAACGGCCACCCCGTTCTCCCCACCAGGTGCACCCGTGTAATACAGCTTGTAGCCGTTCTGCAAGGGCCGGGCTCTGTTGCCCTTCCACCGAGTCTCCTGCAGGAACGCCACGTCCACCCTCCGCCTGGAGAGTACTTCGGCCAACTCTACCGCACGCCCAGTCAGCGTGCCAATGTTCCATGATGCGAAGCGGATTCGGGTTGGGGCTAACTTCTTTAGCCGTGCTGGCCCGACACACGGCAGCCCTAGCCCACTTGCCACAGGAGTCGGGCGGGGCTCCTGCGCGCCGTTTTGCGGCGGCGCCCTATCCCTAGCTGCTTTCCTTTTATTCTTATCCATAAGTTGTTTTGGCGGGTGGCTTTTATGGGAGCGACGCCCTCAGACCTTCCAACCCCAGAGGGGAAAGCCAGCGCCAGAGCCTCGTCCGTTAGTCAGCAGGTGCACGCACTAGCACGGGAGGTTGACTTGGGCCCCGAAGATCTTGGTGGGGCCCCTTACACCCAATCAAAGTGACGCGCCTGACGTGTCATAATTACGTGCTAGGACCAAGTATCATTATGGACAGAGCCATATAAATTTTAGCGTTTTCATGTTAAATGACTATTCATTTGTAGGAAATTCAAGACCTAGCCACGCACACTAATGCACTCCGATAGTTGCACACTACCATAACATTGTAGTCATTTATAGGGATTCAAGACCTAGTCACGCAACTAATGCACCCCGAAAGTTGGACACTACTATAAAATGGACACGCTAAACAATTTTTAATTGAAATAGGCTTTAATATCATATATATAACTTTCGGGGTGCATTAGTTGCGTGACTAGGTCTTGAATCCCTACAAATGACTACAATGTTAATGCATATTTCAATGATTAATTATTGATAATAACATGATATTTAACCAATGAAATCTTAAACAATCTTACTGAGAACATTTAAAAACGCTGATTTTTCTATTATATTATTTAAAATTGAAACTTGTTAGCGAAATAATGCTTATTGAAAACTTACCTATGAAATGCGATTTTTAAGGTTTTCACGAATGTTTCCTTAGTTCTCGAGTAACAGAATACCGCAACACACCACATTTTACGGATTTTTGATATTTTAAAATAAATATCTAACAAGGTTATTCAGAAAATAAGCTGTAACCGGCACCTAAACACAAAGTTTGATACCCTTCGGTTGCAACAGTGTATACACTTCACACAGACAGTGTGACGTTGCAAAACTTACACTTGCTGTCACTTTCACTTTTATGACATTCTTAAAGATAGACAAGGATAGAGCGGTCACATGAATACAAAAACGGCAACAGCACGGCTTATGTTTAGAGTATAAACATAAGCCGAAGTGCCGTCCATATGATTCTTTTTCTAAATTTAAACTATAAAGTGGAAAAATTTTTCAGTCACGGGCTGGACTCGAACCAGCGTCTTCTGGTTCAACGCACCAGACGCGTTACCAACTACACCACTGTGACCTGCTCGTAACTGAAGAAATAATCCACCTCTTTACGTCTTAAGGCGACGTAAGGCGCCATCTTCCGGCACTTAGCAAAGTTGCACGGTATGAATGTATAGAATTGCATCCATAATCATTCGTGATTCGTTTTGTGATGACACCTGCCTAAACATTAGAAACAATTTTAACAAAATTGTTTCTAATGTTTTTGTGTAATTTTACCACATTAAAATTAAAATTTAAAAAAAGTTAGCATACTAATTGCTTTTCAAAATTGTTCATATGATTCTTGGTCCTAGGTAACGTGGATATGCTGAGAAATGTGAGAACTACCTAATGTGAACATGAAAAGTTTGAAAACAAAAATAGCTTTATACTACATATATATTTTTTATTAGTATGCTTGCAGATATTAGATTCTTTTTGGCAACTTTGTAATTTTATTTTGTAATATATTTCTTAAACATCAAACAAATAATACGCAAGGCTCCGTCTTACAAATGCCTTGTATCCGAAGCCTACAGGTATTGTGTCAATATGAAAATGGGTTTATGAGGATTTGTGTCAAGTGCGTAATATGTTGCTCGCTATATTGGAATGTATCAAATTATTTGCGCCATATTTATACTAATACTAGTTGATGCCCGCGGCTTCGCCCGCGTAGGGAAGTTTTCCCATTCCCGTTTCCCACAGGAACTTGTTCCCGGGATAAAAAGTAGCCTATGTGTTATTCTGATGTATAAGCTATATTGTTGTAAAGTTTCATTAAAATCTGTTCAATAGTTTTTATGTGAAAGAATAACAAACACCCATACAAAATTTCGCATTTATAATATTATTAAGATTAAGATATAAAGCTGAAGAGTTCGTTTGATTGAATGTTTGTTTGTTTCGTTGAACAGACTAATCTCAAGAAGTACTGGTCCGAATTGAAAAAATATTTTTGTGTTATATATTGCATTTATTGTATTGGTAAGTTTTATAGGCTATATAAAATCACACTACTATTTAGAAGAGCGGAGCAGTAATCATGAATGTCAACAAATCGGGCAAATTTTCATACATTACTACTCACGTGTGAATTTCGGGATAGCCCGACTAGTTATATGTACTGACTGACCTGATTAGGGTTAGTAGACTAGGCAGTGTGCCAGCTAAGCTTCCGACGTAGTTTGACGCTCCTCTTGAAAAAGGACCTCCGTTAGGTCCTAAACTAGTGCAGGCTATCCCGAGTAAAACCGTTTAGTTTGTAATACATTTTCATACATTTTGTAATAGTTATAATTAATTTCAATTTCAATTTATTTATTTATTTTGTGAACATAGGTAACATAAGCTGTTAATGAAAATAGTAGGTATCTATGCTCTGCCAATAATGGCATACAAAATGTGATTGATTACATGCATACTATTATTTAGACTACGTGTCACTTTTTCTCAAACAAGCACAACAATTTATAATAAAGTCATTAGCAGGGTCACAAAAATGTAGAATAATTCATATATTTTAATGTCACAGTAATGTTAAATAATAATATAATAATAAATGTCAATGAGGATAGATTTAAAAAGATTTTAAATAATAATATGGTACAATACAATAACAATAAATATCACAAACAACATTAAATGTCAAAATGTGCTACAAAGAATACCCATCACTGTGCAAATTGATCATCTAAAACATCGTTTACAGAGTAATACGCTTTTTCCTTCAGCAGATTAAAAACTTTAGCTTTAAACTGACAATTACTGTCATTAATTACTATTTCATTTGGTAGTTTATTGTATAATTTTGGAGCCATCGCAAAAACACTACTATGAGTGTTTGTAGGTAGTATGTGGAGTTTATGTGAGCGTCGCTGACTTTCTTTTTTCTTAAACAAAAATAAATTATTACGTACAAAATTTAATACTTCTTATATATACAGTGATGGTACCGTCAATATTCCTAAGCTTCTGAAGTGTGGCTTACATGTATCAGTTTTCTTTAATTTACACATTGCTCTAATACATTTCTTCTGTGCTAATAGAACCCTATTAATGTTATAAGCATTACCATAAAATATAAGACCATATCTCAGAGTAGACGCTACATATATATGGTGGGCAGCTAAGAGAGCATCCCTATTTGCAATTTTACCTAACATATAGAGAGCATATGAGAATTGAGATAGTTTCATACACACATTCTCAATTTGCGTTTTCCATGACATGTCATTATCTATATTTAACCCTAAAAATTTTGTGTCATTCGTTTCTAGTATGCGGTCATCATTATACCTAATTTTTAATTGTGATGTTATATTTTGTCTAAGTCTCAAATTCATAACTTTTGTTTTGGTAATGTTTATTTTAAGATTATTTATATTTAACCAGTCAATGATTGAAATAAGACTTAAGTTTATGTTCTCTTCAATTTTTTCCATGTGTCCTGTCTTGAAGATAATGGTGCTATCATCAGCAAACAGGGTCATCTGATGTGAGGTAGCATCAGGAAGGTCATTATGTAACAAAGAAAGAGTAACGGGCCCAAAAAAGATCCTTGTGGGACTCCACATGAAATTATTCTGGTGCTGAAGAAGTAGATTATTTCCATTTTGGATTTTATATCTGTCTGATTAATTTGAGTTATTTGTTTGCGGTTTTTTAGAAAAGATTTAACAAGATTTAAAACGTTGCCTCTAATACCATATTGATAGAGCTTGTATAATAAAAGCTTATGGTCCACATAATCAAATGCCCTGGTCATAGATATGACCAGGGCATAGATATATACATCGCCGCTACAGGGAGTCTTCTATCTAAATTGTAATGCATTTTATCTAGAAAGTTAAAGATAGCCATGTTGATAGTTTTCTTTTTTCTAAAGCCCATTTGTTCATGACAGAAAATGTTATTTTTTTCAAAGTAATCATTTAAACTATTGTAAATGACCTTCTCAAATATTTTTGAAAATATTGAAATCAGAGCTACCGGTCTATAGTTGCAAATATCTGTATTATCTCCCTTTTTGAAAATCGGTTTAACTATTGAATTTTTTAATATTTGAGGGAAAATGCCGGTTACTATTGAACAATTAATTATATGACTTAGTATGGGTGCAATAATAAAGCCTACTGATTTAATTACTTTAGTAGATATTTAATCATAACCTGTGCTATTTGTATTTTTGAGATTTTTGATTATGATTTCAATGTCTTTTGGTGTAGTTGGTAGCATAAACATAGACTTATATGACTGTAATTGTTTTATTTTATAACTTGTACAATGATTAGAGATTGGTTGAACTAAATCAATAAAATAATCGTTAAAATGCTGGGCTATCATTTTGGGATTCGTTATGATGTCATTTTGAACTTTAATTGAACTAATACTAGTTATTGGAAGATTTGAAGACAAATTCCTTATGACATTCCAAGTTGCCTTTGATTTATTAGTACTTTTCTGTATGTAGTAGCTGTGTTGAGATTTTTTTGTCAATATAATTACCCGTTGATACCTATCAGAATGATTTGAAAGTATTTTTTGCATCAGTGTTACGAGACAGTCTATATTTCCACAGGAGGTCTCGTCTCTTCCTACTACAGGCCCTTATACCCCATGAACTCCATTTGGACCTGGAAACTGTCGAAATTTTATGCTTGACTATAGGGAAGCATAGGTTGTAAAATAGTTTAAAAGTATCAAAAAAGGTGCAAAAGCTGTCATTTGGATTGCTCATCAAATAAACATTATTAAAACTCAGACTTGACATATATTTCTTAAATATGCTAATATTTTTATTGCTATAATCTCTTTTTCTTACATAATAATACTTCAAGACGCAAATTGGTTTAACAGGGAACATCATAAGCTGCGGTCTATGATCAGACACACCAAATTCGAGGACCTTAGCTTTGCAGCCTCGTATATTATGACAGATATTGTCTAAACAAGTGCCGGTACTGGGACGTGTAACTTCTTTTATTTCTAACCGCAAGTTAAACTCCTTTAAGAGGTGTTTAAAAATGGTGGATTCTGTTGTACTTTTTAGAATATTAACGTTAAAGTCACCGCATATTATTGTTCTTTTATTATTGCTATAGCAAAACAGTTCTAATAAGTATCTTAAATTGTCAAAAAAAATATTTATGTCACTTCCAGGTATTCTATATACACATATTGTTATAATTCCATGGTCCGTCAGTTCCACAGCACAACACTCAAACACGTTAGGAACACTGACGGCATTCACCGATTCTATGACTGAGTATTTAATTTGGTTATGTACTAGTTTACAAGATCCCCCATAGGCACCCTTTCTGGCAAAGAAAGTATTATCACATAAAGATTATTAAAAATTAGGATTTTATTATTAAACATGGCAGCGAAGTGATGACATTTATATGTGGGTAGGCATAATATTATATTTGTGTGAGTAATGACAGATAGCGTATGACAGATATGTGTTATTATGTCAGCGTAGTTATTTGTATTTTTAAAGTCTTCTTATCCTAAAAATATTATACAGTGATCATGCATTGTGTAGCCGGTTGTAAACGGCTAATCTGCGACATTCATACCAAACTGGTATGAATGTCGCAGATTAGCCGTTTTATTGGTAAATGTATTCCGGGCTACAGACAATATTTTGTTTATCTTATCACTACTTATAATGCACAGCTTTCTCTTAACTTCTTGTGAATTCGTGTCTATACTGTGCGGATGCAGATGTTGTTTGAGAAGAAAGTTTTCATCCGTGGAGATAGGTGAGTGACCCGTTGCTGAGAGTGAGTTAATTTTGTTATGCCATTTTTGAGTATTTGATTTTCTACTAGGTGTTGATAGATTTTTGCTTGTATTTGGCGTACCTGCTTCACTAACTAATAATTTTGTAGCCTTTTTTAGAAGTCCATGTTTACAGTTAATTTCTTCAATTGTTTTCTTTAGGCCTGCATTTTCAATGGACAGATGATCGATTTCGGCGTGTGCCGCCTGCAATTGTGTCTTTAATTCACAGATTTGTCGTTGCAGATTCCATGTTTCGTCATCTTCGTTATCCGAGATGTTTGGTTCGCTACAAGCTGTGCCCTCTATTGTGGAAGTATTCAATTTATAGTCATCTAGTATTTCTGTCATTGATCGGGAACGGGGTCTGCGAATCGTTATATTTTCGAAGAAATTCATTGTATATAATGCAATTATTAATGCAATATAAGATGAAACAGTGTTTGAAAGTTGAAGTGACTTGATGTTAGTGACTACTCTCTTATTATCTGTCTCATGTGTAAGAAAGTGATTATGCCAGCCGTTAAGGTTCAAAATCCCATGCACTTTTCACTGATCGTCGAGCTGACTTTTAAATAAAATTAACGTCACTTATTTTCACTGCTGTTTTGCATACTTTTGCACTTCTTATATGGCTATATTGTTTATATATCACTTTATAACCCCCAATGTCCCTTCTGTTTACTGTTTATTTCAACAGCGCTTTTTAGTATTGAAGATTGTTTTTCACTAATAATATAGTTTTCACTGTATTTATTATTTTACAAACAATATGTGGCGTTTATTGGTGCACGATTAACGTTTTGAAGGCTATTTATGACTTAAAATCTTTAAAATTTCATTTTTATAGACTTATTGAACACAGAGTCCAACTTAACACGACAGATAACACGACAGGTTGCAACATTAAACAACATTAAACGACTGGAATAAGTGGATGCGACGGTGATTTAAAGCATGTCACGGGCGAAGCCACGGGTTTCAGCTAGTGGGATATAAACATATTATTATCTATCTGTATTAGTCTGGCAATGGGCTTACCACCTGTTACGTGTAACAAAAAGAAAGCAAACGGTGAAATGTGGGCGTATAGTACGCCTCTGCCTACCCCTTCGAGGATAAAGGCGTGAAAGTATGTATGTATGTATGTATTAGTTCGGAGTGCTCGTGTCTTCGCTAACTCAGTGTTCTGTAAACAACCACTGCGTTAATCAACTTTCGCTATGGCTGGTTACGGATAGATGACCTCATTGTGGTACAAATAAATAAATAAATATCGTTGGGACAACTCACACAACGCCATCTGATTCCAAACTAAACAGAGCTTGTACTATGGTAACCAGATAACTGATAAACATACGTATATATTTCTAAATTGGGGGGTGAAGTTGCTCGCGTCCGTAGGATTTACCACCTTTTCCTAGGCCCACACGTATAAGTGTGCCCCGGTGGTGCAAAACGAGCGACAACGCCGAGTGTCTGTAAATAAACCAGACAACCAGGCCTAAAAAACCTGTCAAGTGTTGATAGGAAATGATCAACACAACTCGTTATCTTGTGGTCATGTCTCACGAGGCCGGGGGTCTTGGCTTCATTGCCTGGACCAAGAGGTAGAAAGCCTCAATAAAAATTCACTCCAATCCTACGGTTGGTTACGTGCCAACAGGATGCGTGACCGGTGGAATGATCAGTCTTTAACAACCAACCTCGGCGGATCCGGCAAACGTCGTTGTAGTAGCCTTCTAGGGGGAATAGGCGTCACCCTCCTAGCGACTGAATAGTTCGACCTTACTCGTGGGACTCAACATGAATGATCCTCTAACAAAACCTCAAAACCAAACTGAACACCAAAACAAAACCCTGACTCAGCAAGTATTTCATAAGGGACTCTTGCTATACCGATCTAGATCTCAATCGGTCAGTGACGAGTCACTATTATCAAAACCAAGAGAAGAAAATATGAACAGTCCAAATCCGAATAATATTAGGACCACTAATGAAGAACCCTCAAACTCGTGGAAAAAAGTAAGTAGAAGAAAGCGTCCCAGAGAGAGGCCTGAACATATAACCAGTCAAGCTCATAAGCAAACTAAACTTAGCACTTATTGGTTAAGTCAACCAATTACCACTTCTAATAGATTTGCTGAATTGCTAGAACCAGAATTATCTGCAGAAAAAAACAAACAGGATATAGAAAAAAATCCTAAACCTCCCCCTATATTTGTGGACAAGGTAGAAAATCTAAGACCACTACAATCACTACTCGATGAATACGCTCCTGAAAGTTATGAAATAAAAATCTTAAACTATAATAGAGTGAAAATCCAAACCAAATCACCTGACAGTTTCAAAGAGATAGTCAAACAGTTAGAACAGAAATCAACTAAGTTCTATACATATAAGCCAAAGCAGGAACACCCTTTTAAAGTGTTCCTGAAAAATATACACCCCTCCACCGACCCACAAGATATTAAACAAGCCCTTATAGAACTCGGACATGACGTTGTAAACATATGGAATCTCAAACAGAGAGTAACAAAAAAAGTTTTACACATATTCGTCGTAGAAGTAACCCCAAAAAGTAATAACAAGCAAATATATGACATCCACAGCATTTTAAACTGCCGTATAAAAGTAGAAGCAAGGAGACCAACGCGCAATATACCTCAATGCGCAAATTGTCAGCAATATAGGCATACAAAAAGCTACTGCCATCGCTCACTTAAATGCATAAAATGCGCCGGTAACCATGCATCCGTAAATTGTACGCGCAAAGACAGGAGTGTGGAAGTGGAATGTTTTTTATGCAATGGCAATCATCCGGCTAACTACAAAGGCTGTATGGTTTATAAAGACCTACAAAATAAAGTACCCATCTCTGCGGAATAAAAAATTTGGAAAACCAAGAAAAACGATTGCATAAATCTGTAATAAGTGAACCACACAATCTAAATGAACCACCAAACAAAAAAACCTACGCAGACACTGTCAAAATCAGCCAAAATGACAACAACTTAACCCAAAATAATGATTCAAACAAATCTAGTGACATGAAAGAATTAATTCAAATGTTTAACAGATAATGAACCAAATGTGTATAATGACCAATCTACTAACAAATCTAATGACAGTTATATCAAAAAATTCGATCACCTCAAATTAGTCCTTTGGAATGCCTATGGCTTGCCCCAACACTTCCTAGAAGTAAAAATGTTCCTCACAAAAAACGAAGTTGATATATTATTAGTATCGGAAACCCACGTTACAAGTAAGACATACCTACTTCAATATTCCAAAGTACAAAATGTATCACACGATGCACCCAGACGGCACTGCGCATGGTGGATCGGCCATATTCATAAGAGAAAAATTGAGACATCACACTGCTAACTCATTTTGTACGGAAAAATACAAGCAACCAGCATAGTTATTGAGGACCAATATGGTCCTCTCCAGCTTTCTGCCCTTTATATACCTCCCAAACATAAGATGAAAACTGAGGATTATACAAAATTCTTTATGACTTTAGGCCCCCGGTTTATTGCTGGAGGAGACTACAACTCGAAACATACTGATTGGGGATCAAGACTTACAAATACGAAGGGACGCGAACTTCTTAAAACAGTCAAAAGTATCAAACTGGGTGTATTCAGTACTCGAGAGCCAACATACTGGCCCAGAGACGCAAATAAAAGACCTGACCTCGCTCGTAGATTTCATAGTCAGCAAGGGCTTGCCCCGTACCTCTATGTTTTGTAGCTCCTGTTTTGAGCTATCTTCCGATCACTCTCCAGTTGTAGCGCAGGTTGGTCACAATGTCCAAAAAATGAAGGCTACATGTAAACTGCAAGAACTTGTCACAAGCTCCCTGGAATGCCAAATCCCTCTCAAAACAGACTAGGAAATTACAAATGCTATCGAGCAATTCAATGACATTATTCAACAAGAAGCCTGGGCCGCTACACCAGACCAAACATCAAATAAACCAATCTCATTCTATTCAAAAGATATACTAAACCCAGTAACTGAGAAACGCCGAGCTCGTAAAACATGGCAATCAACACAATATGCCGACAAAAAACAATCTTTAATAGACTGGCAAAAGAACTAAAGAAAAAACTGAATCTATACAGAAATAACACTGTTAATAATTATCTAAAAAATTGGATGCAACTGTAGCTACAAATTATTCGCTATGGAAGGCAACAAGCAAACTAAAAAGACCAATAGTGCACCATGCACCAATCAAGAAACCAAACGGAGAGTGGGCTCAGAGCAATAATGATAAGGCTACATCCTTTGCAAAACACTTAACAGGAGTTTTCCTGCAAATGATGATACTGGGTCTACCAAAGTAGAGGAAATTACTTCGGTACTTAGTCAAATATATCAATTAGATGCTCCAATAAAAAAGATCTCAAAAAAAGAAGTACTGGGAGCAATAAAAAAACCTAAAAGTTCACAAAGCACCGGGGTATGACCTAATTACTCCTAAAATTTAAAAAAGAACTCCCACAAGTTGGCAATAAGTACCTTACTCAAGTTTTTAACGCATGTATCCAAAGGAACTTTGTACCACTGCAGTGGAAAGTTGCAGAGATTATTATGATCTAACAACCCGGAAAAGATCCATCTTCAGTAAATTCTTATCAGTTTGCTTCCGGTTCTTTCAAAGGTCCTTGAAATTATTTTCCGGTAAAACAGTAAATCCTACTGCTCAGCAGCCTTTCTGGATATTTCACAGGCATTTGACCGCGTCTGGCATCAAGGACTTTTATACAAAATACGCTTAAACCTTCCCATTAGATATTATCTTTTCATTAAGTCATATCTCAGTAATAGACATTTTTATGTTAAGTACGGCGATAGCGTTACAAATCTCTATAAAGTTCAAGCTGGTGTTCCACAGGGCAGCGTGATGGGCCCAACGCTGTATTTAATATATACATCTGACTTGCCTCATACAAACGACACTGCAGTACTTGCAGTCGACGAAACCGTCTATGCTGCAAAACAATCTAAACCATATATCAAAATGGCTAAATGACTGGAGGATAAAAGCCAATGAAGCTAAATCGGTTCATGTTACTTTCACGCTGAGACGGGAAGCTTGCCCCGAAGTTAAATTAAATAACATAAAAATACCCCAAGCTGATAGCACCAGATACTTGGGTATATATCTGGACCGGAGACTTACCTGGCAAAGTCACATATGGAACAGAAGAAAAGCACTTGACCATCATTTAAGAAAACTATATTGGCTCTTGGGTCGCAAATCACAACTTTCCTTGGAAAATAAACTTCTATTGTACAAATGCATACTAAAACCAGTCTGGACCTACGGCTTGCAGCTCTGGGGCACGGCAGCTACATCAAACTTAGAAATTTTGCAAAGATTCCAATCCAAAACACTTAGCATGATAACCGGAGCACCATATTATATGACAAATAAACAAATTCATAATGACTTAAAAATTACAACTGTCAAGGAAGAAATTAAAAATTCTCTACCTGCGTATTGCAAACGAATAAAGTCACATCCTTATTTATTGGCTAGACGCCTAATGATGACCAATCCAAATCACACCTTTAAAAGATTGAAGAGACTAGCTCCCCAAGATCTTCTGTGAGTAGGAGTGACAGCACCATAATAGCGGCACCTTTCGTTTAAAACACTGAAGGTCGTTTACGGGGCCACTTATCTAGGCTGTATGTGTTACGGGGCGCCGGTATGGGCAGAGAAGGCTACTATTGGTGCTGCACGTTTAAAGTTACTGCAAAGTCAACGCCTTGCATTGATATTTTTATGCAAGGCCTACAGGACGGTTAGCACGGAGGCTCTGCCGGTGATGGCAGGGGTCCTCCCGGTTGATCTCGAAATTCAGAGACGCGCGGCTTTATACTATTCGGCTAAGGATGGCATGGATGATAGGTTTTTGTTAGAAAGAGATCGCCATAGAATTGCCAGACTGTATCGTGATAATGTACGTGAAGAACTTTTAGACGAATGGCAGCTGCGTTGGAACACTTCCATCAAAGGGACCTCTACCAGTTTTTCCCAGACGTTCGTGAACGCCTGAGAATGTCCTGGCTGGAGGTTGAGCACTGTGTTGCTCAATTTCTCACGGGACATGGTAACTTTAGGAGCAAATTACATTCGTTTAAGCTGGTTGAGTCACCGTTCTGTCAGTGTTCAACTGCTGACGCCAAATATGATCAGACCGCCCATCATATACTTTGGGGGTGTAGCATTTGGCAAAATGAACGATATAATCGATAAAATCTCCTAAGCACTTATCTAAGAGTGAAGGCCTAACTTTCAGTGACTGGGCAACTCCTGGAATCTATAAAAGTCGTAAGAAATTGTATCAACTATACGAAGAGAAGTCCTATAATCATAATCCAAATTTTCAAGAGTTTGTAAAAAAATACTCAAAAACATTTAGACAAACCTGCCTGAAAGCAAAATCAATTTATTTAAAAAATAAAATCTAAAATTCAAATAATGTTATTAAGGAAACTTGGAATGGTATAAATATTGAAACCGATAAATCCAAAGTGCGCAGTCATGATTTTCATTTAAAAATAAATAACGTAAATATTATAGAAGATTTTAAAGTAGCAACTGAATTTGAAAAATATTTTTCTAACATTCCTCTTTCAAATACAAGAACTCTCTCGTCTTGCTCTAACGATGCTGAACAACTTTTAAAACATGGCGTGGAGGAATGTGGCACAGACTTTGAATTTTCAGCTGTTAGTCTTAGAGATATTTTAAAAACTTTTAAGACAATTAATATGAAAAACACTAAAGATTTGTGGGGTCTATCTGTTAAAACTGTCTCTCATATTATCACTGTAATAGCTCTACATCTGGCAGCTGTGTTTAATTGCTGTGTCAAGTCTGGAGTATTTCCTGACTTAATGAAACATAGTAAAGTAGTTCCTTTATTTAAAGCCGGCGATAATGCAGATCCCTCTAACTTTCGGCCTGTTTCCGTACTACCAACACTAAGTAAAATATTCGAAAAGCTAATGCTTGGACAGTTGCTTAGTCACTTTAATATACATAATTTACTACACAGGAAACAGTTTGGATTTACAAAGGATTGCTCAACGGTGGATGCAGGGGTTGCTTTACTCAAAAGTATTTATGCGGCTTGGGAGGATTCGCAGGATGCATTAGGTGTTTTTTGCGATTTATCTAAAGCCTTCGATTGCGTTCATCACGAAACTCTTGTAAAGAAATTACGCCACTACGGTATCAGAAATAAAGCTCTCGACCTTATGACTTCTTATTTAAGCAATAGAATTCAGAGGGTTGAAGTAAACGGTAAACGATCAGCAGGATCTCCAGTTGTAATGGGTGTTCCACAGGGATCAATCCTTGGTCCATTTCTTTTTTTGATATACATTAATGACTTACCTTACTATGTTGGGGATAAACATGAGATTGTGCTGTCTGCGGATGATACCTCTTTGACATTTAAAATTAATAGCAACAATTAATTAATTATGACGATGTTAACTTATCTTACTTGCACTCTCAAAAGTTGTTCATTGGTTTAACGTTAATAATCTTTTTTTCAATGATAAAAAAACTAAAGTAATTAAGTTTTCGACACCTAATGTGAGACAGGTGGCGACCAATGTGCAACTTAATGGATCAGGATTGGATACTGTTGGGGCTTCTGTGTTTTTGGTTATAACTATTGATTCAAAGTTGCAGTGGGGACCACATATAGAAAAATTGTCAGGCAAATTAAGCTCTGCTGCATATGCAGTAAAAACAATAAGACGGCTCGCTGATGTTGAAATGGCTAGAATAGTTTATTTCAGTTATTTCCATAGCGTTATGTAATACGGAATTCCTCTCTGGGGAGACTCAGCGGACATTAATACGATATTTATTTTACAGAAGAAAGCTGTGAGAGCAATAGACCAGCTTGGTCCCAGGGTATCTCTAAGAGAAAGATTTAAAGAAATTAATATTCTTACCGTTATATCACAATTTATCTATGAGAATTTACTTTATGTGCACAAAATCATAGACACATTTCTTAAAAAAAGTGATATACATAATGTAAACACTAGGCATAAAGATAATCTTGTATTACAGTCTACTCGTCTCGAAATAATCAGCAATTCTTTTATGGGGCAATGTATACGATTCTATAACAAACATCCCGATGAAATTAGAATATTGTCAATAAATATGTTTAAGACAACAGTCAAGGCCAAATTTTGTAACAATGCATATTATAAAATTTCAGACTATATAAATGATAAAAATGCATGGGAGTAAGTCGCTCTAAGTCAACACACATAAATATACAAATGGAATTAATAATAATAAAGAAACATTATAAATATAATGTACATTTGTTCAACATAAGTGATCTGAAACGTCAGGTTCACTAATATAATTATATGTAATTTGAGTTTGTTATTGTGTGAGCACCGTCCACATAGCTTTTTATAATTTTTGAAATTGACATGATGGTTGCTGTGCAGTTTGAGTATGTCATGCTCGCCTAAGTGTCCTGGCAGTGGTGGTGCATGTATCGGGTCGCCTTATTCCCTATAATAAGGTTGAGTAGGGCGATGGCTGATATATGCGTCATACCCGTGAACGGGTGCCGTCTGTTGGGACTGGTCAGCTCCTAGCTGTTATAGCAATTATTACAAATAATACTATTTATATTTAAGGCAAATTAAGTTTAGTCGACTGTTCTCACGTAACTCCAAGGGAAAAATGTAAGTTTATTATTGTAAGCTATACCTGCATTTTAAAATAACAGCTATTTAGTTTCTTGCCAGAGTCTTCCTCATCAGGGTGGGCTACCTTTAAAACTGGCAACTAGAAACGCTTTCATTTTGATTTGATTTTGTTTCTTTTGTATAGACTCATTACTATATAATTTGTTCAAATATCATGTAAATAAAACGAATGTAATTACTGGCAGTTAGAAAAGAGTGGCCATGAGTTTTATTGCCAGGTTCTTCCTCAGGCTCTACCGCTATTGCGTTGCGAATCTGGCAGTAAATGTAAATGTAGAAGCAATAATCTTGACGTTTAGAAGTGTTACTTTGTGACCTACATGAATAAAGATTTTTCACTTTCACTATAATATGCTTAATTGTTTACAAGTAACGTTGGGAGTAGGTTACTATGCGGATCTCGTGGCTTCGAGGGTAAATTTTCGTGCTTTTAAACGTTTCTGCCATACATATTACTGGAATCAAACATAGCTCACATAGGACCCGTAATATACTATTACCGTGGTGCTTCCCTATTTCTATAGGATTTACACCTAGTTGCTTTCCAGGTCTCCCGCTTTGCAAAGGAGGGAAGAGGCATTACGTTCTTTTCTTACTTCCTCACATTATCTTCTGATTAATTTTGTTGCGGGTTCCAAGACATGCTAACTTCTCCTGGGACATCACCGAGATCGAGCTCGGTGTAACTTTTCTGGTGTTTTGGTCATTGGTGTAGATCCTGGTTTACAGGAGTCACAGTAATGGGAATGTGGGTGGGATTAGTCCCAATTAAAAAATCACCATAATGGACATATCATTGGATATCGTACCATGCATGTCAACAAAATAAGCACCAACAAACATCTAGTTAAATGTCGATAAGACAGGTTACTGGAAAAAAAGGAGATAAAAAAATCTAAATACATACATATTATAGGTAAAAAACACCCAGACACAGAATAAACTATCGTGCTCATCACACAAAGTTTTATCCTGGGTAGGGAATCGAATTAAATATCTTGCGTAGCAGTTGGATGCACTCCCACCACGCCACAGAGGCAGTCAAATATTCTTTGTCAATCTTTCCGCATTCAAAAATAAATAAAAGCAGCTTTAACAGTTGACCCCAGGGCTTATTTAGGTAGGTTTAGGAATACGCTATGATAATGTGAAAATAGTGAATTATGATGCCAATTAAGTATGGGAAAGTGGTTTTACAGGGTGAAGGCTATTTCCCGTCGCGCCGAGGCGAGCTTCTCTCAGGAAATTGTGTACTTACTTTTTGTTGAGGCCTAAGGCTCACCTCTGAAAAGTGACGTTTTAAACATGTTCTTTTAGTAATTTCCTGATGTGGAAATTATTTCCCAGTTCATTAGACTATTCAACTAATGACATTTGAATGTTTGTCAGTTTATGAAGATATTTGAATACTAGCTGATGACCGCTGCTTCGCCCGCGTGGTGAAGTTTTCCTATAGGAGATTTCGAACGGAACCCAAATTTTTTTGAATATCCAATATAGCTTATGTTACTCAGCTGAGAATGTAGCTGTCTAATAGTAAAGATTTTTATTTATATATAACCTAAAGTAAGCTAATATAAGCTGGTGTTATGGCATCTAGACAACTGATAAACATACTTATTTATTTCTAAATACATACATATTTATACGTAGGAGATAAAAACTTACGACTCTTTACTCAGTTTCAAGTACTCATCATTCAATTTACTTTGATTGAATCGCGTTCAAATGCGTTCAATTTATGATCATGCATCTTTTAATATACCCATCACTTTACTACTCAAACATAAAACTTACGAGTTAAAAGCATAGGGCTCAAATATATAACCTTTTTATGTAGGTATGTGAATAAACTTTCATACTTCACCTCATCAAACCCTAAACGATAAATTATGGGTTCTTTTTGAATCGAGTCATCATAATTTAGATTCCATGACATGTGAACGTATAAAATCCCACGGCCGGAGAGCTGGTGACTAAGCGATTTTATTTTACACTAGCTGATTCCCGCGGCTTCGCCCGTGACATACTTTGAATCCCCGTCGGTCGCAACCATTTAATCCCGTCGCATTTACAATAATGAATTAAAATTTGCCCAATTTGTTGACATTTACGATTACTGCTTCGCTCTCCTGAGTACTAGCGTGATTTTATACATCCAAGACAAAAATATTTTTTCAATTCAGATTTGTTCCTGAGATTAGCGCGTTCAACCAAACAAACATACTCTTCAGTTTTATATATTAGTATAGAGTCAAATATTATTATTATATTAGTATACGAGTAGAAGTATAGATTAGCTTTGCTCCAAAACTTTAAATCGCCTATTCACGTATAAATTGTGTTCTCAATTGAATACCGAAACCGCTTCTCTCTGTCTCTTATGGTTCCTGAGAAATAGATGCGTACAGACGGACGGACAGACTCAGCCACGTTTTATAAGACTTTAACTGTAGGGTTTAATAGAATTCTAAAAGGCTTCCTCCTTAAAATGATAAATTGGAATGCAAAATTTTTTATCAGGATCCGATTTGGGTTTTCCAAAAGCCAATGGAATATTAAAAAAGGGTCTTGAACAGCAACAGCGGTTTAGTGGTTATAATGGACACCGCTGGCCAATGGTATGAGAGAGATTGTAGGATTATTATATACATATTTTATTAAACATTTGGTATTTTTTAGTCCCATTTAGTCCAAATTAGGTTAACATAAGCTTGTGTAATGGGATCTAGACGACAAATAAACATTCTAATGTTATTAATAAAGTTACAATTTTTTTTTTAATAAAAATAAATATTGTTGGGTTGGATTGAATTTTATTAACTAACTAACTATCTTCACGCTGTATCCCTGACGGGGTAGTCAGAGAGCTCAGATCGCCAGGCATTGCAATCCATGCATACTTCTTTCGCTTCGTGTAGATTCATCAATCGCTTCATACACGCACGTCTGAGTATCCGAGTACTTTTGACTTTTCTGTTTTTGAGCAATCTGCTCACGTGGTCTTCATATGTAAGTCTCGGCCTACCCTGACTCCTTCTACCTTCTACTTTCGCACAATATATATTAATTAAATTTTATTAGCTAAAAAAATAATAATCTTAAACAAATTAAAAAACTATGCGAATCGCAAAACCTGCCGATATATCCTCTCTGACTCGTCAGGGATACAGCGTGAAATTAGTGAAAAGGTTAATTAAAATACTACTCCGAAAATTGCCAAGTTAGACACGCAATTTTCCAGTTTTCTTCCATTTCTTGAGCTTTCATCCACAAATTGCGGGTCAATCATCTCCCAATTGTTCTCATAACCCGGTTTTTCTCACACACTCCACTAAACAATCTACATTGTATGGATACAATGGTATCATCTGAAATTCTGCACACAAAAGCTTCTATATCCGAATCAATAGCCGGGCATTGTGCGGTTCCACATCCGGATATCCGGACTCGTTCTTTTTTAAATCATGTGCCTATCTGCGGAACATAATTGGAATATTTTTGGCACGAACTTTTGTTAATATATTAGGCTAAGTATATAATTATAGCAAAATTAGTAAACTAGTATGATAGTAAATTTAGTATAGGGTGAAATATTCAAGTGGGCCTTCAGGGCCAAATTCTAAACTATAAGGAATATCGAAAAATGCTCAAAGAAATCGCGAGCCCGATTTGATGAAAATCAATACTGCATCATTGGATTTTTGAAAAATTAATAATCCTAGCCAGGAATCGAACCCAAAGTTTTTGAACAACAAGACAGCCTGTATTTTTTCGATTTGTAACCATTCGATAGTGTAACATACTTATTTTTTTTTAAATACATACATATTTTAGATAAATAACACCCAGACACAGAATAAACCATCCTGTTCATCACACAAAGTTTTATCCTGGGTGGTGATCGAACCCACAACCTCTTGCGTAACAGTGGGATACACTCCCACCGCGCCACAGAGGCAGTCAATTCTTTATTGCACACCATTACGTACAGTATTTTTACGACTTAAAACTACAAGTGAGAGTACAATGAGTGCTCTTATCGCTTAAAGCTATCTCTTCCAGACAACCTTAGTATAGAAAGAGAAGATCAGGAAAGAAAGAAATAATAGTTGATGGCGTACTTACATAATATATTAGTACAGATTCATATGATAGCAAGGATAATTGTTTTGCAAGAGGAAACTGTACCTATATAATTCAACGTAAGCAGGTGTAGCCTTAGCTGATAAAATTTTGAGTCCAATAGAGTAGTGAAAAGTTTCAAATGAAACGGAAATATCCAACACAAAATAACACGTGTCACATTGGCGTAGCCTTCGTAGCAACAGCTACGCCGTAGAACTTGATGCTACGAAACAGATTATAATTTAAGGGTTTACGATAAGTGCGTAAGTTACAGTTGGTCCTGAGTTGGGTCACCGTATGTTGAGCGTTTTCATACTTTAGAAAGAGCTACGCTTTCCATTATTTGCGTGCGTGCCAATGGTCTCACTACAGGGGATGCCGAAGACCGTGCGAAGTGGAGGAGAAAATGTAGGAAAGCGGACCCCGGGCGTCGCGAGACGCAACTGGTACAGACGCTCGGATGATGATGACGCTTTCTATTATTTCCCTTTTTTTGCCATAAACATGGTAGGTATTAAGCCAAGTTTTAAATCTTATAGGCGGCTTGAATATTTTCAACTGCAGGTTGCAAATGTCCAAATATAGCTTGTGATTTGTTTTGTGCATCCGCCCTCTTAGTATAAAAGAAGTGACCGAATATACAGAGTGGCCCATTTAAAACGGTCAGTATGGGCAACTCTGAAACTATAAGCCATTGAAAGATCTCTTCTCATCAACCTTCAATCAACCATATCACCGATTTTATTGAAAGGAAAAACTACTTTCTAATATAACAATAATCGTACTCACGTCGGGAATCGAACCCGGAATTATCGAAGAATAAAACTTGCATTATTTTTAATTAAATATCGACTGTGTAGAGCTTAATCAGTAAATATTACTATGATATATGATATCTAAAACTAATGAAAGGCATTTTATTTAGTAGTTGTTTCAGTACAACATTCAACTCGTTTTAAATTATTATTTTACTATTTTTTTATTTGTTTTTTTTTCCATTTTTATTTATCTGTCACGCCTTATCCCCGAAGGGGTAGCAGAGGCATATATATTGTATGCTCACTTCTCACCATGTGTATTCCTGTCCCACGTAATAGTTGGTGAGCCCATTGCCGTGTCGAAATAGACAGACGCAGGTTGTGGCTACCTGCTGTTGAAAATTTTCAAGCCGGCCATAAGGCATTCAACTTCACTGAACGACTGCCACATTACTGGCAACTGGGACCAACAGCTAACGTGCCTTCCGAAGCACAATATATAAGGTTTATATTAATTAGCAATTTATGTATGTTTGTTCGGGTGGAATTTTACAAATCAATTTTAAAGCGAATATTTTCAGAGTTAAAGTTTTGTATACACATTTAGTTTGGATGACAATGTATGGTTCAAGCGTATTTGATGGCCAGATTTGATTATATTTTTTTCATAACAGTAAAGGAACTATCTGTGTTGTTATAATCTATAGGTACTTCTATTCTACAAATTCTTCTACTTCTATTGTTCTATTCTTGAAATATTCATACATTAATGTAAAAGTAATAAACGACGGGATTTTATGAGCGCGACGGGGGTTTAAAATATATCACGGGCGAAGCCGCGGTGGTTAGGTTAGGTTTGTTTAGGTTAGTAAGGCTTAAAATAGTTCTTACCTCGTTCATATAATTCCAAGCTTGACAGGCTCTTACTGGACTCAGTGGTTTGTAATGGTTGCCGAAGGTGTACATGTAGAACAGCCAGGGTGCGGGGAACAGCATCGTGAACATATCGCAGAGAGCCATCGCCATGAGCACCACGTTGGTGGGGGTTCTCATGTGGCGACGGGACAGCACCACCACTATTAGAGTGTTGGCTATCGTGGTGGTGGCGAGGAGGAATGGAGCGATGTACCTGCGATGGAAAAATATAAAATTTATTCATTAGGATATTTCATACAAATTTCTTTGGATATTTACATACATATAGTCTAGCACCCCGAAGTGGTAAATTGATTATGTAATGCTTACTCTTAATCTATTCTGATAGGTTGGAAAATACATGGCAGTACGCAGGGAATGTAATGGAATAGTTATGATAAAATTTAATGAAAATAAATGTTACAAAAATAAAGAAGCGCTCGTGGCCCCGCGGTCTCAGTGTTCTGTAAACGATCACTGAGGTACGCAACTTTCACTATGGCTGGTCGTCGGATGGGTGACCACTTTGTGGCATATACATTTGCGAGCGTTTCCGTGCTTCGGAAGGCACGTTAAGCCGTTGGTCCCGGTTGCCAGTAAAATGGCAGTCGTTAAGCCTGGTTGAAGGCTTTATGGGCGGCTTGAAAATTTCAACAGCAGGTAGCCACAACCTGCGTCTGTCTATTTCAACACGGCAATGGGCTCACCACCTATTACGTGGGACAGGAATCCACACGGTGAAAAGTGGGCATATAATATGCCTCTGCCACCCCTTCGGGGATAAGGCGTGATGAATATTTATTTATTTATTTTATACAAAAATAAATGTTCCAGTTACAAAACTCGGCAAAATCTAGGCCAAAGTGACAGAATTTCGATAAAAAAAAACAAATTGCAGTACTTTTAGCAAACAGGAAAAAAGTCACCTAACTTTTACGAACAGTTAGTAAACATGTCACTTATAAAATGTGAGTTTATAAAATTTTGGTTTTGAGAAGACATTTGATTGTAAAATATTTGACAGTAATTAAGAACACGACCCCAACCACAATTCAATGTTTTTTTTTTACAAACTTTTCTATATTCAATTTGGTTGCTCTGGTTATAGTATGTCTGCCTATAGTTGACTGCTTCTGTGGCGCAGTGGTAGTGTATGCGACTGAGGTCCCGGGTCGAAAAAAATATTTGTGTGATCTACAAATATTTGTTCCAGAGATTGGGTGTTTCCTATGTATAATATGTACGTGTTAATATAGTATGTTTATCAGTCGTCTAGATCCCATAACACAAGCTTACATTAGCTTACTTATGGGCTAAAAGGCGGGGTGTAAAAAAAGTCCGACATATGTCAAACCCAAACAGATATGCCCAAAATTTTATTAGACTCAGCAAACCTATATAATCAATTATTCAATCATTTGTTTGGTACAGGATTTATGAGTCTCCTTCCTTCTTATCTCATTCCGTCCGACCTCGTCTGCTAGGGTCTCAGTATAGTCATATTTTTCAAATTATTTATTTTTTCTTGTGTATCATTCACGCTCTTAGCCCCCAATAGGTGGCAGAGGCACAGGCCCCTATTTACCGTAAGTATGTTTGTCCCACGTAACAGATGGTGAGCCTATTGCCGTGTTCAAATGGACAGGCGCAGGTGTGGCGACCTGCTGTTGAATTTTTTTTATGTTCAACTTGACTTAGCGACGTATTGAAAGAAGACGACCCATCCGAGATCCAAGGCCCAGTCATAGCGATAAGCGTTTTTTATAAAGACCACGTAAGCAGATTGCTTAAAAACGGAAATGTCAAAAGTACTCTGATACCCAGACGTGCATGTATGAAGCGATTGATGAATCTGCAAAAAGCGAAAGAAGTATGCATGGATCGCGAACCCGGACGATCTGTACCCTCTGACTACCCCGTCAGGGATACAGCGTGAAAGTATTTAATTATCTAATTTAAAAATGTCTTAGACTGTGCGTGCTAAAACAATGTTAGGAACAAGTAGAGAATGCCTTTGGTGGTAATCGGGCGCTTTTCCTGAATCAACTGTTGAACAAATAAAGGTGACGCGGTTTGAAAAGAATAAGAGATTCACGTTAATGCGATCCTTAGACAAAGTCGCGTTGTGCAATAGTTCATAACTACGTTTTTATCTTATTTTATTAATTAATTAATTACTCAAAGAAGAACTTCAGGCAGCCATTTTGTAATTAGAGTACAAAAAAATATAAAAAGATATCATGCTTTACTAAGATGAAATGTTGTCAATTTAAACAAAGAAAGTCAAACATTTTTTGAGAGGAGAATATCTTGTTTTGTTAATTATTTAAGGCAAGATTAAAAATGAACAGATTTTTTTTACGTAATGAATTATTTTATCTTTATTTGAACGAGTCTTTTTGCTAATAAATATGACAGTACAATTTTCTTTGTTATTAATAATACACATGATGAAAATCTTTTAAGGAAACCTTTTTGTATAAGGGTTTCCCATCTGAAGATTGAGGTTATTAAAAAAAAGGAACAATACCGTGTGATATTTATTTATGCTGAGTATCCTCACTTAGACTGCAATGTCTAACAATAAATAAAGTATCGTCCAATGCGTTATGCTACTGTCATTTTGACTTATTATGAATGTCAAACGTCATTCTTTTTCGTTCACTTGATTTTATGTCATCGCGCTAACAAGATGTGTAATATTAATCTCTTTGAATCGAATGCATCACCTGATTATTTGTTACAATAACTTGTCAGATCAATAAACGATACAGTTGCTGTTTGTAAGTGGTGTTATTTCTTGTTTACGGACAATGACCGACAGAGAAGGTGATCCCGAAGATAATAACCACGCTGGTTCTCCGTCAAACAAATATTGTGGAACACTTTTCACACAGCGCCATCCAGCCTAAGCCAAGCTTTGAGATGTATGTATTTATAAATATATAAGTATGTTTATCAGTTGTCTAGATCTCATGCTACAAGCTTATATTAGCTTAGTTTGGGTTAGATGGCTCTGTGTGAAAACTGTGTTCCACAATATTTATTTATTTATTATAGGAAATACCCAAACTCCGAAACAAACATTTGTGGATCAGACAAATATTAGTTTCTACCCGGGAATCAAACCCGATACCACAGCGCGGCAATCGCATACACTACTTCTTACGCCACCGAGGCAGCAAAGCCTCGAAGACCCGCTGGCAAGTTGCTCTATAAAACAAAGTTCGGAAAGAAACTAACGCTATAATTATTTTTAAGATGGGTGACGGCGTGGTATTTCCGTACGGACAGCACGTTTAGCTGTTATACCCAGCTGTCTGTAACATGGCAGTCGTTAAGTCAAGTTGAAGACCTTGTAGACGGCTTAAATCATTTCAACAGCGGGTAGCCACAACCTACCCCAGTAAATTTTAAACATAGGTTTACAACCTATTACGTAGGCCAATATACAAATGAAATGGTGAAGTGTGGGCATATAGTATGCCTCTGCCACCTCTCCTATACTAATATTATAAAGAGGAAAGCTGTGTAAGTTTTATTTTTTTGAACAAAAACACTTGTTCTCAATGACATCGGAAATACATAAAATATGTGGTAACCTTTGAAAATGCCGTAAGTCGAAACCATTCAGGTTTAAGTAATAAATAAGTGGAACAGTACAAGTGTTTTGTTCAAGATGTGTAGCAAGTTCCACCAAGTGCCATCAATCAACAGTGTAAACAATTTGTAAGTTTGTCTGTAATGAATAGGCTCAGAAATTAATCGACCAATTTAAAAAAATCTTTCACCATTAGAAAGCTACAGTTTTCGTGAGTAACATAGGCTATATTGGATTTACATTAGGTTTAGGGTTCCGTACGAAATCTCAGAAAGGAAAACTTCACCCACGCGGGCGAAATTGCGGGCATCAGAAGTTTCGCAAAAAAAAAAATGTCGCGTTACCGAAATACGTAACGATTTTTTTTACATCGATAAAATTTCTCTCATACGTGGATAAAGAACTTTCACTTCGAAAAAAATAATAATAATAATATTTTTAGTTCTATATTTAAGGCTATTTTTTAGATCTTGCTAAACTATCCGCTTGCTTAAGATATCTATCATGTACTTACATGCTATACTAATGTAATGTAATGTTATTCTGCGATAATGTAATTCAGCAATTCAGACAAGCCTTAATAATACCAAACTAGGTTTGCTGCGTGTTTTAACCTTTACCGCTACATATTACAAAAGGTCCTCCCTTGCGTCTGTCTCTTTGCGATAAACTCAAAAACTACAAACATTGTTTTTCATGCTTTTTGCACCAATGGATAAAGGAATTTTCTAGAAATGTTTTAGTATATAATTTGTTAATTTTTTGTCTCCATTGGCTAAAATATAACGATATTTATTGTAGCTGTCGGAAAAAATAAGTAGTATGGGAGCTTTCAACAAAAACCCATACCCTTTGAGATATAATAAAATAAAGTATGTTGAAACTATGTTATGGATTGTTATAAGGAGTAACTACGGGTACATTTATTCTCATATTTCCACGGAAATGCTAGTAAATAAATAAAAAAATCATAAGTTACAATCAAATCCACTTACCCGTACATAGGCTCAGCATAATTGACAGGGAACTCACACGTCACATTCAAGTAAGCGTGTGAATGATTTGATTGACAAAAATCATCAGTAGTGAAATTACTGTAGTCTTGGTACCCGGTTTGATTGTCGTGATACACGTATATTATTTTATTTTCATCGATGACGTCAGGAAATATTTTCTTCGTTGTGTTGTATTCCCCGAAGTACTCGAGCCATTCTTTGTCCTTGTCTTGCGTCATTTTGTTTTTGGTTTGATGGTTAGTCGGTTTCAGTCATGTTCTGTTGTTACGGCATTGTGGTTTATCTGTGGACAAAGATAAAAGGTTTTAATTTTATTCAGTTAAAGCAGCAAAGCAATAAACTTATTATTAAGTATGGAATCAATTGTTTTTAAATTTTATCTGAATACATATTTTAAACAATTATATTACTATTTCCAAAATTTAAATTTAAAATGAAAATTTTGAAGTAATAACTTCTATTAGCCGAGAAATCTCTGGACTTGCGGCACAGTTACGAGACGCAGCTATAGTGTGTGCATATATGCATGTACATATTATTGTTTTGTTTCTTTTTATTAAAATATTGTGGGACATATTTTTTTCATTTTTTTTACACAGCGCCGTCTAGCCCAATGTGAAATTATATATATATTTTTTTATTTTTTTATAAGATCTAGATAACAGATATTCTTTTTATATAGCAGACGCGAACGCGGCGAGATAAATAAATAACTTAACTTAACTTAACTACCTTCACGCTGTATCCCTGACGGGGTAGTCAGAGAGAACAGATCGCCAGGCTTCGCGATCCATGCATACTTCTTTCGCTTCTTTAAGATTTACCACTCGCTTCATACACGCACGTCTGGGTATCCGAGAACTTTTGACCTTTCCGTTTTTGAGCAATCTGCTCACGTGGTCTTCATATGTAAGTCTCGGCCTACCCTGACTTCTTCTACCCTCTGCTTTCGCACAATATATATTCTTCGTCAATCATTCCGCACTCATTCGTTGGACGTGTCCAAACCAACGGAGCACGCCCTTTTCCAGCTTAACGCTGACACTTTCAGTCAAACCTGCCATATTGCGTATTACTTCGTTACGTATTCGGTAGGCCAAGGTAACGCCGCACAATTTTCGAAGTGATCGCATCTCCACAGCATTCAATTTACTTTCATGCATCTGCTGACATACCCAGGTTTCGCTACCGTAAAGCAAAATTGGCACTAGCACTGCGTTATGAATCACCAGTCGTGCTTCTTTTACGATGCTTTGTCGCTTTACTAATTGGGACAAAGCACCGTTAACTCTGTTTCCGGCAGCTACTCGCCGTTCTACATCCGAATCACATCTTCCATCCGCGCTAAACATACTCCCTAAATACACAATTTCATTCACTTGCTCTAGATGTTCCTGGTTTACCCTAATCTCGCTTTTAGTTCTTACGTCATTTCTTTCAAATACTAGAACCTTAGTCTTACTTGCATTCAAGCGAAGACCCTTACTTTCACACTCCTCTTTCATATTAGTGACTAATGCCTGAAGGTCGGCTCCTTATGAGGCGATGAGCACCGCATCATCAGCGTACAGCAGACAGTTTACTGAAAAGTCACCCAAATTCACACCCATATCACAATCTTTCAACTTCTGCAGGCAACTGTCCAGATACACTATGAACAGCCAGGCGGACATGACACAACCCTGTTTGACGCCTGTACAGACATCAAAAAGAAGTGACACATCCCCCCCTACTCGCACGCAAGCCTTACAGTCCTTATAAAGCGTCTGTATTGCCCGCAGTAGCGAGCCATCCACACCATATCCGGGCAGCAAATCCCACAGAGTTTCCATCACAACGTTATTAAATGCTTTCTCCAGATCCACAAAAGCGCAGAAAACCTTCTGGCTAATAGCCAGAAACTTCTCCGCGATCATGCGGAGAGAAAACGCTTGATCCATGCAACCTCTTCCACGTCGGAATCCGCATTGAGCCACCCATAAATATCTTTCAGACTTTTCTTGTATTCTTGCCGTTATAATCTTTGCATACACCTTACTAGCTAAGCTGACCAAGCTGATCGCCCTGTAGCTGGAGCAGTCTAGGCGCGAGCCTTTCCCTTTGTAAATAGGTACTACAACTGCTATTCGCCAGTCATCTGGGACCTCACCCGTCCGCCAGCACAAGTTGCATAACAGACATAGAGTGTCCCAGACGCGCGACCCACCGTACTTGATCATCTCAGCAGTAACTCTGTCTTTTCCCTCAGCCTTACCACATTTAATACTTCTTATCGCTTGTTCAATTTCTTTCATAGTAATGACTTCAATGACATCGGGATCCGGAGCATCGAAGTGAGCTCCACTTCCCGATGTGGCATCTCTGTCTTTTCTTGCATACATCTTTCCATAATATTCACTCCATCTCTGCAGGACGTCAGTTTCGTCTGTTAGGACGACATTGTTAACACTAAGCACTTTATTCATACTACAGATTGCCGAACAACTTTCGGAGTTGTTCGGCAATCTGTACCTCTTTCCAGACTTGCTTACCTCTTTCCAGAAGAGCCTGGCATTATCCCGGAAATTGGACGACAACCTTTCATACGCTTTCATTCTGCACCTTTCACGAGCTTCTTCTATCAGTGCCTTCATGTTAACTTATTGCAGCTTTTATCTCTCTTTCATATTAAAATCATTCCGCGAGGCTAAGTAGTCTAACCATGCTTTCTTCTTCATTCGAACTGCTTCTTTCACTTCCTTATTCCACCATGCGTCACGCTTATTACTACTGCCTCCTCTCGTTTCTCCACACACTTCCACAGCGGCATTTATCATACTATCCCTAAGGTTCTGCCATACACTTTCCACATTCTCACTACTAACATTGACGTCGCCAAGCTTTTCGGATACCCTTTCTTTATATTTATCCCTAATGGATGCATCCTGCAGCTTCCAGCTTTTGATGCTATAAGTTGACACAGGTTCAGGATACTCGGCACGATGACGCCTACCCGCGAACAGACCCCTAATCCTAGTTATTACTAGGTAGTGGTCTGATCCTAGCTCAGCGCCTCGATACACCCTTGTGTCCATCACCTGTTCGTCCTGTCCGTCGACTATCCATTAGGAATAGATCTATCATGCTTCTCCTTGACTTACATCTCCTCGTATACATATAAATTTATTTGTGGTTGAACATTGTGTTCGCCACAAACAAATCTTTTTCCTTATAAAATGCCAGTATAAGCCTGCCAGCGTCGTTCACCCTTTTATCCCATACTTCCCAAGTACCGACTCAAAACCATGGCGAGCGGTACCCACCCATCCATTCAAGTCTCCACATACTATAAGTCTTTCATTTCCTTCTATCACATTTAGAGCTTCTCTCATACTCTCCAAGAAGTCCTCTAGCTCACTCGCGTTCGACGAAGATACTGGCGTGTAAGCTACCAGGAAAATCTTCGTCAAACCAAGTTTTAGACGGATCCAGAGGATTCTAGGACCTACCAGTTTGTACTCATACATACCGGAGACCAATCGCGAGGACAACAAAATTCTAACCCCCCGACTGCCATGCTCGCTCTCTGGTACTCCAGACCATAGCGCGAGCACCCCACCCGGGAGCTCCAAGACTTCGCTGCCCTTGCGCTTGGTCTCTGTCAAGCACACTACATGTAACTTTCTCTCATTCATAACATCCATCAACTCATTCATCTTATCTGCCATTCCTCCCCTAACACGCAGCTACCCTGCACTCCATCCTCCACTTACGGTACCCTACGCCGCTCTGGCTCACACTTTTCGCACCAGCGGGGACGAACTGGCGCGCGTCGCCTCGGGGGCACATAAATAAATATAGTTTTCACTTCTGTCGCCACTCCCCGAGTGCAACCCGTTTTTTTACAGTCTTAAGCTGTTCCCGAATCAATTTATTTATCCATCACGCTTTATCCCCGAAGGGGCCCAATTTTCACTATGGGTGTATTCCTGTCCCACGTAATAGGTGGTGACCCCATTGCCGTGTTGAAATAGACAGACGCAGGTTGTGGTTACAAGCTGTTGAAATTTTTCAAGCCGCGGCATAAGGCCTTTAACTTGACTTAACGACTGCCATGTTACTGGCAATCGGGACTAACTAATAATCTAATCTAATCTAGACTAACTAATAAATCTGCAAATCTAAGCACGGAAACGCTCGCAAATGTAAATGTCACAAAGTGCAAAAGCTTAATGCAGTGATCGTTAACAGAACACTGAGTCCGCGGGACCACGAGCGCTTCTGGACGACGACTCGATTCATTGTCTTATGATTTGCAATTACACCACCAAGACCTAAACTATACTTGCTTCTAGCAACCAAAGAGAAGTGAATCCCAGGTTCCAATTCCAGTTAGACTCTGGAAGCAACTGGGAATACATTCTGTGAAGAAGATATCAATAATTTAGTTTACTATTGAACATAACATCGTCCATGTTTAGCATCTCAGAATAATGTATATTGTCGAATGGAGAATGCTTGTCGGAATACCAATGATGTACCTACCCACTAACATTTCGTAGTTAGATATACCTAATAATGTACGTGTATGTGAGCGACCTGAATTTCTAACTACGCGTTTATACATTTTCGGAATAAAGGTGACATGCGTTTGGTATTCTCGAATGATTTCATCAATTATAATAAAATAGAATAGAATAAACTTTATTGCACTGGTCTCATCATTTACCACTTATTATAGAATGTAATCTAAATCTTATAATACAGAGTTTGTCTTATAACTATACTGTTAACCACAAAAACGTTATGTGGGGGACGGGTAATAAAGACCAGATCGCATTATATATAGTGCATTGAATGTGCAGATTATTATTCTGACGATCCAAGAGAGATCAAGATCAAGATCCAGCTGTACTCCGACATTGTGGCCGCCCTTACTGACGCGGCTCTGGTGGGTCGGGGGAGCGCTAGGGTTTGTGCACGAGGCAAACGGGTCCAAGGGTGGAATAAATACGTTATCGAGGCTAATAGGGAGGCTAGAAGGTCCTTCAGTGAATGGGTGGAGTGTGGTAGACCTAGAACCGGGTTCATGTATGATGAAATATGCAAATACAGAAAAATATTTAAGTCTAGGCTTAAATGGTGTCAAAATCATAAAGACCAAATTAGGATGGATGACTTGGCCAAGAAGCATACTGGGGGTGACTTTCGAAGTTTCTGGAAAAGTACTAAAAAATAACCCCAAGGCCTGGTCTCCCTGTGAGTGTCGATGGCTTGAGCGACCATTAGGAGATTGCGGATAGTTTAAAAGTATTTTTTTAATAAAATCGCCTTTGAGACAGCACCAGCAGCAGCACAGGCAGGAGTGTAGTGTAAAGACTCCAATGGGGAAGGTTGGTGTGCAATTCTGTGCCAAGGATATTAGGAGGATTATTAAGGGTAAGACAAAGGGCAAGTCTCCTGGCCATGATGGGTTAAGTATTGAGCACCTGCAGTATGCAAGGCCACATGCACCTAGAGTACTAGGGATGCTCTTTTCGCTATGTGTGAGTCACTCCTATCTGCCGCTTGACTTTATGAGAATTGTTGTTGTGCCTATAGTGAAAAATAAAACTGGAGACATATCTGATAAAAGATAAAAGGCCTATCTGTTTGACAGTTTGGATTTAGACCTAACCTATCTACTGAAAGTGCAATACTTTGTCTAAAGCATACCGCGCATTCAGGGCGGTGGTGGGGCTACCACGTTTTTGCAGTGCCTCGAACATGTTTGCAGTCTCAAACGCAGACTGTTTTTACACAAGTATGCGTAAAAGAGGAGCCTCTCTGGTAAGAAGAGTTCGAAGTAGCTCCAACACCGTCCTGGCAATGATTTCTAGTAGAATGGACTTTTTTTTTATTGGGACTAATCCCACCCACATTCCCATTACTGTGACTCCTGTAAACCAGAATCTACAGCAATGACCAAAACACCAGAAAAATTACACCGAGCTCGATCTCGGTGATGTCCCAGGAGAAGTTAGCATGTCTTGGAACCCGCAACGAAATTAATCAGAAGATAATGTGAGGAAGTAAGAAAAGAACGTAATGCCTCTTCCCTCCTTTGCAAAGCGGGAGACCTGGAAAGCAACTAGGTGTAAATCCTATAGAAATAGGGAAGCACCACGGTAATAGTATATTACGGGTCCTATGTGAGCTATGTTTGATTCCAGTAATATGTATGGCAGAAACGTTTAAAAGCACGAAAATTCACCCTCGATGCCACGAGATCCCCATAGTAAACTACTCCCGACGTTACTTGTAAACAATTAAGCATATTACATCGCTCATTTTGCCAAATGCTACACTCCCAAAGTATATGATGGGCGGTCTCATCATATTTGGCGTCAGCAGTTGATCACTGACAGAACGGTGACTCAACCAGCTTAAACGAATGTAATTTGCTCCTAAAGTTACCATGTCCCGTAAGAAATTGAGCAACACAGTGATCAACCTCCAGCCAGGACATTCCCAGGCGTTCACGAACGTCTGGGAAAAACTGGTAGAGGTGGCGCCCTTTGATGGAAGTGTTCCAACGCAGCTGCCATTCATCTAAAAGTTCTTCACGTACATTATCACGATACAGTCTGGCAATTCTATGGTGATCTATTTCTAACAAAAACCTATCATCCATGCTATCCATAGTAGACTGGACTGTCCTTACATCAGGCATTGCTGTCAAAAGCATGTCCCGTAATGCCGGATAAGACAGTTATAGTAACTTGATTAATTCGACGGCCCAAACGAACAAGGTCGTAAAAATCTTTACATGACTTTTAATATTATCGCATCTAGAGGTGAAAATACATGGTACTAATTTTTTTCACAAATTTAAAGCCGTTATTATTTGAGTTACAGCAGTAGACGTCTTTATCCTTTCAAAAAAATAGTTTGTTTTTAACGCAGAATACAATCATAACGATGTTTTATGTCATTAATTTAATTCAATTATTTTACGAACACTGGTGCTAGAGCATATTACGTCTTTATTTTTTTCCTACGGCTATTATGTACTAAGGTTTCACCACTTTATTCTTTTTAGTTCAATAACTTTTATCCATTTTAAAAATTAAATTTATGAAGAAAATAATCAGATAGAGGAGCAAAGATCCTATTGCATAAAAATTTACTTAAATAAATACAAGATTAACGACTCCTTTATGGGCCTTGAAAATTTTTAACTGCCGCTACAACCTGCACCTCTCCATTTTAAAGAGCTCACCAACTGCTACGTCAGTGGTAAAAAATGCTTACAGTGAAATGTGGGCATGTATGCCTCTGCCACCCCTTCAGAGTTAAAGGCGTGAATTCTAAGTAAATAATTGACTGAGAAAGTATGACGTAACACATGTGATATATAAAATTTAATTATAACCTCTGCGCAGACGAAAGTACCCGGGCTATCTTTGTACCTGAAAATGAAGGCGTGATGCTTAATAAATTAATACGACCCAAAAGGGTTGAACGCCATTAACGAAGGCTTATTACGGGCGTAAATGGATGGCACGTAATAATTTCCTTTATCAAATTTGCGCATTCGGAAATCGAGTGGACGGTGGTGTGGTCTTGCTGAAGTTAGAAAATAGTATTTTATACATACATACATATTGTCACGTCTTTATCCCCAAAGAGGTAGGTAGAGGTATACTATACGCCCACATTACACCGTATATATTTTTGTCCCACGTAACAGGTGGTGAACCTATTGCCGTGTTGAAATGGACAGGTGAGGCTGTGGCGACCTGCTGTTGAAATTTTTCAAGCCGCCCATTAGGCCTTCAACTAAGTTAAACGACTGCCATTTTACTGGCAACCGGGGCCAATGGTTTAACGTGCCTTCCGAAGCACTGTACCGTACAGATTGCCACGCTTTGTAGGGTACGCCGAGACTTACATATGAATGTAAGTCTCGGCCTACCCTGACTCCGTCTACCCTCTACTTTCGCACGGTATATATATTCTTCATAGAAAATAAGATTATATCAAATAAGTTTTAGATGTCGGAACTCTTACGGACAGAAAAGCAAACAGCTAGCAGTTAAATTCAATAAAGGCGGAAAGTAGGTTCATTCCATTCTTTTTGCGAAGAGTCATTGTGCCACCATTTTGCATTTTATATTATTTTAATGAGCGCGAGAAGAATTTACATTTTCCCTCAATTAGCGGGGTCCCTGACGACGACAAGAGGGTCGTTTGTTTTCGTATGGTTTAAAAATTCGGGAAGGATTTTAAAATGTCCGCTGCTTGACATTCACTTTAGGTAATCTTTATTGAAAATTTTACGTAAATGTCAGAGGTAACTTTTCCAAAAATGATTTATGTTGAGCTTTATTAAAGTAAAAAATATAAGATTTTAAAAGAATATATTTGTTGTTTGTAATTTAATCTATCCAGATAAATTAAATTGTCTGTTTGTAGTTTCAAATTAACGATTTTCTCTATATGCATATCAATAATATTTAATAGGGGATGAAGAGTAGAAGCAGGCACGTCGCCATCGCTGCCAGCTACGGCTGCAATTCTAATCCGACACGAGTGCCACCAGGGCGAACAATGTTAGGGCGTGCTCCCGAGGCGACGCGCACCAGTTCATCCTCGCTGGTGCGAAAAGTGTGTGCCAGAGCGGCGTAGGGGACCGCCACCCTACACGCACGGCCCGATACGGCGGAAAGTGGAGGACGGAGTGCAGGGTAGCTGCCTGGAATGTTAGGGGAGGAATGGCAGATAAGATGAATGAGTTGATGGATGTTATGAATGAGAGAAAGTTAGATAGTTGGAAGCGCTCGTGGCCCCGCGGTCTCAGTGTTCTGTAAACGATCACTGAGTTACGCAACTTTCACTATGGCTGGTCCTCGGATGGGTGACCACTTTGTGGTATTTACATTTGCGAGCGTTTCCGTGCTTCGGAAGGCACGTTAAGCCGTTGGTCCCGGTTGCCAGTAAAATGGCAGTCGTTAAGCCTGGTTGAAGGCCTTATGGGCGGCTTGAAAATTTCAACAGCAGGTAGCCACAACCTGCGTCTGTCTATTTCAACACGGCAATGGGCTCACCACCTATTACGTGGGACAGGAATCCACACGGTGAAAAGTGGGCATATAATATGCCTCTGCCACCCCTTCGGGGATAAGGCGTGATGGATATTTATTTATTTATTTTTTAGAAAGTAAGATGTAGTGTGCTTAACAGAGAACAAGCGCAAGGGCAGCGAAATTTTGAAGGTCCGGGTGGGGTGCTCGCGCTATGGTCTGGAGTACCAGAGAGCGAGCATGGCAGTGGGGGCGTTGAAATTTTGTTGTCCTCGCGATTGGCCTCCGGTATGTATGAGTACAAACTGGTAGGTCCTAGAATCCTCTGGATCCGTCTAAAACTTGGTTTGACGAAGATTTTCCTGGTAGCTGCTTACGCGCCAGTATCTTCGTCGAACGCGAGTGAGCTAGAGGACTTCTGGGAGAGTATGAGAGAAGCTCTAAATGTGATAGAAGGAAATGAAAGACTTATAGTATGTGGAAAATTGAATGGATGGGTGGATACCGCTCGCGATGGTTTTGAGTCGGTACTCGGGAAGTATGGGGATAAAAGGGTGAACGACGCTGGCAAGCTTATACTGGCATTTTGTAAGGAAAAGGATTTGTTTGTGGCGAATATAATGTTCAACCACAAACAAATTCATATGTATACGAGGAGATGTTAGTCAAAGAGAAGCATGATAGATCTATTCCTAATGCATAGTCGGCTCCGTAAACAGGTGATGGCCACAAGGCTTTTTCGAGGCGCTGATCGGGGATCACTCATAACTAGTCATCAGTCTAGTAGATCAGTCATAACTAGGATTAGGGGTCTGTTCGCGGATTGACGTCATCGTACCAAGTGTCCTGAACCTGAGCCGACTTATAGCATCAAAAGCTGGAAGCTGCAGGATGCATCCATTAGGGATAAATATAAAGAAAGGGTAGCCGAAAAGCTTGGCGACGTCAAAACCTTAAGGTAGTATGGTAAATGCCGCTGTGGAAGTGTGTGGCGAAACGAAAAGAGGCAGTAGTAATAAGCGTGATGCATGGTGGAATGAGGAAGTGAAAGAAGCAGTTCGATTGAAGAAGAAAGTATGGTTAGACTACTTAGCCTCGCGAAATGATTTTAATATGAAAGAGAGATACAAGCTGCAAAGAGTTAACACGAAGGCACTGATAGAAGAAGCTCGTGAAAGGTGCAGAATGAAAGCGTATGAAAGGTTGTCGTCCAATTTCCGGGATAATGCTCTTCTGGAAAGAGGTAGGCAAGACCCGAAGTTGTTCGGCAATCTGTAGTATGAATAAAGTGCTTAGTGTTAACAATGACGTCTTAACAGACCAAACTGACGTCCTGCAGAGATGGAGTGAATATTATGGAAAGATGTATGCAAGAAAAGACAGAGATGCCACATCTGGAAGTGAAGCTCACTTCGATGCTCCGGATCCCGATGTCATTGAAGTCATTATTATGAAAGAAATTGAACAAGCGATAAGAAGTATGAAATGTGGTAAGGCTGAGGGAAAAGACAGAGTTACTGCTGAGATGATCAAGTACAGTGGGTCGCGCGTCTGGAACACACTATGTCTGTTAGGCAACTTGTGCTGGCGGACGGGTGAGGTCCCAGATGACTGGCGAATAGCAGTTGTAGTACCTATTTACAAAGGGAAAGGCTCGCGCCTAAACTGCTCCAGCTACAGGGTGATCAGCTTAGTCAGCTTAGCTAGTAAGGTGTATGCAAAGGGTATAACGGCAAGAATGCAAGAAAAGTCTGAAAGGTATTTATGGGACGCTCAATGCGGATTCCGACGTTTAAGATGTTGTATGGATCAAGTGTATTCTCTCCGCATGGTCGTGGAAAAGTTTCTGGCTATTAGCTAAGGTTTTTTGCGCTATTGTGGATCTGGAGAAAGCATTTGATAACGTTGTGAGAGAAACTCTGTGGGATTTGCTGCCCGGATATGGTGTAGACGGCTCGCTACTGCGGGCAATACAGTCGCTTTATAGGGACTGTAAGGCTTGCGTGCGAATAGGGGGGGATGTGTCACCTCTTTTTGATGTCTGTACGGGCGTCTCACAGTGTAGTATCATGTCCGCCTGACTGTTCATAGTGTATCTGGACAGTTGCCTGCAAAAGTTGAAAGATTGTGATATGGGTGTGAATTTGGGTGACTTTTCAGTAAACTGTCTGCTGTACGCTGATGATGAAGTGCTCATGGTCTTATCAGAAGCCGACCTTCAGGCATTAGTCGCTAATATGAAAGAGGAGTGTGAAAGTAAAGGTCTTCGCTTGAATGCAATTAAAACTAAGGTTCTAGTATTTGAAAGAGTTGACGTATGAACCAAATGCCAGATTAGAAACCAGGAACGACTAGAGCAAGTGAATGAAATGAAATTTAGGGAGTATGTTTAGCGCGGATGGAAGATGTGATTTGGATGTAGAACGGCGAGTAGCTGCCGGAAACAAAGTTAACGGTGCTTTGTCCCAATTAGTAAAGCGACAAAGCATCATAAAAGAAGCACGACTGGCGATTCATAACGCAGTGCTAGTGCCAACTTTGCTTTACGGTAGCGAAACCTGGGTATGTCAGCAGATGCATGAAAGTAAATTGAATGCTATGGAGATGCGATCACTTCTAAAATTGTGCGGCGTTACTTTGGTCGACCGAATACGTAACGAAGTAATACGCAATATGGCAGGTTTGAATGAATGTGTCAGCGTTAAGCTGGAAAAGGGCGTGCTCCGTTGGTTTGGACACGTCCAACGAATGAGTGAGGAACGATTGACGAAGAATATATATTGTGCGAAAGTAGAGGGTAGAAGAAGTCAGGGTAGGCCGAGACTTACATATGAAGACCACGTAAGCAGATTGCTTAAAAACGGAAAGTTCAAAGTACTCGGATACCCAGACGTGCGTGTATGAAGCGATTGATGAATCTTGAAGAAGCGAAAGAAGTATGCATGGATCGCGAAGCCTGGCGATCTGTCCTCTGTGACTACCCCGTCAGGAATACAGCGTGAAGATAGTTAGTTACTTAGTTAATATTTAAAAGCTTATTTTTCTATTGGCCAGGCCTTGCCTGACAACTACTTTGTGAACGCTTATGACACTCTGCCAGTACTCTAGCTATATGGTAAATTTAATTTCGTCGTTATAATTGGTCAGTGACTTGAAACCTAATTTATACACGTATTCTAGCACGTTTCCTAGCCTTCTCGCAGAGTAGCTTAACAAAATTGGTCGAGGGAAACTTTTGTCAATCTGGTTTACCACCCCTACCATCAAAGATTGTTTGGCTCTTACTTTGCACTCTTTTAAAGAAAGAATAAAAAGAAAATGTTGGCTGTAAAAAAATACCGGCACGGGCGCTTTGGTATCTGCGGCGTATACAGCGTGGGCGCGAAGGAGTATGGACGTAGACATTCTCTCGTTGAAAACCATGCTGCGAGCGTGAGCAAGTGGGACGCCGCTGCGTCTTACAGCGAGCAGGTCATGCTCGCAAAAGAGGCGGCGGAGAAAGGCAGGGCCTCTCACTTGAGTTCCGCATTCTGCGGCGAGAACATCGGAGACTTATCTTCGCTCAAGACTTCCGGCCTCCATGATCTGGGGGCTTGAGGACGGTGGTTGGGCTGCTCACCGTCCTGACAGAAGCAGGCGAAGGACGGCGACATGATGAGAACATTTCATGCACGCCTAACACCTAAGGAAGCGGGATAATATTACTAAACCAACCCCCAAAGAAGCGGGATGACACCTGAACTCTTAGGTGAGACCGCGGTGGTAGCCAAAGTCTCCCGGGAGCACTGGAATATCTTTCCGAGGAGTTACCCGGGGCGTCCGGCAATAGACGCCTAACACCCAACGAAGCGGGATAATATTACTAAACCAACCCCCAAAGAAGCGGGATGACACCTGAACTCTTAGGTGAGACCGCGGTGGTAGCCAAAGTCTGCCGGGAGCACTGGGAAATCTTTCCGAGGAGTTACCCGGGGCGTCCAGCAATAGAAGCCTAACACCCAACGAAGCGGGATAATATTAATAAACCAACCCCCAAAGACGCGGGATGACACCTGAACTCTTAGGTGAGACCGCGGAGGTAGCCAAAGTCTGCCGGGAGCACTGGAATATCTTTCCGAGGAGTTACCCGGGGCGTCCGGCAATAGACGCCTAACACCCAACGAAGCGGGATAATATTACTAAACCAACCCCCAAAGAAGCGGGATGACACCTGAACTCTTAGGTGAGACCGCGGTGGTAGCCAAAGTCTGTCGGGAGCACTGGGATATCTTTCCGAGGAGTTACCCGGGGCGTCCGGCAATAGACAGTTAGGCAAGGACCGCGTGGTTTTAGCTGGTTCGAGTCTGACATGACAACCCAGGGGGTTAGCACACAAAAAAAAAGGCTGTAAAATACATATATTGTGAGGTTGTATAAGTTGCAAAAGGTTGCATATTAATCAAAATACATACATACATACATACGCCTTTATCCCTGAAGGGGTAGGCAGAGGCATACTATACCCCCACATTTCACCTTATGCATTTTTGTAACACGTACCGCTGGTGAGCCCATTGCCGTGTTGAAATGGACAGGCGCAGCCTGTGGCGACCTGCTGTTGTAATTTTTCAAGCCACCCTCCCGCCTTCAACTAGGCTTAACGACTGCCATTTTACTGGCAACCGGGACCAACGGTTTAACGTGCCTTCTGAAGCACGGAATTAAATTTTGAATTCCGTTACACAAGCCAATATAATCATGAGATGTAAAAAGCTTATTAAATATATGATAATAAAAAAAAAAGAATTCCTTACAAATTCGACCCTCACAAGTAAAAGAATCAGGTGTGTGTTGAAGCTTAACAAAGGTATACGTTATACGTAAGGAGCTTATCTGAAAGTATTAATATTCTTAATACATATAAGAGGATTGGCTCACAAAATATTAGAAAATATATAACCATTATCATAGCGAAGACGGATTTGCTTATGTATAATATGATTACTAATACTTACTTAGGTTTCATTTCATATTGAAGGTCCCAAAATTTCTATATCAAGGCTGAAGAGTTTGTTTGTTTGGTAGATCGCGCCAAATTCCGGAACTTTTGGTCGGATTTGAAATATTAATTTTACGTTGGATGGCCCATTTATCGAGAAAGGCTATAAGGCTATTTAACATTACACTACTATCCAGGAGAGCGGAGAATCATAAATGTCAACAAATCGGTTAAAATTTTATACGTTTTTGTAATAGTGGGATTCAAAATATGTCACGGGCATTTGGGTGTGGAAATCCTCATGGATGCTATGCCGGACTGTTACCGACTAAAACCACACGGTGCCCTTCCATTTGTCTATGGCCAGGAGTCCCGGGTAAGCCCTCGTAAGGATAGCCCTAGGGCTACCAGCAGACTTTATCCGCCAACGCGGTATCGTTTTCTTTCGGGTGTTACCCCGCTTGTTTGAGGAGAGGATTCGGGTGCTGTCCGACTTTCTTGAAGGGGTGAAAGGCATACGTCTAGTTGTCACGTCACGCCACCGTCTAGGGCCTGCTTCTGTAAGAACGGGAAGCAGTCCACTTTCCGTCCTCAGGCCCCTGGTCATTAATGTCAGTCGTACCTCGTATTTAGGGTGATCTTATACAACTTCAACGATTGACGTAAGAGGACGTGGTTGCGCCCTATTATTTTCCTTACCTTTATCAAGGGCATTCAGAGCATTGATTTGATATTTATGCCTCGGTGGCGCAGTAGGTAGTGCATGCGACTGCCGCGACTGAGGAGCCTGGTAAGATTCCCGGTCGAAATATTTGTGTGGTCAAGAAATGTTTGTTTCGGAGTTTGGGTGTTTCCTATATGTATGTATTTAGAAACATAAGTATGTATATCAGTTGTCTAGATCCTATAACACAAGCTAAAAAAATGTTCCATAATGTTCCACAGTGTATCGAAATTAAAAGTGTTTGGTGTTTATTTTTATTCATTGAGCGTCAAATTTGCATAAAAGGAGGTAGAAAAAGTATCGGCATTGAACGTTATTTTTTTCTTTTTAAAATCAGGTGCTCTGGCACCCATTATGAAAAATACTTTCAAGACATTTCGTGGAAAATGTGAATTTACATAAATTTGAAAACTGTGTTTCATGTTGAAGAAGAAGATTAAAAAAAAGGTATTTGACCCAACCCTTTTATTTCCCAAAAATTATAACTTACTTTTTAATTAAGCTTTGTTTATTTTTAATAATGAACGCCCGAATAAGTTTTAATTTAACCTAGGTACATCTTCCCTCAGGGCTGGTCAAACTTTTCAACTTTCAATACTTTTTAGGGTTCGCTGAGGTAAATGACATACGATTGATTTATTTCGTAGCAGTTTGGTTTATGTGATACGACTATATAACATACATACATATACATATATATTGTCATGCCTTTGTACCCGAAGGGGTAGGCAGAAGCATACTATACACCCACATTTCAACGTATGCATAGTTGTCCCACGTAACAAGTGGTGAGCCCATTGCCGTGTTGAAATGGACAGGCGCGAGCTGTGGCGACCTGCAGTTGAAATTTTTCAAGCCGCTCATAAAGCCTTCAAGTTGGCTTAACGACTATCATTTTTACCGGCAACCGAGATCAACGGCTTAACGTGCCTTCCGAAGTACAGAAACGCTCGCAAATGTAAATGCCACAAAGTGGTCACCCATCCAAGAACCAGCCATAGCAAAAGTTGCTTAAAGCTGTGATCGTTGACAGAACTCTGAGTCAACAGAGTCACGAAGGGTGAAACGAGTTTAAGGGATACACTACTGTGAAAGAACAGTGCCATTTAGAGACTAAATCGTACTGCCTCTGGTCACTGCGGGCACTATAAAGCATTCAAATCGTCGGTAGGTAATGATTAATTGATTGATGTCGGTAGGTAGGTCAGCATTCATTCACCGCTTTTATCCTTGTAGGGTAGGCAGAGGCATTTATACGTCCACATTTCACGTAACAGGTGGTGAGCCTACATGTTGCTGCGATCTGCTGTTGAAATTTTACGAACCTTATACGGCCTTCAACTAGGTTTGACAACTGCCATGTTTTTGGCAATCGTGACCAATGCCAAGGTGCTTTCCGAAGTACAGAAACGCTAGTAAATAGATATGTCACAAATCGCTCACCCATTTGAGAACTAGCCATAGCTAAAGTTGCTTAACGCAGTGATTATTTACGAAACACTGAGATAGCGGGTTTAAGAGCGCTTTAAATTTTGAATATAGTCTAGTTTATTTTTCAATCCAAATTTCCAATAGTTCACAAACTTCTGAATAACATACAAAACCAGATTCCCGGGGGCCAAGTCTTCTAATTTACTCGCGACAGAAGAGAATCGAAATCATCGCTCAATAGAGAGCCGAGAAAAAAAATATGACAGTTTTCGTAGTCTACTACGTATCTACTTTGCGCTCCAATAGAATTCTATCGGCCGGCCGATACATTGTCATTGACACGTGTAGCGCCTGTAAGTAGCTCTTAATTTGCATTTTTGATAGTCTATATTAATAGTTTGGATACCTAAAAATAGCTATTTCGTGAGTTGCGTACTACGCGCGGTGTACAGTCGCTCGCTGTGCCAGTGACGACACTTTCTATTGTATTTCATTGTTTACGTAACCAATGAATCGTTTTTGAGATGATTTATTATAGAATACGATGTCGAATCTGATAGCGAAGATATTATAGAACTGTCTCAGTCACAAGGTCGTCATATAAAAAATGCAGAATGCAGTGATATAGTAGGGATACCAAGACCCACAAGTAAAAGATTGAGAAATGAAAGTGCATCTGATACGGAGTGGACACTAGTGCAAAGGAAAAATAAAGTGATGAAAGAGGAATGGGAAATAATTCAGATATATGTAAGTAGCAAAGAAAAAATACCTAAACAGGTTGCCCTAGCGAAATTATTTTGTGAGAAACAAATTAAAGATATTACAGCAGTTAAATATTTAAATCAGTATAAAATAAGAATTGATTTCTCAAATGAATATAGTGCTAATAAATTGGAAAAATGTCCTGATTTTGAAAGTAATGGGTGGAGATTTCAACGATCTATGATAAAAAGTGTGTCATACGGGGTGATAAAAGATATGGATTTGGATACATCAGACTTGGAGATAGAATAAAGTATGACCTTTGTAGACCCAGAAACCCAGTTACTATCAGTTACACGGCTAAAGAGACGTAATCCTAGCAACTCAACCGAAGAAGATATGTGGATACCGAGTGAAACTGTTCGCTTAGGATTTAAGGGTTCTATTTTACCTGCATATGTGTACGTAAATAATCTGAGAATTAAAGTATGTCCTTTTGTTTTTCCTGTCACACAGTGTTCGCGATGTTGGAGATACGGTCATTCAGCTAAGATATGCCCGTCTAAGAAAATCGTCTGCCCTAAATGTGGCGAATCTCACGCAATTTGTGAAACAATGAGTTATAAGTGTATAAATTGTAAAGGAAAACATATGGGCTCTTATGAAGGTCTGTCCATACTTTATCAAAGAAAAGAAACTTAGAGAAATAATGGCGGAGTTTAACTGCACGCACAAAAGGGCTTTAACTATGTATGTATCCCCATCATCACCCTCACCAAGGGAAGATTTTCAAGAGAATACTGAGCAAAAACCAGTTACGGAAGACAATATACAAACAACAGAGTTCGTATATGATATAAAATCAGATTATGAGAGTTTTGCCAGCGTAGCTAAGGGAGGTTCAACCAAGAAAAAAACCCATAAATATGTGCCTCGTGACTTGCAACCTCAGACGTGGGAGAATAGTACATCTGACATGGATTTTACCCAAGAATCATGTGTACAAGAGAAAAACGAGAACGTCGACAATAGAGAACAATATTTTTCAGGTAAAGATAATAGCAGAAGGGAAAAATCAGAAAGATGGAAAGAGGTAAATTTCGATGAACTATTGTCAAGAATTAAGGAGGTATTGTTTTTGAAAAGTCATCCTTTTAGTATTAAGCTTAAATTGATAGCCAAATGCTGTGTAGAGTGGTTAATACTGTTAGTAGTAGATAATTTATCTGATTGGCCTGTATTGAAAAATATCTATGAGTATTATTAATGGATAGTACTGCAAAATTAACTAATAATGTTTACATTATACAATGGAATGCACAATCTTTTCGACCTAAATTAACTGATTTTGAAAATATATTAATCCAAGAAAAAGTTCACATTGCTGTCCTAAGAAACATGGTTGGAACCTGATAGTCCCTTAAAAGTAACAAATTATATAATATATCGTAAGGACCGAATAGATGAATATGGAGGGGTGACAATATTAGCACATAAATCGTTAAAGTCTCAAATCATTGACATACAATCAATTAATATGAACATTGAAGTTATAGCTATTAAAATTTTTAGTTGCTCATCGTTTGATAATATTATTTCAATACACTCTCCTCCTTCATCTAGAACATCTCAAAACGATTGGGATACATTATTCTCTAATTTAACTACCAAAACGTTATTTCTCGGTGATTATAATGGGCATCACAGGGCATGGTCGTATAAAACTGATGTTAGAGGGTTGCAAATTTTTGAAGCAGCCATGGACAATCATTTACTAAGTCAAAACACTGGTGAACATACACGTATATATATGCAGAATAATATGCTAATCCAATCCGCCCCTGATATATCCTTCATTACTTCAGATATTGCTATGTCTTTTCATTGGCAAGTTCTAAATGAAACGTTAGGAAGTGACCACCGTATTATTAAAATGTCCACTAGTATTAACAAGTCTCCACTAATATTAAAAAGAAATTATAAAAAAGCTGACACCCTCTTTTCGAAAAATTTATATTTTCTAATGACCTACAGAAAAACTACGATAACTTTATCCATTGCATTAATACAGCAGCAGACTCATGTATCCCCAATTACAAAATTAATCCCAACCCCTGCAGTAATTTCCTACCTAAGCCATACTGGAGTGCTAACCTATCGAGATGCGTGGCAGAGCGACGACTTGCACTAAAACATTCCGACACAACCCAACTCCATCAAACTACAATACACTCAAAGATAAGATTCGGGTTGCACAGAAAAACATTCGCATAGCTAAGAATGAAGCTTGGCGGACATTTTGCTTGGCCTTGGACCATGTAACTAGTCAGACTGCAGTGTGGCAGAGAATGAAGTGGTTGAAAGGATACAGATCACCATCAGGGTATATCTATGAGACTCGAGCAAACAACCTCTTATTGTCTTTAACACCTGATTTTGTACCGGTCCGTGACCCATCATTTATTAAAAATAACCCAAAATTAGAAACAAAAATCTCTGTAACCAAATTTCATAAATGTATTCGCGCTAAGGACACTGCCCCTGGATGTGATAATATTTCATATTCAATGATTAGAAATTTACCTAAAAATGGAAAAGATATTTTGCTTTCACTGTATAATACCTTTTTTGAGACTGGATTTGTCCCAACCCAATGGAGAGATATCACTATTGTACCAATACCCAAACCTGGAAATAACTCTAGTAATACCTTGCCTCTTCGACCTATATCCATGATTTCACGCTTATGCAAAGTTTTTCATAACATTTTAATGTATAGATTAGAATGGTTCATGGAAAGAAATTTTTTTACGAATAAAACCACTGGGTTTAGAAAATCTCGATCGACATTAGACTTCTGTCTTGTGTCTAAAATTCAATCGAACTTTTCACAAAATTTAGTGACTGTCGCGTGCTTTATCGACATCGATAATGCTTATAACAATGTAGACATTAAACAATTATTACGAAGCATGAATGAGATGGGAGTCGGAGCTAAGATTTGCACATATATCTATGGTTTTCTTAAGAAGAGGATTTTGAAGATTCAGGGTCATTTATTGACCAGTCGTCAAACGGATCGTGGTTTGGCACAAGGTGAGCCCTTGTCGCCATTATTATTTAATATTGCCACTATACAGGTTTGCAAAAGTATTGAGAATATTTGCATATCACAATATGCTGACGATTTTGTGTTGTACACTACTGGCGAGACAGTAAACTCGTGGAGTAATCAAATAAAATAAGGTAAAGTGAAGTATCTACAAACAGCATTAAATAACGTCAAGCAATTACTTACAACCATGGGAATGGAAATGTTTCCCACTAAGAGTAAAATTTGTATTTTTAGCAAAGGTTATGGCAAAATACCTATCACTATTAATCTCAAAATAAATGATATACCTATGCCAGTGGTAGACAATGTCAGGTACCTGGGTTTGTGGCTGGACAGAACATTATCCTGGGCTAAGCATATAAACGAAACACGAGATAAAATCTCAAGAATAATCAACATCTTTAAAGTACTCTCGGGTCCTGGTTGGGGAGTACACCCTAAACATCTCAGAAGGTTGTATATATCTTTAGTACGCAGTAGGTTGGATTACGCATGTTTTCTGTACGACAGTGCAAGCAAAACACAATTAGCAAAATTAGATAAACTTCAAAACATGTGTATGCGACTTATTGGAGGTTTTATTAAAAGCACCCCTATACATGTCATGGAGAGTGAATTGTATATTCAACCATTGCAATATCGCAGATACTTCCTGGCTGGTAAGTATTGGTTAAAAGTAAAGTCTCATACTGATAATAATATTATTGCAGGGTTAACTGAATTACAAACAAGATGCCAACAATATTTTCGGGGAAGAAAAAAAGTTCCAATATTAGTAAAAATTCACGAATATTTCGATGGAACTTCGATTTATAGTAATTTCCAATTAGGAATGTTCTCATTAGACACGTGGATTAGCAATGAAGTGAATTTAACTGAAATTGTGCAGCTCAGCATAGATAATGTTACTAAATCCAAAAAGAAATACAATATTAATTATTTAAATGAGATTTGTATACAGTTTATTGATCAAATATATTCACAATTTTATAATTTTTTACAGACGGATCCAAATGTCAAAATAGTGTTGGAGTGGCGTTCTTTGACACTCAAACTAAAGGATCACTTAAACTAAAAATTGAATCCAATATGTCAATAATGTACGCAGAATTAATTGCAATCAGTGAAGCGTTGTCATACATAAACTCACTGGACTGTGATAGCTATGTCATCTTTACGGACTCCAGGAGCGCACTCCAACACCTTAACCGTTGCACCTCTAGTTATAGAGGGACACCGATTGCCTATAGTATACTAAAATCTATAAATAATTTAATAGACAAAAACAAAAAAATTATAATCCAATGGGTGCCATCTCATATTGGCTTAGTTGGCAATGAAGTAGTAGACGGCTTAGCACGAGAGGCCTTATCTGATGGCGTTACGTTTCACCATTTGCCCTTTTTCAGTGATCTCTTATACTTAATTAGAAAACGAATAAAAGACATGTGGCAAGAATATTTTGACGAGAGGTCCCTGACAAAGGGCATATGGTATAAAACAATTCAACCTTCCTTGGCAGGCTGTTCATGGATTGATCGAAGCGATATGAAACGAGATCGTATAGTAAAAGCACTACGACTTCGTTCAGGACACATTCCATTAAATTGTTTCGGTTATTTGATGGGTAAGATGAATTCTCCAAACTGTCCAGTCTGTAATAAAGTACAGGACGTATATCACGTCCTGATGGAGTGTGCCATGAATGAAGTTGAAAGAAATCAATTAGACTTAAAGTCCTTGGATGTTGGGAGTTGTAATGTCATACTAGCTTCTCCACTGTCCGCAAAAGCTAAAGCCTTGTATGAGATGGTACATAAAGCATGTTAGTTATAAGAATAATTACCTGTAATAAATTAAGGAGCATTGTAATAATGAGGGTGACATAGTCGCATGCGACAAAACACTTTAAACTAAATGATTAAAAAAAATAGCTATTTTGTCTCTATTCTGCAGCTTGAAAAATGTGTTTGAGAAATATATAAAAGTTTTAGTAAACTACCTAACTTTGGACTAATTACAATAGAACCGCTATAGAATAGAACTAGGACGGCTTTTTATTGGAAAATTTAAGAAATAAAGTTTACGTATAAAATCTTTGTACAGAACCCTCGATTCGCGGTACAGAACAATGTTAGTTGCTTTTTTAGTAAAAAATGGCGGTCGATAAATCCAGATAAAGAACTTATAAGTTAAAATTTCAAAAGCAGGTAGCCATAGTCTGCGCCTGTCCATTTTCAACACGGCATATGGATAAATGAGAGCGTATAGTATGCCTCTGCCTACCCCTTTAGCATAAAGGCGTGCATGACGTTTGTGTGTATTGAAGTAAAAAAAATACTTACCAGTATTTCAAAAATGGGACATATCATTCCCATAGTAAGAGTACGGCAAGCCGCTTTCGAAAGGTAGTATGCTATACTGTTCCTCACTCAAGCAAACAATTCATTTTATTAGAAACAACATTCCACTTGGAATGGCACAAATACACTCATGACTAATAAAATTGGAATTATTTACTATCACACTTGATATCTTACTTTTCAGTAATCGAGTCCGCGGCGCACAACCTGTATGCGAAGCGCCGAGCGCGTAAAAGCGTCTTTGACGTATATTTTACAGCCTGAACACCCACAATGAACATCTACACATTTTGATCAATGAAAGAACAACACATTTTATGAAATAAAATTTCTTATTCATCAACACGTATTTTAAACGAAATTTCTATACAGATAAGTTATCATGACTTAAAAGCATCAAACGAAAAGAGTTTGTTTTGTATTTCTGGTATTATTGTGTAAACATCGATCTCTAAAGCCATGATACCGATAAGTTTAACGTACGCCCGTCTCCGCTGAGCGCTGAGAACAAACTAAAACTGTGTAGCGCCTGTTGAAGCAAAAAGCTTTTTTGTATAAAGCGATGTAAGGCGCTAGTAGCACCGCTAACTACATGTTCTGTAAACGATCACTGCCTTAGGGCTAGCGCTAACATACAACTTGTAGTTAAACAACTATTTAGTGGTGTATCATATATCTATAGGACTATATTGAAGTGCACATACTTTCAACTCGATAGTTCTTCGACAACAAGTCAAAAAACTGTATCGATCAACTTTTGATTAAAAAGTTGAACAGCTATCGATAAAACGCTTTTCATTGTGTTGATGTGCACATACCACCGACTAAACAGTCAGTCTCGCAAAAGCATTTGAAGCGTTTGATATTATTACATTAAACGTTTATTTACCCATTCTACAATATTTACCAGTCCGAGACTACCAGGACTTTAATTGGTCGTGCTAATTAGTGTCTAGCACATAAGACCTTTTAGCCTTTTTGTTACCACCTCACTAAAAAGGCAACGGGTTTAAAATTTCTTCCAAATTTAACATCTTAAATAGAAACATTTTTATTTTATTAAATTTATTCGGCCCTTTAGACCCACCCCAGTTCCGTGTTTCGGATGCCACGTTAAGCCGTTGGTCCCGGTTGCCAATAAAATGGCAGTCGTTAAGCCAAGTTGAAAGCCTTATGGGCGGCTTATAAAATTTCAACAGCAGGTTGCCACATCCTGCGCCTGTCCATTTTAACACGGCAATGGGCTCACCACCTGTTACGTGGGACAAAAATGCATACGGAGAAATGTTGGCGTTTATTATGCCATTGCCTATCCCTTCGGGGATAACACTGACACTGAGTATGGGGTGTACATAGTTTTTAACTATTTTAACATGTTTATAAAACAAAGCACTAACTAGGACTTTCTTGTTAATTGACATTGTTGGTTACACCATGAGTCAAGCGTTGCTGAATAAAGGCTGGTTGAATTGAGCATATAAAAAAATCGTGGATCGACTGCATCAATTGTATGCGCACCTTCATCAACTAAACGGTTAAGATGTGTGGAAATAACGAGAACTACGAAGCTCTCTAAGTGGTGTAGTAGATGCTAAAGTAGTTTAACATAACATAACATACTGTCACGCCTTCATCCCAGAAGGGGTAGGCAGAGGCGTACTATACGCCCACGTTTCACCGTATGCTTTGCTTTTTGTCCCACGTAACAGGTGGTGAGCCCATTGTCGTGTTGAAATGGACAGGTGCAGGTTGTGGCGACCTGCTGTTGAAATTTTTCAAGCTGCAGAAAAGTCCTTCTACTTGGCTACGACTGACATATCACTGGAAACCGGGACCAACGGCTTAACGTGCCTTCCGAAGCACGGAAACGCTCGCAAATATAAATGCCGCAAAGTGGTCATCCATCCGAGGACCAGCCATAGTGAAAGTTGCTTAACGCAGTGATCGTTTACAGAACACTACGTCCGGGGGGCCACATATATGCCCTTAACCATCCTATGCTATAGTCGTACCTGAGATGAGTGACCGCCGTTCCCGGTTGCCAGTAACTAAATAGATATGTCAAATTAAGGCTTGGTATTCCTGTCGAGGCCACGCTTTTGAGTTTTTTAAAACAATGCGAATCGTAGAAGAAAGGGTTTTTGATTCTGAAAAAGAGATATATGTTAGTTAAGGATTTAAGCTAGTCAAAATGGCGTTCTGTTACAAAATCTAATAAACTTCACTTGATAGAAAAACATCCCAAAGTTGCCCCCTTTCGAAATGTTTTTTCAATGCCAAATCTAAACTACAGATAATTTTCATGAAATTTTTAGATCCAACTATAGCTACTAAATATTTATAGACATAATGGCTTACTTTGACGATATACAGTGATTTTCATAGTACAAATGTTTAAATAATAGCAGATTCGCGACGCTGAGGCCTGATCAGTCGTGCGCTGGCGCTTACTGAGGTAGGACCTGTGTTAGGTTTTTTCGTTGCGCTCCCCTTGCTATTTTTTCGCAATGGCACAGTATATTTATGAGAGTAGTAAGTATTCAATCATCACCCGAGCGTCTGTCCCAGTTGCATCTCGCGACGCCCGGAGTCAGCTTTATATGGTGTATATATATAAGAGTTATATACGGCAATGGACTCACCACCCATTACGTGGGACAGGAATACACATGGTGAAAAGTGGGCATATACTAATATACCTCTGCCACCCTTTCGGGATAGATAAATAAAATATGTGAGAGTTTTAATATAAAATAAAGTACCTACACTTCATAGAAGCGTTAGAATTATCCCTGTAAGTAGTATAAAATCGAACCCGGTACCCACAGGTTAGAAGGCAGTTAGGTATATAACCAATTGAGCCAGTGGGTCGTTCAATGTATGTTTACCTATTTATCCGCTAAATGTTGACGAATTTCAAGGTATTATTTTGTAGCGTATACTTTTAATTGGGTTCTAAACAAATTTGATCAATAGATTCTGAAGCTTTAACATACCGACTGCCAGTGGCTGAAGTAATCAGTGCAGTTATTATATTGAAGCTTCGCTTCGCTACGCATAAATTATTAAAATTGTATCCAAGACCTTTGTTTTATGCTTTCAGTATTAATTATTAAAGTATATTTATAAATTTATTAGCCACGACTTTATCTCCGAAGGTGTGGCAGAGGCATATTGTGGTGAGCCCAATCCCTGTGTTCAAATGGACAGGCTCAGATTGTAGCGACTCGCTGTTGTAATTTTTAAGTCGCTCAAAGGGTATTCACTTGACTTAATGAGTGTCGATTACAACGTTACTATCAACCGGGACAAACAGCTTAATGTGTACTTCGAAGCACGAAAACGCTGGTAAATGAAAATGCGGTCATGAAAGCGGTCATCCATCCAAAATCCGAGAGAGTTTATGAAATCAGTGATCTTTTACAGAAACCGAGTGGCTACGAGCGCATTTTATTTATGTTTTTACTTTATGTCAGTAGCCTTAAACAATGTATAACATTTCATGTAACTAATAATTAATAATCCCAACCTTTTAACGCGAAGGTTTTTTGCGCTTTAGTGGATCTGGAGAAAGCATTTGATAACGTTGTGAGAGAAACTCTGTAGTACTCATTCGTGTGGCTTGGCTGGCCACACGAACGAGTACCAACGTACCACGAGTATCATATCCGGGCAGGATATAGTTTGGACGGTCAGCTGCTGCGAGCGATACAGTCTCTTTATATGGACTGTAAAGCTTGCGTGCGACCAAGGGGGATGTTCACCTGGCGCCTCTTTTGGACTTCTGTTCGGGCGTCAAACGGGGTTGTGTTATGTCCGCCTGACTTTTCATAGTGTATCTGGATAGTTGTGCAAAAGTGTGGCTGCAAAAGGTAAAAGATTATGATGTGTTGTAAAATTGGAAATTTTACAGTACATTGTCTGTTGTACGCTGATGATGCGGTAGTGATGGTCTCATCAAAAGCCGACCTTCAGGCATTAGTCACTAATATAAAAGTGACTAGCTGCCGAAGACAGGAACATAACATTATGTACCTAAAGCCTAAATTTGTTATTAAATATATCATCATTAACTCCTACTAATATTATAAACGCGAAAGTTTGTAAGTATGGATGTTTGTTACTTGCACGTAAAACTACTGAATGGAATTTAAATAAACTTTAGCATAGCTATATATTTTACATATAATAGCTTATCTATCAGAATAACACATAGGCTAATTTTTATCCCGGGAACAAGTTTCTTTTAGAAAACGGGAACGGGAAAAGTTCATCACGCGGGCGGAGCCGCGGGCGTCAACTAGTATATCATAAACCTAAAATAAAATCCAACACAAATACAGAGATGTTCTATTTAGATTGTTACTGCCAATCATTTTTACTGTGGCGTGCCAGCAGAAAATACATCGTCGATCTATCTTGGCGGGGGCTGAGGAAGCGTTGTGGTGCCTACGCGACTTGGCCTACTGGCCCTTAAAGGGCTTTTGCGCGGCTTGAAAAATTTCAACAGTAGGTCGTCACAACCTGCAATTGTCACGACAATCCACTCACCGTCTATTACATGAGACAAAATGCAAATAGTGAAATGTTGAAGTATACCTTTGTCTACCCTTTTGGAGTATGGGGTGTATAGAGGGCGGTGACGAACAATGCGCTCTTTAAGAATGACAAGAATATTTTGTGTATGACGTGGACTTTTTCTAATATTTAAGTGCATCGTGAATAGATGCATTAGGTTATAGGATGACTTTACCACAGTTATGCCGCAGGCGAGTTCTTTGCTCTTCTTCTCTGCTGAGGAAGGACCACTTAGGATTTAGGCAATAGTTGGACAAATGCGGATAGCCTTTTAAAATATCTTCTGTTTAATTTCGATGCGGGTTCCAAGACAATTTAACTTCTCCTGGGACTTCACCGAGATCGAGCTCGGTGTAACTTTTGTGGTCTTGGTCATTGCTGTAGATTCTGGTAAACAGGAGTGACAGTAATGGGAATGCGGGTGGGATTAATCAAAATAAAAAATGTACAAAATTTAATATTGACGACTCTGTAATTTATAAAACGCGAAGATAGTTACCAGGTGGTTTGGGAAACGTCCTCAAGGTAAGTAGACTTTGTATTACAGTACCTACCAGTTATTTTCTTTAAACTTTTTTTCTCGTCTTCTTGGCGTTTTCCGATTTGGATGGTTTTGCCAGATGCGAATAGTGAGAATTTTTTTTTGCTTTATATATTTATTAAGTATTCAATTTACGAAATAATCTGAAATTTCTGAATTTTTAAATATAACAATCCGACTGCAATATACAGATAGACAAAAAGTGATAATTTTAGTGGTTTTATTTTCTCCGTTTAAGACGGAACCCTAAAATTTGAGAAAGACGTCAAGAACACATTGACCTTTTCACAAATAAGTTATAGACGATGTATTGTCATTAAATCAAAGCAATTTTTCATCTAAATTGGCTCTTTGCCAACCATTTTTTGATAGATTTTGGGCAACAATACTCGCCTGAAGGCAGAATTTGTCCTTTGAAGTAATTGATATTGATTGTTCAAAGTTTCCATCACGGAACAAAGAATGTTGCTCGCACCCGCTCACTCGTGCCCTAATAGAGACGAAAGTAGATAATAAAATCACCACGAGCCAAGTTTACGTCTGTACTGTAGGCGAAAAATATCTTCAAACAGTTGCCACCATTGTCTTTAGCATTTTTTTCGTTTTTTTTTTACACACCGCCGTCAATCCCAAAGTAACCTAATATAAGCTTGTGTTATGGGATCTAGACGACTGATAAATCTAATATATAAAATTCTCGTGTCGCGGTGTTTGTGGTTAAACTCCTCCGAAACGGCTTGACCGATTCTCATGAAATTTTGTGTGCATATCGGGTAGGTCTGAGAATCAGTCAACATCTATTTTTTATTCCCATATTCCCACGGGAACGGGAAGTTCGAAGTATGTCACGAGCGAAGCCGGGCGGGTCAGCTAGTCTAATATATAAAACTCTCGTGTCGCGGTGTTTGTAGTTAAACTCCTCCGAAACGGTTTCACCGATTCTCATGAAATATTGTGTGCATATCGGGTAGGTCTGAGAATCGGTCAACATCTATTTTATATTGCCATATTCCCATGGGAACGGGAACTCTGCGGGTAAACCGTACTATATAAACACAAGTTGTAACTATTTGTGGTACGAAGTTTGCGGGATCAGCAAGTATACTTATATATTTTTAAATATGGAAACACCCAAACTCCGAAACAAACATTTGTGGATCACACAAATATTCTTTTCGACCCGGGAATCGAACCCGAGACCTCAGCCGCGGCAGTCGCATACACTACTACTGCTTATCTTACTTAGTAAAATCATATGAGTAAAGTAAAGGGTGACGCCCCCTGTCACGCTTCGTTGTATGAAATACTAGTTAAAGCCCGCATATTAAGGTAACTATTTACGCATATGAGTGTGATAATACGAAAATTTCTAGAAATTCTTGTTGAAATAAAAAAGTTTAAGGCCTTTTTGCCAAAAGCTACAATATTTTGATAGCTGCCTCTTTTCCTCTTAATGTATTCTCAGGTGCTTCCTTTTTATTTGCCCGCTATTTTTGGCGTTTATTTTTCGGCATAGGAGCAACTGCCGTCTGACCTCTTAACCCCATAACTAAGGGTCCGTATTGGGTTGCATAAATTTTAGAGGCATAACTTAAAACTGCATAACGCCTTTTGGGATACTCTTCGTTTCGCATAACGTTCAAACAGAATAAATCATTAGGCATACTTTATTTTCCCTTATTTTTTTTATAATAATGATATACCCGCATAAAATGTTTTATTAACAATGGTCATTATTTATCATTTTATCATTTCTTAAATATTCTTAGTCAAATTATTATTCATTTATGATTTAAACGGTTTTCCATACCTCCATTAAATTTTTGATAAAAAAATTAGAGTAAGTTAATGTTATGCCAATAAAACAATTATGCGTTTATAACACTCTGCTTATCATAATGTATGCGAGAAAACAGTTATGCCAAACTACATTATTATTAACTGAAATATTACAATATTACTAAAAAAAAATATGCGATCGAAAGGGCACCCCTTCAAAAGGGGTCTTAGAAGGTTTATAAAGGGTCGGCAGCGCGAGTGCTGCACCTCTGGTGTTGACTATTAATTACAGCTTAATGTAGTTAATTTCTTTAAATATTTACAGAGAGTTTTAAAAAAAGGGAGTGAATACTACGGATAGGAGGGATTTGAGAGGACAGATGGGGCGAGGGATATGGTTAGGAAGGAACAATTAATAAACGTAGAGCAATGTCTTTTTAAATTTTGTTTGTTGTATTTTTCATGTGTTTGTTAAACACATGAAAAATAAAAATAGAAATAAAAGGTCAATGCAAACAGTTGACAGATGACACCGCAATACATCTAATTTCAATATCAATTGTCACACCTTTCTGTATAGTCGTCTCGCTCTTATCTATGCGTATGCGTCGGAAAAATAGAGACAGGAGGCGACTAAAGATAATGGGTACTTTCTACTAAACGCCACAATGATTGTAATACCCTCTGTATCGTACCATTTAAGGCTCGTAGTCGTTGGGTGTAATCGCTCGACGTCGTGTTTTGTCTACAACACCTGCAGAGTTTTAACATTAGTGAACAGCGGTAGCGGTCGATGGCATTTTAGGTGTTAAGTGGAATGTACCCAATTTAATATAAGTACTTACGTCAAACTTAGACCATTTACAAATTTATAATAACTGTGTCCTATCGGCCAGTAAGTTAGACAAACAAAACTGGTTACACCGAACATGAAACAGCTAGAATATATTATGTAGAAAGGACATTGTTATCAAACCAAACCTATATAAACTTCTTTTTGACAAATTTACCACCTATTTAGGTGTCCGAGCCTCTGCTTGACCCACTGTAATAATGTGAGATAACCCCTTGGATTTCACGTGTGGCAAAAATGCTTTAATACTGGTCACCCCCCCTGTACCGGTGGTGTGACGTCGCCTCCCCGCCCCGCCGTCGAGAGCAGCGGCGAGGCAGGCGCTTGCGCTTCTTCAGTACGTCTTGAATTTTCAACGTGTTAACACTGTGATTATAAGCGAACAAGTAAACATCTATTTCGCATATGCTATATTATTTGATCTCACATTCTTCTTAAACTTGTTAAGGTAAGCATTTCAATGTCAGTGCAAAGCGTACATCTCTTCCCAACCGGAAAACCCTGTATGGCAAATGTTACGCACGTGGTAATGCTTGATGCATACTTTATAAAAAACAAAGCGCTTAAAGCTTGCTGCGTTATGGACTAGGAAAGCCCTAGCTTACAACGCACTTCTACCTTACCGTCGTCTGGTTGTTCACTTTACACGGGCAGTCAACACGTCATCTGTGCCAACAGACGACGTCGTCTGCTCAGACGACACTCACTCAATAAGAAGACACGTCTCCTGCTATAACAAGGCGACGACGGCTGATGACATCGCCCACACGCTCGTCTTACGCACTCCTAACGCTTTTGCTTTCGCTTGCCTACAGATGACAACGACCATGAGAGATCTATTAGATTGGCAACTCCCGCCTGCTGATGAAGTGTATTATGAAGCGCTCATACATACACTGGACGATATATATCCAGAGGGTAGGAAAGACTGGGCGGTCAAGAGCGTTACCTCAAAAGACCTCTTTGGGGAGACGCTCACTCCGGACACAGAAGCGCGTTTACGTTTTGCCGTACCTACGCTTCGCCTCGCCAAGATCTTCCACTGTGAAAAATCACTCAGTGAACGGCGTTACAGAGCACTAAAAAGAAAATTGTTGGAGTGGCCAATTGGTCTAGCCCTTATTTACCAACCACTATCTATTATGGTGAAGGTACATCCCTACGGTCCACATGATCAGTTCCAAGCTATGCTCCCAGGGTTGAAAAAGCACCTAGTATCCCGCAAAGAAGCATCGGAAATTCTGAAATCGGAAGCAAATGAGGCAAGTCCAACTACTATTACCTCAAGCACACCTCCCTTATCTAAACGACATCACTCGCCAGACGCAGTTCACAATCAAAAGAAACAAAAACTTGCGGACGTCGACCATTCCGCCAAGTCCCTATCAGAATACATGCGTCAGCAAAACGAGATATTGGGCAGGCTATGCGAAATCACCTATGGCTTACAGCCCTCAAAGTCAATGGACACCTAGCAGCAGCAACTCCACCAGCTAGTGTCCATCCTTGAAAAAATTTACTTGTGCTTGGCAGCTGTAACACACGGCCTCCTACAACAGCGAACAGCTTTTGAGGAAACATACGCTAACGCTCCACCAGATGTCAAGGCCTACCTTAGTAAACATTTCCTAAACAAGGATAAAGCGCTTTTTAGAAAGGTCTCTGACTCCTTACTACAATATACCTGTGGAAAAAGAGCGGAAGCAATTGAACAAAGGCGAGCGCTATATAAGCCACAACATAAAACTATTAACGAATTATTACATGCTATTCCTTCATCAAATACTCACCTCTTTGCCGAACCTCAACTATCAGATATAGTAAAAGAACAAGGTGGAGTGACCAAAGTGTTCCCGGGAACATTTAAAAGACCTAACATACCCACGAGCTCAAAACACAGAGTCAGACAAGGGCCCAAGCAAAGACAAACATTTCGTAGACAAACTCGTCGAGCCCCAGAAAAATCAACTCGAAATCCCTCTCAACAGCAGCGGCAACATGCAAAAAATAGGGGATTTCATGAGGGAAAGAAAGAATAACTTCAAAGCAGGACAGGTCAGTAAATATATAGACACTTGCGCCCGATACGAGACCAGATCTTCAACACAAGTCGTGCGTCTGAAGAAATCGGTAAACTAAAACAAATTGGGGCGATACGCAAATGTCGACATAAAACAGGATTCTTATCGTTCATGTTTTTGAGAAAGAAAGCAGACGGCTCTAATCGGCCGATCTTTGACCTCAGAAATTTAAACTTTTACTTACGGGCACCAAAATTCAAACTCATCAACCTATATAAAATTCCAGGATGCCTCAATACAGGCGATTACATGACTAAAATCGACCTCTCTCAGGCATATTTCCATATTCCAATAGCTAAATCTTATCAAAGATATAGCTTTAGTATACGCTGGTGTTGCATACGAGATGACCTGCCTCCCATTCCGTCTGGCTACAGCCCCTTGTTCATTCGCTAATATAACTAACTGGCTTGCTAACTATTTCACTGTGTGTTTGTGGATGCCTTCAGTCGGCCATGGAACTTCCAACTAGGTTGGATCTTCCCGCCACCAGCTCTCGTGCCTCGCGTTCTACGTCACCTCGGGAGGAGCAAAGTAGTCTACCTGTTTGTAGTACCCAAATGGGAAAAGACTTTTTGGAAAGCCGAGCTGAGACAACGCGGCTTGTGCCCTCCAAAGATGATTTGGAATATCAAGAAACATCTGATAGACTTGACGACAGGCCGGGCACCAGCGACAATAAACCAGCTATCTTTGCAGGTATGGAAAGTTCAGGCTGGTCCAGTATAGTTTCATCCTGGCCGGATAAGAACAAAAAGCTCTTAGAATCTTCCTGGCGCAGCTCAACACTAAAAACATATAAACCAGTATGAGATAGATGGCGACAATGGTCTAAAGAACATTGTGACACCAACAACCCTGAGGCGAGTGACCTCGCAAAATTCATCTGCTACCTACTCACAGATATCAAACTCGCCCCAAGCACCATTGCAGTTCATAAATCTGTCGTCGCAACATTTGCAAACCCCACAAGAACTACTGAACTCAGTAACCATCAGCTAGTTCGTCAAACTCTGAAAGCAATCACCCTCAGCAAGCCTCCTGCACGTAAACCCCATACTTGGGAAATTAACGATCTTACCAGTCATATTAATACTTACAGTATCGATAACAGTAGCTTATTCCAAGTTTCACGGCATGTAGCAGTCCTTCTGCTTCTGGCCACTGGAAGGAGAATTCATGATCTAACATTATTTGACATCAGCTCAGAGTGCATGGAAACATCAGACGATCACCTAATATTATGGCCTAGATTCGGCTCAAAGAGTCGAGATCGTGCAACGTTTCGTCAGTCTGGCTCGAAATTGTCTTCAAACAAAGATCAAAAATTCGACATAGTCCATTGGATTAAAGTCTTGATATTCGTGTCGGAACCTCGGAGAGGTAGCCGCGATAACCTGTGCAGTCTTTTTATTACGACAAGAGGAAAAGTCAGTCCAGCCTCTCGTACAGTCATCGCAGGAAGGATTCGAACAATCTTAAAGGATGCCCAAATTTACGACTCACCAGGTAGTTTTCGATAAATAATTTTCCGTAAATAGTGCAAACTGGAGGAACTACAACCTAGATTTAGATGAGGTATTGAAACGTGGTAACTGGAAAAGTAAAGATACCTTTTTAAAACACTACTTTAAAGAAACAGAAAGTCGTCGAAGTATACAGAAAAGTCCTGATGATAATGTTATTAATTGTTTTTCACCATTGTAATAGTATTTAATTAGAATAGCTAACATCAATAAGTACAACATAACATCAATAATGCGTGAACATACCTAACCTGACCTACTACCTCGATTGTCTAGTTACATGATTGTTTTAGTTTTGTTTTATATTTTAATCTAAGCAATAATGGATGGCATTACTACCCGTGGGGCCTTGGCTCGCCAGACAGAGAAAAAGTTACAAATTGTACTGAAGGAACTACAGGCCTCCAAACAATTATGTAACCAGTACAGCAAAGAGTTGGAGGATAATGAAATAGTTTAAAATCAATCTTCAGAGGAAATAAAATCTCTTAAAAACCATTTGCTTATATTATATAATCAATATAGTGATGCCATTGATGAGCAGAATAGGCTGCAATCTATGATAGATGGGTTTGACCAATGCCGCAGAGAGTATGACTTTGGGTTGCAGCAATTTTCAAGGTTAGAAAAAGAGCTTCACGAAGCAAATAATGAAATATCAAGATTAAAATCACAATTAGATAAATCTGAAGATAAGTTAGTTGCTTCAACGAACCGGACCCTCTATGATGAATTGTTAGTCGAGGACGCTTCTATGATTTCTGGTGCTTGTTATATGCCGACTGTAAACAAATTAAAGAAATATGTTAAAATTAATAAGTATATTAAGAAAACTCAAAAATTAATTAAATAACACAAGCTTTCCTTTAAGTATGAAAAGTTTAATAGAGAGAGATTGCAACTTAGAGAGAAAGTAAAGGCACATTCAATGAGGTTAAAAAATATTATTTCAAAACATACATTGGATGTGCATACTCAACAAGTTACAATCAGCCAACTCCAGGATTCACTCCATTCAATAACCAAAAAATATGAGCTTTCTAGACTACAAATTCAGCAGCACATTCTTGCTAGGGATAAACTAATTCGGTTAAGTAATTTTAATAATGAACGGTTTGAATCTTTATCAAACAAGCATATTTGTGAGTATCAGCTTTTAGGCGATGAACGGTTATGTGAGCAATCCTCTTTGGAAGCTGATTCTCCGGCTATGTTGCAAAATAAATCCAGTAATAGTAAAGACTCCTTGAGTGTATCACTGTCTGTAGAAATAAAGCACCTGGCCACTAAGTTTTATAAAAAAAAGAAAATTTCAAAAGCAAGCATAATATAGTAATATTTAGTAATGAAATTGGAAAAAAATTAGGTTATTTATTAACTAAGATGGGACATTGCACAATCAACTGTTGTATGCCTGGTGCCTCCCACCAGTACATATTAAAATCAGCTACTGAGTATGTATATAATAATAATAAAACCTTAATGATATTTTTGGGAAATAGGGGGAATTTGAACAAGTCCACTTTGATAAACTATATAAATAAACTGGGTTCTTTAAATGTAAAGAAAATTATAATGTTCACACTCTCCTATAGTAACAGTTTGTCACAGGAGGAAAATATTACTAGATATAAGTTAAATATGAGTTTGCATACATTATGTATGAATAATAAAAAGTTTCATTTTATTGATACTAACAACTATGTTAGAAAATCATTTTATTTGACAAAAGATAATTATTATTATCTTTCCAATTATTCTATAAGACAAATAGCTACTTCGCTATCATATTTATTAGATATATCAGCCAAGAACTTGGCTAAACAAGTTGCTTCTATTGAGCAATGTTTGTATGACCTTCACAATGTCAGTAATTTTACTACTGACAATTCAAATTTATTTAATTTAAACTGAGTGATAAGACAACAGATAATTTTTCTTGCATAGTACCAACATATGTACCTCCCTATTCTGAAGCTAAATAAAAAAATGTAAAACTAGGGTTTCAAGTAAAAATATGAACCCATCAAACATATCTGGTGCATCAAAACATTCGAGGTTTAAAAGGTAAAGAGCTAGAATTGGAGTTGTTAATGAATTGTAACAGTATTGATATTGTATGTTTAAATGAGTACTGGCTAAAAAGTCATCAATTCACTCATAGCTTCAATAATCACCAGGTTGTAAGCTCGTTCAATAGAAAGAACTATAAACGAGGTGGCTCTAAATCTAAAATATTAAAATTTAAAGAAATATTTGATGTTGTGAGCCTCTCTGTTGAGCGAGTTGTGGAGATTTCATGTGTTGAATTGGAGCGATTCATTGTGTTGAATCTGTACAAACCTCCATGCGCGCCAGTTAAGTCTCTTTTTGAAATAATGGAGGACCATTATTTCAAAAAGAGACTTAACTGGCGCGCATGGTGTAAAATATATAATAGCCATAAAACAATTGTTGTATGTGGAGACTTTAACATAAATGTTTTAGATAAGTCTTCAGAAAGTATAGATTTTCTGAACTTAGCAAAATCATTTAATATATATCACAATTTTATGGAACCCACTAGAATAACGGCCACTACTGCAAGATGTATTGATAACATATTTAGTAGTGTGAAACCAATACATACATATATAATTCATAAGGTTGACTCGAACCACACAGGGCAGTTGGTTTCCTTTTGTAATTCTCAAAGTAATGTTAAAAGACAAATAAATGTGATACCATTCAGTGAGAACCGTATAGAAAAATTTAAATGTAATATTACAAAAAAAGTTAAATTTTTGCCCTGTCACGGAAATGTGGATCACTTATACAACTCATTAGTCAACATGATTAATGGTGAGTTCAGCTCAATTTTTACTAATAAGCACTTATCTAAGAGTGAAGGCCTAACTTTCAGTGACTGGGCAACTCCAGGCATCTATAAAAGTCGTAGGAAATTGTATCAACTATACGAAGAGAAGTCCTATAATCATAATCCAAATTTTCAACAGTTTGTAAAAAAATACTCAAAAACATTCAGACAAACCTGCCTGAAAGCAAAATCAATTTATTTAAAAAATAAAATCAAATTCTCAAATAATGTTATTAAGGAAACTTCGAATGTTATAAATATTGAAACCGGTAAATCCAAAGTGGCAGTCATGATTTTCATTTAAAAATAACTAACTTAAATATTATAGAAGATTTTAAAGTAGCAACTGAATTAAAAAAAAAATTCTAACATTCCTCTTTCAAATACAAGAACTCTCTCGTCTTGCTCTAACGATGCTGAACAACTTTTAAAACATGGCGTGGAAGAATGTGGCACAGACTTTGCATTTTCAGCTTAAAATATCTCTAGGACTAACTCCTAGAGATATTTTAAAAACTTTTAAGGCAATTAATATAAAAAACACTAAAGATTTGTGGGGTCTATCTGTTAAAACTGTCTCTCATATTATCACTGTAATAGCTCCACATCTGGCAGCTGTGTTCAATTGCTGTGTCAAGTCTGGGGTATTTCCTGATTTAATGAAACATAGTAAAGTAGTTCCTTTATTTAAAGCCGGCGATAATGCAGATCCCTCTAACTTTCGGCCTGTTTCCGTACTACCAACACTAAGTAAAATATTCGAAAAGCTAATGCTTGGACAGTTGCTTAGTCACTTTAATATACATAATTTACTACACAGGAAACAGTTTGGATTTACAAAGGGTTGCTCAACGGTGGATGCAGGGGTTGCTTTACTCAAATGTATTTATGCGGCTTGGGAGGATTCACAGGATGCATTAGGTGTTTTTTGCGATTTATCTAAAGCCTTCGATTGTGTTCATCACGAAACTCTTGTAAAGAAATTACGCCACTACGGTATCAGAAATAAAGCTTACCTTATGACTTCTTATTTAAGCAATATAATTCAAAGGGGTTGATGTAAACGGTAAAGGATCAGCAGGATCTCCAGTTGTAATGGGTGTTCCACAGGGATCAATCCTTGGTCCATTTCTTTTTTTTTATATATATTAATGACTTACCTTACTATGTTGGGGATAAACATGAGATTGTGCTGTTTGCGGATGATACCTCTTTGACATTTAAAATTAATAGACAATTAATTAATTATGACGATGTTAACAGTGCACTCTCAAAAGTTGTTCATTGGTTTAACGTTAATAATCTTCTTTTAAATGATAAAAAAACTAAAGTAATTAAGTTTTCGACACCTAATGTGAGACAGGTGGCGACCAATGTGCAACTTAATCGATCAGGGTTGGATACTGTTGGGGCTTCTGTGTTTTTGGGTATAACTATTGATTCAAAGTTGCAATGGGGACCACATATAGAAAAATTGTCAGGCAAATTAAGCTCTGCTGCATATGCAGTAAAAACGATAAGACGGCTCACTGATGTTGAAATGGCTAGAATAGTTTATTTTAGTTATTTCCATAGCGTTATGTCATACGGAATTCTTCTCTGGGGAGACTCAGCGGACATTAATACGATATTCATTTTACAGAAGAGAGCTGTGAGAGCAATATACCAGCTTGGTCCCAGGGCATCTCTAAGAGACAGATTCAAAGAAATTAATATTCTTACCGTTATATCACAATATATATATGAGAATTTACTTTATGTGCACAAAAACATAGACACATTTCTTAAAAAAGTGATCTACATAATGTAAACACTAGGCATAAAGATAATGTTGTATTACATTCTACTCGTCTCGAAATAATCAGCAATTCTTTTATGGGGCAATGTATACGATTCTATAACAAACTTCCCGATAAAATTAGAATATTGTCAATAAATATGTTTAAGACAACAGTCAAGGCCAAATTGTGTAACAAGGCATATTATAAAATTTCAGACTATATAAATGATAAAAATGCATGGGAGTAAGTCGCTCTAAGTCAACACACATAAATATACAAATAGAATTAATAATAATAAAGAAACATTATAAATATAATGTACATTTGTTCAACATAAGTGATCTGAAACGTCAGGTTCACTAATATAATTATATGTAATTTGAGTTTGTTATTGTGTGAGCACCGTCCACATAGCTTTTTATAATTTTTGAAATTGACATGATGGTTGCTGTGCAGTTTGAGTATGTCATGCTCGCCTAAGTGTCCTGGCAGTGGTGGTGCATGTATCGGGTCGCCTTATTCCCTATAATAAGGTTGAGTAGGGCGATGGCTGATATATGCGTCATACCCGTGAACGGGTGCCGTCTGTTGGGACTGGTCAGCTCCTAGCTGTTATAGCAATTATTACAAATAATACTATTTATATTTAAGGCAAATTAAGTTTAGTCGACTGTTCTCACGTAACTCCAAGGGAACAATGTAAGTTTAATATTGTAAGCTTTATCTGCATTTTAAAATAACAGCTATTTAGTTTCTTGCCGGAGTCTTCCTCATCAGGGTGGGCTACCTTTAAAACTGGCAACTAGAAACGCTTTCATTTTGATTTGATTTTGTTTCTTTTGTATAGACTCATTACTATATAGTTTGTTCAAATATCATGTAAATAAAACTAATGTAATTACTGGCAGTTAGAAAAGAGTGGCCATGAGTTTTATTGCCAGGTTCTTCCTCAGGCTCTACCTATTGCGTTGCGAATCTGGCAGTAAATGTAGAAGCAATAATCTTGACGTTTATAAGAGTTACTTTGTGACCTAAATGAATAAAGATTTTTCACTTTCACTTTCACAATTGATTATGAAGAAGCGTAATTTTATGTGTTTTGTTAAAACAACTCTTGAGTCAGACTATTTTTGTTATTATGGAACGTAACATTCCAATTATTAAAGACTGTGATTCGATCTTCTCGAGTCTTATGGTATGTCCACTCTATCTACATATGCCCCTCGTTCAATCGCAGCGCCAGCAGAAAATAAACACATCTCACATTATTACAGTGGGTCAAGCAGAGGCTCGGACACCTAAATAGCAACGTTTTCCCCCCGAAGGGTAGAAAACGTATATTTAGGTTCCAGCCGAAGCTTGACCCACTAAGAATTAACATTCTTGCCAGCTTGTGAGTACTGAAGAAGCGCAAGCGCCTGCCTCGCCGCTGCTCTCGACGGCGGGGCGGTGAGGCGACGTCACACCACCGGTACAGGGGGGGGGGTGACCAGTATTAAAGCAGTGTTGCCACATGTGAAATCCAAGGGGTTTTCTCACATTATTACAGAGGGTCAAGCTTCGGCTGGAACCTAAATATACGTTTTCTACCCTTCGGGGGAAAACGTTGCTATTATTATAAAAGATAAGAAAACTATTATTTCTTATAATTTCTTAGCAGACACAAGAAGCTTTTCAATTTGTTTCTTTCATTAAAAAAATATTTATATATTTCTTAGTAAAACACTGAAAAGCTCTTTGAAATTTTGGCAGCATTATTTCTCATTAATTTAACTAAATACCTTCTGCTTATTAATTTATAAAGGTCAGACTAAGATTATATTGTGATTAAAATACATCTGCTTTTTAAGATATTATAATACTAGAGGACGCCCGCAGCTCCGCCCGTGTGGTGAACTTTTCCCGTGTCTATTTCCTACAGGACTTGTTACCGGGATACCTATATCTAGACTACAATTTATACAAATTGGTATAACCACGACGAAAAATTACGTGAAAAAATCATAGTTTTGCGATATCCAGACTGTATGAAGCGATTAATGAATTTGCAGGAAGCGATAGAAGTATGCAATGGATCGCTAAGCCTGGCAATCTGGGGGCCGAGTCTACTATTGACAAGCCGTAGAATAGAACCAGAATCGCTGTTTTTGGCTGTCTAAATGTTAGTAGACTATCAAAAATGCAACGGACCAGCGGCCACTGGCGCGGTAAGTGTTAGTAGAATTCTATTGGTCGACAGCTAGAAGTCTATTGGAGTACGAATGTAATAGTAGACTACGAAAAACTGTCAAAATTGTACCGGTGGCTTTCTGTTGAGCCACGATTTCGACGCGATTGAATAATAAAATAGTAGACTCGGCCTCCAGTCCACTCTGACTACCCCACCAGAGAAAGGAAAGATAAAAACTTAGTTTAGGATTTTGTCTCTCAAAGCGACTGTCAGATCTATCGGATTAAGAACCATTCCTAGATCCAAAATCTCATCCGTAATGCCGAGGGTTGCATTTCTAGGAATTATTGAATTCGATTGGCAAATTGACCTTGTCACGGATAAATTCAGTACTTCCAAAGTATTTTACGCACCGTTTTTATTGCTTTCCAAATAGGGGTAGACAGAGGCTATAATTTTCAACTTGCTACGAACATGACATATAATTTAAGCTTCTTTTACTTTCGCAAGTGTTTTTATACATGATTACTCTGTACCTGGCCTTTTCCCAAAAGCTCTTTGATTTGATTGACGTAGTCCATACCCTTGGTCAACTCCTACAGTTTTAACCATTCTATTTTCTATAATTATTTGTAATTATTTTATGGTCTGGTTACTGGTTAATTCTTATTTCATATTATCTAAAATATCCTAGTTCTCTAAGTCTTAGTCAAGTCTAGTCTTAAGACAAGGTCAGTCGCACCCCAGTATAATGGTAGTTGTTATACTGAGGTTTTTCAGTGGATTTTACGCAGCAAAATAGTAAATAGCATTTCACTGCATATATAGCATTGTCTTTCACTATAGCACGTTAACACAACTATTATTTTTATTCCAAGAAACCACCACTCCCGCACATAAAACAAGATAAATGTACTAGTTTTAGAAAATAATATACAGCAAGCGTCTGCAATTGTCAACTTTCCCGCGTAGAATCTTTTTCTTAGTCTCTACACCTTCTGTCATAACAAAACGTTCTATTTTTACACTTTTTCTTTATGTCCATCAACGCCAAATATTTTTTTAGTAAAGTCCAGTTGCTGTTGGACTTAGCAGTTCTCCTCGTGAAAGTTTAATAGCTTCTACCGCTTCTACCTCTACATATTTTAATTTAACATTCAAGTTACTGTAAACTTTTGCTCTAGTTAATGACTTTCATTTACAAGGAAAGGCTGCAATGAAAATGTTTTATTTTGGTAATGGTTTATGCAGTAAAGAGGCGAGTTTAATGCTTCAAGCACTTTCTAGTTGATAAAATGAAGTAAGCAAATAAAATATGTACTGAATTTTTTTATTAAGCTTTTTGAAAAGAGGACTGAGTGTAAAATCATAGCTGCTTAAGTGGTACCTACTTATTCGACTGCCGCAATGAGGTCTCGGGTTCTGATTCCCGGGTCGGAACTTATATTGGTGTGATCCACAAATGTTGGTTTCGGAATTTGGGTATTTACTACGAATAATATTTATGTATTTAGAAATATATGAGTATGTCAATTGTAATTATTTATAAGTATATTTGTTTCGGTGTTTTTGGGTATATCCTTCGAATAATATTTATGTATTTAGAAATATATAAGTATGTAAATTTATAAGTATACCTATTTAATTTTACCTTTTGGTGAAAAGGCGTGACCCTTTCACCGAAAGGGTAAGCACATGTAGGTATGTATGATTTTGCTTCTCTTCATGATAAAGAGAGAATTATTTAATTTGCATATTATGGTCATCTAACAAGACATACGAGTATGAACCTTTTAAAATGCCGTAAGGTGTAACCGATCCGGTTAAGAAATAAATAATGTGCTCTAGTCTCTAGTACAAGTGTTTTCATTCGGAATTCAAGAAATAAGACGTCTTTAATTTATTTTCGCTCAAACAAACACGTTTCGGAATCAAACACCTTCAAAGTTTGCAATTAAACGTTCACAATGGTTTAAACGAGATCCAATTAGGCCAGGTCTACGTCTAGCACTTCCAGCAGAGAATTTATTTGATTAACTTAAATTATCTATCTTCACTCGTGGCCTCGCGGTCTCAGTGTTCTGTAAACGATCACTGAGTTACGCAACTTTCACTATGGCTGGTCCTCGGATGGGTGACCACTTTGTGGCATTTACATTTGCGAGCGTTTCCGTGCTTCGGAAGGCACGTTAAGCCGTTGGTCCCGGTTGCCAGTAAAATGGCAGTCGTTAAGCCTGGTTGAAGGCCTTATGGGCGGCTTGAAAATTTCAACAGCAGGTAGCCACAACCTGCGTCTGTCTATTTCAACACGGCAATGGGCTCACCACCTATTACGTGGGACAGGAATCCATACGGTGGAAAGTGGGCATATAATATGCCTCTGCCACCCCTTCGGGGATAAGGCGTGATGGATATTCTACACCTTCTGTCATAACTAAACGTTCTATTTTTACACTTTTTCTTTATGTCCATCAACGCCAAATATTTTTTTAGTAAAGTCCAGTTGCTGTTGGACTTAGCAGTTCTCCTCGTGAAAGTTTAATAGCTTCTACCGCTTCTACCTCTACATATTTTAATTTAACATTCAAGTTGCTGTAAACTTTTGCTCAAGTTAATGACTTTCATTTACAAGGAAAGGCTGCAATGAAAATGTTTTATTTTGTTTATGGGTTATGCAGTAAAGAGGCGAGCTTAATGCTTCAAGCACTTTCTAGTTGATAAAATGAAGTAAGCAAATAAAATATGTACTGAATTTTTTTATTATGCTTTTTGAAAAGAGGACTGAGTGTAAAATCATAGCAGCTTAAGTGGTACCTACTTTTTCGACTGCCGCAATGAGGTCTCGGGTTCTGATTGCCGGATCGGAACTTACATTGGTGTGATCCACAAATGTTGGTTTCGGAATTTGGGTATTTGCTACGAATAATATTTATGTATTTGTCAATTGTAATTATTTATAAGTATATTTGTTTCGGTGTTTTTGGGTATATATATAATTTTACTTTTTGGTGAAAAGGCGTGACCCTTTCACCGAAAGGGTAAGCACATGTAGGTATGTATGATTTTGCTTCTCTTCATGATAAAGAGAGAATTATTTAATTTGCATATTATGGTCATCTAACAAGACATACGAGTTTGAACCTTTTAAAATGCCGTAAGGTGTAACCGATCCGGTTAAGAAATAAATAATGTGCTCTAGTCTCTAGTACAAGTGTTTTCATTCGGAATTCAAGAAATAAGACGTCTTTAATTTATTTTCGCTCAAACAAACACGTTTCGGAATCAAACACCTTCAAAGTTTGCAATTAAACGTTCACAATGGTTTAAACGAGATCCAATTAGGCCAGGTCTACGTCTAGCACTTCTAGCAGAGAATTTATTTGATTAACTTAAATTATCTATCTTCACTCGTGGCCTCGCGGTCTCAGTGTTCTGTAAACGATCACTGAGTTACGCAACTTTCACTATGGCTGGTCCTCGGATGGGTGACCACTTTGTGGCATTTACATTTGCGAGCGTTTCCGTGCTTCGGAAGGCACGTTAAGCCGTTGGTCCCGGTTGCCAGTAAAATGGCAGTCGTTAAGCCTGGTTGAAGGCCTTATGGGCGGCTTGAAAATTTCAACAGCAGGTAGCCACAACCTGCGTCTGTCTATTTCAACACGGCAATGGGCTCACCACCTATTACGTGGGACAGGAATCCATACGGTGAAAAGTGGGCATATAATATGCCTCTGCCACCCCTTCGGGGATAAGGCGTGATGGATAAAAAATCTATCTTCACGCTGTATCCCTGACGGTGTAGTCAGAGTGGTCGCCTGGCTTTGCAATCCAAACATACTTCTTTCACTTCGTACATGGGGCCGAGTCTACAATTAACAAGCCGTAGAATAGAACCAGAATCGCTGTTTTTAGCTGTCAAAATGTTAGTAGATTATCAAAAATGTCACTGACTAACGGCCACTGGCGCGGTACGTGTTAGTAGAATTCTATCGGTCGACCGATAGAAGTCTATTGGAGTACGATAATAATAGTAGACTACGAAAATCTATCAAAATTGTACTGGTGGCTTTCTATAGAGAATCGATTTCTATTCTCTTCTGACGCGAATTAGTAGACTTGGCCCCAGATTTATTAATCGCTTCAAACATGCACGTTTCGGTATCCGAGTACTTTTGTCCTTTCCGTTTTTGAGCAATCTGCTCACGTGGTCCTCATATGTAAGTCTCGGTCTACCTTAAATAATATGATTGAGAACCAATTACAGAAATGTACTTGTAGACCGATGAAATTTAATGCAATTATCAAAATTCAAGCGTCTGTCCCAGTTGCGTCTCGTTGGATAACAGCCAAAGTCTCAAAGACGCGAGATACCACTGGAACCCCCAAAAGAGGGGCGGGATAACACCCCAAACCCCTGAGGCAGCGGTAGCAGAAAATATCTATCGGGAGCCCTAGCGCTATCCTTCCGAGGGCTTACCGGGACTCCTGGCTCTAGCATATGGAAGGGCAACGTAAGTTTTTAGTTCGTTAAAATTTCGGCAAAGCATACATGAGAATTTCTAAACAAAAAAAAATAGCAATCACCTATCCTAATTTTTTAGTCAGGCCAAAAGCCCTAATAAAGAAAATGATTTGATTTGATATTTGAATTTTTTTACTAATGAAAATGAAAAGAATTCCTTAAAAAAGTGTATGTGTACTTATGTACACGCGTTAGAAGTTATACTGCTTTAGTATAATAAGATTTTATCACATTTACCACAACTCTTTGTTTGTAACAGATATGATAAATTAGTACGAAAAAAAACATCAAAAGAATGAAGACTATTTTGAATTTGTTATAAGTCGTCATGGAAACACTTATCAGCTAACTTCATGGTGTAGGTTTTTAGATTATCAGCGCGCGTCGTAAAAATTTACAATCATCATTTGTCCCTAACGCGCCAAAAGAAGTATTACTTCAAAATCGCTGTCGAAATGTACCTATTTCTTAAAACAATATTCGATTTAGTTCACATTACTTTAATAACGGTGTTCCTTTTATACACTCCCGGACTCTTGAATCGAGCCACCTTACATTCCCGGGCCTAAAAGCCCAATACACAAAAAATATACAATATAACAAAAAAGCTTTTATGTATTTTTAATGCTGGCATATTTCATCGTCTTTCCCATATGTATTATTCCAAATTTGAATTTTAGAATTTAAAATAAAGAACAAAAGCCGAGCTTGGTCACTGATTTGAAAAAAATAATGACTGTTGAAAGTTGCTTTTGAAGCAATTTAATGTCGATTTGGTTTGAATTTTCGCAATTGTTGTTAACCAAAGTTTAGTTTGGTTATTTTTCTATAATTTGACCCATTTTTGGCTATAAAATTATGGATACTTCACCTGAAGTAGCCGCGCAAGCTGTAGCACTTCTTCAATCTGGGCTAAGACAGCGAGATGTGAGTTCACAACTTCACATAAGTAGTTCCGCTGTTCAAAGAGTGTACCACCGATACCTGGAGACTGGCGGCTTCGTTCGGCGAACAGGAGGACCTCGTTACCGAGTGAAAACGGCGAGACAAGATCAATAAATTGTCACTACTAGCTTACGAAATCGACGCCTTAACTCAGTTCAGATACAAGAACAGCTCAGGGACTTACACGGAGTGGATGTAAGTGCTCGGACCGTTAGAAGGCGACTCAATGAACGTGGTTTAAAGCCCCGTAAGCCAGCCAATGGACCCAAATTAAGACAAGCACACCTAATCAGCCTAAGAATAGAATAACAGAATTTGCGCGCGAACATCTAAAATGGACTCGACATCAATGGAGCCAGGTTCTCTTCCCAGATGAGTCCAAGATAATGCTATACGGTAATGACGGAACGAGTAAGGTGTACCGAAGACAGAACGAGCGTTTCGCGCAATGCTCTATTAACGAGAAAGTGGGTTATGGTGTAGGATCATGGAAAGTCTGGGGAGGAATCTCTATGGAAGGCAAAACTGAGCAAGAGGTAGTGACGGGACCACGACTGCCGCCCCTAGATGGCAATAGATACATTCGCCAATGTTTAGAGAACCACGTGATACCATATGCTGGATTTATTGGCCAAGATTTCGTTTTAATGTATGATAATGCAAGGGCCCATACTGCGGGAATCGTCAGGGAGTACTTAAATGACATTGGTATCACTGTTATGAGATGGCCAGCGTGAAGTCCTGATATGAATCCTAAAGAGCATCTATGGGATGAGCTGAAGAGGCGTGTTCGAGCTCATCATCCTGCCCCGCAAACTATGCAGGAGCAAAAAATGTAATTTTGGAAGAATGGGAGCACATTCCTCAACATGTCATAATGACATTAATTAATTCTATGCCAAACCGTATGAGAGCTGTCATAAATGCACTGGGAGGCAATACAAGTTACTAAATAAACATTTCTTTTCATGTAAAACATGTCTTTATTTAAAAATCGATTAGATTTTTTTCCTTGAAAAAAAGCAAATATGGACTTGTTTACTGACTGACTTTGACTTTTTTTAATAAATTGTAGTTCAAATTTAGAACAGTGGCACTCTAAATGAATGATGAGTATACCAGCTCCAAAACTGCATCAAAACATTTTCCTTCTACATACATCTTTTATAAGTTACAGTACACCAAACCAAAAAAATCAAAGTGGCTCGATTTAGGTGTCCGGGAGTGTATTTTATAGTAGGTATTCATTTGTTCCAACTGTCAGTGACAATGTTCCTTCGGCGCTCAGTATTTCTAGTGTTCGTACAAAGCATGAACATTTTTCCTTTGAAACTGGCTAGCGTGCAAGAATGTAATGTAGCTTTAAATTGCAAGCCGCACGGAGAAGTATAAACGCTATATATGATTTATGTATTTCTTGTTGTACGTATAAAAATTTACTTTGTACAGTGAACTATGCTTCTAATTTTTATTTCTTACTCGGAATTTCATTTGTTTTTGATATTAGGTTGTATTTACATACTAATATATAAAGCTAAATAATTTGTATGTTTATTTGGTTAAAGCCCTATTATTATTTATTATTTTATTATTAATCTATTACACATTATCCCTAAGGGTTGCCAGTGGCATATTATATGCCCACTTTTGACCATGTGTATTCCTGTTCCAAGTAATAGGTGGTGAGTCTATTGCCGTGTTGACATAGACAGACGCAGGTTGTGGCAACCTGCTGATGAAATTTTTCAAGCTGCCTAAAAGCCCTCAACTTGACTTAACGACTGCTATGTTACTGGCAACCAGGACCAACCGCTTACTTTCATTTTATTGTATTTATATAGTATTATATTGTATTATTAGGGGATGAAGAGTAGAAGCGTGCACGTCGCCATCCCTGCCAGCTACGGCTGCAATTCTACTCCAACACGAGTGCCACCAGGGCGAATGATGCTAGGGCGTGCCCCCGAGGCGACGCACACCAGTTCGTCCCCGCTGGTGCGAAAAGTGTGAGCCAGAGCGGCGTAGGGGACCGCCACCCTACACGCGCGGCCCGACACGGCGGGAAGTGGAGGATGGAGTGCAGGGTAGCTGCGTGGAATGTTAGGGGAGGAATGACAGATAAGATGAATGAGTTGATGGATGTTATGAATGAGAGAAAGTTAGATGCAGTGTGCTTGACAGAGACCAAGCGCAAGGGCAGCGAAGTCTTGGAGCTCCCGGGCGGGATGCTCGCGCTTTGGTCTGGAGTACCAGAGAGCGAGCATGGCAGTCGGGGGGTTGGAATTTTGCTGTCCTCGCGATTGGCCTCCGGTATGTATGAGTACAAACTGGTAGGTCCTAGAATCCTCTGGATCCGTGTAAATCTTGGTTTGACGAAGATTTTCCTGGTAGCTACTTACGCGCCAGTATCTTCGTCGAACGCGAGTGAGCTAGAGGACTTCTGGGAGAGTATGAGTGAAGCTCTAAATGTGATAGAAGGAAATGAAAGACTTATAGTATGTGGAGACTTGAATAGACGGGTGGATACCGCTCGCGATAGTTTTGAGTCGGTACTCGGGAAGTATGGGGATAAAAGGGTGAACGACGCTGGCAAGTTAATACTGGCATTTTGTAAGGAAAAGGATTTGTTTGTGGCGAACACAATGTTCAACCACAAACAAATTCATATGTATACGAGGAGATGTAAGTCAAAGAGAAGCATGATAGATCTATTCCTAATGGATAGTCGGCTCCGTAAACAGGTGATGGACACAAGGGTTTATCGAGGCGCTGAGCTGGGATCAGACCACTACCTAGTCATAACTAGGATTAGGGGTCTGTTCGCGGGTTGGCGTCATCGTACCGAGTGTCCTGAACCTGAGCCGACTTATAGCATCAAAAGCTGGAAGCTGCAGGATGCATCCATTAGAGATAAATATAATGAAAGGGTAGCCGAAAAGCTTGGCGACGTCAATGTAAGTAGTGAGAATGTGGAAAGTGTATTGCAGAACCTTAGGGATAGTATGATAAATGCCGCTGTGGAAGTGTGTGGAGAAACGAAAAGAGGCAGTAGTAATAAGCGTGATGCATGGTGGAATGAGGAAGTGAAAGACGCAGTTCGAATGAAGAAGAAAGCATGGCTAGACTACTTAGCCTCGCTGAATGATTTTAATATGAAAGAGAGATACAAACTGCAGAAAGTTAACACGAAGGCACTAATAGAAGAAGCTCGTGAAAGGTGCAGAATGAAATCGGATGAAAGGTTGTCGTCTAACTTCCGGGATAATGCCAAGCTCTTCTGGAAAGACGTAGGCAAGACCCTGAGTTGTTCGGCAATCTGCAGTATGAATAAAGTGCTCAGTGTTAACAATGACGTCCTAACAGACCAAACTGACGTCCTGCAGAGATGGAGTGAATATTATGGAAAGATGTATGCAAGAAAAGACAGAGATGCCACATCGGGAAGTGGAGCTCACTTCGATGCTCCGGATCCCGATGTCATTGAAGTCATTAGTATGAAAGAAATAGAACAAGCGATAAGAAGTATGAAATGTGGTAAGGCTGCGGGAAAAGACAGAGTTACTGCTGAGATGATCAAGTACGGTGGGTCGCGTGTCTGGGACACACTATGTCTGTTATGCAACTTGTGCTGGCGGACGGGTGAGGTCCCAGATGACTGGCGAGTAGCAGTTGTAGTACCTATTTACAAAGGAAAAGGCTCGCGCCTAAACTGCTCCAGCTACAGGGCGATCAGCTTGGTCAGCTTAGCTAGTAAGGTGTATGCAAAGGTTATAACGGCACGAATGCAAGAAAAGTCTGAAAGGTATTTACGGGAGGCTCAATGCGGATTCCGACGTTGAAGAGGTTGCATGGATCAAGTGTTTTCTCTCCGCATGATCGCGGAAAAGTTTCTGGCTATTAGCCAGAAGGTTTTCTGCGCTTTTGTGGATCTAGAGAAAGCATTTGATAACGTTGTGAGAGAAACGCTGTGGGACTTGCTGCCCGGATATGGCGTGGACGGCTCGCTACTGCGGGCAATACAGTCGCTTTATAGGGACTGTAAGGCTTGCGTGCGAGTAGGAGGGGATGTGTCACCTCTTTTTGATGTCTGTACAGGCGTCAAACAGGGATGTGTCATGTCCGCCTGGCTGTTCATAGTGTATCTGGACAGTTGCCTGCAGAAGTTGAAAGATTTTAATATGGGTGTGAATTTGGGTGTCTTTACAGTAAACTGTCTGCTGTACGCTGATGATGCGGTGCTCATGGCCTCATCAGAAGCCGACCTTCAGACATTAGTCACTAATATGAAAGAGGAGTGTGAAAGTAAGGGTCTTCGCTTGAATGCAAGTAAAACTAAGGTTCTAGTATTTGAAAGAGGTGACGTAAGAACTAAATGCGAGATTAGGGTAAACCAGGAACGTCTAGAGCAAGTGAATGAAATTGTGTATTTATGAAGTATGTTTAGCGCGGATGGAAGATGTGATTCGGATGTAGAACGGCGAGTAGCTGTCAGAAACAAAGTTAACGGTGCTTTGTCCCAGTTAGTAAAGCGACAAAGCATCGTAAAAGAAGCACGAATGGCGATTCATAACGCAGTGCTAGTGCCAACTTTGCTTTACGGTAGTGAAACCTGGGTATGTCAGCAGATGCATGAAAGTAAATTGAATGCTGTGGAGATGCGATCACTTCGAAAATTGTGCGGCGTTACCTTGGCCGACCGAATACATAACGAAGTGATACGCAATATGGCAGGTTTGAATGAAAGTGTCAGCGTTAAGCTGGAAAAGGGCGTGCTCCGTTGGTTTGGACACGTCCAACGAATGAGTGAGGAACGATTGACGAAGAATATATATTGTTCAAAAGTAGAGGGTAGAAGGAGTCAGGGTAGGCCGAGACTTACATATGAAGACCACGTGAGCAGATTGCTCAAAAACGGAAAGGTCAAAAGTAGTCGGATACCCAGACGTGCGTGTATGAAGCGATTGATGAATCTCGAAGAAGCGAAAGAAGTATGCATGGATCGCGAAGCCTGGTGATCTGTCCTCTCTGACTACCCCGTCAGGGATACAGCGTGAAGATAGTTAGTTAGTTAGTTAGACATAGACAGACGCAGGTTGTGGCAACCTGCTGATGAAATTTTTCAAGCTGCCTAAAAGCCCTCAACTTGACTTAACGACTGCTATGTTACTGGCAACCAGGACCAACTGCTTACTTTCATTTTATTGTATTCCCAGATGTTACAAAACCTTATCTGGGTTTGTAGTTACTTTTATTTGAATGTTGGAAGCTATCGTTTGGCTTGTCATTTTTGACATAATTGGGTGCGACTGCCGTCTCAAATCTCAATTCCATAAAGGCGTCTAGATAAGACAAGATAAGATAGAATAAGATAAGATGAGATGAGATGACATGAGATGAGATATGACATGCGATGAGATGAGATGAGATGAGATGATATGAGATCAGTTCAGATCAGTCAGAGAGATAAGTTAAGATAATTTATTTACACGAAACATGGTTACATAGTGGTTACTTAGTATATAGTTATGTCTACGTTGTTGCCTTGTCCGGTAATCAGTAGGTGCACCGCTAACAAGTAAAGTCGATTCAAGAGAAAATTCAGAAAGAAAAAGAAATTTCAGTTAAGATATTTTGTTAATCTCAGATGACCCCATAAATATTTTTTATATTTTCCCTGTAGGCACTAAGCCAGTGTTAATATTTTTATTATTTCCTTGACTTACAGAATCTAATAACGCGGTATCCCCAAAGTGATTCTTTTAAATTAGTACACAATGTTAAGACATTTAGGTACCTATAAATCCACTTTGTGTGAATTTTTTCGTGTTAGTAATTTATGAGCGGCCATTCTTTTCCTTATGAAGTGTCAAAAGATAATGGACCTTTGTTGCTTTGTGAATTATTTTAATGTTATTTTATGAAGGAGTTTTTTTGTAAAATAATGAAGGAATGGGTGGAGATGTTCTTGCGATACAAAGTGAGGATATTCTGACCAGATAAAGGAGATCACACTTGACAAAAATACATTAACATATTTATATTTATTGTCATGCCCTTATCCCCGATGGGACAGGCAGAGGCATACTATACGCTCACATTTCACCGTATGCATTTATTTCTCCGGTGATGAAATGGACAAACGCAGGCTGTGGCGACCCGATGATGGAAATTTTCAAGGCCTTCAACTTGACTTAACGACTGCCATTTTACTGTCAACCGAGACTACATCTGTTACACTATATAATAAATAAATAAATAATGGTATATCTTAATATTATTATAAATGTGTAAAGTTTGTGTGGATGTTTGTTACTCTTTCACATAAAAACTACTGAATAGATTTAATGAAACTTTTTTGGTCGAGCGCACGGACCAGGTTAAATACCTGGGATCTGTTTTTCACACGTCCAGTGACATCGGTTGCGATGTCAAGTCACGCATTGCTGCCGCGTGGGCCAAATGGCGGGAGATGACCGGTGTCATTTGTGACCCTAAAATGCCGATCCGGTTGAAGGGACAGGTCTACAAAACCATTATTAGACCTGTCCTTTTACATGGCAGTGAGACGTGGCCGATATTGGAGCGACACAAGCAGGAGCTGCGTGTCACGGAAATGAAGATGCTGCGGTGGATGTGTGGAGTCACGCGGATTGACCGCGTGAGGAACTCTCGCATCCGCGGCAGCCTTCACGTCCGTGACATTGCAGACAAGTTGCAAGAGTGTCGCCTTCGTTGGTATGGTCACGTCTTGCGGCAACCGCCGGGCTACATAGGTAACAAATGTCTGGCCATGTCAGCCCCGCCGGGTCCCTGTAAGAGGGGAAGACCCAAGAAGTGCTGGCTTGACGTCGTAAGGGATGACATGCGTGCCAATGGAGGAGAAAATGTAGGAAAGCGGACCCCGGGCGTCGCGAGACGCAACTGGGACAGACGCTCGGATGATGATGAGATTTAATGAAACTTTACATTAATATAGCTTATCAGTCTCTATATATATATATATAGTATCTTAGCAGTCTGTGGGCTAGCTTTACAAAGCAGGAGTATAAGGCAGTGAATATTCAGTACAACAATGCGTTCAGAATATTGTTGGGGTTGCCACGTTTTTGTAGCGCTTCTGCCATGTGTGCGGAGACGCAAACAGACGATTTTCACGCTATTATGCGAAAGAGATGCGCCTCATTAATGCGGCGTATGCGTGGCAGCCAGGTATCCTGAGCGTATTGTCCGAGCGGTGGGACTCGCCCATGTTGATGAGATGGATGCAGCTGCATGCCAGTGGTACCTCTTTTATTTAATTTATAATATTTATGTATATCAAAATTAAATTATCTTTTCATTAAGTAATTTGGACATATATTTTAATTATAATAATTGAATATCTCTAACGACATTTAAAATAATAAAATTGTATTTAATTTATTTAATATCCTCGTTTTGGAATATGTTATGATTTTTTTTAAATTAAAATTTTATTTTAAGTAATTATTGATGGATCGTTAATTTATTTTTATTATTTAATTGGTTTATTGATATGGTAATTTCGGAATGTTAACTTTATTTTAATTATGTATTGTTGTAATGTAATTTTCTTTTTGGGTATCTTCTTTTTTTTACGAAGATCCCGGTCTTTTGGTAGGTTTACATAGGGACATAGTGGTCCAACATGCAGAGGCCCTTTGAGAATTTTAATGTAACAGGGAATGGGACTCCCACTCCAGACAATCCACGTCCGCTTTATGTAGAAGAAAGGTAATGGACCATCTCAAATGGGAGTTAAACTATTGTACGATATGCTAACTACTGTTGGGCTATTAAGTTGGAGGTTAAAGTTACTGGGTGACTTGAACTACGGATGAAGACGGCGTCTGCCATTTTAATATATTATTTTCAAAATACTGGCAGACGGGGACTTGCCAACTCACTAGATGGGCCCCCTATACAATCGCCATAGGCATGATAACCCTGTAAGGCGACATAGGGCAACACCGGTGAAAGCGGCTTGGGGTCTCGAGCGGTGCGGCGCCGGTTTTATTATAATTAACTAATTATTATTATTATACATCAGAATAACACATAGGCTACTTCTTATCCCGGGAACAAGTTCCTGTGGGAAACGTGAACGGAAACTGATTAATCAGTTGCATTCTGATACGCGTTGGTAGAATTCTATCGGTCGACCGATAGAAGTCTATTGGAGTATCATTGTAATAGTAGACTACGAAAAACTATTTAAATTGTACCAGTCTCTTTCTATTGAGCGACGATTTCTATTCTTTTCTGACGCATTTGAATTAGTAGAGTTGGCCCCCCGGTGTAGTTTCTCAAAAGACAATTGTGTGCCACACAGCAGGTAGCCACAAATAGCGTTGTCTATTTCAAAGGCAATGGGCTTACCACCTATAACGTGGGACAGGAATGCACACGGTGAAAACTGTGCTTATAATATGCCTCTGCCAGCCCTTCAGAGATAAAGGCATGATTGTGAAAATGTTCATGCAATATCCTTAACAAGAAGTGTGTCATCATCATCATCCGAGCGTCTGTCCCAGTTGCGGCTCGCGACGCCCGGGGTCCGCTTTCCTACATTTTCTCCTCCACCTCGCACGGTCGTCGGCATCCCCTGTAGTGAGACCATTAGCACGCATGTCATCACTTACGACGTCAAGCCAGCACTTCTTGGGTCTTCCCCTCTTACCGGGACCCGGCGGGGCTGACATGGCCAGACATTTGTTACCTACGTAGCCCGGCGGTTGCCGCAAGACGTGACCGTGACAACGAAGGCGACACTCTTGCAACTTGTCTACAATGTCACGGACGTGAAGGCTGCCGCGGATGCGAGAGTTCCTCACGCGGTCCATCCGCGTGACTCCACACATCCACCGCAGCATCTTCATTTCCGTGAAACGCAGCTCCTGCTTGTGTCGCTCCAATATCGGCCACGTTTCACTGCCATGTAAAAGGACAGGTCTAATAATGGTTTTGTAGACCTGTCCCTTCAACCGAATCGGCATTTTAGGGTCACAAATGACACCGGTCATCTCCCGCCATTTGACCCACGCGGCAGCAATGCGTGACTTGACATCGCAATCGATGTCACTGGACGTGTGAAAAACAGATCCCAGGTATTTAACCTGGTCCGTGCGCTCGACCAAATCAATTTTATGCTATACCTACACAATCTTAACAAGAAGTGTGTAGGTATAGCATAAAATTGGTCCTCATACGTCCATTGAATTCCGGTAGAATATAATTTTACTTAGGAAATTGCATCAGGGGGTCTAAAGGCTTTGAGGATGTGCTTATAATATATACGGTTAACCATCAAAGCTTCGGTAAATATATCAGTGGCGTAATTTAGTTACCTTTGCGTTGAGGCGTTTGTGTAAATATGTATATGTAAAATATTTTAAATAGTGTATGACATTTTGTAAGCGCCGTTAAAATGGTCTATGCAAAATAAAGATATTTTTATTTTATTTATTTATTTATACGTATTTATATGACTCAAGGCAACTTAAATAAATGAAACTCTTTTGAAAAAAATTGAAAATGTTTTTCTTTGATATGTCTGCTTTTTCCGTAACTTTGTCCTAGACAATTATATAGATAAAGGGCTATTACACCGTTTAAGACTTTTTGCAGGACATGGATATCTATATTGATAGATTGATAGAAGCGCTCGTGGCCCCGCTGACACAGTGTTCTGTAAACGATCACTGCCTTAAGCAACGTTCGCTATAGGTGGTCCTTGGATTGGTGACCACTTTGTGAAATTTACAATCGCGAGCGTTTCCGTGGTTCAGAAGGCACGTTAAGCCGTTGGTTCCGGTTGTCAGTAAAATGGCAGTCGTTAAGCCTGGTTGAAGGCCTTGAAGCTTGAAAATTTTCAACAGCAGGTCGCCTACACCTGTCAATTTTCAACACGGCAATGGGCCCATGGGACAAAAATGCATCTGGTGAAATTTGGGCGTATAGTATAGTATCCCCTTCGGGGATAAAGGCGTGACAATATGTATTTATGTGGATATCTGGAAATGATCTAGTGGCTACGTAAAATAATATTAATTTGTATAATTGACCATCCAAAAACCTTCCGAAATTCTTGTCGGTTCTTCTCAAGATGGCCGCGTTCTGAATCATTGGTCATATTAGTATATGATATGGGATACGTATGGGATACGAAAATGTTCCACCACGCGGGTGACAGTAAGTGTGTATGTTTGTTAGTTCACACGCTCAAACGGCTGGACAGATTTGAATAAAATTTGGCGTGGACGTAGCTAGAATCTATTTATAAGACGTAGCTTTGAAGAATTCATAGCCTAATGTGCCAGACTTTAGGCTATGAATTCTTCATCGTGTGAGCGGAACCGTGGACTTTAGGTAAAGCCAAATAATTTCAAGGCTCACCATAATTGATTTCAGATGAAATTATCGTGATTTTTCGTTAATCTCCAATTATAACTTACATTGGACCATTCACAGTGTTAGTGTTGTAATAAAAAATCGAAACATTTCAAAAATGAAAGATTTTTTTAAAATATCTATGTTTTTATTCACTGTGAGTATTTTTTGATGTGTAAAATCTTCTCTCTTGTTATGTTTTGTGGGAGTGATTTTGGAAAAGGGAAGGAAATGTGTTACAGGAAACTGGAAAAGCGCGCGCTCGAGGAAAGATATAGGCTATTTATCATCACACTACTACCCTAAAGAGCGGAGCAGTAACCATAAAAGTAAAAAAAAACGGGTTTTTTTTATAAATTATAGTAACTTAGCTGACCCGCCCGGCTTCGCCCGTGACATACTTCGAACCCCGTGGCACCCATTTTAACCCGTCGTTTGTTTTTTTAACAATAATGTGTTAATAATTTCTTTGAGCATAATTCTGGTTTTGCTATAACTCGTAAGATATTCATTTAATTTTGCAAGGTGTTTCGGGACAAAATAATCTTTATGAAATGCTAAAGCCAACTAACGTAGTAAAAGTGATAAGGATTAAAAGCATATTTGTGTATATAGCCTTCAAATTACTGCTTTATAATTGCTGGTTTTTTAAAGTATTAAAATGAGTATAGTATATTATTCTTAAGAGATAGACATATACTGTACCGGACTTTTTTGTAGACCTATATTAGATACACAATTCAACAATTCATTATTTTATTATATTTCAAATGGTTTACGCAGCGTTTTCGTTAACAGCTCCCAGACGCAATTTTTTTTCTACACCTTCAACAAATATTGTTACAATTCAGTGAATGTATTCAAAAAAATAACAAATTATACATTAAAACCTTCCATAAGAATCACTATCTATTTAAAATAACCACATCGAAATTCGTTGCGTAGGTTTAAAGATCTAAGCATACATTGGAACAGACAGCGGGAAGCGACTTTGTTTTATAATACACTAGCTGTCCCGCCCGGCTTCGCCCGTGACATAGTTCGAACCCAGTGGCACCCATTTAATCCCGTTGTTTATCAATTTCATATTCACAATAATGTATAAACATTTTCCAAATTCATTGATTACTCGTACTTCTCCGCTCTCCAGTACCTAACTACCTACCTACGCCCGCACGCGGCCTACGCACGGCCCGCCCGGCCCGCCCGGTCGAATTATGGTTACACGAAATTAATTTCTATGCGCTTTATTTTCAATTTGCGATAACTCGTCAGATATTCATTTAATTTGCAAGGTGCAAAGGGACAAAATAATCTTCATGAAATGCTGAAGCCAACTAACATAGAAAAAAAGATAAGGACTAATAGCATATTTGTGTAAATAGCCTTCAAATAACCACTTAATAATTGATGGTTTTTTAAAGTATTAAAATGGATTTAGTATGTTATTCTTATAAGATAGACATATATTGTCGCGGACTTTTTTGTAGACCTACATTAGATACACAATTGCACAGTACATTATTTTGTTATATCTCAAAGGGTTTAGGCAGCGTTCTTGTTGGAAGCTCCCAGACGGCTTATTTTTTCCGACATCCCCAACAAATATCGTTATAGTTTGGTCAATGTATACAAAAACTTAACAAATTATACATAAAAACCTTCTATGAGAATCACTCTAACTATTAATAAAAACCGCATCGTAATTCGTTTCATAGTTTTAAAGATCTTAGCATACATAGGGACAGACATCAAAATGCGACTTTGTTTTATAATATGTAGTGATTATGTAGTGAAGTAATAAACTACGGGATTAAATGAATGCGAAGGGGGTTAAAAATATGTCACAGGCAAAGCCGTGGAGATCAGCTAGTAATAAATAAGACAAATAAATTCTCGGCAAATCCTCGGAAGGGCCAAATCCAGGGCCCCTGTCAGATTTTGTCCGCTACTTCAGCCTTACCTCAGAGGTTCTGGGGTAACACTGGGCTAGCGGTAAACTGCTATCATGGCACCCTGGAGAGGCTGTCCACAAGCTTGCTGCCTCCGGTGAGAGGCTGATATCGAGCACGAGTAGCCGAATTTCCGTCCAGGGAAAGTTCTGCCCTGACAAGGGTGTGTGTGTGTGACGTCATGGCTTCGTGCAGCCCAGCGCGCGAAACAGGAGTAGTACCTTGCCCTCGCGACCTTACGTCCTCCGCAGCGCCTTATATTACAGGCCGCACTGGCGGTCCTAGCCCTTCATCTGTTGCAGCTGCTCAACAAGGAGACGTCTCCCACTTTTATCTTGAGACGCGACTCAACGATCTCGCCTACCGAATCCACCCCTCTTCTATTATCACTAAATTACTAAATTCTTCCCCCAGCCTACCCCCTCAACGTTACGAGCGCTTCCTTTCAAATAATGTACCGTGACAGCTATTTTCATAATCCTCATCATTTAATTCGAGACACATTCTTGCAAATTTCAGGTCAGTACGAGTATAGAAGCAAATCCAGTTTCGAAGTCACATTATGCTGTGGACACTGATAATGGCAAGAGCTCTTTGAAATCTTATACACCATTCTTTTTGATTGTAATTGTAAGTTCCTTAAAATTGTAACTTATTGGGGAATTCCACTAAGATCTTCGGAGCCCAAGGGACCTCACCTGCTAGCGGAGCACCTGCTGACTAACAGACGAGGGAATGACGGCACCTTTACAGGAATAGAAGTGCTTTTGGACCCGCGGACTCAGTGTTATGTAAACGATCACTGCGTTCAGCAACTTTCACTATGGCTGGTCATGGATGAGTGACCACTTTGTGGAATTCACATTTGCGAGCGTTACCGTGCTTCGGAAGCCACGTTAAGCCGTTGGTCTCGTTTGCCATGCCGTTTGCAAATGGCAGTCGTTAAGTCAAGTAGAAGGCCTTACAGGTGGCTTGAAAAATTTCAACGGCAGGTCTAACCAGCGTCTGTCTATTTAAACACGAGAATGCTTACAGTGAAATGTGGGTATAGCATGCCTCTGCTTACACCTTCGAGGATAAAGACTTGAAAACGTGTATGTATTACATGGAAAATCTATACCTTTTTTATTAGTTTTCACTCTATGGTTCTACCTTCGTATAAAGAAATGGTTTAGGTAATGATTTTTAACCAACATTAAACCTAAAAAAAATAAAAAAATCATTTAATTTTTAAGCCAAAATCAGAAGAGCCACATCAAAAACAAATCAGCACAGAACTAACAAGCTATGATTATTCTCCTTATAAAAAGGACGCTTCGAATGAATACGTAAGTTCAGACTATCTAGGCTTTGATATAGGGAGAAAAGATTCAGATTTTGAAGACCAGGAGCAGTACAGCCATCCGCAGCGACGGTATCACCATTCCTGCACGAAACTTCGATCAGGCTGCATGAAGAATTGCTTAATCGAGAAAGTCTGCACTTCTATGGCACGGGAACCGGCTGTGGTATGTGTGTTTACGTGTTACGAGCAATGTAAAGTGTTGATACCTTGCGGTTGGAAGGAATGATAAGTGTATCATTAAATGAAATAATCGATGATAGTTTTTCATTTAAGTTGATTTCCATGTCCGTTTCATTAGTGTCTAAATCTACGTATGTTTAAGCCGTTTCTCATTATGAAGCGCTTGTGGCCCGGCTGACTTAGTGTTCTGTAAACGATCACTGCGTTAAGCAACTATAGGTGGTCCTTGGATGGGTGACTTGGTGATGGTGAATTTACATTTGCGAGCGTTTCTGTGCTTCGGAAGGCACGGTAAGCCGCTGGTCCCGGTTTCCAGTAAAATGACTGTCGTTAAGCCTTATGGGCGGCTTGGAAAATTTCAACAGCAGGTCGCCACAACCTGTGCCTGTTTATTTCAACTCGGCAATGGACTCACCACCTGTTACGTGGGACAAAAATGCATACGGTGAAATGTGGGCCTATAGTATGCCTCTGCCTATCCCTTCGGCGATAAAGGTGTGACAATATGTATGTATGTATGATTCTTATTAATAGTGAGGGCGCTGGCTATGGGCAATATTGGGCAAGCTGATTGATAGGCTTAATTAGTTTGACAATTTAGTGTTCGACGAATCATGTGAGGTGCCGCCATTATGCCGCTTTATAAAATCAGTCACTTCGACGCTAGCGTTAGCCACGAAAAAGTGCACATCCGCTTGGAATCTGATTAATACGCTGTCTGAGATCTCTACCTCGCTGCCCCTTCAACAATGAATGGTGTTAGTCGATTAATATTTTCTCTGGAGTGAACTCTAAACTTTGGGTTACACGCTGTACCACTATGTGACTGTGTTCGAATGAAGAGGTTCCCGCTGCATGCTTTATTGGAAGACGAGTTGACTGTTCTACCTGGTGAGTACATGTGCCTTAAATTTGGTAGTTAGCATAATTAGTGAGAACATGGTTTACAGATACTCGCCCGTTTTACAATCACAGTTTTTAAACACCCACAAACCGCTTTACATTATTAATGTATAATTAACGGAAGATGTGGATTAATTCGATCTGTTTCAAGTGTGCTCGATTGCTTAGTTAGATAAGCGTCTCACACGCAATTGTTATTTTCTAACCTTTTCAACCCCCGACGCAACATTGACGGGGTGTTATAAGTTTGACATGTCTGGGTGTGTGTCTGTCTGTGTCATCGTAGCTCCCGAAAGGGTGAATTGTGAATTAGTCGGGAGTGTTCTTAGCTATGTTTAATAAAAATCGGTCAAAGATGGCCGCTACCGCAAATTGGCGGAACATATATTTCTTTAACAACCCCCTTAATCAATATTTGGAAACAGGAAAATTTCACCACGCGTGCGGAGCCGCGGGCGCCAATTAGTATACTATAATGCCCAACTATAACTAAGGAGAGCGGTGCAGGAATGATAAATATCAACAATTAGTGCAAATTTGTATGCATCATTGTAGAATTTATAAGCGACGGGATTAAATAGGTGCGACGGGAGTTCGAAGTATGTAACGGGCGAAGCCGTGTGGATCACCTAGTAACAAATAAATATTTAGGAATTTTTTTCACATAGCGCCATCTAGTCCAAACTAAATTGTTGTGCTTTTGCTATGAGATTTGAGCTTGACAATTGATGAACTTACTATTATTTATATAGATGGCAGATTTGCACTAAACTCGACAGATCCTACATCCGTCCGCATAGGCGGTGATTTGGTCGGGCGCACGGACCAGATTAAATACCTGGGATCTGTCTTTCACACGTCCAGTGACATCGATTGCAATGTCAAGTCACGCATTGCTGCCGCGTGGGCCAAATGGCGGGAGATGACCGGTGTCATTTGTGACCCAAAAATGCCTCTCCGGTTGAAGGGACAGGTCTACAAAACCATCATTAGACCTGTCCTTTTACATGGCAGTGAGACGTGGCCAATATTAGAGCGACACAAGCAGGAGCTGCGTGTCACGGAAATGAAGATGCTGCGGTGGATGTGTGGAGTCACGCGGATGGACCGCGTGAGGAACTTTCGCATCCGCGGCAGCCTTCACGTCCGTGACATTGCAGACAAGTTGCAAGAGTGTCGCCTTCGTTGGTTTGGTCACGTCTTGCGGCAACCGCCGGGCTACGTGGGAAACAAATGTCTGGCAGACCCAAGAAGTGCTGGCTTGACTTCGTAAGGGATGACATGCGTGCCAATGGTCTCACTACAGGGAATGCCGACGACCGTGCGAAGTGGAGGAGAAAATGTAGGAAAGCGGACCCCGGGGGTCGCGAGACGCAACTGGGACACACGCTCGGATGATGATGATGATGATTATTATTTATATAGATACATACATAATATACATGGGAAACTCCGAAACTAACATTTGTAGATCAAACAAATATTTTTTCCGACCCGGGAATCGGAAATAAATAAATAATTACTAGACTTACGATAAATAACTGTTAGAAAATTTCGATTACCTGCAAAAGAAAAACAAACATTAATAAATTTCATGTTACACGATTTGATGTGAAACAGCTATTGCCGCGGGTGAAACTGATTGCCATTGTAAAGCGATATAAGATGGTATGCATATAAAAAGAAGCGCCCGTGGCTCCGCTAACTCAGTGTTCTGTAAACGATCACTGCGTTAAGCAACTTTCGCTAAAACTGGTCCTTAGATGAGCGACCAATTTGTAGCATTTACTTTTTGCGAGCGTTCCCCTACTTCGGAAGGCACGTTAAGCCGTTAGTCCTCGTTTCCAGTAAGTTAAGCCTAGTTGAAGGCCTTACAGGACTGGGATATTTTAGATAATAAGAAAGAAGATTGAAGAAATATGAATTAAGATTTGGATAAAAGGTCTTCGTAACCAGGTCATAAAATAATTACAAAAAAAAGAGAACACACTCCTAACACAAACACTTAAATTCAGCTGGAAGGCTTAACCAAAATAAATAACGATTTGTGTTGCCAGTAAAAAAAATATTGCTCGATAAATTTTTCCTCAATTTTCGGGCAACCATAACAGTGACATATCAAAAGTATATTCCAGAATTCTCTTATGTACTTACGTGTAATACTTTACAACACACAGAAACATAAATACAGCATTGCAAGTGCAAACAATTGGTCGCCAAACATGGGCCCGTATGAAATTATTTTGATATAGAAACCAGTCATTCGTGAAAGCAGACATAGTCCTGTTGTATTTACAGTCAACATTGGTCTCATAAATATCGGTGGCGATATTTTACTTAATATTTTTAGAAAAAGAATGAAATTTTGTACTATTATGTTTTGATAGAAAACTTCTTATTAATTTTTGCGTATTTCTAGTTACTTACTACAGAGCCTGGGGTCCATCTTTATTAAAAGCTAGGATGAGCCCAATGCCATTTTGAAATAGACAGACGTAGGTTGTGTGTGTGGTTACCGAAAATTTTCAAGCCGTCCGTATAACCTTCAACTTGGCTTAACATCTGCCATGTTACTGGCAACCTGGACAACGGCTTACGTGTCTTTCGAAGCACGGAAACGCTCATTAAATGATATTTTATTTAATGAGCTACAAACAGAACCACAAAGCGGTTTCTTATCCAGCTATAGCGAAAGTTGCTTAACGCAGTGATCATTTACAGAACACAGAGTAAACCGAACCACCGAGCTCTTTAATTTAATTATAAACCATTGCCATACCATTTATAAAAAAATTTCACGATCTACATTACCATGTTTCAAGCAAAAAAAATATTCTGTTTCAAAAAAAAAAAGAAAAACAAAAAAAAAAATTCTTTATATAACATTCCATGCGCCATGTTGACACATTTTGATCTTAATCCATTCATCGTATTTACCAAAAGAAAATCTCAATTTGTCTGGTATCATCTGTTCTTTCTTTTGACCCTTTTCATAATTTATTCACGTAGGACAATAACATGCATCTGTTGGCGGAGGCCGGCCCATTAGGGACAGATCCCTTTATTAAATAAAAGTAGTTTTACGGTTTACTGCTTTTGACTGTCAGGTAATTTAAGAATATGAAGTCTTATGCTAATTTTCCTACTGTAATTAAACCATTGCGTTGCTTTTCAAATCTAACTCTTTTATTTTCTCTCACTTATACCTATACTTAATACTAGTTCTTTTCCTTTCGCACATCTACAAATTTTGCAACTCTTTCACTCTTGTACATTATAACATCTATTCATCTCTTTCACACTTTTATAACTCATGCTTCAAATCATACGTCAAGGCTAAACATGAATATTAATACAATACGATTTTACATTTAGTCAATGATTATTAAATGTTCTTTTTTTTTAATAATTATTTAATGGCCTGGTTTCTAAGACCTTTTAGCCAAATCTTATTTTTTATATCATATTTCTTCAATCTTATCAGTTCTAATTAGTCCTGTCCAGTCGATGTCGTGTCCTCATTGTCCGTCCTGGTCCTTGCCCTCAGTATAATGGTGATTCTTATACTAAGGTTGTCAGTGGACGTTTCGCGGCAAGAGAGAAAATAGCATTTCACTGCATATATATCATTGTCTTTCACTATAGCACGTTAACACAACTTTTATGTCCAAGAAACCACCACTCCCGCACATAAAACAAGATAAATGCACTAGTTTTAGAAAATAATATAAAGCAAGCGTCCGCACTTGTCACTCTTCCCGCCAAATGTCTATTAAATGTTCGAGATAGCTGTACCACAGAGTATTTATCATTATTTACAATTAGTTATCCTTCCACTACTAATATTATAAACGCAAAAGTTTGTAGGTATGGATGGATGTTTGTTACTCTTTCACGCAAAATCTATTCTGTAGGTTTAGCGTGAAAGGGTAACTAACATCCATCCATACTTACAAACTTTACAATAATATAGCTAACACATCAGAAAAACACAGGCTAATTTTTATCCCGGGATCAAGTTCCTGTGGGAAACGGGAAAACTTCACCACGCGTGCGGAGCAGGGTATCAACTATAAATAATAAATATCCATCACGCCTTATCCCCGAAGGGGTGGCAGAGGCATATTATATGCCCACTTTTCACCGTGTGGATTCCTGTCCCACGTAATAGGTGGTGAGCCCATTGCCGTGTTGAAATAGACAGACGCAGGCTGTGGCTACCTGCTGTTGAAATTTTTTAAGCCGCCTATAAGGCCTTCAACTAGGCTTAACGACTGCCATTTTACTGGCAACCGGGACCAACGGCTTAACGTGCCTTCCGAAGCACGGAAACGCTCGCAAATGTAAATGCCACAAAGTGGTCACCCATCCGACGACCAGCCATAGTGAAAGTTGCGTACCTCAGTGATCGTTTACCGAACACTGAGACCGCGGGGCCACGAGCGCTTCTGTCTTTTTAAAAGCAAATAAGTAAAGCGTTCTCTATCGAATCCAAGGAATGAAACGATTTCTAAACCGAAACCAGTTTCAAATCCGCAAGTGTTAGAAACTTCCAAATTGCCTATGCTCGTATTCATGGTGTTCTGAATCAAATGCCGCAATCCGTTGATCTGTATCTCTTATGGTTCCTAAGAAATAGATAGGTACAGACGGATGGACAGACTAAGTCGTTTAAAATTCTTTTCTAAATACATTAGGGCTTAAAAGTCTATAAGTTCAATACCTAATAAGATAGTGAACAGTTGTTAATTCTGCTTTTTACTGTTGGAACTGCAAGTGTAAAGAAGTAACTTACTATCTTCACGCTGTATCCCTATTAGGATAGTCAGAGAGGACAGATTGCCAGTATTCGCGATCCAGACATACTTCTTTCGCTTTCTGCAGATTTATTAATCGTTTCATACACGCACGCCTGGGTATCCGAGTACTTTTTTCTTTTAATATTAAAATACTAAGTAGTAAAGTAGACAGTACTAGTTAAAAAGGTCGTTTATCATTTTATATGCCATTGTCTCGTAAATAAATGTATTATGTTTATTTCAGGAGTCATGTTCTGCCAAAACATACTTATATTAGCTAAGTTTCTTTTCACGAAGGACTCGTATATTTTCGAATATGAAAACAGAATAATGTAATTTGATTAATAAATCTGTCTAAGTAGATTCTCTTGATATGAATATGGTATTTATGTAAAAATTACATGAAACTAACAATATTAATGTTGTGGAGATGAAATCACTTTGAAAATTGTGCGGCGACCGAATATGTAAAGAAGTGATACGCAATTTCAGCAGATTTGAACATAAAAATCGTAAAAACATTTACGATTTCTATGGACTTGAAGCTTTAAGGAACGATGATTCATAGAATTTTTGACTTAGAAATAATAAATGTAATAAAATCATTTAAAAAGTTTTTGTATTAAACTTGATTTGTTCTTCTGTTGACGTTATTTTTTTTAAATGGTGTAAAATTTTCGCTATATAAATTTTCTCTATAATAAACAACATCCTACATACATACGTCACCTGTTTTTCCCCAAAAGGGTAGACTGTGGCGTCTTACATTTTAATAATCGTGTTGTTTTACATTATAAGGGACGAGCCTAATGCCATGTAAAAACACATAAAGGTGATTTGTGGCTACTTGTTACCGGTAGCTAGGACCTAGGGGCCGAGTCTACTATTGACAAACCGTAGAATAGAACCAGAATCGCTGTTTTTAGCTGTCATAATGTTAGTAGACTATCTAAAATGCAACTGATTAGCGGGCACTGGCGCGGTACGTGTTAGTAGAATTCTATCGGCCGACCGATAGAAGTCTATTGGAGAACGATTGTAATAGTAGACTACGAAAAACTGTCAAATTGTACCTGTGGCTTTCTACTGATCGACGATCTCGATTCTATTTGACACGATTGAAATATACAAATAACAGAAATCCAAAAAGGTCATCTATTCGGATGCAAATTTTGTACAGTAATTGCACTCCATTTTATGTACCATCCATTGCCAGTTTAACATGTTTAAAATTGCTTTAGACATCTTTAAGAGGTTCAATGCAAAACATCTGTCATTACGCATCGTTAACAGAGAACTACAACCGTACCTACCTACATTCTTAAAAACGATCTAAAGCTCAGTTACAATCTAAATAATTTATCTTTGTAAAAAGTTACAACCGACCAGTGTATAATTTTGCTCCCTAAAATAAATCACGATCTGTGTGAATAAGGCAGCTGCTTAGATAACAATTGAGCGTGGAATTGTTTACACTGACGCCGAAGGTTTGTTATCGGTTATTGAAGATCAAAATTGACTAGAACGGTTTTAAAAACTACAAATAAAAACACATTTTTATATGATACTACATACACGGCAATGGGCTCACCACCTGTTACGTGGGACAAAAATGCAAACGGTGAAATGTGGGCGTATTTGCGGGACGTTTTTTTTTTACTCAGCGCCGTCTAGACCAAAGTAAGCTAATATAAACTTATGTTTTGGGATCTAGACAACAGATATACATACTTATATATTTCCAAATACATATATATTATACATAGGAAACACCTAAACTCCAAAACAAACATTTGTGGGTCACACCCAGGACCTTAGTCGCAGCTGTCGCAGGCACTACCACTGCGCCACCGAGGCAGTCAAATATAGTATGCCTCTCCTACGCCTTCGAGGATAAAGGCGTGAAAATATGTATGTATGTACTACATACTGATAGCCGATGAAGCCGAGTAAAAACCGGGCAGCGCTGGAAGTGGACTGACCTCGTCATGGTCGCGGGGCCGGCCGTAAGCAACGTAAGGCCGAACGTTGTAGTGATCTTTCTTATCATCAGCTTACCCAGCAACTGGAGACAACGGTTGAGATGAATATGATACAAAATAATGAATGATGATTTCGATTCCCGCCCGGGATAAAACTTTGTGTCATGAGCACAATGGTTTATTCTGTGTCTGGGTGTTATTTATCTATAATATGTATGTATTTAGAAATATATAAGTATGTTTATCAGTTATCTGGTTATCATAGTACAAGTTTTGCTTAGTTTGGAATCAGATGACGTTGTGTGAATTGTCCTAACAATATGTATTTAATTATTCCTACGATGAATATCTTATTTTACTGTTATTTTCTTTTATAAAAGTGAAAAAAGACATCTTGGTTCGGAACGTGGCTTAAATCCGTTACCTGTTCCTAACCAGGGCAATGCTCTACGCCACTGAGATACCAGAACCGTACCGAAACAAGCTGAAATTCTTTACATCCTAATAATCTGTCATAATATATAATGGATTTAAGCGAAAGAAGTATGCATGGATCGCGGAGCCTGGCCTCTCTGACTGCCCCGTCAGGGATACAGCGTGAAGATAGTTTAGTTTTTTTTAGTTCCCATTTGTAAAGAATAATAAATTTGTGAGAATGTCGGTAAAATTTGAGAAATGTAATCATACTTCAGTCAAAATTATCTGATGCATGACTCTCTAAGTTAGATTGCCAAATGAAAGTACAGCGATTGGTGGTTCAGCAGCAGCTGAGCGGAATTGTACCTACTATTGTAAAATTCCTCTCAGCTTATGCGACCGTCATTCTCTGATCACAGTCTCATTGCAATCCTGTCTATAATTTTGTAGCGAGTTTTTCTAATTTCGGTTTTATGAGCTCACTGAAAGACAGACAGACAGTAAATATTTCAACGTAGTTTCTTCAGCAGATCTCGTAAATTTTCTTTACTGGTATTTGTACATTTATCTCCGAAATGCAAAATTCTTGGTTTAAACTAAATTAGATTGTGTAACTGTAATGTTTGTTGACTTCGAGTTTTAAATGGAATTTAGTTTTCAAGAGCAAATTTTAAGTTGGCATCGTAGAAAACACGTCAGTGGAGTTGCTCATTGAGATGACAATGACTGTGCAAACAGGAAAGAGAAAAAAATAAAATCAGACTTGGGCTGTCAAGTGAGAAATAAGGATACAACCGAAACATAATAGCAGATTTGTGTATATTAAGTGTTGACTAGAAGAGATTATAGAGTAATCCAGAGGGGTTTGGTGCCTTACCAAACCTCTCTGGTCTCTGGTTCTCAGTCAAAGTTTCTGAAGCATCTGGTCACGCCGGCTATGCCTTGGGAGTCCTGGAAACTATGGTAGAATCCGGGTCTTAGGATACACAGACTTCATGTGAAATATCCATTTAGCTTATGTCGATATTTATATGAGGATTCCGTACTTTATAAAAAAGAGAAATCTGATGCTTCGTTTGCCAAAAAGCAAAGAGAATAGTTTATTTTGAAAGCTTTGAGATAAATTAACCGAGAAGTATATTGTCGCTACTAGTTTACTTATTACACTACAAAATATCACGACTATTCACAAGCAATAAGATTATCCTCATTTTATTTCAACTATACGATTAACGACTAATATAGAAAAGGGGATGCTTAGATGGTTTGAACACTGGAGAGGATGAATAAAAATAAACCAACACAGCAGATTTATGTGGTGAGGGAGTGAATAGCAACCTAGTAGTATATTATATTATCTGTGCTAGTAGTGACCTCGGCGTACGTATGTCAATCAAATCGAAGACATCCATAACCGGTGAGCGTGTGTTTTCAAACACTTATGAAAGTAGAATTAGATGAAGTTGTATGCCAAGATCGTAGCAAGTGGAAAGCCATAGCCTTTGCCTACCCCAATGGAAGACAGGCGTGACGATATGTATGTAAATTAAATATAATATTCACCTAATTATTTTTCATTCATTTATTTTTGTTTTACAAAAGAAAGAAACCACATTTCTGACGCACAATTATTTTTTGTGCATATCACTGCCTCTGAAAAATAACAAGAACATAATATTATATTTCCTTTCATAAATTAAGTGTAGGTATACTTTCCGGATCATATTAACGTAGATCACTTGATAATAATAGCTATTCGATTATGAAATATGAAAAGGCGGCCGTCCGATAAAATATTATAAAGTCCGATTAAATTTACTCTACTTCGTTATTCATAGAACGCTGAATATAAATATAGTAACTGACTCCCGCGGTTTTACTCGTGATGTCTTGTAGATCTCACACCCATAGGCTTAGCGTACTCTTGACCTGACTTTTTTCCAAAATGTCTTCTATTTGATTGACGTATGTACGTCGAGGTCGCCCCTTACCAGTTTGCTTGCAGTTTTCACTCGCTATTGATGAATCTGTTTCGTTAGCCTACTTTCATCCATCCTCTACGCGTGTCCGAACCATCTTAGCATCCCTTTTTCTATCTTAGTCACTACATCTTCTACCATACCGCAATGTTCCCTTATCACACTGTTCCTTTCTTTATTTTTAATTTAATTGAGACACAATAAAATAAGAGAGAGAGAGGGAAAGAGATAGATATACACACACGCGGACAACACTAACTGAGAGAGAGGGGAGAGTTGAGCACCCGGCAACGCACTCGCTTACTCGTGTGGTCATTTGCTTGTAGTAGGCTCGATACACACACGCATACGGCATTTTGTTACGTGATTTCGAATTGCCTTATCCACTAGCTGGGTTAAAGTACTGTGTTCTAAAAATATATACATTAACTTTCTACTATAAAGCAAAAAATATAAGAATTTAAACTATCAAGGTCATCAACAGATCTAAGCACCCGGCAACGCACTCGCTTACTAGTGTGGTCATTTGCTTGTAGTAGGCTCGATACACACACGCATACGGCATTTTGTTACGTGATTTCTAATTGCCTTACCCACTAGCTGGGTTAAAGTACTGTGTTCTAAAAAAATACATTAATTTTCTACTATAAAGCAAAAAATATAAGAATTTAAACTATCAAGGTCATCAACAGATCTAAAATAATGATTATCGGGATATTTACCATGTCCATTTTCACACGGAAGTATCCAATATTGAAAGAGTGACAAGAAAGAGCAAGTGATCAGAGTTATTCCGATCAGGGGGCCGAGTCTACTATTGATAAGGCGTAGAATAGAACCAGAATCGCTGTTTTTAGCTGTCAAAATGTTAGTAGACTATCAAAAATGCAACTGATTAGCAACAACTGGCGAGGTACGAGTTATTAGAAATCATCGGCTGATCGATAGAAGTCTATTAGAGTACAATGTATAAGTAGAATACGAAAAAGAGTCAAAATTCTACCGGTGGCTTTGTATTGAGCGAAGATTACGATTCTTTTCTGACGCGAACAGTGTCGAAATATCGGAAACTTGTGTGTAAAAGTGGACATGGTAAATATTCTGATAATCATTATTTTTAAACAAAACTAGTTAATAAGTTTTTACGAGTTTTTTTACTGACTTGCAATGTATGTAAGTATGTCTGATCGGCTGGAATCTTCTAACTCAATTTAGAAACAGTTTATGTTGAAATGTGGGTCTACAACATTCCTTTGTCACCTCTTTGGGGGCAATGACGTGAATAATAAGTAGTTATATCTTTAACCGATTCAACTCACATTTTGTAAACACTTTTAGTTTTGATGATAAAGCATGGTTAGCTGTATCTTATTTTTAAACCCAACATGGGGAAACATTCAAGATGGCGGATAAATAATTTTTAATACACTACTACAGTATCAAATGAAAGAACTTGTATAGAATTATTTTTTAAGCGTTCATAAGCCATCTAGTTCAGTGTTCTGAAAACGATTAATGTGTTAAGCATTTTTCACTATGGCTGGTTCTCAGATGAGTTACCGCTTTGGAGCATTTCCATTTTCGTACTTTAAATGGCATCTAAAACCGCTGATCCCGGTTGCTAGTAACACGGCAGTCGTTAAAGGCCATATAGGCGGCTTGAAAAATTTCATCATCAGGTCGCCATAATCTATGCTTGACAATTAAACATCTGTTATGTGGGACATAAATGCAAACGGTGAAATGTGCGCGAATAATATGCCTCAGCAATTCGGGGATAAAGGTGTGTACTAATAAACTCTCATTTCGATTTGATTTTGTTTCTTTTTATAAGCTCTGCCTGTGGTATTATATGGATAAGCTAAGCCTGTGGTATTATATGGATCAGAATATGGATCAGAATGTTGGGCCGTTAAGAAGTTGGATGAAAGAAGAGTGCATGTAACTGAAATGAGAATGTTAAGGTGGATGTGTGGTGTGACTAGAATGGATATAATACGAAATGAGTATATTAGAGAGAGTTTGAGAGTGGCGCCTGTGACTGAAAAAATGAGAGGAAACCGTTTGTCTTGGTATGGGCATGTGATGAGAAGGGATGAAAGTCATGTCACTAAAAGAACCATGAATATGAAAGTTGATGGATTGAGAGCTAGAGGAAGGCCAAAGAAAAAATGGATGGACTGTGTAAGGAGTGATATGAATATGAAAGGAGTGAATGATCAGATGACGAATAACAGGGATGAATGGAAGAAGAAAACATACTGCGCCGACCCCAAATAAATTGGGACAAGGGCAAGAGGATGATTCTTTTTATAAGCTCATTACCTATATCCCCTAATAATCTAATAACTTGTTCAAATATCATGAAAATAAAACTAATGTAATTCCTGGCGGTTAGAAAAGTGTGGCCATGAGTTTTATTGCCAGGTTCTTCCTCAGACTCTACATATTGCTTTGCGAATCTGGCAGTTAATGTATAAGCAATAATCTTGACGTTGATACGTGTTACTTTGTGACCTACATGAATATAGATTTTCAGTTCATTTCTTTTCAAATATTTTTTGGCATTTAAAAGCTTATAAGGTTAAATTCTATTCAATAACAACCCATTGGAGTTTTCTAACCTCAATGACGAACGATTGAACAAGAAAATCAATGATTAAAATTTAAAAGTCACTCTGCTAATGACCGATTCGAATTTTGAAAGGTTCTATGCGCCGCAGTTAATTTTGCGGTTCACTGAACACCTAGCTTTTTGTACACCGTGACTAGCGCTATAATTAATGGAATATTGGACTGACTGTGGCGCGGTTGGGAGTGTATCCGACTGCTACGCAAAAGGTCGTCGGTTCGACTCCCACCCAGGATAAAACTTTGGTTTATTCTGTGTTTGGGTGTTATTAATCTAATAACTAATTGAATCGTGCATTACATGGCGGAAATCCATCGTCAACGATAATAAAGGAGGGGAGGAGGATCCCACCACAACCTCGATTCGTCAATCCTAACGTAAATCCTAATATCTATAATATGAATTATGTATTTAGAAATATATAAGTATGTCTATCAGTTATCTGCTTACCATAGCACAAGCTCTGCTTAGTTTGGAATCAGATGGCGTTGTATGAGTTGTCATGACGATATTTATTTATTTGTTGATTAATATAGGAGAGTTTAGTACAGCTGGTGCAGATAGACATATGCCACCGCTAACTTTTTTTGTAGAACTATTTAAGATACACAATTCTATGATACATTATTTTGTTATATCTTAAAGTCTTTATCCTAAAAGGCAGCGTTGACGTTGAAAGCTCCCAAATGGCACATTTTTCTGATACCTTAGTCATATATATCGTTATATTTTAGCCAATGATGCCCTCTATCCATTTATAAAATAAGCATGAAAATTAGTGCAGTTGTTTTTAAGTTTATCACCAACAGACAGACAGACAGACGCGGCGAAGGACTTTGTTACATTAAATGTAGTGATATATTATAGCCGTTTGCAGTCTAAACTCTTGGTCCGTGAAGTCCTAGACTCCTATTGCATAGCTTCTTTTCAAAGCTAAATATCCATCACGCCTTATCCCCGAAGGGGTGGCAGAGGCATATTATATGCCCACTTTTCACCGTGTGGATTCCTGTCCCACGTAATAGGTGGTGAGCCCATTGCCGTGTTGAAATAGACAGACGCAGGTTGTGGCTACCTGCTGTTGAAATTTTCAAGCCGCCCATAAGGCCTTCAACCAGGCTTAACGACTGCCATTTTACTGGCAACCGGGACCAACGGCTTAACGTCCCTTCCGAAGCACGGAAACGCTCGCAAATGTAAATACCACAAAGTGGTCACCCATCCGAGGACCAGCCATAGTGAAAGTTGCGTAACTCAGTGATCGTTTACAGAACACTGAGACCGCGGGGCCACGAGCGCTTCCAGAGCGCTTCTTTTCAAAGCTTTAGCTAAGTTTTTGGTCAGCGGTTCTTATGACCAGAAGGCTGCCATGTACTTTGGTCAAAGGTATATACATACATAGTATATACCAATTAACAAGATCTCTGAGTTGTATGGACGCTTTTAAATTCGAAGGTCTAGCATAATTGGACATTACCTTAAATAAGTTACTAATTTTTATGTTTTCGCGCACGAGTTCGACTCGTGCTTGAGTGGATTTTTTACGCGCGCGGCGTTCTTGAAGTGAAAAGCGTGTGATTTTTTTTGAAATTTACTCAGATACCACGCATGAAGCCGTAAGAATGTGGCTGTTTGTTGAGTAAAACCTTTGTGCAGGAGGGATCGAAACAAGATGTGTATGTACCAGAGTCAGGACTTTGACCAGAGTATACAGGAAAGAAGGGTAAATAACACCCAGACACAGAATAAACCATCGTGCTCATCACACAAAGTTTTATCCTGGGTGGGAATCGAACCCACAACCTCTTGCGTAGTAGTCAGATGCACTCCCACCGCGCCACAGAGGCAGTCAATAATGCATAATGGTTAAGTATTATGACATTGGGCGTTATTATACCTATATTTATTCTAATATTAAATAGAAAAAAGGTTTGTAAGTTTCATTGTAATGAAGAGGCTCAAAAACTACTCGACCGATTGTAAAAAATATTTCACCATTGGAATGATACATTCTTCGTGAGTAATATAGGCTATACTGGATATTCAAAAAGTGTAGGGTTCCGTACCAAATCAAAAATAAGAAAACTTTAAAACGTGAGCGAGGCTGCGGACATCAGCTAGTTGCCAATAAGCTAAATGTTTCAGAATCTTTTATTGAAGATTTAAAGCATGTGTGTAGATAAATATATTGAAAACGCAACGCCACATTTGTTAAATGAGTCAGTATTCTATAAAATTTAGCCAATCTATTTTTGAACGCAACATCTGTATAAACTTTTTAAACACAATATTTATTATTTGCTTACAAAATGTACTCCATCACTCGCAAAACAAATGTATAAATATGTTTCTGTAGCCAACCATGATCTTGGGCAGATAAACTTGAATGTTTTTTGAGATTGAAATTATTAGCTTACCAGTTTTGCACTAAACTATTTACTAGTGGTTCTGTGTTCCGTAGACTTCGGAGTAAGTTGAGGAAAAAGGCTAAACACACCGTTTTGAGCGCTCTTACCAACCACTACCACCATTCCCACACCCCACTCCCCCGATCGTAAAACCACCTCGCTAAAAGTTGTTGGCTATATCTAGGATTGTCCATGCCAAATTGCATGCAAAAGAAAAATGCGACCTATACACTGAATGGACGGACGAACGATCGGACATCGATAGCATTTTTTTCGTACCAGTGGATAATCGTAATCGCTCGTTCTCTGGCTTTGCTCGCCTCCTCAGTCAATAAAATACTGACTGAGTATACTTGGCTTTGCCCGGTACATTAAACCTCCGTCGTACCCATTCAATCTGGGACAGAGTCTACTATTGACAAGCCGTAGAATAGAACCAAAATCACTGTTTTTAGCTGTCTAAATGGTAGTAGACTATCAAAAATGCAACTGCCTAGCGACCACTGGTGCGGTACGTGTTAGTAGAACTCATGGGCCGACCGATAGAAGTCTATTGGAGTACGATTGTAGACTACGAAAAAAGTCAAAATTGTACTGTTGGCTTTTTACTGAGCGACGATTACAAGTCTTTTCCGATGCGTTTGAAATAGTAGACTTGGTTCTTTATTAATTGTACAATAATCTCATAACATTTTTTAATAAAGTGGAAAAAGACAATTTGATTCGAGACAGGGATTGAACCTGTGACCTTTGCATTGAATTTATGAGAAATTTAGCAAATAATTGCTTTAAAAATTTATCAATATACTGAGTGGAGTCCATTGCATCAATGTTTAAAAATAGTTGTAACACTGTTCATAGGTATCGAGTTGTTCATTAGCTCGATAGATGGCTCTGGTCATACTCTTAAAATGACGATATAAATATGGTGGAGAACTTCAACTTGATTCGATACGGTTCGGGTAGTTCAGGTGGCTAGAACATTGCCCTGGTTAGGCAAAGGTCACAGGTTCAATCCCTGCCTCGAATCAAATTGTCTTTTTCCACTTTATTAAAAAAATTATGAGAAATTTAGCAAATAATTGCTTTAAAAATTTATCAATATACTGAGTGGAGTCCATTACAACAATGTTTAAAAATAGTTGTAACACTGTTAATTGGTATCGAGTTGTTCATTAGCTCGATAGATGGCTCTGGTCATACTCTTAAAATGACGATATAAATATGGTGGAGAATTTCAACTTGATTCGATACGGTTCGGGTAGTTCAGGTGGCTAGAACATTGCCCTGGTTAGGCAAAGGTCACAGGTTCAATCCCTGTCTCGAATCAAATTGTCTTTTTCCACTTTATTAAAAAAATTATGAGAAATTTAGCAAATAATTGCTTTAAAAATTTATCAATATACTGAGTGGAGTCCATTGCAACAATGTTTAAAAATAGTTGTAACACTGTTAATTGGTATCGAGTTGTTCATTAGCTCGATAGATGGCTCTGGTCATACTCTTAAAATGACGATATAAATATGGTGGAGAATTTCAACTTGATTCGATACGGTTCGGGTAGTTCAGGTGGCTAGAACATTGCCCTGGTTAGGCAAAGGTCACAGGTTCAATCCCTGTCTCGAATCAAATTGTCTTTTTCCACTTTATTAAAAAAATTATGAGAAATTTAGCAAATAATTGCTTTAAAAATGTATCAATATACTGAGTGGAGTCCATTGCATCAATGTTTAAAAATAGTTGTAACACTGTTAATTGGTATCGAGTTGTTCATTAGCTCGATAGATGGCTCTGGTCATACTCTTAAAATGACGATATAAATATGGTGGAGAATTTCAACTTGATTCGATACGGTTCGGGTAGTTCAGGTGGCTAGAACATTGCCCTGATTAGGCAAAGGTCACAGGTTCAATCCCTGTCTCGAATCAAATTGTCTTTTCCCACTTTATTAAAAAAATAATGAGAAATTTAGCAAATAATTGCTTTAAAAATTTATCAATGTACTATAATCTATAAAAATTTGCCCGATTTGTTGACATTTGTGATTTCTTCTCCGCTTTCTGAGGTAGTAGCGTGAAGATATAGTATAGTATAGTATAGTATAGTATAGTATAGATATAGTAGATATATAACCTTCCTCGATAAATGGGCTATCAAAAATAAAATGATTTTTTTTTATTCGAACCAGAATAGTTCACACAAATATTTGTTCTGACCCGGGAACTTAGCGCGGAAGTCGCATACAAAAATAAATAAATAAATAAAAATGTCTTTATTTTGCATAGACCATTTCAACGGCGCTTACAAAATGTCATACACTAAAACTAAAGAAAAAATTTGTATATTTAAAGTGACCACCGGTTCGGAACGCGGCCCACCTGAGAAGAACCGGCAAGAAACTTAGGAAGGCTTTTTGTTTATGGCCTATTTACAATTTAATATATTATAACTATAATATTTTATTTGCCAGCAGATCATTTCCAGGCATCCCTGTCCTGTAAATAGTCTTGAATAGAGTAATAACCTTTTTCACAAAGCTTTCTTTTAATAAACTTTTTAAATTTAATTAATGGTAAATTTCTCCACTGCGCTACACTAACCACTGCGCCACCGAGGCAGTCAAACGATTGATTGATTTATCACGGGCGAAGCCTCGAAGCTCAACTAGTTAAAAATAAAAGTTTACTCCAGTTACCAAATCTAGGTTTAGAAGCAAAACTATGTATTCAAAAATATGTATTCCATTCGAGTTTTAAAATTCTGCTGGAAATTTTATCGCGAGGTATTATGCAAAGTTCGCGATTTGGCACATCTGTGTTCAGTGCGGAGTTGCGGAGTAGCGGATATGAATGTAAAGTAGAACTACTTCTAGGTACCGCAATGTATTCAGTTCCTCCGTGATTCAGAGGAACAGTCACGAAAAATTGAATATTCAGAAATACAAAGCGTCATAATAAATTTTTCAATGAATATTTTTTTATAACGCATTTGCTTAACGTGGCTTATGGGCAGTGTGATTTAGTAGAAATTACATATACACATACACACATATTATACCCCTGCATTTCACCGTATGATTTTTTTGTCCCACGGAACAGGTGTAGACAATGGACAGGCGCAGGCTGTGGCGACCAGTGTCATTAATGTAATAAAACACTGTGAGGTCGTTATGTACGCAGATGACATGTGTCTGATGTACTCCTCCGATGAAATCGTTGATGCGCAGTACCACATACAAACGAACTTTGAAAACATAGTTAAGTGGGCCCATGATAATGGCATTATTATTATTTTTTCTAAAACTAAGACCATTTTGATAGCTTCGCCATATAATAAATTACCTAATAAATTAATAAATCTAACCGGACACACATATCAGTGTATTCATAGTAATAAAAAAGGCTGTCATTGCATAAACATAGAAATAGTAGACAATTATAGATATCTAGGCTTGATAGTGGATAGTAACCTTAGCTGGAAGTTGCACGTTGATGACGTATGCATTAGGCTGCAGTCAATACTTGGTAAATTCTTTTACCTCAGCCGCTTTGTAAACAGAAAGGAGCTATATGTAATATTTTATGCACTTGCTGACTCATTAGTTAGCTATGGACTGAGCAGTTATGGCCTAACTTTTAAAACATATTTAGATCGTATAAAACAACTACAGATTAGATTAATTAAGTATTTAGTCAGTAAGAAAGTAAGATTACAGTGTAGACCAAATTACGATAAGTTATTTAATAAATGTAAAATCCTACCAGTTCATGAAAAAGTGGAATACTTAATTGCCTTGGAACAAAGCAAAGTTAATAATCACAAAGAACCAATAGGTCATAAATACTATACTAGAAGGGTAAAGCGGGGTGAATATGTGATACCGTCTATAAGGAATTATTATGGGAAAAGAACTAGGCGTTATTTGACGCCTAAAATATTGAACAGATTAGATTTTTTTAAGATATAAAACATGCAATCAAATGAGCACCGTAACTATTAGGAATAGACTTAAAGCCTTTATGCTAGAGGATTAATGCTGGGTGATGGAGCTGCATAAGTCGCCTTTGTTTTGATTAACTTAATGAATGTTAGGTTTATGCTGTATATATAATGTTTTATAAGTATTTTAGTGGGCATGGGTATTAATGGTTTGTAAGAAGTATTTGTAAAAGAGCGCCATTATCGCCAACAAACTGCTCGACAGTTTGGCGATTATTTGTACTATATAAAAAAAAAAAAATTAATAAATAAATAAAAAAAAAAAGACCTGCAGTTGAAAATTTTCAAGCCGCCAAACCAAGCTGTCAGCCAGGCTTAACGACTGCCATTTTACTGGCAACCAGGACTAGCGGCTTAACGTGCCTTGCGAAGCACGCAAACACTCGCAAATGTAAATTCCACAAAGTGGTCATCCATCCAAGGACCACCTATAGTGAATGTTGCTTAAAGCAGTAATCGTTTACAAAACACTAAATCAGCGGGGTCACGAGCGCTTCTATAGAAATTGTCACGTAAATAAATGTCTTATGCTATGTGTGTATAAAACACAGGACACATAATAATAATTGGGACTAATCGCACCCGCATTCCCATCACTGTGACTCCTGCAAACCAGGATCTACGGCAATGACCAAGACCACAAAAGTTATACAGAGCTCGATCTCTCTGAAGTACCAGGAGAAGTTAGCATGTCTTGGAACCCGCAACGAAATTAATTGGAAGATAATTTGAAGGAGTTGGGAGAATAAATAACCGCGTCTTCCTACCTCTGCAAATTGGGAGACCTTGAAGTCACCTAGTTGTACATCCTGAGTAAGAGGGAAGCATCACAGTAATAGTACATTACATGATTCCAGTTATATGTATAGGAGAAACGTCTAAAAGCACGAAAACTCACAAATGCTACACTCCCAGAGTATGTGATGAGCCGTTTAGTCACATTTGGCATAAACTGTTGAACACGTTTTCCAGTTTTCCCGTTCCCGTTTCCAACAGGAAGTTGTTCCCGGGATAAAACTCAGTGATCGTTTACAGAACACTAAGGATAAAAATCTGTTTAAAATTTTAATCTTTCGCCTTATCCTACGTTTGTAGAAAAAACTAAAATGTTGACTATAGCTAACTTCAGGGTGTTTGAAAACTACTTTAAATGTAGTTATAAGTTGTCATGGAAACACTTATCAGCTTACTTGATGGTGTCGGTTTTTCGTGACAGTGTGCGCGCGCATTGAGCGCGCAAGAAGGAGTCAGGGAAGGCCGAGACTTACATATGAAGACCACGTGAGCAGATTGCTCAAAAACGGAAAGGTCAAAAGTACTAGGATACCCAGACGTGCGTGTATGAAGCGATTGATGATTGATTTGATCGTTTACAGAACACTAAGTTAGCAGGTACGAGCGCTTCTTACCAGCCTATCAATAAAATTAATGTACGCTCGTGGCTTAACGCCAATACGACGCACAATTTACTAGGCTATAAAAATAAAAATAGCAAGTAAACAAAAAATTGTGAAACTAGCCCCAATAAAGGCACAATTTTCTGTGACATCGGCAAAGTTTTAATCACCATTTACAATTTTATCGCCGGTATTCTGGTAAATATCGTAAAATAAAGCATATATTTTATGTAGACACTGTATCGAAGATAAAAAGTGTGTATGTATATATGTACACGCGTTAGAAGTTATTCTGCTTTGGCGTAACAAGATAAAAATCTGTTTAAAAATTTAATCTTTCGCCTTATCCTACGTTTGTAGAAAAAACTAAAATGTTGACTATAGCTAACTTCAGGGTGTTTGAAAACTACTTTAAATGTAGTTATAAGTTGTCATGGAAACACTTATCAGCTTACTTGATGGTGTCGGTTTTTCGTGACAGTGTGCGCGCGCATTGAGCGCGCAAGAAGGAGTCAGGGAAGGCCGAGATTTACATATGAAGACCACGTGAGCAGATTGCTCAAAAACGGAAAGGTCAAAAGTACTCGGATACCCAGACGTGCGTGTATGAAGCGATTGATGAATCTCGACGAAGCGAAAAAGGTATGCATGGATCGCGAAGCCTGGCGATCTGTCCTCTCTGACTACCCCGTCAGGGATACAGCGTGAAGATAGTTAGTTAAGAAGCATAACTTCAACGAAATATCGAAAGAATTAAAACTTCTTTTAATGTAGTTATACGTTGTCATGGAAACACTTATCAGCTAACTTCAGGGTGTTTATAACCCGGGTAAGCTATCCTTCCGAGGGCTTACCCGGGACTCCTGGCCATAGACAAATGGAAGGGCACCGTGTGGTTTTAGTCGGTAAGAGTCAGTAAATTTGCTAAAATATAACTATATTTGTTGGAGGTGTCGTTAAAAATAGGCCATCTATGAAAACAGCTTTCTATGAAAAAGCTGCCACAGTTAGGTTATTTATCATTAGTTAATTAGCTAATTGCTCAAAACCAAAAGTTCAAAAGTACTCGGATACCTAGACGTGCGTGTATAAAACGATTAATTAATTTGCAAGTAGAAAAAGAAATATGCAAGTCTAGCGAAGTTTGGTGAACTGTCATTTCTGACTACTTTCTAACGTATCAGGGATAATTAAATAATAAATAAATACTGAGGGTCATTTTTTAACACAGCGCTGTCTAGAAAAAGTAAGCTAATATAAGCTTGTGTTATGGGATATAGACAACTGATATACATACTTATATATTTATAAATACATACATATTATACATAGGAAACACCCAAACTCCGAAACAAACATTTGTGGATCACACAAATATTTGACCCGACCCGGGAATCGAACCCAGGACCTTAGTCGCGACAGTCGCATGCACTACCACTGCGCCACTGAGACAGTCATATTACATATACATATACAGCGTGAACATAGATATAATAAAGAAAAAAACTAATAAATCGCATTGGGAACGTCTTTCACTTTCAAATTTTTGTCAAAACAACAAACTAAGAAATGTTTTATCAAAATAAAGTACATGAAAAAGTGCTATTAAGAGATGTAGAGATTCTATAGTTCAGCTTATTACAAACTTTATACAACAGTCGCAGATAAGAGTAGTTGAAAAATATACAACAAGAAAACAAGAAGTTTTGTACAAAGGAATGTAACAAACACTTTGTTATCGCATTTCTAACTTGAAATGTGTGAAACGGAACGTTGTCTAGGGAGAACGATTCAGTAGTGGAACGGTAGAAGAACGGGGCGAAACGTTCCAGCGACCGACACAAAGGGAGGATCATTCTGTGATAATATAGAGTAAATATCCTTATCGTTCTGTAATGTGAAAGTGTTTGTTTATGGCTGCAGTTTTCACATCACAAGGAAAGGTTGGATTGGCATGATATTTTTATACAAGTACCGCACCCTTCACTGTTGTACCGAAGGAATCATACTATTTCTAAACCAAACAAGTTTTAAAACTGGATGTGGTAGAAACTTCAAAATTGCCTATGCACGTGTTCACGGTATCCTGAATTGAATTCCGCAAACCGTTTGTCTTCTTATAATTTAGGTTCCAGAGAAATAAATCTTCACGTTGTATCCCTGACTCAGTGACCCCGCTGACTTAGTGTTCTGTAAACGATCACTGCGTTAAGCAATATTCGCTATTGGTGGTCCTTGGATGGGTGATCACCTTGTGGAATTTACATTTGCGAGCGTTATCCGTGTTTCGGAAGGTGCGGTCCCAGTTGCCAGTACAATGGCAGTCGTTAAGTCTGTTGTAGGGCTTGAAAAATTTCAACAGCAGGTCGCCACAGCCTGCGCCTGTCCATTTCAAACCGGCAATGGGCTCACCACCTGTTACGTGTGACAAAAAAAATGCATACGGTGAAATAAATAAAAATAATAAATATCCATCACGCCTTATCCCCGAAGGGGTGGCAGAGGCATATTATATATGCCCACTTTTCACCGTGTGGATTCCTGTCCCACGTAATAGGTGGTGAGCCCATTGCCGTGTTGAAATAGACAGACGGAGGTTGTGGCTACCTGCTGTTGAAATTTATTAAGCCGCCTATAAGGCCTTCAACCAGGCTTAACGACTGCCATTTTACTGGCAACCGGGACCAACGGCTTAACGTGCCTTCCGAAGCACGGAAACGCTCACAAATGTAAATGCCACAAAGTGGTCACCCATCCGACGACCAGCCATAGTAAAAGTTGCGTACCTCAGTGATCGTTTACCGAACACTGAGACCGCGGGGCCACGAGCGCTTCAACTGTTATGAACTACATAAATTCCCACGAGAAAACAAGTTTGTTTCTCATATAAGCTCGAGTGGTTTTCAAGTAAACTTTTACAAATTTCAACTGTATTCTATTATTTAAACATATTGTTTTTGGAAGCAAGCCTCAGAATCTCACGCATTAATTATGACGGTAAAAGAAAATGTAGATTTTGTAATCATTTAATTTTACTATATTTGAGGGCACAAAAGTTATTGCCAGTCGTACTTCTTGCCCAGAGTCAAAGCAAACAAGGCAAAACTTAACTTAACTTTTTGTCTGGCAAGTCGACTGTCTTTATACAGCTCTTGTCTAACTTGTTTAAGTCACGAGAATAAAACAAAAAACAAATGTCTTTTTAATTTACTTACCCTGCTTTCACTTATGCCTTTATTCCTAAAATATAGGAATGCAATAAATGAATTTAAACTTATTAATTCGTAACAGTTACTAGCATGTAATGAGACTGTGGTACATTGTGGGACATTTTTCAAACAATTGTGGATACATACATACAAACATATTGTCACGCCTTTATCCCCGAAGGGGTAGGCAGAGGCATATTAAACGCCCACACTTCACCGTATGCATCTTTGTCCCACGTAACAGGTGGTGAGCCCATTGCCATGTTGAAATGGACAGGGGCATGCTGTGGCACCTGCTGTTTTTTTTAAGCCGCCCATAAGGCCTTCAACTTGGCTTAACGACTGCCATTTTAATGACAACCGGGACCAACGGCTTAACGTGCCTTCCGAAGCACGGAACTGGGGTGATCTCAAGGGCCGAATTAATTTAATAAAATAAAATGTGTCTATTTTAGATGTTAAATTTGGAAGAAATTTTGAACCCGTTGCCTTTTTAGTGGGTTGTAACAAAAGGCTAAAAGGTCTTATGTGCTAGACACTAATTAGCACGACCAATTAAAGTCCTGGTAGTATCTGATTGTGGATCACACAAAAATTTTTCTAAACCGGGGATAGAACCCGGGACTTCACCGAGGCAGTCAAAACTGTGTTTAAAACACGTTGGCACGATCACATCAGTCTGACTTTGGGACCCTACTGGTCCAGAGTTGCCCAGGACAGAGCATATTGGAGAGAGCTGGAGGTGGCCTATGCCTTTAGAAGCGGGATAACACCCGAACCCTAGGTGAGGCCGCGGTGGTAGCCAAAGTCTGCCGAGAACTCCGGGACATCTTTCCGAGGAGTTACCCGGGGCGTCCGGCAATAGACAGATAGGCAGGGACCGTGTAGTTTTAGTCGGTTCGAGTCCGGCATGATATCCGAGGGGATTTCCACACGTAAAAAAAATGCTAAACGGAACGCCATAGTTAGGGACATCTTATAAAATTAATCTTGTTATATGAAATTTACTGTTTAAATGTATGTACCTATTTCTGAAATAATGGCTTCATTCAATAAGACCGTGTTAATGTGATTTAACTGGTAAGTGTATTTATTATTTAGAAAACTTTTACAGGCGTTAAGTCTGTAATAAGTTACTTTATATTATAGAATTGTAAAAAACTTTCAACAGTTGTTACCCTATACCATGTAATGTTATTTTGAAAACAAAACAATCTTAACAATCTTAATCCAAAGGTTTTACTTATGCCTTTATCTCTGAAAAAGGCTGCAAAGGCATACTATACTGCGGAGTACCACAGCGCTGATTTTCAGCTGAAGCCCGCCAGTTACTCACGGGCAATCTGTGCAACCGAAATTAATCACGCATACAATAATTAATTAATTGATTGATACTTGGAAGACGTCTGTGTGTGATTACACAGTTTATAGACGCACACTTCTAATACAGAGATTTAGCAATTTATCTAAAAGACTATAATCTTGGTGTCAATAACACTTCAATAACAAAAGTTTAGTTACAACTTCTTTTATTATATTAACAAAATTCTACTAAAGTGCTGTTTAACTTTTAGCAGTCAGATTTTATATAATAACGGTCTGGGTTCTAGCCAAAATAGAAACTTATATATGATATATTTTCCATATCTATACTAATATTATAAAGCTGAAGAGTTTGTTTGGTTGGTTGAACGTTCTAATCTCAGGAACTACTGGTCGGTTTTGAAAAATTATTTTTGTGTTACATAGCCCATTTATCGAGGAAGGTTATAGGCTATTTATCATTACGCTACTACACTGGGGAGTAGAACAGCAGTTATAAATGTCGCCAAAACGGGCAAATTTTTATGCATCATTGTAGAATTTATAAGCGACGGGATTAAATAGGTGCGACGGGAGGTCGAAATATTCCACGGGTGAAGCTGTGGGGGTCATCTAGTATGATATATTTTTCATGTCTTCTATTTTATAGAACGAGGACAGTCTTGCAGCTAGTTTTTGTGATATTATTGAGTGAAGTACGATGTTTTCTATTGAATTTTTGTTCGTATAATTTGAGTGTCGCTACTATCGTTAAAAGTAATGGTTGTGGGTTTCCTTACATGTGCATAAAGAAAACTTGCTCCATCACATTTGAATTTGAGATCTAGAAATAAAAATAAATGAAAGTAAATATTTTAGTAAAGTTAGTAAATATTTTATCAAATAAGTATCTAGTAAGAGTTGTTAAGTAGCTTCATAGATGACACTGGTCATACTCTTAAAATGACGATTAAAATAAAGTGAAGAATTTTAACTTGTTTCGGTATGGTTCGGGTAGTTCAGTGGCTAGAAAATTGACCTGGTTAGGCAAAGGTCACGGGTTCAATCCCCGTCTCGAAATAAGTTTTCTTTTTCACTGTAATAAAATATTTATGTGAAAGTTAGCATACTAATTGCTTTAGAAATTTATACAAATGAAAGTAAGTTAATAGATTGATATAATCACCTAGTTGAGTCGGCTGGTGACCCAAGGGCTAACAGTTATATCTTTCAGCAAATATATAGCTTTTCATCTTTGAAAAGATATATATTGCATATGCCACCATCCTTTTGGGCCCAATGCCACGAGGGCCGTATTTAGATTTAGTTTAGTTAGATTGTTTATCGATAAAGAGAAACTAGTTTAGAATATAATGGAAAATAATAGTATAAAACTTTATTTGTGCACCAAATTAAATCTAAATCTATATATATAAAAATGAAACCCGTTTTCCGTTGTCACGACATAGCACGAAAACGGCTTGACCGATTTGAAAAAATATTTTTGTATAGGATAGCCCATTTATTGAGGAAGGTTCTTAGCTGTATATCATCACGCTACTACACAGGAGAGCGGAGCAGTAATCATAAATATCAACAAATCGGGGAAACTCATACAATTTTAGAAAAGTTGTAAGCGACGGGATTAAATGGGAGCCACGGGGTTGGAAGTATGTCCCGGACGAAGCCGGGCAGGTCAGCTAGTCATAAATATATTTGCAAGATATTGTTCAAAGGGCGGCCTTATCGCTTAAAAGCAATTTCTTCCAGGCAACCTTGGGATGGAAAGAAAATTATAATAGTTGTGCGAAAGATGGGTAGATTTGGTGTATATGAAGCTACATAATAAAATAAATACAATTCTTTAGTTACTTTATACTTGAAAGGGTGGCAGAAGCCATCATACGCCTAAATTTTTGTCCAACGTAACAGGTGGTAAGCTCACTGCCGTGTTGAAATGTACCAGCGCTGGATTAGGCGAATTTTTTTTTTCGTGTGGAAATCTTCTAGGATGCTATGTCGGACTTCTACCGACTAAAACCACCTTCCATCTGTCTATGGCCAGGAGTCCCGAGTGAGCCCTCGGAAGGATAGGCCCAGGGCTCCCGACAGATTTTGTCCGCTACCGCTGGCTCGTTCAGGGGGTTCGGGTGTGTATACTGCCTCTGTGAGGGGGTTCGAGTGTTATCTCGCTTCTTTAGGGGGGTTAGGGTGTTATACCACTTCCTTAAAGGCATGAACTAAGTGCCTGTGACAGTCACGCCACCTTCCATGGCCTGCTTCTGTAGGAACGGCTAGCAGCCCGCCCACCGTACTCAGGCCCCCGGTCATGGAGGCCGGTGGTCTTGGGCAAAGTGGTCTGGCGGATAAGGGGAGTTTTATGGCATGTATAATTGATAAACTCACTTTTATACTTTGTAATACATATCCAAACTAAGCAGAGTTTGTACTATGGTAACCAGATAACTCATAAACATACTTATATATTTCTAAATACATACATATTTTAGATAAATAAATAAAATAAAAAATAAATATTGTTGGGACAACTCACACAACGCCATCTGATTGACTGATTGATTGACTAGGCAGAGCTTGTACTATAGTAACCAGATAACTGATAAACATACTTATATATTTCTAAATACATAAATATTATAGATAAATAATACCCCGACACAGAATAAACCGTCGTGCTCATAACACATAGTTTTATCCTGGGTGGGAATCGAACCCACGACCTCTTGCGTAGCAGACGGATACAATCCCACCGCTCCACAGAGGCAGTCAAATAATAAATACGTAAAATCTGTATGCAGAATTTCAGATGAGTGAAAAAGTAATGTAGCGAGATGTTGATTAAATTTAACTTGCAAAATATTATAATAAACAAGTGGCACTCTACACTGGCTTTGTAAATTTAATAAGCAAGGAAAATAAAATAATACGGAAGAATGTACATAACCCATACTAATATGGTTGAACTCGCTAATCTCAGAAAGCACTGGTCAGCTTTTCAAATTTATTTTTGTATTAGATAGCCCATTTATCAAGGAAATCTATAGGCTATATATCATCACGCTACTACCCTGGAGAGCGGAGCAGTAATCATAAATATCGACAATTTGCAATTTGTTGATTACTGCCCTGCTCTTCAGGGCAGCGTGATGATATAGCCTATTATATAGACTTCCACGATAAATGCGCTATCCAACACACATTAGTATGGTTAACTTTATATTATTATTATTTTTATATTGTTGGGACAACTCACACAGCGCCATCTGATTCCACACTAAGCAGAGCTTGTACTATGGTAACCAGATAACTGATAAACATACCTATATTATTTGTAAATACATACATATTATAGATAAATAACACCCAGACACAGAATAAACCATCGTGCTCATCACACAAAGTTTTATCCTGGGTGGGAATCGAACCCACGACCTCTTGCGTAACAGTCGGATGCACTCCCACCGCGCCAAAGAGGCAGTCAAATTATTATTAGAATAGTTACCAAGGAGACGCGCTGACTTCGCAGAGCTCGCTCGCTATTGGCTAGTCGCGGCTAGGTAAGCTTCCCTGTGACCTTACAGATTTACAATTAGATATATTTAAAAGGTCGATAATAAAAAAAGCTTTATGAAAAAGACTATTACGGTTAAAGATTATTTACAGGACGCCTGAAAATGTTCAGCTAGCATCGTGAAATAATATTAATTTGTAAATAGGCCATCAATAATGAAGCCTTCTAAGTTTCTTGCCGGTTTTTCTCAGGTGCGTTCTAAACTGAGTTGTTATCTTTAGTTACAGCGTATGACATTTTGTAAGCGCCATTAAAATGATCTATGCAAAAAAAGACTTTTTTATAAATGTAGACCCAATCTTTTTATCAAGTAAGGGTTTAGAAACGAAAAGGGAAGTAATAAAATCATTTAATAATTGTAGACTCAATTAAAAATTTATACCCGACTGTTGAAACTAACGAACTAATTATCTTCACGCTGTATCCCTGATGGGGTAGTCAGAAGACAGATCGCCAGGCTTCACGATCCATGCATACTTCTTTCGCTTCTTGCAGATTTATCAATTGCTTCATACATGCACGTCTGTGTCTCCGAGTACTTTTGACATATCCGTTTTAAGCAATCTGCTCATGTGGTCTTCATATGTCAGTTTCGGCTTACCCTGACTTCTTCTGCCCTCTACTTTCGCACAATATATATTCTTCGTCAATCGTTCCTCACTCATTCCTTGGACGTGTCCAAAAACTAAATATCTTAGCTTATAAGTTGATATAATAAAACGGTTTAATCTTATTATCTATATAGAACTTTTACGAAATTGTATCTAAGTTGTGCTACCTCGGTACCTCGGTTATGATACTATCGACTTGATGAAGGCTTTAGTGCCACTAAGAACATTTAAGTTGGAGAACTACAACGTTAAGTAAGGATTCACTGTTTAAATTCAGGTAAAGTTTATTTTATCTGAGCAATACCTTTATGTGAAGCGCTCGTGTCCCCACGGACATAGTGTTCTGTAAACGATCACTGAGTTACGCAACTTTTGCTGTGGCTGGTCCTCGGATGGGTGACCATGTTGTGTGTGCATTTACATTTGCGAGCGTTTCCGTGCTTCGAAAGGCACGTTAAGCCGTTGGTCGCGGTTGCCAGTAAAATAGCAGTCGTTAAGTCAAGTTGAAGGCCTAATGGGCGGCTTGAAAAATTTCAACAGCAGGTGGCCACAACCTGCGTCTATGTATTTCAACACGGCAATGGGCTCACTACCTAATACGTGGGAAAGGAATACACATGGTGAAAAGTGGGCTAATAATATGCCACTGCCACCCCTTCGGGGATAAGGCTTGATAGATAAATAAATCAATTTATGTACTGGGCAGTTTTTAGAAATATTAAACTTCTAGTTGATACCACTCCGCCCGAATGGTAAAAAGTAGCGTATGTCATTTTATGATATATAAGCTCACCAGTATCCGAGCGCAGGATATATATCATCACGCTACCCTGAAAAGCGGAGCAGTAGACATAAATGTTGACAAATCGTGCAAATTTTCGCATTTATTTAGCCTAATTTGACCAGTAGTTCCTGATATTATCGCTTCAACCAATCTAACAAACAAAACTCTTTAGCTTTATATATTAGATATAGTTATAAAAGTATAGATACGCTGCGCTGTTTACATAATCATAATATGGCAACACATAACTTACACGTTTAGAATATTCTCAAAGCCCCAAGAGTGGAAAACTTTTGGGATAGTAAAATATTCTATGAATATTGAACGTCAGTAAACATAATATTGAGCCACATTCAAAGCAACGTAAGCAGAATTCCATGTTTATTTTATATATGAGAACGTGTGTTTGTTTGTCCTGTTTAGCGTACGGTACCTCGAATGACAAAAAAGTGTGTGTGTGTACTTGTACACGCGTTAGAAAATATAATTATACTTCTTAGGCGTAACAAGATAAAAATCTATTTAAAAAAATTATCTTTCACCTTATCCTACGTTTGTATAAAAAACTAAAATGTAGACCATAGCTAACTTCAGGTTGTTTTAAAACTACTTTGAATGTAGTTGTAAGTTGTCATGGAAACATTATCAGCTAACTTCATGGTGTCAGTTTTTCAAATTTCGTCGTCAAATTTTACTCTCATCATTTTTCCCTAACGCGCCAATGAAGTATGACTCCAAAATCAGAACCATTATAGGATAATTATGTTGTGTATTCGTCTGTCTGTCAAGAATCTTTACATAAGGAATGCGTGGAAGTTTAAAGTTAACATTAAAACGATAAACTAGTTTAAAGACCTTTAAAGCTGTGTAAAAATCAAACGCAAGTTATATATACGAGTAGTGCCTCGGTGGCGCAGTGGTAGTGTATGCGACTAAGGTCCCGAGTTAGATTCCCGGATCAGAAAAAATATTTGTGTGATACTAAAATAGTTGTTATGGAGTTTGGGTGTTTCCTATGTATATATTTAGAAATATATAAGTATGTTAATCAGTCATCTGTATCCCATAACACAAGCTTATATTAGTTTACTTTGATCTAGACGGAAATAAGTAACATCAGCGCCAAACATGACCCTTACGCTCTCATAATGTGGTAATATCAATGTAATAGTTTCTTATATAAAGAATACATACATACATATTGTCACGTCTTTATCCCCGAAGGGGTAGGCAGAGGCATATTAAACGCCCACGTTTCACCGTATGCATTTTTGTCCCACGTAACAGGTAATGAGCCCATTGCCGTGTTGAAATGAACACGCGCAGGCTGTATTGACCTGCTGTTGAAATTTTCAAGCCGCGCATAAGGCCTTCAGCTTGACTTAACGACTGCCATTTTATTAGCAACCGGGATCAACGGCTTAACGTGCCTTCCGAAGCACGGAACTGGGGTGGGTCTAAAGGGCCGAATAAATAAAATAAAATAAAATGTGTCTATTTTAGATGTTAAATTTGGAAGAAATTTTGAACCCGTTGCCTTTTTAGTGAGGTGGTAACAAAAAGGCTAAAAGGTCTTATGTGCTAGACACTAATTAGCACGACCAATTAAAGTCCTGGTAGTCTCGGAATCTCGGACCCGGAATATAAAGAATATGATATATTATACTATGTGTACGTTCAACTTGAATCAAATTTGACACATATATAGTTTCTCAAGACTCCAAACATAACATAACATACTTTCACGCCTTTATCCCCGAAGGGGTAGGCAGAGGCGTACTATACGCCCACGTTTTACCGTATGCTTTGCTTTTTGTCCCACGTAACAGGTGGTGAGCCCATTGCCGTGTTGAAATGGACAGATGCAGGTTGTGGCGACCTGCTGTTGAAATTTTTCAAGCCGCCCATAAGGCATTCGACTGGCTTAACGACTGCCATGTTACTGGCAACCGGGACCAACGGCTTAACGTGCCTTCCGAAGCACGGAAACGCTCGCAAATATAAATGCCACAAAGTGGTCACCCATCCGAGGACCAGCCATAGTGAAAGTTGCTTAACGCAGTGATCGTTTACAGAACACTACGTCCGTGGGGCCACGAGCGCTCCAAACGGTTACCTAAATTATACCAAATTCTTTCATTCATTCATAAAGGAAAAATGTCTTCTTTTTTCTTTTATTCTAAAACAAGCATGTGTTGATAGGCCGAGCTACAAGCTATCTGTCCTCTCTGACTACCCCGTCAGAGATACAGCATAAAGATAGTCAGTTAGTTAATAATATTAAAACACAACATGAAGCGCTCGTGGCCCCGCGGTCTCAGTGTTCGGTAAACGATCACAGAGGTACGCATCTTTCACTATGGCTGGTCGTCGGATGGGTGACCACTTTGTGGCATTTACATTTGCGAGCGTTTCCGTGCTTCGGAAGGCACGTTAAGCCGTTGGTCCCGGTTACCAGTAAAATGGCAGTCGTTAAACCTGGTTGAAGGTCTTTAAGGCGGCTTAAAAAATTTCAACAGCAGGTAGCCACAGCCTGCGTCTGTCTATTTCAACACGGCAATGGGCTCACCACCTATTACGTGGGACAGGAATCCACACGGTGAAAAGTGGGCATATAATATGCCTCTGCCACCCCTTCGGGGATAAGGCGTGATGGATATATATATATAAAACACAACATTTCAAATAAACATAGCAATGGGCTCACCACGGTGAAATGTGGGCGTATAGTATGCCTGTGCCTACCCCTTCGGAGATAAAGGCGTGACAATATGTATGTATGTATATTTGTTAATAACGGGGCTAAACGCGGGGCTAAACTTCTTCCCGATTGAATGTTTCATGTTTTTAAAAAAAAAACATGAAACATTCAATCGGGAAGAGGGGTTTAAATTATCAGGAGCGTGGAATCCAGTGATTAGTAACATAAAATCTCGCTTTTGTGCACAGTCGGGTAAACACCAGAATAGGCGCGCGTCAGTTAGCTTACAGAATAGGGACACCGTGAGTGTAGTGTGTGACGGTACGTGGAGAAAAAATAACATCAAGAATAACGAAGATGTGCGGGTGGATGGAGAAACTTCTACCACGCGTACTCGACGACGGAGGGCGTGCGCCGCTGAGCCAGTCAGCCTGTGACCACGGCCGGTGCAACCTGGTCGAAACGTCAGGCACCAAAGGTATGTGGAATAACCGCGTTTAGCCCCGTTATTAACAAATATACTGATAGTATGCAACGCGATAGTTTAAAAGTTAATATGTATGTATGTATTTTAAATTTATGTATCTGTATATTGTATTTGAAATGCTGTGTTATAAATGTATATTTATGTAACTGTTAGGGTAGAAATTCTTCGCGAGAAATTATTGTGATAATATTGTAAAGCATGTTTACTTTTTTCACAAATTTCAACTTTAACCCATTGTCTTATATTTATTATAGTTTTCACAACATTAATGGTCACGATAATAACAGTAAATTAAGTAGTTATAAGCTTTGAACATGAAAAGGAACATCAAAAAGAGAATAAAACTTAATTTAGATACTTGTTTTGTCAACAATACAAATAATATTTGGGTTAATTGTTTTGTTGACTTTAAGAAAATATTACTGACCAGTTGCCCTGCGCGACTTTACCTGTGTGTTTTTTACGATAACAACAGCACTCCCATCGGCTAAAACTTTATTTAATAACCAACCCTTGACGACTTATTCAGACACACACAAAATTTCATCAAAATCCATCCAGTCCTTCTCGAGTTTTACGGTTAGCAATACATTTGGCGATTCATTTTTTCTATACCACTGAGATGGCAGACAAGCATAAAGCCCACCATGAGAGTAGCCCTCAGTTTGCTTGATGTCGCCATGGTTTTCCATCAGGCGCGTTTCGGCAAGCTAAATGTATAAAAAATCTACTACCACAACTGAAGCTAATATAAGCTTATGTGAATCTACTTATATATCTATCAGTCACGCCTTTTTCCCAAAGGGGTAACTAAGGCATGTTGTTGTTGTTTTACTGTATGCATTTTTGTCCCACGTGATGGTGAGCCCATTGGCGTATTGAGTGAACGAGCGCAAGTTGTGGTAACCTGCTGTTGAAATATTTCATAAGGACTTACTGCCATTTTCTAGCAAGCGAGACCAACAGCTTAACGTGCCTTCCGAAGCACGGAAAAGCTCGCAAATGTAAATGCCACAAAGTGGTCACACATACGTGACCAGCCATAGCGATTCTTGCTTAACGCAGTGATCGTTTATAGAACACTGAGTCCGCGGGCCCAGGAGCATTTTTTCCTAACATAAAAATTGCGTGTAATGTACTTACATTGTCAAAAAAGCTGACCGGAATATTAAATAGGGAATAATTATTACTTTTTAAAATTTAACATTATTTCAAATTGAAATATTGATGAATGATTTTATTAGCTAACTTACGGCAAATACCCACTTCGTTGGATAACAGAGAATCACACAAATATTTCGTTCAAACCAGATTTGAATCGAGGACCTCTGTAACGGCAGCTATATACACTTCCACTGTGCAACGAAGCAGTGATATTTAATTATCTTTGGCAAAACATTATTTAAATGTATTTTTATTAGCTAACTTACAGCAAATACCCACTTCGTTGGATAACAGAGAATCACACAAATATTATGTTCAAACCAGATTTGAATCGAGGACCTCTGTAACGGCAGCTATATACACTTCCACTGTGCAACGAAGCAGTGATATTTAATTATCTTTGGCAAAACATTATTTAAATGTATTTTTATTAGCTAACTAACAGCAAATACCCACTTCGTTGGATAACAGAGAATCACACAAATATTTCGTTCAAACCAGATTTGAATCGAGGACCTCTGAAACGGCAGCTATATACACTTCCACTGTGCAACGAAGCAGTGATATTTAATTGCCTTTGCAAAACATTGTTTAAATGTATTTTTATTAGCTAACTTACAGCAAATACCCACTTCGTTGGATAACAGAGAATCACACAAATATTTCGTTCAAACCAGATTTGAATCGAGGACGTCTGAAACGGCAGCTATATACACTTCCACTGTACAACGAAGCAGTAATATTTAATTGTCTTTGGCAAAACATTGTTTAATTGTATTTTATTAGCTAACTTACAGCAAATACCCACTTCGTTAATTAGAAAATTTAAGATAACTTTGAAATAATATATGCCCGTATCTTATATCCGTTGGGCGCTGGTTTAACTGACAACAACTTTAGCGTAAAAGCCTTTGGTTAATAACTTTAGTTTATGATAAAAAGTAAATATACGGGGCCATATGTTTCGACTGCCTCTGTGGCGCAGTGGGAGTGTATTGGACTGCTACGCAAAAGTTTGTGGGTTCGATTCCCACCCAGGATAAACGTTGTGTGATGAACACGATGGTTTATTCTGTGTCTGGATGTTATTTATCTATAGCATGTATGTATTTAGAAATATATAAGTATGTTTATCAGTTATCTGGTTACCATAGTACAATCTATGCTTAGTTTGGAATCAGATGGCGTTGTGTGAGTTGTCCCAACGATATTTATTTATTTATCTATACTATTATAAAATTATAAAATTAGCTGTGACGTACATTTAAAAAAAAATTAAAAAAATTATTGTTATCGACTATTTAAGGGATTCTGAGTCTGAAACTGTGATTTATTCTTTTCGCGTCTATTTGTTTGTTTTGTATGTTTGTTTGTTTGCTCGGGGTTGGAGCAAAATCCAGACTGTTGATCACAACTCTAATTTTCCAGCTGCTAATACTACGCTATATTCCATCAAAATCGGTTCAGCAGAAGTGATAATACAGCTTGAACTACATCTTACTAGACGAGCTATACATAGGACAGGTCAAAGTATTTTGGTTTATTAGTTACGTTTTAATTAAGACACCATTTTTTACATGCCCACTGATTTTCAGTAATGCACATACTCGTATCGAGTTGTCTTCACTGATGACTACGCTATGAGTAAAGATAAGTTATCTAAGTGCGGTCTAATTTTGGATGGGTAATCATTTCAAAAGTAGGTGCATCACGTCAGCAAACACTTTTCTTTTAGTCACAATCTCTAATAGGTAAAGGAACAGAGATGGTAAACACACAAAGCGCAGTCTACTTTAAGGTGGTCAGTTACGAACATCGATATAAAGGTATCAACTTTAAGGCTGGCACCATTTTGAGAGAAAGTTAAACACATTTCTGCCGACATTTTGATTTTAGTTACGCACAAGTTTCTGTCAATAATGGGTAAAAGATCTGTGACTTAAAGTATCTATACGCATGGTAAACTTTTGGAAGGGTGATGACTGCGAAATTTCAGTTTCTAACTACAACTTCTGTGATATATTTGCACATAAAGGACATAATTTGTTCAAGCCGGTTTCAGCAGCACCTGTTAACTGGTAGAGGTGCCAAGAAAAGCTCTGGAGGTCGGTAGGCTAGAGGCAATTGCTACTAATGTATAATGTTTTATAAACCAAAGGAATTAAAACCAGCGGAAAGATACTGTTTAAAATGGTACATACAATTTTTTGTCCCATTTGGGAAATAAGCATACGGCTCTACTAGTACAACAGATTTAAAATTATAGTTACTGTCTTATGGTTTATACCCCTTAAATAAACAATCATGACTGTATGTATTATAATATATTGCACAGAAACGCAAATGTTTTAAATTTATTTTGGTGTTTGGTTTAACGTCGTAACAATCACTGCGTTAAGCAACTTTTGCCATGGCTGGTTTGGTTATAAATGGGTGACAACTATGTGGTATTTCCATTTACGAGCGTTACCGTGCTTCGGAAGGCATGTTACACCGATGGTCCCGGTTGCCAGTAACATAATATGGTAGCAGTTAGTAAGTTGAAGGTCTATGAAAAATTTCAACAGCAGGTAGCCACAGCCTGCGTCGGTCTGCGTGGGCGTATAATTTACCTATGCCTACATTCATGAAAAAATGAAGTAAAATATGAAGGTTTTGTAACTCCTAACTTTTGAACTATTTTAATTGTTGTGATTTTGGCTCCATATAAATATAGTCATTAACGTGAATAACTCATATATGTCTTATTTTTGGTCATACGACCTTAACTTTTTGAGTTATTGTCCTACAAAGTTTGTATGGAAGAATGACTGACTAGTTTCCCCTTAAGAGGATTAATTCAATAATCGCTTACAGTGGGACAAGTGCTTTACGCACACTTTCATCTAAAAGCGTCATCGCAAGAAAATTTGTAAAGTTAATTACCCAAAACTCAAACGTGATAAAGGGTAGAACAGTTTACAAATTTGTCAAAGTAAATAATTGCTTTTTGAGATAATTTTGAGAGTGAAAATTTGCAGATGACAGGCAAAATACAGAATTTATTGCACATTTGTTTGTTCCCTTATGGTTAAGGGTTATTACAATTTTCCCTTGATAAATATTATTAATGATTTTTTTTTTAATTATAAGACCAAATCGCCTTTGTAAAGTCTCCGCTACGCCACCTCTTAGACTTTCATGAGAGGCTAAGGATTATAGTTGGATGTAGATCGTTGTGAACCTCAATTTCTAACAGTATATCACTTTTTCAGGGGATGAAGAGTAGAAGCGTGCACGTCGCCATCCCTGCCAGCTACGGCTGCAATTCTACTCCAACACGAGTGCCACCAGGGTACTGCTAGGGCGTGCCCCCTAGGCGACGCGCACCAGTTCGTCCCCGCTGGTGCGAAAAGTGTGAGCCAGAGCGGCGTAGGGGACCGCCACCCTACACGCGCGGCCCGACACGGCGGGAAGTGGAGGATGGAGTGCAGGGTAGCTGCGTGGAATGTTAGGGGAGGAATGACAGATAAGATGAATGAGTTGATGGATGTTATGAATGAGAGAAAGTTAGATGCAGTGTGCTTGACAGAGACCAAGCGCAAGGGCAGCGAAGTCTTGGAGCTCCCGGGTGGGATGCTCGCGCTTTGGTCTGGAGTACCAGAGAGCGAGCATGGCAGTCGGGGGGTTGGAATTTTGCTGGCCTCGCGATTGGCCTCCGGTATGTATGAGTACAAACTGATAGGTCCTAGAATCCTCTGGATCCGTGTAAAACTTGGTTTGACGAAGATTTTCCTGGTAGCTGCTTACGCGCCAGTATCTTCGTCGAACGCGAGTGAGCTAGAGGACTTCTGGGAGAGTATGAGAGAAGCTCTAAATGTGATAGAAGGAAATGAAAGACTTATAGTATGTGGAGACTTGAATGGATGGGTGGGTACCGCTCGCGATGGTTTTGAGTCGGTACTCGGGAAGTATGGGGATAAAAGGGTGAACGACGCTGGCAAGCTAATACTGGCATTTTGTAAGGAAAAGGATTTGTTTGTGGCGAACACAATGTTCAACCACAAACAAATTCATATGTATACGAGGAGATGTAAGTCAAAGAGAAGCATGATAGATCTATTCCTAATGGATAGTCGGCTCCGTAAACAGGTGATGGACACAAGGGTTTATCGAGGCGCTGAGCTGGGATCAGACCACTACCTAGTCATAACTAGGATTAGGGGTCTGTTCGCGGGTTGGCGTCATCGTACCGAGTGTCCTGAACCTGAGCCGACTTATAGTCAGCAAATCATCAGCAATCAAACATCAAAAGCTGGAAGCTGTAGGATGCATCCATTAGGGATAAATATAATGAAAGGGTAGCCGAAAAGCTTGGCGATGTCAATGTAAGCAGTGAGAATGTGGAAAGTGTATGGCAGAACCTTAGGGATAGTATGATAAATGCCGCTGTGGAAGTGTGTGGAGAAACGAAAAGAGGCAGTAGTAATAAGCGTGATGCATGGTGGATTGAGGAAGTGAAAGAAGCAGTTCGAATGAAGAAGAAAGCATGGCTAGACTACTTAGCCTCGCATAATGATTTTAATATGAAAGAGAGATACAAGCTGCAGATAGTTAACACGAAGGCACTTATAGAAGAAGCTCGTGAAAGGTGCAGAATGAAAGCGGATGAAAGGTTGTCGTCCAATTTCCGGGATAATGCCAAGCTCTTCTGGAAAGAGGTAGGCAAGACCCGGAGTTGTTCGGCAATCTGCAGTATGAATAAAGTGCTTAGTGTTAACAATGACGTCCTAACAGACCAAAGTGACGTGTGAGTGAATTTTCAAAGTGATCGCATCTCCACAGCATTCAATTTACTTTCATGCATCTGCTGACATACCCAGGTTTCACTACCGTAAAGCAAAGTTGGCACTAGCACTGCATTATGAATCGCCAGTCGTGCTTCTTTTACGATGCTTTGTCGCTTTACTAACTGGGACAAAGCACCGTTAACTTTGTTTCCGGCAGCTACTCGCCGTTCCACATCCGAATCACATCTTCCATCCGCGCTAAACATACTTCCTAAATACACAATTTCATTCACTTGCTCTAGACGTTCCTGGTTTACCCTAATCTCGCATTTAGTTCTTACGTCACCTCTTTCAAATACTAGAACCTTAGTTTTACTTGCATTCAAGCGGAGACCCTTACTTTCACACCCCTCTTTCATATTAGTGACTAATGCCTGAAGGTCGGCTTCTGATGAGGCCATGAGCACCGCATCATCAGCGTACAGCAGACAGTTTACTGTAAAGTCACCCAAATTCACACCCATATTAAAATCTTTCAACTTCTGCAGGCAACTGTCCAGATACACTATGAACAGCCAGGCGGACATGACACATCCCTGTTTGACGCCTGTACAGACATCAAAAAGAGGTGACACATCCCCCCCTACTCGCACGCAAGCCTTACAGTCCCTATAAAGCGACTGTATTGCCCGCAGTAGCGAGCCGTCCACACCATATCCTGGCAGCAAGTCCCACAGCGTTTCTCTCACAACGTTATCAAATGCTTTCTCTAGATCCACAAAAGCGCAGAAAATCTTCTGGCTAAGAGCCAGAAACTTTTCCGCGATCATGCGGAGAGAAAACACTTGATCCATGCAACCTCTTTCACGTCGGAATCCGCATTGAGCCTCCCATAAATACCTTTCAGACTTTTCTTGCATTCGTGCCGTTATAACCTATCATACACCTTACTAGCTAAGCTGACCAAGCTGATCGCCCTGTAGCTGGAGCAGTTTAGGCGCGAGCCTTTCCCTTTGTAAATAGGTACTACAACTGCTACTCGCCAGTCATCTGGGACCTCACCCGTCCGCCAGCACAAGTTGCATAACAGACATAGTGTGTCCCAGACACGCGACCCACCGTACTTGATCATCTCAGCAGTGACTCTGTCTTTTCCCGCAGCCTTACCACATTTCATACTTCTTATCGCTTGTTCTATTTCTTTCATACTAATGACTTCAATGACATCGGGATCCGGAGCATCGAAGTGAGCTCCCCTTCCCGATGTGGCTTGTCCTAACAGACCAAAGTCACTTTGGTCTGTTAGGACGTCATTGTTAACACTAAGCACTTTATTCATACTGCAGATTGCCGAACAACTCCGGGTCTTGCCTACCTCTTTCCAGAAGAGCTTGGCATTATCCCGGAAATTGGACGACAACCTTTCATCCGCTTTCATTCTGCACCTTTCACGAGCTTCTTCTATCAGTGCCTTCGTGTTAACTTTCTGCAGCTTGTATCTCTCTTTTATATTAAAATCATTTCGCGAGGCTAAGTAGTCTAGTCATGCTTTCTTCTTCATTTGAACTGATTCTTTCACTTCCTCATTCCACCATTCATCACGCTTATTACTACTGCCTCATTTCGTTTCTCCACACACTTCCACAGCGGCATTTATCATACTATCCCTAAGGTTCTGCCATACACTTTCCACATCCTCTAGCTCACTCGCGTTCGACGAAGATACTGGCGCGTAAGCAGCTACCAGGAAAATCTTCGTCAAACCAAGTTTTACACGGATCCAGAGGATTCTAGGACCTACCAGTTTGTACTCATACATACCGGAGGCCAATCGCGAGGACAGCAAAGTTCCAACCCCCCGACTGCCATGCTCGCTCTCTGGTACTCCGGTACTCCGGTAATCCGCGCGAGCATCCCACCCGGGAGCTCCAAGACTTAGCTGCCCTTGCGCTTGGTCTCTGTCAAGCACACTGCATCTAACTTTCTCTCATTCAGAACATCCATCAACTCATTCATCTTATCTGCCATTCCTCCCCTAACATTCCACGCAGCTACTCTGCACTCCATCCTCCACTTCCCGCCATGTCGGGCCGCGCGTGTAGGGTGGCGGTCCCCTACGCCGCTCTGGCTCACACTTTTAACTGGTGCGCGTCGCCTCGGGGGCACGCCCTAGCATAATTCGCCCTGGTGGCACTCGTGTTGGAGTAGAATTGCAGCCGTAGCTGGCAGGGATGGCGACGTGCACGCTTCTACTCTTCATCCCCACTTCTCACGTCTACTTATCCTGTTTCTGGAAAAGCAACGGGCAAGCGTACCCGTTACTAGGTTACTTCAAGGTCTGCGCTAATGGAGCACGGATATTATTAACAAGTTCACTTGCATACAATCACCGTCCAACTTGAATATAAAGATAGTTAAATAAATAAATATTACTTTTTTTATTGTAGCAAAAAACACTCACTCATCGTGTTTAATGACCATAGCTCATTATTCACATACATACATTCGAAGCAATTCGAAGCATCATAAATTTATTAAAAGGAATTGACAAGTTGGTCCATTGCAAACTTAATATCAAAGTTGTAAAATATGTACGTAAAACCTCTCCTGGCTGAATGGCGAATTGCCAAACGGTGGCTATTTGGCTCAAATGTGTGCTCCACAACTGCTGAGAATTGCTTACTATATAATGGTTGAGATTTTGAGTATTGGACAACTTATGCTTGTACACGTGTGGATTATAGTAATAACGTCTACTTTAGCTTCGCATCATTCTCATCGCGAAGTTCTTAATCCTTGCTTACTGGAACGTTAGACTTACGATTTTTGACTTCTAGGTTTCCAACACTTTTGTATAGAACGGGAATTCGCCCAACACTTTATATTATTTATACTAAAAGGTTAGAATTCCGTAAATGTTTTTTTATGGTTTATAAGTTGAAAATTAAATAAAAAAATGTACTAGAACAATGAACCTTAAACTAAAATACATAAAAAATAAAATATAATAACTAAATATATTATCTTAAGGATATCCTTTAGGCAATGTTCCAAAGATTTCCCTTTGACTAGCTAGACTAGTGTAGATGACAGGTCAAGAAGTGGTCGCCCTGGGTCTGTTAGGACTCCAGCAGTGATAAAAGCTGTGAAGGCGCGAATTTAAAGAAATCCCAAACGTAAGCAGAAACTGTTGGCCTTTCAGATGGGGTTAAGCAGAACCACGGTGAAACGGGTGTTAAATGAAGACTTAGGGTTTCGGTCATATCGAAGAAAATCAAGACATTGTAAATGCTTGTCTAATGGACCTGAGACTGAAGAGATGCCGCGCTTTGTTGAAGCGGTACGCGGGAAAAAAATATCGGGAAATTCTTTTTTCGGATGAAAAAGTTTTTACCGTAGAAGAGAGCTACAACAAACAAAATGATAAGGTGTACGCACACAGTAGTGAAGAAGCGAGCAACCGTATTCCGCGTGTCCAACGAGATCATTTTCCATCCTCGCTCATGGTATGGTTGGGAGTTTCTTATTGGGGCTTAACAGAGGTACATTTTTGTGAGAAAGTTGTAAAAACGAATGCAGTTGTGTATCAAAATACAGTCCTGACGAACCTTGTGGAACCTGTTTCTCATACCATGTTCAATAACAGGCACTGGGTATTCCAACAAGATTCGGCGCCAGCTCATAGAGCGAAGAACACACAAGACTGGTTGGCGGCGCGTGAAATCGACTTCATCCGGCACGAAGACTGACCCTCCTCCAAACCAGATGATTTGAGTCCGTTAGATTACAAGGTATGGCAACACTTGGAGGAAAAGGCGTGCTCAAAGCCTCATCCCAATTTGGAGTCACTCAAGACATCCTTGATTAAGGCAGCCGCCGATATTGACATGGACCTCGTTCGTGCTGCGATAGACGACTGGCCGCGCAGATTGAAGGCCTGTATTCAAAATCACGGAGGTCATTTTGAATAAACTTTATTGTCATAAGAATCTATGTTTTGTTAAGTTCATTTTGGTATATAAATGGTTACATAATGAATAAACTTGTTACAATTATTTTATATTAAACATGTGACAGAATTTATGACCTGACTAGGTAGTGATATAGACATATTGTATTATATTGATTGCAACAATCCTGTATCAAAATAAAATGTCCTACAATTTACATTTATCTCGAAGCTCTCACTTCGAAGAATATTTATGCGTAGCTAGAAGTTAACGACGGGCACAACAATCTTGTAACGCAAGGGTTCCGAAAGTCATGGGAACTGCGCAATACAAAACCCAGACGCCTAAAAGATTCCTTAGATAGAGTGGAAATATGATCTCCAAATATCAATCCCCGATCAAAAGTTACGCCCAAGACCCTCATGTTATTTACTCGAGTGATATCCTCGCCAAGTAATGTATAATTATAGTCAATAGGATGAAGGCTGCGACTGTATGTCATGACAAAACATTTATTAGTGTTGAAGGAAAGATTATTCATAATGCTCCATTGACAAAGAGCATCAACGTCGTTCTGTTGAAGTCGGCAATCGTCCTCCGAGTTTATATTCATAATCAGTTTAAGGTCATCAGCATACAATAGGCGTTTGGCTGACTTTACCTTGCTTATGATGTCATTTATCATAATGAGAAAAAGGAACGGGCCGAGGACAGATCCCTTACTTACTCCCGATCTCGTGTAATAAGGCATTGATTCAAAGCACCCGTGACTGACAAACTGCATGCGATCACGCAAGTAGTCAGCGAAGAACTTAAGAAACTCGAAGGAGACACCCATGCCCCCCAGCTTGTCCAAAAGAATATCATTGTTAACCCTGTCAAAAGCCGTCCGGAAATCAAAATAGATTACGTAAACTTGTCCCCGGGCTTCCAAGCATTTAGATATGTATTCGACGTGGATCATTAAGTTAGAGTTAACTGAACGACCAGGCCGTAAACCATGTTAAGCATCATAGAGATACTTTCCTATATGTTGGTAAACTATGGTGTGCAGCAACTGTTCAAAAAGTTTTGCTACTGTTGGTAGAATAGCTATTGGTCTGTATTGCTCCACAGATGACTTATCACTTGTTTTGGGGATCGGACTAACGCGTGATAGTTTCCATTGTCTAGGATATATGCCAGATCTAAGAGCAAGGTTATAAATGTGACAAAGAGGGGCAACTAGAACTTCACAGCAGCCTTTAATAATGTAAGGGGGTATATTATCCGGACCGACTGAGCCACCAGGTTTGAGTTTGGCTATCGCTTTTATTATGTCCTGGTGGGTCAAAATAGGAAGCACAACAATTTCCCTTTCATGTTCCAGGGAGATATTAGAGGGCTTGATATTCGGAGTAAGTATAGGCATGTTAGGCAGGAATACGCTAGCGAAATACGAAGCAAATGCTTCAGGAGCTCTGACACCCGAAACGCTCTCTCCGTAGTATGTGATGGTAGGTTCAAATCCCCCCTTAGAACGTAGACTAGAAATATGCAGCCAGATTTTTTGTGGTTTTCTTATAATGTTACTTTCCACACCAACGCAATATGTATTGTATGCTTCCTTGGTTCTACATTTTTATTTAATTTATTATACCTACACAAATAATACCCCAAGGAAGGCATAAAATACGTCACATTTATATCAACACTACTCACACGCTCGTACCTTCTCTCTATCGAAATTGTTTTATCTTTAACACACACGTTTCCCCTAGGTAATAAAAATGTTTTTCCTGGATAAAAAAGTAGCTTATAGTGCTGTTCTGCTCTTCAACTAATCATAAAAATCCTTTTATTTCTGAGAAACTAAAAAAAGGACAAACAGAAGTACAGCAAACCCTTTTCTATAATGTAATATTAGGGTACACGACAACGTCTATAAAGCAGGCCGTGTTTTATAAGTATATTAATAGTAAGACGCACAAATACTGGTCGGATTTGAAAAATTATTTTTGTGTTAGATAGCCCATTTATCGTGGAAGGCTAAAGGCTATATATCATTACGCTACTACACTGGGGAGCAGAGCAGTAGTCATAAATGTCGACAAATTGGGCAAATTTTTATGCATCGTTGTAGAATTTATAAGCGACGGGATTAAAAAGGCGCGACGGGAGGTCGAAATATTCCACGGGTAAAGCTGTGTGGGTCATCTAGTAAAGTAATAACATGGAAACTCTAAAATAAAACGGCACACATCGACCTATTTTATTTCAGAAACGTGTAAAGTGCCTATAGCTATTAAATGCCTCGGAAGGCTTTGCAGGATATCGTAAAATCTTGCACGAGCTGGTTATAGAATACATAAATTGTTTTTTATTAGGTAATTTTCTTTTTATGCAGGTCACTCTCTAGATTTTAATACAATCCCCTTAGAGATGTCAATCACAATTCATATTTATATTTTTAAATATAATAAAGCTTGGGGAGACGCGTAAATTTGATTAACGCGTAATTGTATTTTCTCGTGGGATTAAAAAATACGTTTTCATAAATATATTGTTGGGACAACTCACACAACAACATCTGATTCCACACTAAGCAGAGCTCGTACTATGGTAACCAGATAACTGATAAACATACCTATATTATTTCTAAATACATACATATTATAGATAAATAACACCCAGACACAGAATAAACCATCGTGCTCATCACACAAAATTGTATCCTGAGTGGGAATGGAACTCACCGCGCCACAGAGGCATTCAAAATAAATGGCCGTAATTTTTTTACGTTAACTTGGAAGTTTGGTATTCTTTACAGCTTCAAAGGATCGTAGACTTAAGTAAAATTTGGAAATCCCAAAAGTGCACGCCTCACACGCTTTTATTATATTATAAAACAAAATAGAATTACAAGCTTACAAACTTTGCTATGAATTATCGCGTAGGGGTTATGAAATAAATCAAGTAAAATTGAAAGGGTTCTGTTCCTAATTATACTGAAGCGTAAGAGAAAAAAAAAGACTCGATTAGTAAAGTATTTCGGTCGTTATCGTGTTAACAAGAAAATATCCGTTACATACAGACAAACGGACGTCCATCACGGAACTTTTTTAAACAGTTTTTTAACTAGTTTTAATAACAAAAATGGCGTTAAAGATAGTGTTTTTTCTTGATATGTGTGTGTATATATTCTTTTACAAGTGCAATATATAATAAATAGAGACATTTTAAGTTAGAAAAATCAGGCGTTATGCGCGAAGTGACAGTAGTACCCAGCTCAACGCTTCGCTTATGCGTGCAATATAGTTCAGGCGCGGATCCAACCCCTAAAAAAAGGTTGTGGGCACAGTCACCCAAAAATACTACGAACTACAAGTCGACATGAACTAGCTCATTATCGATTTTTCATTCCTCCAATATCCTCCATTTAAAGTGGATTTTTTTTTCAAACCAGCGTCTTTATTCTTACCGGGTCACACGGTTTAACCAACTAGGCCACCGCAACCCACTCAAAACCGACAAATTCGGTGATAAGGTTGCAATAGACCGATATAGTGTGTTATCACAGGTCAAAAGGTTGTGGGCATGCCCATCGTGCCCACAATAGTGGGTCCGCGCTTGATATAGTTTTAATTTCAGCTCGATACTACAGGCGTTTCCCAGATAAAGAGTTTTCACAGATGGACGGCCGGACAACACTGTGACTTTATATTAGAGTTCCGTTTTTTACCTTTTGAGGTAAAGTACAAAATACTATTACCAACCTTTTGATGATTTTCATGTAGTGATGATGTGATCTGAAACAAATAATAAAACTGCATTAATATTCAAGTAGGAAAGGAATGTTGTAGTACCACGATGATGAATGAACAAGTGATGTATAAACGGAATAAAAGTAACAGGGGAGTGAAATAGAAAGTGTATGAAAAACGGTTAATCGAGATAGACTACGAGCGACTGACAACATTGCCTTAAAAACAATTATGTGCGTGTAGCAGAGTACACAAGTAAGAAGTGAAACTTATTTACGACTTTTTATAGCTATAAAATTTCTCTCGTACGTCGATGAAGAAGTTTCACTTATAATTAAGAAGTTTCACTTAAAACAACATGGCGCGTAAACTAATAAAGAGACAATTTTTCCACTGCAACGTCCGCTCAACGTTCGCGCTGCCAGAGCAGCCCATTTTTCGTAATTAACCTATTACCTAATTAACTAAAATCGTGATATCTTGGAAACTATAATAACTAGACAAAAAAATTAAACTACTGAAAAATCGTAAAATATATAAAGATAAAACTTGTTGCTATAATAATTTGGCATTTTATTCATAATTAACTGATATATTGGTATAAACACGAAAAAGTCGGTAAATAAATAAGTGTTATTTTTCAGAAATTAGCCACTTACAGGAAAAACTAATATAAAACACAATTTTTTTTTTTCACATAATTAAATTCCTGGAATCATAACGATTAAAACGATTTATGACACTAATAACTTATAATTATTCTAACTAAAACTAAAAAAATGTTAACCCATTAAATATCAACCCAACTCTAAAAAAAAAAGGCTGGAAAATGGCCGCCGGCAATGTTTATATCGCGTTTACTTTGAATTTTGATATTGTGACATGTAGATATTAAACCTCTAATACATGGGCTTTTTATCCACCATTCTAATGGTTTAAAATTCATTCATTTAAACTAAAGACAACATTGTTTAAAAAGGTTTTGAAAGGAGTTCAGTACAAAAAAAGAAAAAAGAAAAAAGTCAGATCACTTCACAATCTTGAACGTTTGAGTGGTCAGTTATAAAATTTCTCCCAACGTTGATAAAGAAGTATCACTTCAAAAAGATAATTATAAAACGTAGCTTGCGCTGTGCCCCGAGGCTACATCGATATCTGCAAATCTCTGTGACATACTACATACTTTGAACCCCTGTAGCACCAACATCGGTGCAAAGGGAGACCCCCTTACATCTTAATTTTATTACGTTTTTAGAAGTTGTTGCTATAGCGGCAACAGAAATACATCATCTATAAAAAAACAACTGTCTAACTATTACAGTTCATGAGATACAGTCTGGTGACAAACAGACGTATAACGAATCATCAGTAATGGGGTCTCGTTTACTCATTGAGTACGTAGAGCTAAAAACAACTTTACCCAAAATAAAATCAGGCCCAAAAATTCCAAAGTCTTCAAAAAAGCCTGTTATATTACAGTATAATTGTAATACAGTTACAGTGTACAAATGCCAGTTATAAATTAATTTTAAGGTAGTATCTATTAAAACTATAATTAATTTGTTTTGAATTTTATTTTTTCAATGCGTATGATGTCGATACGTGTTTCGCCTACACACAAGACATTATCAAGACTGTTTGGCAGCCAAAGAGTTTTGCGCGTTCACCTCAACCTTTTGTAGTTCGGACGCAACCGAACGATAGCTCGATGCAGACTTCAAGTTGTTTAGTCTTTTTGCGAAGAAACCAAGCAAAGGCGAAGTGTGAAAGTCTATTTGTTCGGCAGCAAAGTATACCCTGTAGGAGTTAGTCATTTTCTTTTCATTTTTCAAAATTAGACGTCACCTAAATAATAGGTGACGTCTAATTTTAGTGAAAACGTCTAAATTTTGTGTGACGTTAAATTTATATCTGACATCACTAAAATTCATTTTATGTGATAAAATTCAACAAAAAGTAAAAATGTACACAGACAGTTCAATTACTAAGTTAGTCGGCATGTAAATACTTGTTTTGTTCAATTTTATCACATAAAATGAATATTAGTGACATCAGATACAAATTAAGTGCTATTTATGATATCACCAACTTTAGTTCGACTTAATAACAGAATAGCATTTGGCCATCTCTTAACAAAAATTAGAAAATTTCAGAGAAATTTAGTTTAGTGATCTCAACAACAGAATTAGCACCAGTATCTACTAAACTTATTGGACTTAAACTAAATAGCTGGGGCTTCGGCTCGACTCTGGTATGTTTTTCGACAAATTTATGGAACTTTTGTGTGAAACTTTGCCATCCAACTTTATTTACTTCCTGACAAGGGAATTTGGTGCCACCAAACCTGACATTAGAGTATGTTTACAATGTTATTGTAGGTTGGTATATTTTTATGACCAGCAGACCCCGCGGCTTCGCCTGTGACATACTTCGAAGTACCGTCGCATCCGTTTATTCCCGTTGTTTTTTAATTTTACAAAATGTTGAGACTGCCTTTGCGGCGCGGTGGGAGTGCATTCAACTGCTACGCAAGAGGTCGTGGGTTCGATTCCCACCCATGATAAAACTTTGTGTGATGAGCACGATGGTTTATTCTGTGTCTGGGTGTCATTTATCTATAATGTGTATGTATTTAGAAATATATAAGTATGTTTATCAGTTATCTGGTTACCATAGTACAAGCTCTGCTTAGTTTGAAATCAGATGGCGTTGTGTGAGTTGTCCCAACGATGTTTATTATCATTATGTATGAATATTAGCTTTATTTGACATTTATGATTACTGCTCCGCTCTACAGGGTAGTAACGTGATGATATATAGTCTAGGTGTTCGATAAGAGGGCTTATACACCACAAAAAAAAAACTTCAATTCGTACCAGTAGTAGTTCCTGAGATTAGCGCAGAAAAGACCACTTTCCATCAGGTGGACCGTATGCTTGTCTGCCACCTCAGTGCTATAAAAAGAAATAAAAAATAAGAATGAATTGTTACACCTGTTTTATATTATAGACAGTTAATTAATTCTGAGATGGTTGATCATTGGGGAATAAACCTTTTACGAGAGTTTCCGTGCCATGGAAGGTTGTTCGCTTCCTGCCCCCAGTAACATATAGTACGTAGTAGAATAACAGGTAGTTGTGAGCCCTAGTAGGGACCCCTACAGGGAGCCCTCAAGAAATAATATTAATACAGGCTACTACAAGATAATATTAATATGGCTCTGGCGTTGGTAGAGATGTGAGATTAAAAAAAAAACGAAAAAACATGGTAGTCTTTAAACTAATTTGTTTCTTTTCTTGAACAAGTAACGCGTGTTTTGTTATCGTAACGAGAGAATTAGACGTCTTTTAAACCGAAACCAATTTCAAAACCGCAAGTGGTAGAAACTTCACAATCGCCTATGCATGTATTCGTGGTTTCCTGAATCGAATACGAACCGTTTGTCTCTACCTCGTATGGTTCCTGAGATATATATGCGTACAGACGGATGGACGGTCCGACAGTCATTTTATAGGAATATTCTAAACTTTGGGGTTTAGAACACTTTTATTGTTTTAAAGCAATTTGTCAAATAAATAAATATTAAATAGGTATTAAAATAAAATAGCCATTATAGACGCAGCCTTATCGTCTTTTAAGTTAAGACATCCCACAAGTTTGATAAGGGTACTTCACAACTTGAGGTAATGTTTGGACGTAGAGATGTAAGAATAAATAAAGGTATTTATGATAGATTGATGTCTTTGTGTGATTAATACTAAATTCAATTGAGCGGAAAGTTTGGATTTGACAGATGACAACTGGTTGAATTTCTATAATTGATGGTTTAGTTCAAACATGAGTTTTGACATTGTTATTTATTATTTAGGTTACCCCAGGAGTCCTGGAGCTATCCTTCCGAAGGCTCACCCGGACTCCTGGCTATATACAGTGAAAAGGGAAACGTGTGGTTTTAGTCGGGAGGAGTCAGGCATTGCAACCATGAGAATTTCCACACCAAAAAAAAAAAAAACAATCGGACACTCTTACGAGAGTAACCTCGATTTCAGACAAAATATCCGAATAACAGTGTATGACATCGATAGACAATATTGTCATTGAAATACAGTAAAAATAGGGTGGGGCAATTTGTTCATTTTTATTATCGACATAATACTGGGAACGACGCCTGACCTTCCAATAATACATAAAGGGTTATTTATCTTATCGAATTGGTTTTTATTGTAGTAATAAGGAAAACGTAACAAATTTCATATTTGCCGCAGGTAACATTAATACACTTAATGTTAACATTAAATATAACCTTAAAAATATGATACATAACTAAAATATATTATTAAAAATAGGTCCCTTTAGGCAAGGTTCCGAAGATACTGGCAGCGTTCCCCCTTTGAATAGCTAGACTAATTCTTTGTCCGAGGTAGCTGCCAGCTCTTCAGTCTCCTGTGATGACGACTAACCTTTTCGCAATTTCCTTAAAAAGCCTTATAGCGCTAGGACCCCACGGACCAAGAGTCTCGACACCGAATGGGACAAAATCATATTCGGAGCCAAGAACCCTGTATTTGAATGCTTTAGCATTAATACTATACATTAATACTATATTCAAAGCCGAAGTCGAATATAATAACACGGCATAGAAAAATAATGTATAAAATGTCATTGAACAATATAATAACACGGTGTAGAAAAATAATGTATTTTTTTGTATTTTTGTTGGAAAATGTATACTTTACTTTTTATTATATTGATACAATACTAATTATGGTAAATAGATATGCCATTTATGACTTCGAATTATTTAAAAAACTGCTGCCAAACAGTCTTGATAATGCCTCGTGTGTAGGCGAAACACGTGTCGACATCGTACGACATTCTAAAAGAGCGGAATATTGCAAAAATAACATTTATAACAAAATAATTATAGTTTTTTTAAAATGGATTACCGCCATGTAACGCCTGATTCAATTAGTTATTCGAATTATTTAATTTACATATTTCAGACAATTTCGGAGGATCTAGTTCTATGGCATATTAGTAAACACCTGCGGCTCCACCCGCGTGTTGAAGTTTTCCCGTTCCCGTTTCCCACAGGAACTTGTGCCCTGGATAAAAGTACCCTATGTGTTATTTTGACGTCTAAGCTATATTATTGTATAGCTATATCAAATTCTATAGCATAGTTTTTGCGTGAAAGAGCTACAAACATTTCTCCATATATTACATTCTCACAAACTCTAGCGTTTATAATATGAGTAAGATTGATAGTTAGATAGTTAGTTAGATAGATAGATAGTGATTAATAGGATCATATTTAGTTTTGATATAAAAGGGCCTAACAGACACTATATATAACGGTTGACATTGTAGGACATTAGCTAGTGAGACATAAACTTATACCAAACATCAATCTAAGCTCATAACACCTTACAAAGCGGGTAAACAATGCGAGCATTGCAAAGATTGATCGGGCGTAATATTTGTGTTTCATATGAGATACGAGTAGGTAATTATGTTTAGTTTGCAAATTTGGTATGATGTGACAACAATCGTTCTATAGTAATGCAAGTAAGTTTTTGGAGCCATTGAGAGTCAGAAATTGTTTTTTTTTAATGAACTTGACAATTTGTTTTCTGTGGTAACCACTACATTTTATAAAACAAAGTCACTTTTTGCTGTCTGTCCCTATGTATGCTTAGATCTTTAAAACTATGCAACGAATTACAATGCGGTTTTTTTAATAGAGTGGTTCTTATAGAAGGTTTTTATGTATAAATTATTAAGTTTTTGTATACATTGACTAAATTATGACGATATTTGTTAGGGATGTCGGAAAAATTAGCCGTCTTGGAACTTTCACTTTGAGATATAACAAAATAATGTATGATGGATTGTGTATCTTATATACTCGTAGGTCTACAAAATAGTCCGCAAAGGTATATGTCTATGTCTTAAGGATAACATACTATATCCATTTTAATACTTAAAAAACCAGCAATATTAAAGAGGTAATTTGAGGGCTATTTACACACGTTTTTAATCCATGGTCCAAATCCAAAAGTTTATCCATTGACTGAGTGGAATCCGTTGCATCAATGGTTAAAAATGGTTGTAACACTGTTCATTGGTATCGAGTTGTTCATTAGCTCTATGGATGGCTCTAGTCATACTCTTAAAATGACGATTAAAAAAATGGTTGAGAATTTCAACTTGGTTCGATACGGCTCGGGTAGTTCAGGTGGCTATAACATTGCCTTGGTTAGGTAAAGGACACGGGTTCAATCCGCGTCTCGAATCGATTTGACTTCTTCCACTTAATGAAAAATTTATGTTCATACATTATTGTGAAATTAATAAACGACGGGATAAAATGGGTGCCACGAGGTTCGAAGTATGTCACGGGCGTAGCCGGTTAGTAAATTAATATATCTTGAATTAAAAAAGCGTTCGTAGCCCCGAATTCTGAACACGATTACTCACAATCACTGCACTTATATTCTAATATATGGTAAAGCTAGATAAGTTTTTTTAAGCCATAGACTTTTTTAATTTGTCTTCACCTATTCTGGGCAGACAAAGGAAACTCAGTTCATAAGGCCTTTTTTTTATTGGGACTAATCCCACCCGCATTCACATTACTGTGACTCCTGTAAACCAGGATCTACAGCAATGACCAAAACACCAGAAAAGTTACACCGAGCTCGATCTCGGTGAAGTCCTAGGAGAAGTTCATGTGTAATCAGAAGATAATGTGAGGAAGTAGGAAAAGAACGTAATGCCTCTTCCCTCCTTTGAAAAGCGGGAGACCTGGAAAGCATAAGGCCTTGTCTTAAGTACAAAAAAAATCTTATTTAAGTTTAGTTATATCTAGTCCTTTGTCGATGTCAAATCCAGTCCTAGGTCCTACGTCCTTAAAGCAGTAAACCTTTACTAGAGCATTCTATGGAGATTTGGCACTAACACAAAGAACAACGCTGTTCACTGCAATATATCACTTTTCTTTACTTGTGCACTTTTTCACATACACTAGTTATGAAAAATAATATACGACAATCGTACGTCATGCTTAAGAATTGGCGTCAAAACCCCTATAGCTATAGATAGTAGAGAGTTCATTTTTTTAAGGCATATTTATCGATATGTTCTCTGTGATTATAAATTAATTTATCTTCAATGGCGCTTATAGCCTCGCTTGCTAAGTGTTTTGAACTCTGTTCACTGTGTTAAGGTCAGCGCATATATGTAACTTTTGCATCGACTAAACTGTTTTCTCGAGCTTAGTAGTTCTCGTGAGTTCCACACATCTAAACCGTTTAGTTGATGAAGGTGCGCATACAATTGATGCAGTCGATTGTCTATTTTTTGAAGTGAACTTCTTTATTGACGTTGAGAGAAATTTAACAACTGTAAAAATATGTCGTAAAGAAGTTTCACTTCTTACCTGTGTACTGTGGTACACACGCATAATTTTGAGTGAAAACTTCTCTTAGCGTGGTACGCATATTTTTAGATGAGATAAAATCTCTGGACTCGCGACACCGTTACGAGACGCCGCCATAGTGTGTGTATAAATGCATGTACATATAGCAGACCGCGAACACGTATAGATATATAGATACATTTGATAGTTAATTAATAGATTCAATGCCTTGCTACTAAATAATATTATCATCATCATCATCCCGGTCAACTACAGATCTTATTAAATAATATTGTATAATCAATTAAGACTCTTTCAGTGTAGAATTGTCTTTTTCATCATCATCATCATTTACGTCGATTCCGGTCAATTTTTGAAGTGTAAACCGCGAACGCGTCTAGTTAAATAAAGTATTAGTACATTTAATTTTATATTTTTTTTTGTTTTCACAGAAGTGAAAACTAAATACCCGTAAGAACTACTAAGAACCCGTAATTTTTTTTATATCCTCAATTCAACCAATCTTTCATTCTAACAATGTCAATAAACAAAATAACTTTCTAGTTTGTGCTTTATAGACATTTTAAATGAGAAACTAAAATATATAAAACTCTGTGCACATCCTATTTTCAGAGATCAGATTATCAGAATATTTCATACTTTACATTCTAGGCTAATAAAGGAACCCAGATAAGATTTTCAACGCTATTAATAAATTCCTCCGTGTCCTGGAGAGCGGAGCAGTAATCAAAAGTGTCGACAAATCGGACAATAAAACGAAACTCACATGAACACCATTGCTCATAAGAGTAGGTACAAATAAAGTAAATTAAAAAAGAAATGAAATATGACTGCTGCAGCTCTACTGACCCATATTCATGCAAAAACGTGCATAAATTACACAAAAATGTCTTTTTATATTCATAAAAATGTTCAAGAGAATAAAATAACGAAGCTCACATTTAAATTCATGAATAGAAAAGGCATTACGTGACTTAGATAAAAAGAAACTCTCGAAAAATCGTTTTTCAGAATTTCCTTTTTAGGATTCTATAACCATTATACCTTATTTACACTCTCGCACGAGCCACGAGCTCGAAAAATATGTATAGTATGTTATTCTGTCTACACTTGCGGCTCGTGACTCGTCTCGTGGCTCGCGCGAGAGTGTAAATGGGGTATCATAATTTCTCCATGTAGTTAAAAAATAGTATAATACTAGCTTCATTGATTTCAGTCATCCAGTTGTAATTCTAAAATTATTATATCTGGCTTTAAGCTATTTAGTTTACTACAATACCGGCAATTTTGAAGCCCATTGTATATAGCACAAACCATTTAAAATTAAATATTACACAATATATTATTTGAAAATTGTAACGCGTTTAATTGACGTGGGTTACCAGGGGGCAGAGTCTACTATTGACAAACCGTAGAATAGAACCAAAATCGCTGTTTTTAGCTGTCATAATGATAGTAGACTATCAAAAATGCAACTGATTAGCGGGCACTGGCGCCGTACGTGTTAGTAGAATTCTATCGGCCGTCCAAAGAAGTCTATTGGATTACGATTGTTAATAGTACACCGCAGTATTTTGTATTAAAATCTGTCAAAATTGTACCGTTGGCTTTCTATTGAGCGACAATTTCGATTCTATTTTGACTAGATTGAAATAGTAGACTTGGCACCCAGAAGGCTGGTTTTCGGGCAAGGGCCATTGCCATACAACGTGAGTCTTCTGTGAACGCTACCACATGGGGACTGCGATGCGGAGAAATATTATTACGCATGTTAGGTTAGTGGATATTTTTTTAAATTTAGGTAGCATACTAATTACTTATATTAGTGGTTACTGTTAAAAATATAAAAGTATTAGTTACTGCAATATGTTTCATACAATCTCTATATTCTGTAAACGCTCACTGCGTTTAGCCATTTTCACTACAGCTGGTCCTTGGACAGGTAACCACTTTGTGGCATTTACATTTGCAAGCGTTCCCGTGCTTCAGAAGGCACGTTAAGCTGTTGGTCCTGGTTTCCAGAAAAATGACAGTCGTTAAGCCCAGTTGAAGGCTTTATGGGCATTTTGAAAAAAAAAATAGCAGGTCGCTATAGCCTGTCCATTTCAACACGGCAATGGGCTCACCACCCACGTAAGACCAAAATGCATACGGTGAAACATGGGCGAATAGTATGCTTCTGCCTACCCCTTCGGAGATAAAGGCGAGACAATATGTATGTATCTATAAATAAATATCTGTAATTTATTATGTTTTAATACGTATATTATAATATTAATACTTTCAGATAGCTTATCAATATTTGGGTACTACGTAATAAAGTTGGACAGTATGTAATAAATTCCTGTGATAACGGCCATAAAAATGTGGTAGTTTTGCGTACTCATCTCATGTATAATGTGATGCCATAAAACAGTGATTTTCGGGCAAACTTTCAGAGAGCAAAGTCTAATGAAATGGTTATTATACTGACATATTGCTTCATAGGGATACCTTTTTAAAAATATACTTGTAAGTGTGTGGGTAGATAATTTAATAGGGTAGGCAGAATTCAGTTGTTACTGACTTTTTATTATTTATTTTCATTACTAGTTGTGATGTTTTCCCGTTCCCATTTCCCGCAGGAACTTATTCCCGGGATAAAAAGTAGCCAATGTGTTATTCTGATGTGTAAAATAGAACATTGTAAAGTTTCATCAAAATCCAATCCTTCCAAAAAATGGATTTTGATTTCTTTCCTTAGATTTCTTTCACAGTTGTCCACGTGGGACAAAAATCCTCACCGTACAATGTATGCTTTATAATATGCCTCTGCAGTCCAAAATCCATTATTCATAAAGTCTTGAATGATGGATTTTTGAAGTGAAACTTCTTTATCGACGTTGAGAGACATAAACGACAGCTATAAATGTAAAAAAATCGTCACGTTTTTCGGTTACGTGCCATGTTGTTTTGAAGTGAAACTTGTTGTTATGAGAGAAATTTTAGCTGTAAAAGAATTTCGTAAATATGTTTCACTTCTTACCTGTGTACGTACGAATTATTTTACACAGCGCCATCTAGCCCAAAGTAAGCTAAATAAGCTTGTGGTATGGGATCATACACATACCCTGCGCTGCCGGGGCAGTCATATTTTTTCTGCTGTTCTAATTTAAGAACGGTAAAGAGCATTCAGTTCACATAAACTGTCACCACTAATTCGAAAAAGACCAAACGAGGTTAGCAGCTGGCTCAGTTCCAAGTTATAATTTATGACTAGACTTGATTTGGACATTCACGACTTAATATAGATGATACATGATTTTTAGTAGTGCATAAATTATCTTCTGCTTGGTAGGATAGCCTGGTAGGATAGTCAGTGTTTAAAGTTGATCAAACAGACCTAATGAGCCCCGTTCAAAATACTATAAGCTGAAGTTAAAATCTTTATTGGTTATGCATCTAGATGGCGCTGTATGGAAATGTAAATCGCGATTAAGGTTCTGTTGAGATTGTATTTTTATACTTGGAAATTTGTAGTAAAATACAATATATATACGGTGCAGTAGTTTAAGTTTTATTGTAAATCTCAAGCGACAGTCAGAAACAGATATAAAAGATCGCCTGACTTCGTGATCCATTGCCCAACAGTGCCTAACTATAACTATACTAATTGAATTGAATTCATCAAAATAAATTAATCAAACTACTTTCACACCGTAACCCTGATATGGTAGTCAGAGATGACAGATCGCCAGGTTTCTCGACCCAGGTATACTTCATTCGCTTTCTGCAGATTAATTAACTGCTTATCCCAATACTTTATACCTTTTGACTGTGAAATGTAGGCGTTTAGTATGCCTCTGCCTACCCCTTCGGGCATAAAGGCGTGACAATATGTCTATGTTTAGGGAAAACCCCGACCAATTTAGAATAACACAACCTTTATTTTCCTCGATGGTACATTTATGCTTGTAAATAATGTATTTAAGAGGCAAATATATGTATAACAAAGTTCTTTGATATTGGGACCTCAATTTCTGTAGCTTATGCATATTTATTTAGTAAATATCGTATCGAATACCAAGAATCGTGAGGTTACCAATTCAATTACCATTATCAAATAATTGAGTTCTATACCAATTCTCTGTCTACGAATACAAGCCTATAATCAAAGATTAGGTTCAAAATTATAGTGATTTAGTAAAAGTAAGTCCTATTTTCGTTGGTTTTCTATATATACAAATATATAAAGCTGAAGAGTTGGTTTGTTTGTCCATTTATCAAAGAAGGCTATATAACACCACGCTACTACCCAGGAGAGCGAAGCAGTAATCATAAATGTCAACCAATCGGGCAAATTTTCATACATTTTTGTAATAGACTACGGAGTTAATGGGCGGATCTAGTACTAATATAGTAAAGTTTTATTTGTAGTCCATAAACTCTAGAAGTGTTGGTTCAACACTTTTGATTTGAATATTTTTAACAAGGTTTCTATTTATGTATGTTTATTCGATGGATTCTTGCACCTTTATATTAGAAGCAGGGGCTCACCACCTATTACGTGGGACATGAATACAGATGGTAAAAGTGGGCATATAATATCCCTCTGCCCCCCTCCTGGGATAAGGCGTGATAGATCAATAATAATAATATCAGAAGCAGGTGTCTTCAACAGATTCCGATTGAGCTAAAATTTTGTATACACGTTTAGGTTAGATGACAATGCATGGATAACTATAAAAAAGCTGGTTTTTCTCTTCAAAAAAACCTTATGATTATTAATTCATTTCATCCGTAGAAATACGGTGAAAATTGCAGCCTAAGTTGTTTCTCATAAAATCAGTTATCCACTAGTGAAAGTCCCGTTAATATCGGTCTAGCAGTTTGAGAGACTTTTAACCGGAACAAACAAAGAGACGTAAGTACCGTATATACTTTCAAATGCATTTTGTGAAAAGATGTTAACCTGGAATTTGAAACAGACAATTCAATTGTATTTAACTGAAACAATTTTATTTGTCGGAAAAAAATATTTGTGTGATCCACGATTATTTGTTTCGGAGTTTCGGTGTTTGCTATGAATAATATGTATGTGTTTAGAAATATATAAGTATGTTTATCAGTCGTCTAGATCCCATAACACAAGCTTGTATTAGATTTTATTTGTTGACATTTACGATTACTGCTTCCCTCTCCTGGGTAGTAGCACGATGTTTTACAGACTTCCTCGATAAATGGACTATCCAACACAAAAATATTTTTTCAATTCAGACCAGTATTTCGGAGATTAGCGCGCTCTCAACCAAACAAACAAACTCTTCATCTTTATTATATTAGTATACTCGTATAGTATTAATGTATATTAGTATATAGTATAAGAAATTCATCATAATCTTATGCGCAGAGATATTAATGACGTATCATTAGCTCCGTAAATATTTCGCTGTAATGTCATGCTTAAACTTGGCAACAAGATGAATGATAACAATCTTAGCTAGATAATGAGTGTAGAAAATGAGGGATTTGTATAAAAAATTCAGAGTAGACGGTATCTAACTTAAAATTCGTGTAAAATACAGGTATTGTGACGTTATGAGAATAAATTATAAAGTAGTGATCGCACTGCGCTCGGGGTTCCGACGCCACTTGTTAGCTATCAGTCATAGCGAACGGACGTGTGATCACTCCTTTACCTAAAATACAAACTGTTGTTTTATTTGACTACCTAATACCAAAGTATATAAATATATGTACTTTGCTAAGGTGCTAATACTTACTCTTGTGACAAGTGGACGTCACAGGTATTATAGTTTGATCACGACGCTGTACCGCTTACTGCGTACAATTTTGTACGCATTGAGCGGGTTAAACTATAAGGTGATCATGCTTATTAACCTTAAGTTGCTTGACGTTTTGACTGGGTTGCACCAGCCGTGGTCACAAGCAGACTGACAGATTCTGCTGGAGACACTTTAGTGTGGAACTACCCTCCATTATTCTTATAATGCAGGGTAAGGCCGGCATCGCACTGTACTCACTACGTCTGTTTTTGTTTGGCACAGGTTTTCTACGATCAATTTTCTTCATCACTGAATTCCACATCCCGGATAGCTTGAATCCATCTTCCGTATTGAAATTACTGTATTATTTAATTTTAATAGCTTCACGCACAACACGAGGATAATAGTGGCGATCAGTGGAGAGGACTTTGAGTTGATGAAGTACGATCTTTTAGCCTTTTTGCTACCACCTCACTAAAAAGGCAACGGGTTCAAATTTTCTTCCAAATTTAACATCTATAGACACATTTTATTTTATTAAATTTATTCGGCCCTTTAGACCCACCCCAGTTCCGTGCTTCGGAAGGCACGTTAAGCCGTGGGTCCCGGTTGCTAATAAAATGGCAGTCGTTAAACCAAGTTGAAGGCCTTACGGGCGGCTTAAAAAATTTCAACAGCAGGTCGATATGGCCTGCGCCTGTCCATTTCAACACGGCAATGGGCTCACCACCTGTTACGTAGGACGAAAGTGCATACGGTGAAACGTGGGCGTTTACCTCTGCCTACCCCTTCGGGGATAAAGGCGTGACAATATGTATATGTCTGTATGTATGAAGTTCGATTCAGTGATTACTACCCAACGCGAAGTGTTCTGCTAAAAATTCCAATTTTTATAGACAGTTAAAGAAACGGTTTTTTTATTTGCTTGGTTTCAGTAGAGTATTTTCTCCACTGTATGATGGGCAAACTGGTAGGGGTCGACCTCGGCGCACGTATGTCAATCAAATCAACGATCTTTTGGAAAAAGGCCAGGTCAAGAGTACCCTTAACCGGCGAGCGTGTATGAAAACACTCATGAAAGTAAAGCGAAAGCTGTATGTCAGGATCGTAGCAAGTGGAAAGCCATAGTCTAGCCATAGTCTTGCCCGATGGGAAACAGGCGTGATAATATGTATGTATGACCTCAGGTGATGATAAAGATATTGAAAAGCATGGCATAGCTAGCGGCAGCATTAATTGGGACAAATGAGGCGGTGCTTATGCCTCTACATGGTATGTACGCTTAGATCTTTTAAAATATGCAACGGTATTATGGTTTTCATCATAATATAGGCTTATTTAAGTAGTAAAATAAGAGAAAACAATTATGCCAATTGAAAGACTAACAATGATTAAAAAAATAATTTAATAAAAGATTTAAAGATGCTCAAAAACGGAAAGGTCAAAAGCACTCTGATATCCCAAACGTGCATGTACGAAGTCATTAATGAATCTGCAGAAAGCGAAAGAAGTATACATGGATCGCGAAGCCTGGCAGTCTATCCTCTCTAAGTACCTCGTCAGGGATATAGCGTGAAGATGGTTAGTTAGTTAGATTATCATTGGATAGGCTTATTTAAGAGGTAACTTTATACATAGAGTTTAATATTGTATTTGTATTAATTTATTAAAATTTTTCAGTTATTGTTTAAAATCACAAACAACAATTATGCCAACTGAGAGAACCGATGTTTAAAAATTGATATAGATATTTTTTTTTAAAGATTAGCAGATGAATCAAAAACGGAAAGGTCAAAAGTATTCTGATACCCAGACGTGCATGACAATGTTTGGCGATTATTGAATCTGCAGAAAGCGAAAGATGTATGCATAGTCCGCGAAGCCTGGCGTTCTGTCCTCTCTGACTACACCATATGGTATTTATTCAGCGTGAAAATAATAAAAAAAAACATAACTTAACAATGCAATGTACAAAGATATTATTTCCTTTTTTTAAGTCTACATAAAAGCCAGCGGTGGATACCTATGTCTATCTTTTAAGTTTATCTAACCATAGCCTGTGCGGTTTTGGGACATCTTTCCGAGGAGTTACCCGTGGCGTCCGGCAATAGAAAGGTGTGGTTTTAGCCGGTTCGAGTCCGGCATGACATCCGAGGGGATTTCCACACGAAAAAAAGCCTGATCGGTAGCCAAAAACTTACTTTAAAAATAAAGGTATGGAATTGGCTATTCAATTCCAGATAAAAATAAAATCGATTAACTTGACATAGACGTCGGTAGCACTGATTGCGTTGGCACCTGCGGCGACAGTTGATGCTGGACGATTGACAGTTAATTTGTACGGTGGAAAGCTTGATTTCCGAAATGTATTGTAACTATTAAATGTGAGTGATTATTAAGTTGTTCTGGGCACTTTCAGCAGTATTGTATTTTTAGTGTCATGCGATATTTCACACTTTTAAAAATCTCTTTTTCCTAAATTGAAGTCTGGGTGGAACTTTATAATTGATTTTATACTTCCAAAAATTGATTTTGTATCGCAGGAATGCAGTCACACGCCGTCGTCCTGATGTGTGGACGCTCCCAACTACTGCCCAATCACCCACCGCGGTGTTCCGCCTCGCTTTAGCTGGGTCGTATGTTACGTCACTGCGACCCGGAACGGGGCCCTGTTATGTCAGGGCTCGTCTTTTTGGGCACCTCCTTAGAAGCCGAAGTAACAACATGAACCGCATCGCTCTCAAGCGCACCTCTGGAAGCCAAAGGACTAGAGAGCAGCCGATACGGGCATGTGCTAAAGGGCACCCCTCGGAACACGGTGAGGATACCCATAGCCATTTAGCAGTAGCGGGATACCCAACCCTCCATCGAAGGTCAGAGGTTAATTGGGAGCGCGAATGAACTCTAAAGATCGACGCCCCCGTCAGTCCAGATAGCTCCCGCACCCGCAGTACCTCTCATTTGGCCACCATCACCTCGCGAGTGAACGAGGCGACAGCTGCTTAACACTTTTGGTTGCCAGCCTTGGCTCACAACGCTGTGGACAGCGACAAAACACCACCAACTACCCCGTGAGGCCCGTAGAACGATATTCGGCCGTTCAAACCTGGACACAGCGTCGACTCGGTCATGTCCAAAGAAGAACTGGCAAGACACATTTAGAAGCTTTTTTTGATTTATTTTCAAAAACACTACTCAAATTTAGTAGTGAATATTGGTTGAAATTAGATTAGTAAAGCTAGCTGGTTATTTCCAGGCATTCCTGTTCTATAAATATTTCTTAATCTTGTTTAAGAAATATTTATAAGACAGGAAAGCATTAGTCTTGAAAGCAAAGTTAATCTTAGCCTTTTAATTTTGAATACAAGTAAATTCCTTATTGAAAAAGAGCATAACTAAAAACAAAACAAAAATATGTGTGTGTGTACCAGAGTACACAGGTAAGAAGTGAAACTTCTTTACGAAATTTGTTTTTACAACTATAAAATTTCTCTTATACGTCGAAAAAGAAGTTTCACTTACGATAAAGAAGTTTTACTTCAAAACAACATGGCGCGTAACCGAAAATCGTGAAATTTCTGTCCAATCTCGATAAGGAAGTTGCACTTCAAAAACAAGTAAAACAGAGGATAGTATAAAAAAAATCAATTATGCTAAAAGTTTAACTCAACACAAAACTAACACGAATAATACATATGTTAAACATCACTCAGATCGATGCAAAACTGACTTACTCGTACAATGTTTGTTTACCTGTCAGATTAAAAAAAAAACCAAGGTATTCCGAAGCATTCAAATTCTATACTGTTCTTTTTTTTGAACTCCATGTACAATTTCCTTCGACACTTTTATTGGTTATTAAAAAACAACAGAAGGTAGAAATTTGAATCCTGATTTAATTTGGGGTGCTTTGGTATTTCCATCTAAGTAATTTTGTTTGGAAATTTAGTGTGATAAATAGCTTCTTGATACAAAAATAACTTTGTTTTCGTTCGGTATTCGGCTTTTGTAATGTTTACATTTTTTTAAATATCTTTTTACGCTAAGCCGCGTCATGAGCCAAAGCGATGGGCGGAGAGGGAGCAACAGCGATAAGATGATAAAATGTACATTGATTTGAGAAAGATAATGCTACTGCACCACCACTGCACTGCACTACCCACTTTCGCTAGGAGGTTTCATAAAAGAAATGTGTGGCACACAAAATATTAAGAAATCGTCGTACGTAGAGCCAACCGTGTAATAGCAAAAATCAGACGAGAACTTATGTCCAACAGTCGACTGCTACAAGCTGATATTTATGATATTTCGGGTCTTATTCGCAACGTATATATTATCAGCCACCAGCTGATTTATTTTATAATACTAATGAGCATAGCAAAACAAGCTGTCGTGATAATAAGTGGTATGGAATACTAGAGATGTTTTTAGCACTTTCCATCAGAAGGGCAGTGGGCTTGTCTGTCACCTTAGTGGTATAAAAAAACAATTGAAGGTATTGTTTACTTGTATTGGTTTACATTATTTTCCGTATAGAAAATTTTAAAAAACAAAAATGTACTTACTATAATTGGAGAAGAAGTTATGGACCTATGGAGCGATCTTTGCCTAAGGTGTCGTTGATGGATAAACTCCGATACGAGATTATCCGTCAGAGAACCAGAGTAATCGACAGAACTCGCAGAATAAACGTATTAAAGTGGCAGTGGGCTGAACGATGAACATGAAGAACTGATGGCCTATGAAGCCAACGAGTTCTGGAGTGGAGACCGCGACTCGGCAAACGTAAAGTAGGATGACCCTCAGACGGAAATACGACCTGGAAAAGGTCACAAGGAGGGACTGGATGTGATAGACGTAGGACCGTATGTTGCAATGTGAAGGGGGAAAGGTCGTGTACGTCTGATTTGATTGATGATGGACTGATATATAGGCAAAGTAAGCCAGATACGACACTTAAAAAAAATCATTGATAATAGTTTTAGGAGTTAACACAAATTCTTAGCAATATCTTCTCTAGAATTAGATAAATACTTAGCAGATCATAGCATAATATCTCTAGAAGCGCTCGTGGCCCCGCTGACCAAGTGTTCTGTAAACGATCAACGCGTTAAGCAACATTCGCTATAAGTGGTCATTATATGACCACTTTTCCGTGCTTCGGAAGACACGTTAAGCCGTTGGTCCCTGTTCCCAGTAAAATGGCAGTCGTTAAGCCTGGTTGAAGGCCTTATGGGAGGCTTGAAAAATTTCAACAGCAGGTTGCCACAACCTGTGCCTGTCCATTTGAACACGGCACTGAGCTCAGCACCTGTTACGTGGGACAAAAGTGCATACGGTGAAGCTTGGGCGTATTATATGGCGTATAATATGTAATATGTCTCTGACTACCCCTTTGGGGATAAAGGCGTGACAATGAGTATATAACGAAATCCAGATCCGACCATAAGAAAAATCATTGATAATATTTTTAGGAGTTAACACAATTTCTTAGCAATATCTTCTTTGGAATTAGATTAATACTACAGTAGATTTGTGCGGCTTCGAAAACACGTTAGATTTTAACATCATAGCATAATATCTAGAAATGTCTGTTTGACTTTAAGAATAAACAGACCAACAAAATTACCAGAAAACCAACTGTTTCATTTTGTTGAAGTACAAAATGAATCTGTTGGGTTTGTGGTAATTTACTTCAGGCAAATCTACGTAATGTAATTATACTGTTGCTGCTATAATGTTACGTAATTTTGTGAGAAACCTACAAAAATAATGTATATTAACTTGTATAATAACGTGCTTGATTAATGAAGGTACTTGGTTTAGTTTATACCTACTACTACGATTCGTAGACTTGGAAAAGGCCTATGACAGAGTGGTGAGGAATGAACTGTGGTTAATACTGGCCAAGTATGGAGTAAACAGCCACTTGATACGAGCACTGAAATATCTCTATGAGGGCTCCAGTGCTTTTGTCTGGATCAACGGAGCTTGGAAATCACCTTTTGGAAAAAGGTCAGGTCAAGAGCAACCTTAACCGGCGAGCGTGTATGAAAACACTCATGAAAGCAGAAGAAGCGAAAGTGGTATGTCAGAATCGTAGCTAGTGGAAAACCATAGTCTCTGCATACCCCGATAGGAAACAGGCGTGATGATATGTATGAATGTATGTACTACGATTCTCTAATACGCAATCGGTCCAAATATAAATCAATAAAATATAAATATTGTTGGGACAACTAACACAACGCCATCTGATTCCACACTAAGCAGAGCTTGTACTGGTAATGGTAACCAGATAACCGATAAACAAACTTATATGTTTCTAAATACATACATATTATAGATAAATAACACCCAGACACAGAATAAACCATAGTGCTCATCATACAAAGTTTTATCCTGGGTGGGAATCGAATCCACGACCTTTTGCGTAGCAGTCGGATACACTCCCACCGCGCCACAGATGCGTAAGTTGTAGCCGAAACTTAAATGGAATGGAAAAACTAACTAACTATCTTCAGGCTGTCAGATTTATTCATGTTGCACAGATAATATATAACCAAGTCAGTCTAGACAGTATTGTTAGTATTATTTTATATAAGGCAATTTATGAGGCTATTTCTAAGTCGTATGAAAGACAGTAGGCCCTTTACAGATTCGCCTTGCTTAATATGTAAAGATAATTATTAAAATGTGATTCAGAATTTAATAAAATTCAAACCCTAATAGGGTGAAAATCTGTGTCAAGGTTTCATTGAGGCCCAAAAAAAAAAATTAAGGAGTATGTGCTTGCTTTCTTGACTTATTTTTTCTTTGGCAATTTCCTTTATTGGCAATCGCAATTGATGATTACGTATGAATTGAATATACTAAGCAGCTGACTGTATCATTCTCGCTCAGGTACAATCGACGTTCCCGAGTTCACCCGATCGAGCCTTTAACCTCAGAGCGTGACGGATCAGCCCAACTTACTACCTACGGAAAAAAAGAAGTTTTCACTTCAAAAACAAATTACACGTTAAAAAAGTTGCAAACTTTTCTTTATTCTTCATTTATACAAGGAAGCATTGTATTACAGGCTGCAAGGCACACGACATCACAAAGTGACTTATTTGCACATCTCTGACAATATTTATGTCTTATACAATCAGTTGAACAGGACTCATGCAGATCTACGCATGCGCAAGATTTTTCGGAGTACTCTTTACTTTCCAGAAACTTCCATAAATCCTTTTCCAATCGCTGACACTCTACATCATATATACTTTGGTCTTTGGAACTTTCGGTTAATTCAACTTCTTTATATTCAGAACTAGCTTCTAAACTCTTCTCAATAAGGTTCTGTTTATGCGGCTGCAAATTAGTGAAACTAGGATTAGTAATAATTATTTTTGGGTAGCCTATTCCTGGTCTTATTCGTTTCAACACCATAATAGGTTCACCACGTAATTTGTAGGACATAATACAATTGGTAAAATATTTAGCCTATTTTATAGCAAAAGGAGTGATTTGTGGTAGGGGCATTCCCTTGGCCGGGGCGCCGTGACGGCTTATCCTGCGTTCTGGTTAGGAAAACCCAAGGCGGCAAAGCGAAGGGTTTATACAGTGGGTAGGACGGCCATTAAAAGGCTGAGGGTCTCATAGACTGTTCTTGCTGCCCCCGCAGTAGGGATGACGGCGCGTAAGGGCATTCCCCGCTTTAACAAAAAAAGTGTGTGTGTGTACTTATGTACACGCGTTAGAAGTTATACTGCTTTAGTCTACTAAGAATTCATCAAATATACCACTACTATTTGTTTGTAACAGGACTTATAAATTAGTAAGAAAAAAAAACCTCAAAAGAATGAACTACTTTGAATGTAGTTATAAGTTGTCACGGAAACACTTATCAGCTAACTTCATAGTGTCGATTTTTCGAAACTGTTTGCGCGCGCATCGTAAAAATGTAGGCTCATCTTTTTTCCCTAGCGCGTCAATAACTTCAAAATATATTATAGCACGCTTCAAAAGCTATTAAACAAAAATTGTGTAATAATATTAAAAATAAAACCTTACTATTAGAAGCGTAATCATTGGTAGTCTATTTCTCGAAAGAAATTCGTATTGTTTATTGTTGGCTGTATGAACTGTCATCTTAACTTCATTTCCTTTAATATTATCCTGAAATTAAAAATAATGTTTAAACACTTTATTGTGGAACATAAAAATACTCCTTTTACAATTTAAAAAAAAATCCATACTATGTATAGTAATGTGGCCAGTGTTATAAATAAATACATTATTTTTTTAAATTAGAATAGTTTCAAAACAAATATGAAAAAAAAAACAAATAAACATAGACTTTCTGCAGCATGTAACCAACTTGATTTGATAGTTTTAATCAATTTTCTGTTAAAAGTTATCTTCTACACTATGAAATTAATTTGTAATCAATTCTTGCATGGCTAGATAATTTGGGTAAATTCATAATTAGATTTGGTAAGCTCTACCGCTGGCCTCTATGGGATTGGGATGTCAAACAGCATTGGATCCCAACAATCACACAAATATGAGACCAAAATCATAGCAGCAGCCGAAAAAAGTGGATCCAAGTCCAGGTAAGGTGTGTAAACCACGGCTAAGACACATAAATTAAGAAGTGAGTCGTAATTTTCATCATAACTCAGCAAATTTTTCATGCTTTATCAAATATGGAATTGAAATCTGCCAGAACATGAAGAACCTAATAATCGACAAAAACATTTTGTCAAAATCAAAAATTAATCCTTACTCTGTTCCCGTGGCGTTTGGATATGGTACAGTCTGATAGAATTTGTGGTTCTGGAATAAGCTGGCCGCTACCGTTTTATTCACAACGGTTTTAGCCGATGGACACACAGAAAAGACGTAAGGACGTCATGACGCAAAACACATAGAAAAGATTCGTTGTACATACGACTTACGCGAGCGGTTGAGGGAAGGGCAAGAAGAGGTGCGATCGAGGTACCGGCCGGCCTCTTAGAATCTCTTGCGTCGCTCTCTCCTAAAGAGAGCCATAGCGTCATCTCTCACGACGGTCAGTCTTTTCTGTGTTGTCTGCGCCTTGCATCTTTTCTATATGCCTAGTCCCTTAGAAAGTTTTTACAGGTTCAGCAGCGCGTGATCTGATGCTGCAAATGTCCATAGGCTACGGTAGCGCAGTTGCCGCTGCAGTCTTCGGGTTTTTGCATGTAAGAGTCACCGCACACTGGCTTCTTTTAGTATCCGCATATGATTTAAGACTGCGTCGCTGTTACGTTAAATTTGATCGACTAGCCAGCTAGTATCTGGTCGTAGCATCGGTATTCCGCATCTTGGTGACTGCTCCTATACTGTTTCACTTTTTGAAAAGTAATTCAGACGCCGCTTCTGGCATTTTTAAGTGTGTGGAGGAGAACTCAATCACTGTATTTGGCTTCTAACAAGCTACTAACGTCGGAGGCGGATACTATAAGAAACTAGTCTGTGGAGCGAGCCTTATTACTTATCCTGTGGATGTCAGCTACGAACAATATTTAAAAGTTTAATACCTCAGTTACACTCTCGCGCGAGCCACGAGACGAGCCGCGAGCCGCGAGTGTAAACCTGTGTTTGTGTGCTCGAAAAAAATGTACCACAATCCTGTGATTGTGGTACATTTTTTTCGAGCTTGCGGCTCGTCTCGCAGCTCGTCTAGTGGCTCGTGCGAGAGTGTAAACGGGGTATAACATTTGATTCATTATCAATGTTTTATAGTATCTGTGGCATATTATTCTATTATTCTTTTTATTTTTTTATTGGTATATTTTCAACTACATTTTTTAATACTCAGTATATCTAGTTCGAGTCGAAGGGGTAGTGGCGCCACCTAATGCACGCCGTCGTTGGCTTCCTCTGAAAATCAGCGCTGTCAAAATGGGTCTCCAGTGGATACAGCATTTCGCTGATAGGAGGCCAAATTCTACATAGTCCCTAGTATTTTAAGACGTGGATTAATTTTTGCTCGTTATTGTTTTTCTATTTTTTGTGTTGAATACAAACTGAAACTGAAATGATATACCTCGATCGTATAACTAGCAACCACTAGAGATCAATATGAGTGGTAAATTTTATTGTTAGTTCGCACTCTATAGAGAGGACGAAATTTATGGCTATATGGAGGTACGAATATAAAAAATGGAGTTCAATGATGTCTACCAAAGAGCAAGGAGTATTGCTCGCTCCCTCTCGCTCGCACCTAAGCGAGCGAGAGGGAGCAAGCAATACTCAGCATACTAGCATCCTCGAATATAATAATACCGCGTGTAAAGTAAAAAATGTCTTACAATATTGGAAAGAATTATAAAGAAATCTATACAGTAGAGTAGTAAACAAATCTATGAAGCGCTTGTTGCCCCGGTGACTGAGTGTTCTGTAAACGATCACTGCGTTAAGAAGCTCTCGCTATGGCTGGTCACGGATGTGTGACCACTTTTGTGGCATTTTTTGACATTTGCGAGCGTTTCCGTACTTTGGAAGGCACGTTAAGGTTGTGGACCTGCTGGTCCCAATTGCCAGTAACACCTGGCACATCCTGCGTCTATATATTTCAACACGGCAATGGGCTCACCACCTATTACGTGTAACAGGAATACACACTTTGAAATTTATGTTATGCCATCCCTTCGGGGATTTGGCGTGATTGATACGTATCTATACAGTAAGGCTTCTCCAGTAGAGCGCTAATGAAACTGGGGACCGAGTCTGCTTTTTCAATCGTGTCGGAATAGAATCGAAATCTTCGCTCAATAGAAAGCCAAAGGTACAATTTTAACAGTTTTCGTTGTCTTTCGCACTCCAATAGACTTCTATCGGTCAGCCGATAGAATTCTACTAACAGATGACGCGCTAGTGGCCGCTAGTCAGTTGCATTTTTGATAGTCTACTAACATTTTGACAGCTAGAAACAGCGAATCTGGTTCTGTTCTACGGCTTGTCTATAATAGACTCGGCCCCCTGGTTCCTTGCTTTGTGACCGTATCCAATTGTTTTATTATTTCTATGTTGCGGGGTCGTCGCTTCGAGTGAATCCCTCGGTATTAATCAAGCGTTCTCCTTCAAACGAACTTGTAGACTAGGGTGGCAACAATTTAGGCTTCTCAGAGACTTTTTTATTGTAGTTATTTTATGGCCTGGTTACTAAGACCTTAAAGCAAAATCTTATTTATTTCATATTTCTTCAATCCCTGTCCTCTACGTCTTAGTCTAGTCTAGTCTTACGTCAAGGTCAGTCTCACCCCAGTATAGTAGTGGTTGTTATACTGAGATCTTCAGCTGGATTTTACGCAGCTAGATGTAAAATAGCAAATCACTGCATATACACCAATTAATTTTTAATCATTGCAAATACTTCGGGGCCCTATTATATAAGGCCTTATTGTTAAGTAGGCTTGTTAAAATTTATAATATTTAATATTGACAAATTTGTAAAGGTTTGTTAAATCCCAACAAATATCATTGTCTTTCTCTGTAGCACGTTAACACAACTTGAGAATATTTTATACACGTGCGTACACGCAAATAAACGTTACATATTGCACACTCAACGACCATTTTAAAATAAGCACGTATCATGTTGCTTACCAGTATCTATGCCGAAAATCTTTGTTATCTGTTGTAATGTTGTATTTGGATCACCAGAGTACCCCACCTTGGTGATCTGTAGCACATGTTACTTTATTTTAACCTTAATCAGACACCAGCTCCTCACAAAGAGGGAAACAAAAAGTGTACCAAAGATAATGAGCATTTGTCATTGGTCTTGTTGTTTTTTCTTGTAACCTGATTGTTTGATTTTGTGTTCTGTTTTTTTTTGTAAAGAGAAATTAATAAATACACAGTCTAACGTTTTGAATTGATTACTCATTAACAGGCAATAGAAGGCGGTTGGAAGTCAATACAGATTTAATTTTTTTACTGCCTCTGTGGCGCGGTGGGAGTGTATCCGACTGCGACGCAAGAGGTCCCGGGTTCGATTCCCGGGTCGGACCAAATATTTGTGTGATCCACAAATTTGTGTTTCGGAGTTTGGGTGTTTCCTATGTATAATATGTATGTATTTATAAATATATAAGTATGTTTATCAGTTATCTAGATCCCATAACACAAGCTAATATTAGCTTACTTTGGGCTAGATGGCGCTGTTTGAAAAATGTGTCCCAAAATATTTAAAAATTTAGAAAATAAAACGTTTAATACAAACTTTTTAAAAAACATGCTGAAAAAAATAAGTATGCAAAAAAAAAAATTAAGTGTCTGTTTATAATTCCCAATAAACTATAACTATCTATTTAGCTTCACTAAATGCATTTAAAAGAATAAACTGTACTACATAAAAAATAACCATTTTAAAATTGTTCTGTTTTTAAATTTTAAAGTGCATTTTTTTAAGTGCTGTTCGATGGCGCCTTACGTCGCCCTAAGTCGTAAAGAGGTGGATTAATTCGTCGGTTTCGAGTAGGTCTCAGTGTAGTTGGTGAACGCGTGCGTTGAGCCAGAAAACGCTGCGCTGGTTTGAGACTAGAGACTGAAAATTGTACCTTTTAAAAATTTTAATTTAGACAAAGTTAGCATACAATTTGCTTTTCTAAATTGTTTCTAATGTTCTCTGGTTGTGTGTTTTTATTTATTTATTTATTCTCTGAAACGCAGAGAACTGATGTTATCAGAGGAAGTTTGGCTACATTTGATCCCTGTGTTCCCACGGAAACAAGAACTACGCGGGTGCAACCGCAGGGCGTTTGCTTGTTTCAAATTAAGGATGGTGTTCATGTAGGCACGTTCTAAATTTGAAACCTGCACTCAGAGGAGTTATCCTTATTGGAGGTGTTAGGGGCCGCACTAAGATTTGCGGAGCCCAAGTAAGCTCACCAGCTAGCGGAGCACCTGCTGACTTATCCGTTATAAGGCAACGATCTTGGCAGTCTCTCTCAACAATGCCGAAAATAAATACTTTTTTCTCAAAAACTACAATAATTACGAATTAAGATTGTACTTTTCGAAATAAACTTCGACAAAGATTGGTTGATTTATTATCGAAACATTGCAATTACTAAAAGACCGTTACAGCAATATTTTCACAAGCTTTTAAGCTTAAAACGTTCACACACTTGTACTACATAAACTTTGCTGGTATTTATTATCCTATCAACATTGTTATAAAGTACCATCTGTCTCTCTTTAATGAAAACAAGTTACATTGCAGCATAAGTGTGTTGGTAGCCAAGTTTGGCGGATAACTTGGACAGGTTTATGGATTTATTAGCCCAATAAGAGTCTGATGTTCTCGTTCTGTTTTTAAGGTTCCGTACTTAAAGGGTTTTTAGTATTCTTTAACCAATAAGGCGACTAAAGCAGCTAAATAATTTTTTGTTGTCATCCGTCTTCTCAGAACGTTTTTAAACTGTATTGTCTATGGTTTGAATGAATGAATTAGACACCAGTAGAATTGTCGATAAATTATCTGTGTAGTGAAGGTATAATAACTACATGTGTTGTCATTTTGTTGACTTTTCGCGGGAGCAGTGACAAGGGCGGACGCTTGCTGTATGTTATTTTTTAAAACTAGTGCATTCATCTTGTTTCATGTGCGGTAGTGGTGGTTTCTTGGACATAAAAGTTGTAACTAATTGAATCGGGCGTTAAATGGCGGAAATCCATCGCAGAACGTTAATAAAGGAGGGGAGGAGGATCCCACCACACACCCTCGATTCGTCAATTCTAACGCACAACGGTCAAGGATAACCTCTACTAATTGTAACGGAGGAATGACGAACCGAACTCCTCAAGGGAAGGGATGTAGGATAGGTAAAAGGAAACCTTACCTATAAAACTTACCGTATAAAAAAACCTTTAACCTTTACCACAAACAGTGAGATCGAATACCATGTAATTAAAAAAAAATTTGTATCCAACAAGGCTGTAAGGGGCTGCAACAAGATATCGGAGACCCAAGCGACCTCACATGATAGCGGTGCACATGCTAACTAACGGACGAGGCAACGCAGGCAGTTGCGGGGATGGGGGGTCATTCGGCAGTCGCTCCTAACAATGCGCGAAAAACAAATGCCTAACGATAGCTGTTCCTAGCAGCCACAATAAAGTAGACCCCAGCACCAAATTCAGGTAAGGCTTGAAAAGAAATAGGAGCACACAAAGATAGAGCATATACACGCTAAGATGTTGGAATGTACTCCCTGCCTTGGTTTTCCCGAACGTCTACATTAAGGGGTTCTTCAAAAGGGTTCTTAGAAAGTTTATAAAGGGTCGGCAGCGCGAGTGCTGCACCTCTGGTGTTGCAAACGTCCATAAGCTACAATGGCCACTTTCCATGTGATGGATGGTAATAAAAATATAGAGAAAAGAAATTACTAATATCCAACAAAAATTGTGGTCACCTTATACAATAAGTGACGAGCGATATCTTTATGACACCTCTGTATCAAATACTATTACTCCGACCCATACTCGCTAATATATAGAGCTCGTTACTACAGTTAGTACATTATGTACATAAATGACGCTTTCACTTTTTTTGAAAGCACTAGTTTTAATTTATCCTTTCTGAAATGGACAGACAGCATCAAATCAGAAGTTCAAAATTATCTTAGCATACAAAAAATTAATTGTCAACTTAATTGTACTAAGTGTGTTTTAGAAGCGCTTGGTGGCCCCGCAGACTCAGTGTTCTGTAAACGATCTCTACGTTAAGCAACATTTGCTATAGGTGGTCCTTGGATGGGTGACCACTTTGAATTTACATATGCGAGCGTTTCCGGGCTGTCTTTGAGGAATAAACTCCGAAATGAGGTTATCCGTCAGAGAACCAGGGTGGTCGACATAGCTCGTTGAGTAAGCACGCTAAAGTGGCAATGGACTGGCCATATCTGTAGAAGAACCGATGACCGATGGAGCAAACGTGTTCTGGAGTGGAGACTGCGACTCGGCAAACGTACGGTAGGACGACTTCCTGCCAGATAGACCGACGACCTGGAAAAGGTTGCAGGGAGGGACAGGATGCGGAAGGCGCAGGACCGTGTGTTGTGGCGTAAATTGGAAGAGGCCTACGTCCAGCAGTGGACTGATATAGGCTGATTTGATTAAATGATTTGATGAGCGTTTCCGTGCTTCAAAAGGTGCGTTAAGCCGTTGGTACTGGTTGCCAGTAAAATGGCAGTCGTTAACCCTGGTGGCCTTATGTGCGACTTAAAAAATTTCAACAGCAGGTCGCCACAGCCTGCGCCTGTCCATTTCAACACGGCAATGGTCTCACCACATGTTACGTGGGACAAAAATGCATGTGTCAGATCGCGCCCGGATTGCTTGCCCTTTACATAAATTTTAGTTATTTGTTTCAGATTTTGAATACATTCATTTCACCTTAAAATTTATGTTTCTGGCGGTGCGGTGGAATAAATCAAAACTTTGCCCGGTTTAATCTTAAACTTTTCAACCAATTTGTAAGATCTAATCCGAGACAGTGCCCGAAGCCTTGTAAGCTCAGTGTTCTGTAAGCGATCACAGCGTTTAAGGATCTTGCAATACGGTTCTTATCTTATCCTGAGGCGGGCCTTACACTAGCACTTTTATCCTCTTAAATAATAATTATTAAATATACTTAAAAATAGTATTTATAAGCGTTCGCAATTTTCACACAGATTTATACATATTTCGGGTCTTATTAGTAACGTATTTTATTAGATTCTAGTTGACGGCCGCGGCTTCACTTGCGTGATGACCTTTATTGTTCCCGTTTCCCACAGGAACTTGTTCCCGGGATAAAAAGTAGGCTATGTGTTATTCTGATGTATAAGCTATATTATTGTAAAGCTTCATCAAATCCATTATGATTTTTTTACGTGAATGTGTAATAAACATACTTACATACAAATCTTTCCTCTTTATAACATTAGTATAGAAGTATCTTTTTTTTTTTTTTTTTTTGCATAGACCATTTTAACGGCGCTTACAAAATGTCATACCCTATTTAAAATATTTAAAGCGACCATATCGATAAGCCTACCTAGTACTTTCCGACGATTCGATCGGTTACACTACCTGTGGTCACTCTAAATCTAGAGTCAACCCGTGACCATAGCCTGTTTAATCCAGTCCAAACGTCGGCAAGTATAATTTCATCTTTTCATTTGTCCTGACTTGCACTTCAAACATACATTTTTAGACACGCTTTTCCCGCAGAGGTAGACAGAAACATACTACACGCCGACATTTGTATTTTTAACCCTCGTCCCTTCTTCAAAACTAACACCGTTTTCTTTCTAATGTCAAGTTTCAAACTGAAGACACGGGAAATAAGACATTTTAATGTAAGTACACCACCACAGAACAACGAATATAGCTTGCTCCTTCTCGCTCGCGCCGTAAGAAAGAGAAAGTAATAGTAATACCGTTTGCCAAGCTTACCTCAGGTTACAAGCGAAGTACAAACGCGGCCTGTCAGTTTCCTACCAATCGTCTGTGGAAATAGTGTATTCGTGTTAGTAATGGGTGCCGCTTTCTGACATTGTATACTAGGTGACCTCCAAGACTTCGCCAGTGACATACTTCGAAATTCCATCGCATCTATTTAATCATATCTAAATCCTTATCTTATAGTGTCCAACCTATGGTTGCCAGTAAGAAATTGCCACTGTACGATAAGGCCGCCAATTGTATCACCTGTACATTATAAACTAATCTGTTTATTTATATTCTTGGGGTACAAATAAGGCATGACGTACGTAATCCCGTCGTGTATAAATTCTACAAAAAGGCATAAATATTTGCCCGATTTGTCGACTTTTATGATTACTGCTCCGCTCTTCAGGGTAGTAGCGTGATGATATATAGCTTATAGCGTTCCTCCATAATTGGGATATCCAACACAAAAATATTTTTTCAAATTTGTCCGTTCCTGAGATTAGCGCGTTCAACCAAACAAACAAACTCTTCAGCTTTATAATATTAGTATAGATATAGATTAAGGCGTCTTTAGTAGCGCCCGGGTGAATTTAAGTCCTTGTTCTATATTCTATGTCGTGGCAAACAATCCAGCGGAAAATCTGATACAAATTTGTCACTAAAGCTTAAGCTTACAAAGGTTAATCTTGCGAAAGAAATTAATGTAAATCAATTTCATGAATAAACCACTGAATATTTCCGTCAAACTTTCAGTGATTAATGGTCCAATATAAAGGCGCAATGCCCGGTTGCCAGATGTTGTGTGGAATTAAAACAGAGTAAATTAAATATTGTGTTCATTGGGATTAATTTATTACAGTCGCCTGAAGTATGGTTGGATATTTTTCAGTTGATTTAAAGAAACCTGACAGTTGCGAGTTGAACTTGTTCGCTAAGGGTTCCGTACAAAATTCTTAGGAAATACTTAGGTTTCCTAAGAATTTTGTACGGAACCTCAAACTCAAACTCCGAAGCCGAGATTTGTGGATCACACAAATATTTGTTCCAACTTGGGACCAAAGCGGCAGACAGTCGCATACACTACCTCTGCGCCACCGAGGCAGTGGTATTCTAAGTGTTTTTCCATTTCTTCCAAACCCTACCTGAATTTGGAGCCTGGGGTTCAGTTTTATTTGGTTGTTAGCACCAGCTGTGGTATGGCTTTTGATTTTCGGCATTGTCGGGAGCGACTGCCGTCTGACCTCCCACGGGACCTCCAGGTGAGGTTGCTTGGACCCCGGAGATCTTGGCGTGGCCGCTTACAACTTAGTCCGTACAAGATTATTATCTGTACTAATATTATAAAGAGAACAAGTAATCAGGGTCAGGAGTCAGGGTAGGCCGAGATTTACATATGAAGACCACGTTAGCAGATTGCTCAAAAACGGAAAAAGCAAAAGTACTCGGATACCCAGACGTGCATGTATGAAGCGATTAATGAATCTACAGGAAGCACTCTACCCTCTACTTTCGCACAATATATATATTCTTCGTCAATCGTTCCTCATTCATTCGTTGGACGTGTCCAAACCAACGTAAAATTTAAGAATAATAAAGTCTAGTTACGAAGTCAAGATTTTGACTTTGTAAATTGAGATAGGGAAAACACAGCAAATTGAAGTGTAAATAGGCAACTTAAATAGGCATTGAGTATAGTGATATTAATTACAAAGGGTACACTGAGGTGGATCTTGTTCTAAATAGAAATGAATACAATTTTTTTAGACTATTTACAAGTTTTTGCTATGTATGTAAGTATGTATGTATGTATTCGACTGAAATCTAAGTACACAATATTGAAGCTGATATCTTCTTCCGTTTGAACTGAAATCTCTACTAATATTATAAAGCTGAAGAGTCTGTTTGTTAGTTTGGTTAACCGCACTGATCTTGAGATTAATTTTCAACGAATAAATTTTCGTACCTTATTGTAAAATAAATAAACGATGGGATTAAATGAGGATTCAAAGTACCTCACGATATATTATAGGCGAAGCTGTGGGGCATAGCTACTATATAATATAAGTATCTTGTTTTTGTTATTTGTATCACACTATTCATACCTTGTGCTAGATAAGTATGCTGGAGTCAAAAGAAGCGAGCAGACTGCTCTAATTGCGGCCTGGGGGCCAAGTCTACTAATTCAATGGCATCAGAAGATAATAGAAATCGTCGCTCAAAGGAGAGCCGACAGAAAAAAAAGTGAGTTTTCGTAGTCTATTACAATTGCCCTCCAATAAAATTCTATCGACCGGCCGATAGAATGTTATTAAAAAGTAGCGCCTGTGAGTAGCTCTTAATATGCATTTTTGGTAGTCTATAATAATATTTTGAGAGCTAAAAGCAGTTATTTTGTCTCTATTCTGCAGCTTGAGAAGTGTGATTGTGAAATATATAAAAGTTATAGTAGACTACCAAGTTTTAGTTTTATCAACTAGTACGGCTTTCTTTTGAAAAATAGTAGAGTCGGCCCCCTGAACAGTTGGAAAATAGTAGACTCGGCCCCCTGAACAGTACGTTTAATATTTCACTTTTAAGATCTTTTCTGAAGCTTTTATTAAATTTAATGAGTGGCCCTGTACTAACACCTAGAGAGCCATTAATGGCTGCCACACAGAACAAGGTTCCCTTTTAGAAGTCGTATACTATGACATCTAGTAACTCAAATAAACAATATTTTACATTAATATAGGTAATAAACATACTACATACTTACATATTTTCACGCCTTTATCACCGGAGGGGTAGGCAGAGGCATACTATGTACCCATATTTCACCTTATGCATTTTTGTCCCACGTAACTGGTAGTGAGCCCATTGCCTTGTAGCAATGGCTAGGCACAGGCTGTGGCGACCTGCTGTTGATATTTTTCAAGCCGCCCATAAGGCCTTCAACCGGCTTAACGACTGCCATTTTACTGGCATCGGCTTAACATACCTTCCGAAGCACGGCAAATGAAAATGCCACAAAGTGGTCACCCATCCAAGGACCAGTCATAGCGAAAGTTGCTTAACACAGTGATTGTTTACAGAACACTGAGCTAGTGAGGCCACGAGCGCTAGTCAAAAATATATAACCTCCCGACTGCATTTCTTTTTCTAATTATTATTTCGCATGGAAATACTGTGACGTCATGGCTACCTGTGGCTCAGTGCGCGAGCCAGTAGCCTTGCCCCCTCGACCGTCCTCCGCAGCGCCCCACTATAACAGGCTGCACTGACGGTCCTCGACCCGTCTCTGCTACAGCTGCTCTCCAGTTGACGTCTCCCACTTTATCCTGGGACACGTCTCAACGATCTCGCCTACCGAACCTACCCCCCTTCTATTATCTTACTTAATTTCAAAATTCCTACCTTCTCACTAAATAAATATCCATCACGCCTTATCCCCGAAGGGGTGGCAGAGGCATATTATATGCCCACTTTTCACCGTGTGGATTCCTGTACCACGTAATAGGTGGTGAGCCCATTGCCGTGTTGAAATGTACAGACGCAGGTTGTGGGTACCTGCTGTTGAATTTTTTCAAGCCACCCATAAGGAATTCAACCAGGCTTAACGACTGCCATTTTACTGGCAACCGGGACCAACGGCTTAACGTGCCTTCCGAAGCACGGAAACGCTCGCAAATGTAAATGCCACAAAGTGGTCACCCATCCGAGGACCAGCCATAGTGAAAGTTGCGTAACTCAGTGATCGTTTACAGAACACTGAGACCGCGGGGCCACGAGCGCTTCAACTTATATTAGCTTACCTTCTCACTGCTTTATATAACGTTATATTTGCGTAATAACTGCTCGTGTTCTTGTAAATGCACCTTTTCTTCATCACTGTGCATAAGTCACCCTAAATTAACCCCCAGCATACCCCCAAAATGTTACAATACTCATTCATGGATGTTGTGCCGAACTCCTACCGAGTAAAACGACATGGGGCCCTTAAATCTACCTATGGCCGATAGTCCCGGTTCAGCCTACGGCAAAATAATCCATAACCAGATACATTGATCAAAGTTTTGAACAAGGGTTCGATTGTCCTATGTCTTAATTATAGATACACCGGCAATAGGGCAATGAAAATTTTGATTGCCATTGGAATTTGAAACGCCGTTTTATGATTGGAGTTTACTCTCTTTACAGTCTATATAAATAAATACTGGTGTATACTCAGTTGCTGTAAAACCTAACCTGGATCGAAGCCCGGAGTCCACATTTTTTAGGTTGTCCTTATTTGGAAGTGACTGCCGTGTGACCTCGTTTATTCAACTTAGTGTTTTCCTAATTATTTAAAATCCTACCTGAATTATGGATCTAGGAAATACTTTTAATTGACTTTCGATTCACAGTAGAGCAACAACCAAAAATGTGCCTAACAAGGCCAATTCATTTGACATTTGCCTAACAAGGCCGCGATTTAGATTGCTTTGATAACGATTTATGACATACTAGTTGACGCCCGCGGCTTGGCCCGCGTAGAGAAGTTTTCCCGTTCTCGTTTCCCACAGGAACTTGTCCCCGGGATAAAAAGTAGCCTATGTGTTATTCTGATGTATAAGCTACATTATTGTAAAGTTTCTTCAAAATCCGTTCAGTTGATTTTGCGTGAAAGAGTAAAAAATATCCATACAAACATTCACATTTATAATTTTACTAGCTGACCCGCACAACTTCGTTAGCGCCACAAAAGAGAAACAGACCAACAAAGAGACATTAGTTGAAGACTGTGGCCCGTAGGCTATTCTTATGAAACCTATTGTGAAGTATTCGCTTCTTAACAACAAAAAACTGAATGAAATCGGAATACTTGTTGATTAGTTACTTACATAAATACATACATATTGTCACGCCTTTATCCCCGAAGGGGTAGGCAGAGGCATATTAAACGCCCACATTTCACCGTATGCATTTTTGTCCCACGTAACAGGTGGTGAGTCCATTGCCGTGTTGAAAAGGACAGGCGCAGGCTGCAGCGACCTGCTGTTGAATTTTTAAGCCGCCCATAAGGCCTTCAGCTTGGCTTAACGACTGCCAGTTTATTGGCACCCGGGACCAACGGCTTAACGTGCCTTCCGAAGCACGGAACCAGGGTGGGTCTAAAGGGCCAAATAAATTTAATAAAATGTGTCTATTTAGACGTTAAATTTGGAAGAAATATTAAACCCGTTGCCTTTTTAGTGAGGTGGTAACAAAAAGGCTTAAAGGTCTTATGTGCTAGACACTAATTAGCACGACCAATTAAAGTCCTGGTTGTCTCGGACTCTTGATTAGTTACTTACAACTGCATAATATACACGCGGGCAAAACTGCTTGAACTGAATATCCTGTGCGAGACATTTTCTGATTTAATACATACTTAATATCCCGGGAAAACATCTTTTTCCATTTTTTATATTAGTATACCGGGATTTTTTTCTTGGTGCTCATCTAATGTAGGTATGTAAAGAATATGTTCACCAAATTTTAGTTTGTGTATGGTTTTACCCATGTAGTTCCCGTTCCCGTGGGAATACCTAGTATTTCTTTGTTGGTGCTGATTAAAGGTAGATACCTAATAAATACCGGTTCCCGTGGGAACATCGAACTCGCTGGTAATACAGGCCTTAGGAGATTCTTCTAAAACAGGTGTAAGTACGTAAGTGCATGTGCAGAGTGACAATCTTTTATTCAACCTTTTATCCCTTATTTATGTCTTTAGGGGTAAAAAACTTCATAGGTATATATACCTACGTGTTAAAAGGAACCACAATGCGAAGTTTGGACTTCATAGCTCCATGGATTTCGTAATTAATGAGTCAGTTAATACAGCCTCTGTTTTACCTCCTTATAGGTAAACTTTTGCGTAACCGCGATACACATGCCAACTTATTTGTAACCCGAAACAGGTGTACGTAAATTCATGTTTCTAACTTTGAAAATGACGAACTTCCACACAACCGTTTATTACGCTTATTTGTGTTCTTAGTGGTACAATTTCGCAAAACCCTTTTTCAGGGAGCACCAAGTGTTATAAGGAACCCCCATGCGAAGTTTGGGCTTCGTAGCTTTGTTGGCTTTATAGGTTTCGTGATCAATGAGTCATTTATTACAACTCCTGTTACACCACAAGATTAAGATCTGTGTGTATTGTTGTCTCGCTCTAACCTTTTCTCAAGCTATAAGATTAAATAGGGAATGCAGGTTGAGAAAGTTTACCATACTTTGAAATAATTTCTGAAGGAGACAACACTTTATTCATGACAGTACTATATTTGTGTGACATTATTATTTATTAGTGCGTTTCGTGCTGTGGAAGCCACGTTAAGCCGTTGGTCCCGGTGGCCAGTAACATGGCAGTCGTTAAGTTAAGTTGAAGGTCTTATATAGGCTTGAAAAATTTCAATAGCAGTTAGCCACAACCTGCGTCTGTCCATTTCAACACGGCAATGGACTCCATACCATATGTGGGACAGGAATACACTTGGTGAAAAGTGGGCATATAATATGCTTCTGCTCTGATTAGGCGTGATAGATAAATAAATAAACATTATTATTAAAGATATTTTTTATTATTGACCGATATTGTAATTTAAATTTATTATGTAGTACTAATTATAATGTTGTTGATACAATGATTCTAATAATTGACGGTTATATGTAAAACTTGTATTTTTGAATGCCTATGTAAGGGCGAAATTTGGAGGACCTAGGATACGCTTCTATTATTCTTGGCACTTTATACCTAGAGGTACGGACAAAATATACGTGTTTTTTTTTTAAATTCTTAATATACTATTATATTAAAAGAACAAAATTTTATTACAATTCGTATTTTGAAGGATTTTCCTTCTAAATACGAATTGTGAAGTGCCCCTGGTAAAGCCTTTGATGCTATTACAGTGAGATTAAACATCTCAAAACCTTTGATGTGGTTGTTTGAATATTTTTTTATTCTTTTATTTTTTGTCTTTTGTTCTAGCTTTGATCTATTTGTAAATGGAGGACTAATACATGGTAAAGAAATAATGATACATAGAACAGAAATAAAATAAAACACTATTCTTTAATTTCTTTTCTTTTACTCTTCAAATAAATAAAATAACATGAAAATATAATTTACCGCACAATTTTTTTTAAATGTTCTTGTTTAGGTTATTTAATAAAGACATTCAGTAAAGTATAATTAGTTTGGGATAACATCATAATAGCATCATACAGGACCATTCTAGTTACTGTTGGGGTTCAATCCATGGCCCGCTGCTGTTTAAGAAATTTGGTCAGTTTGCACGAGACTCGAGATATTTTTGGTGTTCAATTTTTACTTGGAAGAGTATCCCTTACCAACATCTAGCCCAAACTTAGCTAATATACTTATAGCTATTATAAATTATTGTATTGAGAAAACTAAATACCCCAAGTACTCGTATTTTAATTTTTCCATGGACATTTGTCTGTGCTATTGCATTTGACAAGTGAAAACAGACATTTCAATAGCACATTTTTCTGCCTCAGGTCTGATAGTTTAGTTTTGCTAAATAATGGATGTAAAAATAAAATATAAGAAAATCTAAATACTAGTGGTCCCAATGCACTCAAATTATTTAAAATATTTAAAAAAAGCCTACTTGACCATCCAAATATCAAATGATCCAAATGCTTAGTCTAGTCTATTGCAAATAGACGATTATTAAATACCAATTTTTAGCTTTAAAGGGTAACTGAGAATAAACTCCTTAATGGGAAACTAGTCAACCAGTCTTCTACACAACCATTGTTGGACATTTGCTTAAAAAGTTAAAGTCGCACCAAAAATAACACAAAATAATTAATTTTTCACTTCATGGACTATGTTTTAATGACGCCAAAATTACTATAATTTAATAGTAAACATTAAAAATAAAATATTAGAAGTATTTAATAGTAAACATTAAAAATAAAATTATATTTATATATATAAATATAATTACTTTATAGGAATATATAAAATAGTACAATATCAACTCAAAAAATATTTACATGTCAAATTTAAATAACCCGCCCCTGACCGCTTCCGGTCCAAAGGTGCCCATAATACTAGCCGCGTTTCCACGTTTAATAGCTATAGCCAACCTTTGCACCAGGAATGATCTTGAGCGGGAGTCACCTGTTTTCTCCCTTATTTTGCGTCCTAATTCCCCAATTAAAATGTTTGCCTCGGATCCCCAGCATCCCATGGTTTCCACGGCAATGGTCACAAACAAATACCTAGCCTCCATCTCGGCATATTTCTTCTTTTTGTTCTCCTCTGCTTCTTTCGCCGCTGCTGAAGCTGAGTGCATGGTGTGGCCTAGGTGACTAGCGGCAACGGTGTTAACGCACGTGGCGTCCCACACCAGGCACTTGCCATTCCTCCAAGGCACCAAGGTCAGACCGTCCGGCCTCTTACCATCAGATCTACAGAGACCTGGTGGCTCAAAGACGCAAGGGACACCCGCCAAGACAAAAGCTCTCCGAACAATGTCGTTGAGGGCATGGTGACGCGGAAACCTCCCCTTGCAACGATGACAACTCAGAGCATGATGGCCACCGGCCCCAACCATGGAACCGCAGGTGCATTTGTCGGGTTCACACACCTTACAGCCCAAGCGAAGAGCAACCGCGACACGCAGAGAGTCATCATCTAACAAAGTGCCCAGGTGAGGCGATGGAAGAGCGTGCAACCATGCCCCAGACTCTGGCTGTAATTAATTGCAAGAAATTTGCTAAAGAAGATGTAGACGCGCGCTGTGACTTTGTCCAAACAAATAAATTATGTTTTAATTGCCTCGGTGCTAATCACACTGTATTTTCATGTCGCCATACAACCACTTGTCGTGTTTGCAGAAAGAAGCATCACTCTCTACTCCATCCAAAAACAGCATTTAGAAGTGCTGGCACTTCTAATGACCAGAGGCAAGATGGCACGGATAATTCAACAAGTCCACCATCAACCTCACAGGGCGAAGTACCAAAAATTAAATCCAGCTTCTCCAACTTGGATAACCAAGTATTATTGGCCACTGCTTAATAAAGGTGGAAACGAGGACAGGTAATTTTGTTCTAAGATCTCTCTTAGACCAAGGGTCACAAGCATCATTCATTACAGAGTCTGCGGTACAGATGCTAGGCTTAAAGAAAACTACAAATAAGTGCCTTATTTCAGGACTTGACAGTGACCAGGGTGCAGCATTGCACTCTAAGGGGTTCGTTACCTTAAGGGTACAGTCACGCCATGATCCCAACTTTATAGTTGAGGTCAAGGCTCATGTTTTAAGTAAACTTACTTCACTTCTACCTGAAAGGAAGATAACTCATAAGACCTTATTTTCACACATTTCAGAATTGAAATTGGCCGATCCTTTGTTTGGTAAACCTAACAAAATAGATGTTCTTTTAGGTTCAGAAGTATACTGTCAGATTTTACTGGAAGGAGTAATCAGGGGTCTGCCGGGTCACCCTATAGCCCAAAATACCAAGCTCGGTCGGATCCTCTCTGGCCTCATACATTCTTCTCCATCTCATAACACTCAGGATAAAATCGTGAGTAGGCATGCTCAATTATCTACCGATGACCTCTTGAAGAAGTTTTGGGAGTTGGAGGATACACCTTCTAACATCAGCAGGTTTTTGTCAGAGCAAGAGCAAGCTTGCGAAAGCCACTTTGTAAACAAATTTAAAAGAGATTTCACTGGTCGTTATGTAGTAAAGTTGCCATTTAAAACTAGTGATCCCCAATGTCAGTATGACAATTCATATGATGTTGCTCGGAAACGATTTTACGGACTAGAAAAAAGGTTAAATAATAATCCAAAACTACGTCGTCAATATTCAGATGTTATTTCAGAATATTTGTCCCTTGGACACATGGAAGTAGTTCCAAAAACAGACATAAGTAAGTCTACCGCTGTTTATTTACCGCACCATCCGGTTATTAGATATGACAAAACAACTACAAAAGTACGAGTTGTTTTTGATGCATCGTGCCAACTAAACAATGGAACGTCATGTTGGTTGGTCCTACCCTTCAACCTGACTTGAAACACATCATTATGCATTGGCGTTGCTACCCAATATGTCTTGTTGCTGATGTTGTGAAGATGAATAGACAGGTAAAAGTGTCCGAGGAAGATGTTGATTTTCAACGCCTCCTATGGCGTAAGGAGATGAAAGCAAAACTTCAACATTTAAGACTATTGCGCGTTACGTTTGGCACATCCTCGGCACCTTACTTGGCTATACAAGTTTTGCGACAAATGGCATATGACGAGGGGAATAAATATCCATTAGCAGCAGAAAGGGTCCTAAAGGAATTTTATGTAGATGACTTTATGTCGGGTTGCGAAACGGTCAAAGAAGGGCTTCTAGTATATCATCAGGTGAATAAGCTTCTTGGTCTGGGTGGCTTCGAGCTACAAAAGTGGACCTCTAGTAATTACAAATTGATGCTAGTGATACAGGAAGGGAAATCAGCTACACGAGAAAACCTAGAAATGAAAACTCAAGAATATAAAAAAAACTAAAATTTTCACAATAGAGTCACTGTTGTGAAAATTTTAGGATTAACGTAGAATAAATCTAGCGACGAGTTCAGTACACCGTTAACCTTCCCAAACTCGAAGAAGTTGTTACTAACCGGTAAGTAATATCGGACATTGCGAGATTATATGATCCACTTGGTTGGATTGCCCCGGTTCTGGCAACGGCCAAGGTATTTATTCAGAGAATATGGCTTACTGGCATAGGTTCGGATGATAAAATACCACCTAATATTCTTTAAGAGTGGATCTCATATCGCAATGATTTAGTTTGTCTCACTGATTATCGCCTTCCAAGATGGGTTGGAAAATGCGCAGACGATGTGCAGAGAGAACTCCAAGGCTTTTTCGGATGCCTCTAACTTAGCTTACGCTGCGGTTGTCTATGGTCATCTATCTATAGGTCAGTGTCTCGAAATGGTGAAGTTCGAGTCAACCTTATTGCTTCCAAGTCAAGAATTGCTCTTGTGAAACAAGTCTCAATACCTCGGCTGGAGCTATGCGGAGCTGTCCTTTTAGCTAAGCTACTTCAAGAGATATCAGAGGTTTTGAAGATTCCAAAGGAACATGTCCATGCTTGGACAGATGTTAGTGTGGTCCTTGCTTGGTTGAGCAGCGACCCCAGCAAATGGAAGACCTTTGTGGCGAATAGAGTCTTCGAAATATTAACGATTACCGATAACAGCACGTGGTCTCATGTGAAGTCCGAAGATAATCCAGCTGACTGCGCCTCCCGTGGTTTGGCTCCAAGTGAAATATCAAAAATAAAATTATGGAAGAATGGCCCTAGCTGGCTACAAAAATATACAGTCCAATACACGAAGGAAATAGTTAAGAATACTAATTTAAAAAAGAAAACAGAGAAAATTTCATGTCACATAATAACTCAAAATGAGGGTATGATTTCAAAATTCTCCAGCCTAAAGAGATTAATTAGAGTTATTGCTTACTGTAGAAGATTTTTTAATAGAAATAGGTTCTGCGTTGATTATCGTCGACTTAATGATGTGACCAAGAATGACAGTTATCCTATTTTCTACTTTGGATTTAAAAAGTGGGTATTGGCAAGTGGAAATCAAGAATAAAAATAAGGAAAAAACGGCCTTTTTGACTGGAAAGGGTTTCTGGCAGTTTAATGTGATGCCGTTTGGTTAATGTAATGCACCGGCCACATTCGAGAGACTAATGGAACAAATACTTGCTGGTCTACTTGGCGACACTTGCTTGGTCTATTTGGATGACATCATTATCGTTGGAAGAGACTTTGACGACCACCTCAGAAAACTGGAGCAGATGTTATCTAAGTTACGAGATGCAAATCTTAAATTGAGTCAAAAAAAATGCTCGCTATTCAAACGCAAATTGAATTATCTAGGTCACATGATCTCGGAGAACGATATACAGACAGACCCTGAGAAAATAAGTTCCGTTATGGACTGGCCTATACCGAGGGACAAGACTGCAGTACGTGCCTTTTTAGGACTTTGCTCATACTACAGACGGTTTGTGAAGAATTTCTCTGATATAACAAAGCCCTTGCATCAGCTAACGGAAGAAAAAAGAAAATTCGATTAGAACGAACAGTGTGCTGCAGCGTTCGAAGATCTTAAAAGAAGGCTTTGTGAAACACCTATTTTGGGTTATCCAGACCCGGAACTTGATTTTGTTGTGGACACGGATGCCGAATACTGGTATAGGTGTAGTCTTGTCACAAAAGAAGGGAGATCAGGAAGTCGTGATCGCATACTTTAGTAAGTCGCTATTAAAACCAGAAAGAAATTATTGCGTCACTCGAAGAGAATTACTGGCAGTTGTCAAGACGTTGCAGCACTTCAGTAAATATATCTGTTTGGACGAAAATTCCGTATCAGAACGGACCATGCTGCCTTGAAGTGGTTGTTGGAGTTTAAGAACCCCGAAGGACAGGTGGCACGGTGGATCGAACAGCTGCAGGAATATGACTTCGTCATCGAACACCGTAGCGGGAAGTCACATGGAAATGCAGACGCTCTCTCTCGAAGACCTTGTCCTGACGACTGCAAACATTTTCTAAGGCAAGAAGAAAAGGAATGTGTAAGAATGTTAAGGACCGACACCGTAAGCAAAGAGTGGAGCGATGAAATCATGAAATAAGCGCAGCAAGAGGACCTAGATATCCAACCCATTTTCAATTGGATTAACGCAGGAATACCCAAACCGAGATGGTGTGAAGTAGCCCCGATGAGCACAGTAACAAAGAGCTATTGGGCACAATGGGATAGCTTGGTCATGCATAATGGTGTACTGTGCAGGAAATGGGAGTCTGCGAATGGGAAAGATGTTCACCTGCAGGTTTTTGTTCCAAAAGGACGCTAATAAAAATTCGCCAACGGTTTTACTGGATTGACTGCCGTGAAGACGTGGGTCCGTATTGGGTTGCATAAATTTTCGAGGCATAACTTAAAACTGCATAACGTTTTTTGACATACTCTTCGTTTCGCATAACGTTCAAACAGAATAAATCATTAGGCATACTTTATTTTCCCATAACTTTTTTATAATAATGATATACTAACTTTTAAACTATCGCGTAGCATACTATCAGTATATTTGTTAATAACGGGGCTAAACGCGGTTATTCCACATACCTTTGGTGCCTGACGTTTCGACCAGGTTGCACCGGCCGTGGTCACAGGCTGACTGGCTCAGCGGAAGCTGTGCTATGTGGAATAACCGCGTTTAGCCCCGTTATTAACAAATATACTAATAATGATATACCCGCAAAAAATGTTTACGCATATTTTTTTTTACAATAACGATTATAAATCATAACTTTTATTGGCATATCACTCACTTTCGCATAAAGATTACAAGCCATACATATAGAATACCATAATGTTAACGAGTAAATATTTTTATTAAGCTATTTGCATAGTTTTTATCCCTTTGAGTGGGCTTTAATCAAGGAATTACGTAAGGAAAAAAACCTAAGACGAAGGTCGAGACGAGGTCACACGAAGTTCACCGAGCACGGCCGAGCGTTGGCTTAACGTATATGTACAAATATTATATGGTACGATTGTACGAAGCTCGCACGGAATGAGACGTGATGATAGTAAGTGTGAGTGTGAGGCTGAGGATGAGGGTGACTGTGAGAGTGAGGGTGGGGTGAGGGTATTTTTATTTGTTTTTTTTTTGTTTTTTTTTAGTGTAACTTGAATTAATATCAAAGAAAAACAAAGGTATGTTCTGCAATAGCTTTACCGCGGCAGTTTCCGAGTGCCACACGTCTTTTTTATATCTAAGCTTGAACTGTCTGAGATTGAAATGCCCACTGATTAAAAATGTCGATAGTCACTTTACTGCTGTTCAAAATTTAAACACTTATATATAGAATATATAAATAAAATACAAAAAGAAAGTAGGTAGATTAAAACGAGCGATTCTATACTGGCGTGGTTGTGGTCACAGGTGACCTAACACTCCTCCTCGCTTCTTTTTTGCTCAAGACTAGTCTAAAAAAAATAACACTTAAAATATCGTTGTATCAGTAACAGCTTAAAAACTTGGCTATGAGTAAGATAATTATTTACAATGGTGTCTTATCATTTCTTAAATATTCTTAGTCAAATTATTTTTCATTTATGTTTTAAACGGTTATCCATACCTCCATTATGCGTTTTGTATTTTATGATAAATTATCTTTAGGCGTATAACATTTATACCCTTTACATTTATGCTGATTAAAATTATGATAAAAGAATTAGAGTAAGTTAATGTTCTGCCAATAAAACCATTATGCGTTTATAACACTCTGCTTATCATAATTTATGCGAGAAAACTTTATGCTGAAACTGTTATGCCAAACTACATTATGCTGAAAAAAAATATGCGATCGAAAGGGCACCCTGAAGACGTTGAAGACTGGTGTAAAAAGTGTACTAGCTGTTCATCAGTCAAGGGTCCACATACCCGCAGCAGAATTTCGCAAGAACACATTCCGCTCTTTTTGATGTCGTATAGATCCACAACTCATGAAAGCACAGCTGTTACCCCGGCATACGTGAATTTTGGGAGAGAACTTCGTCTACCTGCAGATCTTCTAACTGGGCGTCCTCCAGACTCACGTAGATCCATCACCGAGTACGCGAGCGAGTTACGGGATCGGATCGACGATGTTCACAAACTTGTTCGTGAACACGGGCTTCAAGCTAGTTAAAGGATGAAAACTCGATATGATCGGAGATCAAACCAAGTTGGGTTTGATGAAGGCTCATTGGTATGGTTACACAAACCTATGCTGCGGAAAGGGAAGTCCCGAAAGCTATCCCCTAACTAGGAAGGACCGTATAGAGTGGTTACTAGAATCAATGACGTCACGTATCGAATACAGCGGAGTCCTCGTAGTCCCTGCAAGATAGTTCACGTTGACCGACTTGCCAGATATCATGGAGACAACGATGCTCGGGACGAGCATATCTTAGGAGGGGGTAGTGTTACGCCGGCGGACTAGTAAACAACTTTAAAGGTCATTTTCTGCAGATTGAAAAGCGGTTTCAGGCCATTTCCGAGACGGCTCTATCACATACCAAATTATCCGTATTTCACCCCAGTTGCCGTTGTTTTCAGGAGCCTGAAACATGTTTTCAGTTCGTTTCTGGCCACCCCATATCACATGCCGTCATAACCCGAAAACCTTTTTTCAGGCTTTTTCAGGACCCCTTATGGGACTTTGAAGCCCACTTCAGTATATGGCGAAATTTCCAGAGCTATTGGACAGGGATAGCACTATTAAAAAGAGATAGCTACACTAACAAATTTCTTGAACTATGTGATAGAGGTAGCACCAGAAGTGACAGCAATAGGTCGAGAACCTTCGGGCACATACCGAAGGAGCAACTATTATCGTATGGAACATTCTAGAGATGTACCCGATTGTAGGTACCGAACGAATTCTTCCGAATATTCCGGAACATTACTAGGCGTATATAAATGGCCGCGCTCGCGGCTACTGGACAGTCTTCTTTGAGGAAGCGAACAGTGCGAATCTAAGCGAATCGAAGCTAAATAGTGCGATACTGTTACAGTGCGATTATTAATTGTGTTGTTACTGATTTATTAACTAACTATCTTCACGCTGTATCCCTGACGGGGTAGTCAGAGAGGACAGATCGCCAGGCTTCGCGATCCATGCATACTTCTTTCGCTTCTTCGAGATTCATCAATCGCTTCATACACGCACGTCTGGGTATCCGAGTACTTTTGACCTTTCCGTTTTTGAGCAATCTGCTCACGTGGTCTTCATATGTAAGTCTCGGCCTACCCTGACTCCTTCTACCCTCTACTTTTGAACAATATATATTCTTCGTCAATCGTTCCTCACTCATTCATTGGACGTGTCCAAACCAACGGAGCACGCCCTTTTCCAGCTTAACGCTGACACTTTCATTCAAACCTGCCAAATTGCGTATCACTTCGTTACGTATTCGGCCAGCCAAGGTAACGCCGCACAACTTTCGAAGTGACATCTCCACAGCATTCAATTTACTTTCATGCATCTGCTGACATACCCAGGTTTCACTACCGTAAAGCAAAGTTGGCACTAGCACTGCATTATGAATCGCCAGTCGTGCTTCTCTTACGATGCTTTGTCGCTTTACTAACTGGGACAAAGCACCGTTAACTTTGTTTCCGGCAGCTACTCGCCGTTCCACATCCGAATCACATCTTCCATCCGCGCTAAACATACTTCCTAAATACACAATTTCATTCACTTGCTCTAGACGTTCCTGGTTTACCCTAATCTCGCATTTAGTTCTTACGTCACCTCTTTCAAATACTAGAACCTTAGTTTTACTTGCATTCAAGCGGAGACCCTTACTTTCACACCCCTCTTTCATATTAGTGACTAATGCCTGAAGGTCGGCTTCTGATGAGGCCATGAGCACCGCATCATCAGCGTACAGCAGACAGTTTACTGTAAAGTCACCCAAATTCACACCCATATTAAAATCTTTCAACTTCTGCAGGCAACTGTCCAGATACACTATGAACAGCCAGGCGGACATGACACATCCCTGTTTGACGCCTGTACAGACATCAAAAAGAGGTGACACATCCCCCCCTACTCGTACGCAAGCCTTACAGTCCCTATAAAGCGACTGTATTGCCCGCAGTAGCGAGCCGTCCACACCATATCCTGTCAAGTCACAGCAAGTCCCACAGCGTTTCTCTCACAACGTTATCAAATGCTTTCTCTAGATCCACAAAAGCGCAGAAAACCTTCTGGCTAAGAGCCAGAAACTTTTCCGCGATCATGCGGAGAGAAAACACTTGATCCATGCAACCTCTTCCACGTCGGAATCCGCATTGAGCCTCCCATAAATACCTTTCAGACTTTTCTTGCATTCGTGCCGTTATAACCTTTGCATACACCTTACTAGCTAAGCTGACCAAGCTGATCGCCCTGTAGCTGGAGCAGTTTAGGCGCGAGCCTTTCCCTTTGTAAATAGGTACTACAACTGCTACTCGCCAGTCATCTGGGACCTCACCCGTCCGCCAGCACAAGTTGCATAACAGACATAGTGTGTCCCAGACACGCGACCCACCGTACTTGATCATCTCAGCAGTGACTCTGTCTTTTCCCGCAGCCTTACCACATTTCATACTTCTTATCGCTTGTTCTATTTCTTTCATACTAATGACTTCAATGACATCGGGATGCGGAGCATCGAAGTGAGCTCCCCTTCCCGATGTGGCATCTCTGTCTTTTCTTGCATACATCTTTCCATAATATTCACTCCATCTCTGCAGGACGTCACTTTGGTATGTTAGGACGTCATTGTTAACACTAAGCACTTTATTCATACTGCAGATTGCCGAACAACTCCGGGTCTTGCCTACCTCTTTCCAGAAGAGCTTGGCATTATCCCGGAAATTGGACGACAACCTTTCATCCGCTTTCATTCTGCACCTTTCACGAGCTTCTTCTATAAGTGCCTTCGTGTTAACTTTCTGCAGCTTGTATCTCTCTTTCATATTAAAATCATTCCGCGAGGCTAAGTAGTCTAGCCATGCTTTCTTCTTTCTTCATTCGAACTGCTTCTTTCACTTCCTCATTCCACCATGCATCACGCTTATTACTACTGCCTCTTTTCGTTTCTCCACACACTTCCACAGCGGCATTTATCATACTATCCCTAAGGTTCTGCCATACACTTTCCACATTCTCACTGCTTACATTGACATCGCCAAGCTTTTCGGCTACCCTTTCATTATATTTATCCCTAATGGATGCATCCTGCAGCTTCCAGCTTTTGATGCTATAAGTCGGCTCAGGTTCAGGACACTCGGTACGATGACGCCAACCCGCGAACAGACCCCTAATCCTAGTTATGACTAGGTAGTGGTCTGATCCCAGCTCAGCGCCTCGATAAACCCTTGTGTCCATCACCTGTTTACGGAGCCGACTATCCATTAGGAATAGATCTATCATGCTTCTCTTTGACTTACATCTCCTCGTATACATATGAATTTGTTTGTGGTTGAACATTGTGTTCGCCACAAACAAATCCTTTTCCTTACAAAATGCCAGTATTAGCTTGCCAGCGTCGTTCACCCTTTTATCCCCATACTTCCCGAGTACCGACTCAAAACCATCGCGAGCGGTACCCACCCATCCATTCAAGTCTCCACATACTATAAGTCTTTCATTTCCTTCTATCACATTTAGAGCTTCTCTCATACTCTCCCAGAAGTCCTCTAGCTCACTCGCGTTCGACGAAGATACTGGCGCGTAAGCAGCTACCAGGAAAATCTTCGTCAAACCAAGTTTTACACGGATCCAGAGGATTCTAGGACCTATCAGTTTGTACTCATACATACCGGAGGCCAATCGCGAGGACAGCAAAATTCCAACCCCCCGACTGCCATGCTCGGTCTCTGGTACTCCAGACCAAAGCGCGAGCATGCCACCCAGGAGCTCCAAGACTTCGCTGCCCTTGCGCTTGGTCTCTGTCAAGCACACTGCATCTAACTTTCTCTCATTCATAACATCCATCAACTCATTCATCTTATCTGTCATTCCTCCCCTAACATTCCACGCAGCTACCCTGCACTCCATCCTCCACTTCCCGCCGTGTCGGGCCGCGCGTGTAGGGTGGCGTGTATTTAGAGTAATTAAAGTGTTTTTTTTAAATTTGTGGTATCAGTGCAATTCCTATTAGTACCCACCCTAAGAACGTAACAATAATCTCCCAAAAGCCGAGAGTCCATAATGAAATTTGCAACGCATGTTTCGAAAATGAATTTCTTCTTGTTTCTACTAAGGTACAACTTGTTTTTTATTTTTACTGCTCATTAGGGCTAGCGCCTTGCTAAAGTACAACTTTTGCATCGACTAAACTGTTTTGTCGGGGATCGACTGTTTTGTCCATGGTATGTGCACATCAATACAATTCAATACAAATAAAGCGTTTTTGTGATAGTTGTCCAACTTTTTAATCAAAAAGATCGATACAGCTTTTAGACTTTTTTGTCGAACAACTGTCGAGTTGACAGTATGCGCGCTTCAATATAGTCCTAAACACATATGATACACAACTAAATAGTTGTTCAACGACAAGTTGTATAATTATATGCACTAGCCCTTACCTGCCCTTACTGGCGCTACCTCGATCTCACACCATGCCAAATGAGATAGCACTAATTTTAAACTCACCAAGAAGTTTATGCTAGTGCTCGCGGCTAGAGCAAACTTAAAGTGATTTTGCAAATGTACGGTCCTTCATACAAGATAGCCAGACCCCTATATCTAGATAAACTTACAAGGAAACACATTAACTGACAATGTTATACAAAGTGACATTCTGTTTACGATTTACGAGGACCCGAAGATAGTGCCTTTAGCATAAAAGCTATCCTCCTGGGACAGTACGTACATTTACGCGAAGTAACTATATGCTTGTCACATAAATAATACTAGTGGACGCCCGCGGCTTTGCTCGCATAGAGAAGTTTTCCCGTTCACGTTCCCGTGGGAATATGTGAATAAAAAATAGATGGTGACCGATTCTCAGACCTACCCGATATGCGCACAAAATTTCATGAGAATCAGACATGGAAATTTTATATTTTAGATTAATATTAAGATATACCTACCTAAATGTATTCTAGGCTTCTTACTCATCATATAATCCTAGTGATTATATGTTGAGTGAGTAGTAAATTTATTACAAATATACATTTATTGGTTGAGTTATACCAAAAATAATAGCCTACTGAGTTCCATTAACGAGTCTTTACTTTTAATTAAAAGTTAATTCATCGGTACTCCGTTTTTTTAATACTCTGTATTTCCGTGAGCAAAGAAAAATGTATTTTTTTCAAATGTAAATTCACATCTGAGATTGATAACTGTTCTTTCAAACATTTATTTACGATTTAGAATGACTTTCTCCAAACAATCCAACCCCATTTGCACCCCATCACCCAATGACCGTAAATATAATGTAAATAATGGCCTACCTGGTCGAAAGTGGAATAAAATGAAATGAAAAATCTTTATTCGTATAGGTAAGTAACACTTATGAAAGTCAAGATTATTGCTTCTATATTATCATTTTCTGCCCGGTTCGCAAATAGGTAGAGTCAGTAGTAGAAAGAACCTGGCAATAAAACTCATGGCCACTCTTTTCTAACCACCAATAATTACATTAGTTATAAATACATGATATTTTAACAAATTATACACTCCCGGACGCCTAAATCGAGCCACCTTGATTTTTTTGGTTTGGAGTACTGTAACTTATAAAAGATGTATGTAGAAGGAAAATGTTTTGATGCTGTTTTGGAGCTGGTATACTCATCATTCATTTAGAGTGCCACTGTTCGAAATTTAAACTACAGTTTATTAAAAAAGTCGAGTTACGTTAAAACAAGTCCATATTTGCTTTTTTTCAAGGACAAAAATCTAATCGAGTTTTAAATAAAGACATGTTTTACATGAAAAGAAATGTTTATTTAGTAACTTGTATTGCCTCCCAGTGCATTTATGACAGCTCTCATACGGTTTGGCACAGAATTAATCAATGTCGTTATGACATGTTGAGGAATGTCGCGAACAAACTCTAGACGGGCTATACTCATCATTCATTTAGAGTGCCACTGTTCGAAATTTTAACTACAGTTTATTAAAAAAGTCGAGTTACGTTAAAACAAGTCCATATTTGCTTTTTTTCAAGGACAAAAATCTAATCGAGTTTTAAATAAAGACATGTTTTACATGAAAAGAAATGTTTATTTAGTAACTTGTATTGCCTCCCAGTGCATTTATGACAGCTCTCATACGGTTTGGCACAGAATTAATCAATGTCGTTATGACATGTTGAGGAATGTCGCGAACAAACTCTAGACGGGCTATTCGTTGTGCTCGTGTCAATTTGGGTCCATTGGCTGGCTTATGGAGCTTTAAACCACGTTCATTGAGTCGCCTTCTAACGGTCCGAGCACTTACAGCCACTCCGTGAAAGTCCCTGAGCTGTTCTTGTATCTGAACAGAGTTAAGGCGTCGATTTTGTAAGCTAGTAGTGACAATGTATTGATCTTGTCTCGCCGTTGTCACTCGGTAACGAGGTCCTCCTGTTCGCCGAACGAAGCTGCCAGTCTCCAGGTATCGGTGGTACATTCTTTGAACAGCCGAACGACTTATGTGAAGTTGTGAACTCACATCTCGCTTACTTAGCCCAGATTCAAGAAGTGCTACAGCTTGCGCGGCTACTTCAGGTGAAGTATCCATAATTTTATAGCCAAAAACGGTTCAAATTATAGAAAAATAACTAAACTAAACTTTGGTTAACAACAATTGCGAAAATTCAAACCAAATCGACATTAAATTGCGTCAAAAGCAACTTTCAACAGTCATTATTTTTTTCAAATCAGTGGCCAAGCTCGGCTTTTGTCTTTATTATAAATTCTAAAATTCAAATTTGGATTAATACATACGAGAAAGACGATGAAATATGCCAGCATTAAAAATGCATAAAATGCTTTTTTGTTTTATTGTATATTTTTTGTGTATTGGGCTTTTAGGCCCGGGAATGTAAGGTGGCTCGATTCAACAGTCCGGGAGTGTATTAGTAGATTTTTCGTGAAAGAGTGACAAACATCCATTCTTACAAACTTTCGCGTTTATAATATTTGTAGGATACATAATACAAACTTTACGCTTTTGTCTGAAAAATAGAACATTACCCCTTATGAAATTTTATATAATATTGCATAAAGCTATACCTTTTATCATACCTACTCATATTCATTCAATTAAATTTTTCCATAACCTTATTTTTATAGCGTTGTCGTAGCAAAACTAAGTCTGTCGTGAAAAATGAAAGTATAACAACCAAATTTTATTGACCTTCTGATCTTTTCAATTCTACAGAAAATTGGTGTCAATGTACTTTGGTCGTTCAAAATGGCTGATGTTTCCGATCACGTATTTCATCTTTCTCTCAGAAGTTTTAGAACTTACACGGTTAAGTTGAACCACAAAAATACTATTAACAAAACTTTATTAATTAAGCGCTTGTGGCCCCGCGGACTTAGTGTTCTGTAAACGATCACTGAGTTACTCAATTTTTACTATGGCTGGTCCACGGATGAGTAACTACTTTGTGGTAATTATATTTCCGAGAGGTTCCGTGCTTCAGAAGGCACGTCAAGCCATTGGTCCCGGTTGCCAGTAACATGGCAGTCGTTAAGTAAGGTGAAGGCCTTATGGGCGATTTGAAAAAATTCAACAGCAGGTAGCCACAACCTGCGTCTGTCTATTACAACGCGGCAATGGGCTCCCCCCCTATTACGTGGGATAGGAATACACATGGTGAAAAGTGGGCGTATTTTATGCCTCTGCCACCCCTTCGGGGATAAGGTGTGATAGGTAAATTATTAATAATACGACTAAAAACAAGTCTACTAACTAATAATAAAACTTGCCTTGGAGTTGCGTCGGAGTTAAATCTTGTGTGCAGGATAGGGTTTAGTTAAATTAAATTTAATAGTTTCTTTAATACATTGCAATCGTAATCTATACAGATAAATAAAATTGAAGTGTCTGTTTTTAATTTATTTTTTTATTAAATATCTTTGAGACAACTCGGACAACGCCATCTGATTCCAAACTAAGCAGAGCTTGTACTATTGTAACCAGATAACTGATAAACATACTTATATATTTCTAAATACATAGGTAGATATTATAGATAAATAACACCCAGACACAGAATAAACCATCGTGTTCATCACATAAAGTTTTATCCTGGGTAGGAATCGAACCCACGACCTCTAGCGTAGAAGACGGATACACTCCCACCGCGCCACAGGGGCAGTCCAAATTAACTGATTTTTAATAAAGGCAATTAAAAGTACGGTATATACCTTCGATATATAGTCTGTCTATGTGAATATTCCGGTAAATAAACGGCTAAACCGAGTTGTAACGTTAACTAACAAATAGCTGATGTTATAAAATATAACTTAAATTACATTTTATAACCGAATTCCCACAGGAACGGGCGCTACGCGGATGTATCTTTAGGGCATCTGCGCGCTTATTAATAAAAATGAATCCGTAAATGTTGTTAAGAGCAAAACTCAAGAACGACTGGGCCCCTTAATGCAATTTTGTACGAGTATGTTAACCGGGACTGTTATTGATATAGGAAAACCACGAGGCACAAACACTACAGCTAGTAAGTTGTTTAAATTGAGTGCGTGCTTATTTAAACAAACTGCTCTAAAGGTTTATCATTCGTACATATGTTCCATTATACGTAATGGTATTGTTAAATACCATTACGTACGAAGCGCTCGTGGCCCCGCGGTCTCAGTGTTCTGTAAACGATCACTAAGTTACGCAACTTTCACTATGGCTGGTCCTCGGATGGGTGACCACTTTGTGCTGTGCAAATCAGCTAGTTTTTTTTATATTTATGTTATATAGTGTTTCCCGGGCGTAAAACTTAACATGCAGATTTATTTATTTTATTTGCAAGAAATATGGTAAAAGGATCTTACAATATAACTTGTTTAAGACATATTTCGCCAGTAACATAGCATGCAATAGGCACATACAATTAGGTCATATTACTAGTGAAAACATGACGTGATAAATGATATTTCAAAGTAATTCAACCAACGTTATTCAAATCAAAATTCATTAATTAACTAAGATAATAAAATTCAATAATTAAATACACGTCAAAACGTTACAGTTAATCAATACAATGTTATATTAATAATAATACAATTGAAATTAATAAAAATGTAATAAAACACATGTCAAAAACGTCGTTACATATTGTCAATAGAATTTAATTAATAATAATGCAATTGAAAATAATAATAGTTACATTCGAAATATTAATTCGTTACAAGGTGCTTAACATACAAATTTTAAATATTATTAATTTTATAAATCAATATTGACAGATACGACAAGAGCTCTGTTTAAAAAAATCCTCAGTAGAATAAAAGCTCTTTTGTATTAACCACCTCCGCAATACGCCACAAAATCTTTTATTTGGTAATTCTACTATCGATCGGGGCAAGGAGTTAGGTGCCATATAGACACAACTTTTCCGTAGTAGTTCCAACTTAGGTATTGACATTTTTAAAGGCAAGTGTGTGACTTGTCGCTTGGCTATATTATTTTCAAATAGGTCATTGTGAAATTTAACAAATTTTGCAGCTTCATAAATGTAGATACGGGGACGGTCAAAAGATTATTCATTGAAAATATTGATCTGCAAGACTCGGACTATTTTATATTAAACTAAGCTCGAATACATTATTTCTGTCCTATAAATACTAGTTACCCATTTAACAATAAAATAAAATAAAATAATAAATAAATATCCATCACGCCTTATCCCCGACGGGGTGGCAGAGGCATATTATATGCCCACTTTTCACCGCGTGGATTCCTGTACCACGTAATAGGTGGTGAGCCCATTGCCGTGTTGAAATAGACAGACGCAGGTTGTGGCGACCTGCTGTTGAAGGTTTTCAAGCCGCCCATAAGGCCTTCAACCAGGCTTAACGACTGCCATTTTACTGGCTACCAGGACCAATTGCTTAACGTGCCTTCCGAAGCACGGAAACGCTCGCAAATGTAAATGCTACAAGGTGGTCGCTCATCCAAGGACCAGCCATAGTGAAAGTTGCGTAACTTAGTGATCGTTTACAGAACACTGAGACCGCGGGGCTACGAGCGCTTTGTACGTAATGGTATTTAACAATACGTATAATGGAACAAATGTACGAATGATAAACCTTTAGAGCAGTTTGCCTGCAAGTCACGTCTTTCACTTTTCGAATGGCAAAACTAAATCTATTTAATTTCATGCATACACTGTCAATATGTTCCATCCATGTAAAATGTGCGTCTAATGTTAAGCCTACAAATTTTGCGGTAGTCACTTGTTGGACTAATGTATTTTTGTATCTGATATTTAAGTCTATCCATTTACTCTGATAGGTTTTAAATTGTATAAAATTCGTTTTATCCAGATTAATTTTTAGTTTGTTCGTATCAAGCCATTTGATAAAATCCTTTAATGTATTATTTATTTCCAATTCATATGTATCTACGTTTTTACAGTTTAGAATAATAGTTGATAATTTTTTAAAGCAATTATTTGCTAAATTTCTCATAATTTTTTAATAAAGTGGAAAAAGACAACCCGATTCGAGACAGGGATTGAACCTGTGACCTTTGCCTTACCATATAGAATAATCGTTGCTTCGTCCACAAAAAAGACAATTATGAGATAGCGCGCCGAAGGTCATTGACATATATTAAAAATAACAAGGGCCTAGATTGCTACCGGGGGCCTGAGGACGGCGGGTGGGCCGTCCTTACAGAAGTAGGCCCAAGACGTAGGCATGACGTGAAAATGTCACGCACGCCTCACGCCCCAAGAAGCGGGATAGTACCCGAACCAACCCCCCAAAGAAGCGGGATAACACCAGAACCCCAGGTGAGGCCGCGGTGGTAGCCAAAGTCTGCCGGGAGCTCTGGGACATCTTTCCGAGGAGTTACCCGGGGCGTCCGGCAATAGACAGTTAGGCGGGGACTGTGTGGTTTTAGCCGGTTCGAGTCCGGCATGACATCCGAGGGGATTTCCACACGTTAAAAAAAAAAGGGCCTAGAATGCTTGTCTGGGGAACGCCGAAATAATTAAATCTGCGCTCAGAGTCGAAGTCATCAACGCTGTTGGCTTCTCCATTGTATTTAGATATGTCCCTGCTTACCCCTACGCGGGAAAGGTGTGACTTTATATTATGTGTAATTGTGTATGTATGGATGGCATACAAAAATATACTGTCACGCCTTTCAACTACTGTATGAAATTTTAATCTAAAATCCTAAAATCTAGGACGATTTAACCACTGGACGCGTAACGTACTCAATAAAGTATGAAATCACGTTCAACCAACTATAACGATTTAGTTGTTGGTATGTTTCATTAATTAATGGTTTTTTGTAAAAATTGTTGTGTAAATGAAACAAAATTTTACTTATGGGTAAAAAGAAACATTCGTTGTTCGACCGCTATAACTATTACAGCATTTCACAGCACATATTGTCATATTTTTTTATATTACCCTCCAAACGTATACGATAGACACAGTCCACGGAACAGTGGCTAAAGATTCTTAGCAAATGGCAAGCGGGGTATAGGCGCAAACGGATCGCGCGTCCTGTGCTTAAATCATCCTAGCCTTAAATGTATATATTGAGTCATTACGGAAAGCGCCAAAATATCTCATTTTTTATTCCCATTTACATAAATCTCCGGTCGGTCATAACATCCAACTCGTTAAGAAAACGACGCGCAATAAAATAGCCATAAAAATATAAATCGAATGTTTATCAAATCGACGGCCCTTGACACTTATTTTTCTTTTTATTGTGGTTTATATTATCTGGGAGTAAGAGGCGCCGAAAATCTTGGTGGACAAGATCTCCGGGGCCCAAGTGACCACAACTGCTAGCATTAGAGACCTCTTGATTAACACAAACTTTTCTGTAGAGACCTATAAAAATGATATAATATCGTTATAATTTGTATTGTTACATGTCTCAGGGTTTCGATGTAAAACTTCGGTTGGCTTAATTTTTTTCCATATTTAAAACAATTTACTTCAACGTCGCTTTAAGATGGCTAAGATGAATTAATTTTGTCAGTTCGGAGTGGTTCTTGATGTTGTAATTGAAAACGCGTCTGGTGCGTTAAGCCTGAAGACGTTGACTCGAGTCGAGCTCGAGACTGAAGAAATTATCCACTTTAAATTTACATTTCCCGATTGCCTGTAACATGGCAATAGTTAAGTCAAGTTGAAGGCCTAATGAGCGGCTTGAAAATTTTCATCAGCAGCAGGTAGCCACAACCTGCGTCTGTCTATTTCAACACGGCAATGGGCTCACCACCTATTACGTGGGACAGTAATACACATGGTGAAAATCACTCTAATTATTGGTGCAATAAATGTATTAAATATTCCTGCCTTTGTCCCCGAAGGGGAAATGTGGGCGTTTAATATGCCTCTGGCATATTAAACGCCCACATTTCACCGTATACATTGCACCGTACGTATTTGTCCCATGTAACCGGTGGTGAGCCCATTGCCGTGTTGAAATGGACAGGCTCAGGCTGCGGCGACGCGCTGTTGAAACTTTTCAAGCCGCCCATAAGGCCTTCAACTTGGCTTAACGACTGCTATTTTATTGGCAACCGGGACCAACGGTTTAACGTGCCTTCCGAAGCACGGAACTGGGGTGGGTCTAAAGGGCCGAGTAAATTTAATAAAATGTGTCTATTTTAGATGTGAAATTTGAAAGAAATTTTGAACCCGTTGCCCTTTTTAGTGGGGTGGTGACAAAAAGGCTAAAAGGTCTTATGTGCTAGACACTAATTAGCACGACCAATTAGTGTCCAGGGGCCGCAATTCTCATGCCTACAGTCTCGATTTCGAGATAAATCTCGAATTCCAACTTTATTCGAGTTTTATTGACGTTTAGCTATTCTGCAAATCTAGAACTCGACTTTTCTCGAAGGGAAGCCACTCGAATTGCTTCGAATGGTTGGTAGCAGTCGAGACGCAGATTTTGAAGTCGAATCACTATAATTTTTTTGTATTATTTATAATGTCATTAATTAACATTATATGACATTTTACATTAAATAAATCAGTGATGAATTAATAGTGAAATACGTGCAAAACATATTGCAACTCGCTACAATTTCAAACACGTCGTCGCCGATGTTTCAGCAATGTGGAAAATTCAGCAATTTGTGATTACAAATAACACAGTGTTCAATAATACAGACAAGTAAACACACAGTGACAGTGATAGCGACACATTCAGATATTTTTCATTTTACGGGACGGTATAAGCAATTTTTAAAATATACTTTAGGTAACGTATATTATGCAGTTTACAATATTATTTCCTTTAATAATTACTATAAAATACGTAATTATTGTTTATAACGTGTAAAATAAAGCTTTTAGAACATGTTGTAAGAGTAGTCTTGTTGTAACCGTTTTAAAACCGGATGAAACGTGTCGAACAGAACGCATCGTAACGTGACATGGTTCTTAAATGACAACATTTCACACAATCATCTCGAATTTTAATTCGAATAGTGGTGAGAATAAGACATTCGAAAAACCATCTCGATTTACGAGATTTTATGGTAGAAAAAGGAATTCGAAGAGTGAACTCGAATTCGAGATTATTTCGAAGAAAACGAGAATTGCCTCCCTGGTAGTCTCGGACTTAATAATAAAAGGTAGGTATATTCATTGTATAGTATTAAATATTATACAATGAATGTACCTTTAAATATGTTATATAGACGTATTCTATTACATACCAATACAATATGTGTTCATGCATTTTAGGGGAAGATTTTAACAACTCCAATTACTTTACCTGAAACAAAACGGAAAGTTGTCCTTGAGATGTATTTTTGAGTAGAAATATTTTCGATTCAAATATAATTAGAGGCTATGGCTAAGATTTGAATTGATATTGGGATTTTTCAACAACTTTTAGCCACTCTGACTCTCACTGATGTCTGTCAAAGGCCATTATGCTTGTCTACCACTTTAGTTTTAAAAAAAAAGGTTCGAAAATCGTTCCAAATCCCTTTGAAATATCTCAATCAATTCAAATTTAGTAATTACATTACCATTAAAGAAAAATACTTACATTTCCATTTCAATTTAATGCCTATTGCTCATAATAGTTTTATAGACTCTTGGGAGTAAAAGCAATTAGTATACACGGAAGTAAACTCTAATAATAACTAAGATCAGGGTATGTGAATTATGTATCCATTTCTTACAGGCAACCTTTGGATGGAGAATTATTATGAGAACTAAATTCGGGGCAGAATGGTGTTAAGTACATTAAAATATTACCACCTTGGTAGTTTTTATATTTTCAGTGACATAAATATATACATATACAATACATACATACACAGATACGTACATACAGAGTTAAGTACATTGTTGGGAGCGACTGTCTTCGGGAGCCCTTTCAATCGCAACATAATGTAGTTTGGCATAAAGTTTTCTCGCACAAATTTTATGATTAGCAGAGTGCTATAAACGCAGAATGGTTTTATTGGCATAATTTTGTCTGACCTCCCAACACCGTCAGGGCGCTTGCATAGTTATCGTCCACATATCAGCAGGCGCACCTCTAGCAGTTAAGGTCGCTTGGGCCTCGAAGATCTTGGCGGGATCTTCTTCTTCCATACAGACTTATTTGCACGATAACTCAAAAAGTTAAGGTCGCTCCTAAAATAATTAAATGTGAAATCTTCACATTATTTGTAAAAAGTCAAAATCCAAATATATAAAGCTCTTCACTAAAAATACGTTTTTTTAAGTGCAGACTCCCAACTTTTTAACCATTTTAATCATATATATTTTTAGAATGGCTAAAAATTTAATTTTATTCTGGTGCGTTGAAGTAGAAGTCCCTGGTTCGAGTCCAGCTCGAGCCTGAAATTTAAATAGAGAAAAGGTTATTTTGCTTTTTAAAATTGTTTCCAACATTTTAATTATTGTCTATGTCATCTTGGGCGGCTTCGCGACGCCTGTGCGGTTCGCTTCCTACTTCTTCAACTCCACTCGCACGGTTCGTCGGCAGCTCCTGTAGTGAGACCATTGGCACGCATGTGCACGCATCATCCTTTACAACGTCAAACCAGCAGTTCTTGGGTCTTACCCTTTTACTGGGTCCCGGCCGACATGGTCAGACATTTGTTTCCCACGTAGCCCGGCAATTATTGACAATATGTGTAAGAGTATTTTTACAATATAATTTAAAATAAAGTGTACTTCATTATTGGCGTATTGTTTGGTAAACAAATGTACCTAAATACGGAAGTACAGCTGTGAAAGACCACGGAGGCCTGAGTACGGTGGGCGGGCTGCTCGCTGTTCTTACAGAAGCTGGCCATGGAAGGTGGCGTAGCGTGAGGGTTACACGCACCTAGTTCACCCCCTTAAGGAAGTGGTGTAATACCCGAACCCCCCAAAGAAGCGAGATAACGCTCGAACCCCCCAAAGAGGCAGGATACACTCCCGAACTCACCTAGAACGAGCCTGCGGTAGCAGACAAAGTCTCTCGGGAGCCCTGGGGCTACCCTTCCGACGGCTCATCCGGGACTCCTGGCCATTGACTAAAGGAAGGGTAATGTGTGGTTTTAGTCGGTAGGAGTCCAGCATAGCATCCATGAGGATTTCTACACGAAAAAAAAAACTGTGAAGGACCAAATAAATAAACAAAAAGTCGTGCTACTTAATTCGTTTCTTTGAAATTTTTCTTTGCTGTCAAATGCATGACTATGCTGCGGGCTGGGCTGCTTTGTGTGCAATTCCCAGGTCTAAAAACAGCTTTTGTCTCTACCTTGTCCCTACCGAACCGCAGTTTCTTTCAAAGGTAAATTAGGCCGAACTGTAACTTATAAATCAAGCCCCTAGAGTACTATAAAAATATAAAAACGGTGTTGGATTTTGTTAGTCTAATAATAAATCAATATACCTATCTTTTTATAGAAATTTCGTTACTTTAAAAGCTTTTCTGAAAAAGCTTTTACTTAAATTTGATTCTGTATTGTTGCGAAATGCGAATATTGGCGAATCTGATATGATTCTATCGATATTTTTTGATGTAAGGTTTTTAGTGCAAAATCAAAATCAAAAATCTTTATTCATGTAGGTCACAAAGTAACACTTATAAACGTCAAGATTACTGCTTCTACATTTATATTTACTGCCAGATTCGCAAAGCAATAGGTAGAGCCAGAGGAAGAACCTGGCAATAAAACTCATGGCCACTCTTTTCTAACCGCCATTTGACACAGTTTGATTAACATGATATTTGACCAACTATACAGTAATGAAATTTATAAAAATAATTATACAAAAAAAAAGAACAAAATAAATGTTGTATTCATTAAAATTACACTTACATAGTTCCTTTGAATTTATGTGAGAACAGTCGACTAAACTTAGTTTGCCTTAAATTTAAATAATATTATTTGTAACAATTGCTATAACAGCTATGAGCTGACCAGTCCCAACAGACGGCACCCGTTCACGGGTATGACGCATATATCAGCCATCGCCTTACTCAACCGTATTGTAGGCAACAAGGCGACCCGATACATACGCCACCACTGCCAGGACACTTAGGCGAGCATGACATACCCAAAAACTACACACCAACTATCATGTCAATTTCAAAATTATAAATAATTCTACATAGTGCTCACAAAATAAAATAAAAAATAACACAATAACAAAGTCAAATTATATATAATTATGTATTTTAGTTATTACCGGGACTAAACGCAGCCATACCTTTAGTTGCCTGGCGTTTCAAATTATTTATACTGGAAAATGTACAATAAAATAATGTAAAAAAAACAACATATATATGCAGATTCAAGACAAGTAGGTAATATAACACAAGATTCATTCGAATCCTAAATAGCTCGAGCGAAGAGCAAGCAACTCATTTCCATTTATTTTTATCATTCAAATAATCATTAATTGTGTAATAAGCCCTTTTCAAGAGGTGCCTCTTAATTTCCGCCTTAAATTTATGTAACGGCAGGTTCAAGGAATTTTATTATATAGGCGTACGCCAATTCCTGCAAAAGAGTCGTGAACCTTTTGTAAACGATGATGCGTTCCAACTAATTTATACTTATTTCTAGTATTTATCGAATGTATGTCACTGTGTCTATTGTATAAATGTATGTTCTGTTTAACTAATATGATATTTGCAAATATATACTGTGATGCAACCGTTACAATGCCAATTTCTTTAAATTTCTCTCTAAGAGACACTCTAGCACTCAATTTATATATTGCACGTATAGCTCTCTTCTGGAGTACAAAAATTACTTGTAGATCAGCTGCTTTACCCCACAGCAAAATGCCGTAAGACATGACACTATGAAAATAACTAAAGTATACTAGCCTGGCAGTTTCTACATCAGTGAGCTGCCTGACTTTACTAACGGAAAAGGCTGTCGAGCTGAGTTTACCTGCAAGACACGTTATTTGGGCGTTCCACTGCAGTTTGCTATCTAAAGTGATCCCTAAAAATACAGTTGATTCTACAATATTAAGGGTATCATCATTCAATGTTATATTCGTACCGCAATTCCTGACATTAGGCATGCTAAATCTGATACATTTTGTCTTCTTAGCGTTTAGTAGCAAATTATTGGTCGTAAACCAATATACAACTTGGGCAAATGAATTATTAATGCCGTTAAAATCAGTAAGCGTACGATCTACTTTAAAATTAAGTGAGGTATCATCAGCAAATAGAACAATGTCGAACAAGTTCTGTATATAGAATGGCAGATCGTTAATATAAACTAAAAATAGAAACGGACCTAGAATTGATCCCTGTGGTACGCCCATAGCTACAGATGCTCCAGAGAAGCGAATTTCATTAACATCAACATGTTGTATCCGATTATTTAACTAGGAGGCAACAAGGTCCAGTGCAGAGTCTTTGATACCATCATAAAAGAGTTTTCGCAATAGTGTTTTATGTTCAACGCAATCAAATGCTTTGGAGAGATCGCAGAATACACCAATAGCATCATGTCTATTCTCCCAGGCGTCATATATATGATTCAGAAGTGTCACACCGGCATGAATGGTAGAACGACCCCTTGTGAACCCATACTGCTCTTTATGTAGTAGCATATTTGAATTAAAATGAGCTTGTAGTTGTTGCGAAATATTTTTTTCAAAAATTTTGCTAATGGCAGGTAATATTGAAATAGGTCTGAAATTACCAGGGTTGATTTTGGATCCAGACTTAAATAGAGGTATTACCTTGCTGTGTTTCATTAAATCTGGAAACACTCCTTTATCGATACATTTATTAAATATTTCAGCTAGATGTGGAGATAAATTAACAATAATAGACTGTATCAATTTCACAGAAATACCCCACAAGTCAGCTGTATTTTTTGAGTTAAGCGACTTGAATACTTTAATGATATCGTTGGGGTTAACACATTTAAATCGATCTGACTGATCTTTGATTGGACAAGAATTTAAGGAGCTAGTTGTTTTCGCGGGTATGTCTATAAAAAGTTATATGCAAGTTATTTTACAGACCTAGTATTACTTATTTGCTAGGTTCCTGCACATTCTTTAATCGCTTCATACATGCACGTCTGAGGTCTAATGTTATGATGATGAAAAGCCGCACCAGACATTTTTACTGATAAATTAAGTACGCATGCATTTATATATATATTTTTTTTATCTTAGGATATTTTTAATTTATTGACGGTTATTAATGTATACTTGAAATTCGGTACCCGACGAATACCTCTCTACCCTCAAATCTTGATTTGAGTTTCTTCCGTAATATATATCTCATCCTTGCGAGTGGGGTTTCCAGATTTTAATTTAATTTACATTACCTTTGGTATTGGTTTTGCACGAATGCCATGGTTGCTCTCAAAATTGAAACGTACAAAAAGAAAATATACGAAAGTGAGGCATTTCGGTAAATTCGTTTATGCGAGGCGAGAGATGGAATAAATTAAATGAGTATGATTTAATATTGCCTCGTCACTTACTGTTCAAAAATGTACTGGCAAAGTGGTTTAATGGTACTATGTAATTTTTTTGGGCTATATTTCATATTGTAGCAATTAAGTAAGATTACATACAGTCATGCTATATTTTTGAGGGGGAAGACAGAGGCATAGTACACGTCTACATTTCACTTAGTAATCTTGCCCATAAAAAAATTAAATTACATACACTTATAACAAATTCTTTAGCAATTATCAACATACTGTCTTGGTTTATTTTCCAAATTTTCTAAAATGGACCCCCGTTCTTCCTTCCAAGGACAGCTTCCACATATTAGTCGTAGTATGCGCCTTTATCATTACAAATTTGCCTGATATTTTAAGATTGGGTTAAAAATTATTTTGTAGGTAGTTAGGTGTAAGATGGCACGCAGACTTTTCCAGCTTAATATTTAGCTTCAGAGTGTCTCTCATCATACAGTATATGTTCCAGGTTTAGACCATATTTAAAGTTAGCTTTTGTAGACGAAATAAAAAGGCTTTTCCAGTTTGATTAATATATTCACCAAACAGTGAATCACAATAAACACCAATATCAAACAGTGTATATTCCCTGTCTTGACTATGTATAAAATTAGCTTATTCGTCAAAGATAAAAATAGTTTTCTAGTTGATATTTAGAATCAGAGTCTCTCTCATTATACAGTGGATATTCCAGGTCTTGACTATGTTTCAAATTAACGAAAATATTTTTCTACTTGATATTTAGATTCTGAGTGAGTTCCAGATCCAGAGCTATTTTAAAATTCAGATTTTTCAGCCAGAAGCTTACCGTATTCGTTACTCTTCTAAAATCCATATTGTCTCCCTCTCAGCTCATTTCTGCTACGTTTGCCCTAGTTTTACTAGTAACTAGTTGACGCCCGCAGCTCCGCATGCGTGGTGAAGTTTTCCCGTTCCCGTTTCCCACAGGAACTTGTTCCCTTCCCACAGGAAAAAGCAGCCTATGTGTTATTCTGATGTGTAAGATATATTACTGTAAAATTTCATGAAAATCCATTCAGTAGATTTTGCGTGAAAGAGTAACAAACATCCATTCTTACAAACTTTCGCGTTTATAATATTAGTAAGACATTAACTTTTTTTTTAAATCAAGAAGTAGCCTCAATTCAGCAAAAACTTCCTTACAACAAAAATGTTACGTCTAACCGAATGAGGGTTTTTTGAAATGTTCCCCGTGAGATGGCAGCGCTGTAACGTCAGGTCCAACTACCTGTCAAAACACATACACGATTTATATTTTTCGATCATTTTTTTGGTTTATTTATTCTTAAAAACGTTACAAACGGAATATTGTTTTCCAAAATGCCACAGTGTTGTGCAGTGCCTATGTGTGCAAATAAAAAAGGAGGCCTCTCTTTTTGAGCTCAATCTTCAGTTCGGCAACCTTTCTTTGGCCGTAATCCATAATAAAATCAATAACACTTCCAAATACATAAAATTTTACTAAAATAATAATACGTTCGGTAAGATTCTGTGCTATCTGACAGCTGTTTGGACCTGACGCATACGAAGCGCCGCCTGGCGGCAGAAAAAGTATCGAAAACCCTCATTAAGACAAAAAATGAAGTTAATTTTTTGCTGGTTTCTTTGGTAAAAACATTTCACTGTACAAACACCAGATGTTCGCTTCCTGTGAATACGTTACTGGCCATTCTGGTCTATATAATCTCATTATGTAGCCGAGACACGAAAGATAATTGTATTGCCAGATGCCAAAATAAATATTTGTAAAAGAAAATTAAAAAAAAACTGCTAAGCTTCTTGGCCGTTCTTCTCAGGTACGTATACATATAAATTTATTATAAATTGTAAAGACTGGAGAAATGGCATTCTGGAACAAGTACCAATAAGTACATTTACTACCTGGAATCACGTGCCATAGATAATAATTATCCATGGCTTGTATCAGTGTCAAATTCAATTTTTACAAAAAAACGCTGAATTTTAATCAAACTTCGCGGTGAGGATCAATAGAAAACTTCTTATTTTTTAAATATACCACTAAGATGGCAAGCAAACATACCGCCCACCTGATGGAAAGTGGTCTTTGTCCGACGCACGGTTTGCGAATTATCATAAAGTGCATATCGCGGTAACACATAAACGTTCCGAATGGCATTTCTTCTGTTCTGATTTCTATGGTTTTGATACTGGTCACGATGCCTTGGAGATGGACTTACAAAATTATGAATTTCGTCTTTGATTATTTTCCAACAGTACAGAGGAAGTCTGCGAATTATAGCAATTAAAATATGAAGTGAAATTTATGGATTATGAAAGGTATATTGCAACGTGATAAGGTAACATTGCGGTTTGATAAAAGATGTAGGTAATGATTAAGAAAGAAAAGGAGATGTTTAGATGGTTTGGACACATACAGAGAAAGTATGTTAACTGGATAGGGGTCGATCTTGGCGTACCATTCAAATCGAAGACTTTTTGGCAAATACTAATGGAATATTAAGGAATAATATTAAGGAAAGTGGTCAATACTATTGGCTACCAAATTATATCTGTGACTTAATCACACCTAATAAAGCCAACCATTTACATGAAAGTACATTAGCTGACTCTAAAGTTTATAATAAAGCCGGTGATTTTCAAATTTCGGGTATATTTTGCATCTATATTTCTGTATTATTATTATAAAGAGGAAAGATTTGTAAGTTTCATTGTAATGAATGGGCTCAGAAACTACTGGGCCGATTGTAAAATTCTTTCAGCAATAGAAAGCTAATTCTTTGTTAGTAACATAGCGTATATTTGATTTTCAAAAAGTTTAGCGCTCCGTACGAAATCTCAAATACGAAAACTTCACCACGTGGGCGAAGCTGCGGGCATTAGCTAGCTAAAAATATTTTTACACGAATATATAATAAATGACGGAAATTTATCTTAAACATAGTTCTAGAAAAAAAGGCCGCTCCATCATTTTTATTACACGGCAATGGACTCACTAGTCAACACGTAGGACAAAAATACATACGGTGAAATGTGGGTGTATAGATTGCCTCTGCCTACCTCTTCGGGGCTTAAGACGTGACATTACGTATATATGTACGTACAACAATGTTTTATATTGATTCACTATACTCTACCTATTTTAAGATAATCGGCAATTCATTCATTATATTTCGAATTCTGAAATGGCCGCCGTCTGAAACGCCGACAGAACGATTAATCCTTGAATGTATCATCGACAGAATAATTCATTAAAAAAGTATTCATCTACCAAGTTTATTTTGGTATGATTTCACACTATTAGTGACTATTGTAAAGATTTTAAATACTGTTTGAAAGTTTTAATCAGAAGTATGTGCAAATGATAATAACTTTTATTGGGTAAAAGAGTGATATAAATCCGCATTATATAAATCCACATGATATAAATCCGCCTGAAGCACATCAGCTATTACTTGTCTATGTGCGCTAATATTTACCTAGAACATAGGCTACTTTTCATCCCGGGAGAAAGTTCCTGTGGGAAATGGGAACGGTAAAATTCACCACTGGGGCACCACGGACAGAAGCTAGACTGTAATAACAATCTCTAAGAACTCTTGTACAAGATTACACAACTTCATTCATCTTCGCATACTTGTGGCTTGTCTATCAGAACTTGTACCAAAGTCTTATATAAGTTCAATATTAGTTTCGTATAGAACTAGTTATCTTGTAATCAGCTGAGCAAGTCATAATAAACATCCAGCCATAGGAAAATGGAAGGACACCGTGTGGTTATAGTCGGTACGAATTTGGCATAGCAGGCATATAAAAGGATTTTCAGATGAAAAAATAAACATATCGAATTATCCTTTAGTTTAAAACAGAGTACTTTTTTTTTATATATTTAGCTCGCCAAAAAGACGCCATGAACCTGATGAAAAGCCATGATGACATCTAGTGAATTAAGGGGGGGAAAGGGGACCTCTCTTAGTCTACATGAGTACTGGCAGCGCTCCTTAAGTGGCGGTCCAATGATGTGCCTCTTCAAGCTCCGCTTGAATAACTCGGGATTATAAGAGAAAGGAAACATGTGCGCTGGCAGAGCGTTCCAGGTTATTGTCGTTCGGCAGAGTAGCGATCTTTTAAATCGTTCCTTTCTGGCGAAAATTCTTTCCCCTGCATGGGAACGGCACTTCTGCCCAGCATGCGTTGTTTGGTAACGAAAATAGAGCTCTTCAGAACACTCGCCGTGGTACATACGGAAAAAATGCAGCCAAGGAAGCTATGGTTCTACGCTGCGCCAGCGGCTCAAGGCTTCCTGTTACCTCAGAACAATCTATAATGCGTAGAGCACGTCTCTGCATAGTGTCGAGCGCGTCTGTATAAAAAATCTGGTCACATGTGAAGCCGTAGGCCACAGCTAGTAAAACATAAAGAAACTACGATCATTACTTAAGTGCTACGACCAAGACTCCGGCAAATAAAAGTAAATTAAGTACCTACCGCAATAAAATAGCTGCGAAATACATCAGGCCGAGTGTCTTATGCCATTTCAGATAAAAATCTCCAAATTAAGCCCAGCAAGACTTGTCTCACCACAAAGGACTTTGTAATGACAGGACGTCAACCCTGGCTCCTGGATTTAGGTCGCACGCAAGTCGTATATTAGTGTAGTGAGTATTATTTAGTCGTATAAATCTAATTTATGTTGTTTTTATTCAACCAATCGCTTGTAAACCCGCCAGGTCATTAATTTGTAAAAGATTCCTACGTTAAGCATCATACACAACGGTTAGTGCTGAGATAGGTGACCGTTTGTGGTATTTCTTTAACACGTAAAAATTTTATATATTTATTTAGTATTCAATTATGACATCCATACTATAAAATATGTTTATAAAAGTACGTTCTAGTTTATGCCCCTAAATTCTAATGAAAGTACGTTGCCGTTTTCCACGGGAACTTGTTCCCAGGCTCAATAGTAGCCTATATGTTATTCTAATGTGTAAGCTATATCATTATAAAGTTTATTTAAAATCGATTCAGTAAATTTTGCGTGAAAGAGTAACAGCAAATTTTCCGCAATATAACAAAGGCTTTTCCGGAAATGGTAGTGACATTCATCAATAACCATCATCGGGGGCAGTAATACTTGTTTAACGATAACCCAATAATAATAAACTGTAGTACGACCTACCAAATATAGCCATTTTAGGTTATGTCTTCAGCTACAACCATTAAACATATCGCATAAAACGTTACGATACAGCCTCGTTTTATTTCCCAAAAATACTGGATTCCCATTACAGTTTATAGGTCTATGTGACATGGCACATAAAATAGGATTTTATGTACCTCTGGCAGGATTCCAAGGTACCTGGATTGGTATCATTTAGCGGTAAAACGATCACATAGTTTTCCTTCCAGAAGCGTCTTCTTAGAGGATTTTGATTAGCCTTCTAGAGAACTATTTTCATTACCATGTTTGTGAGAAGATCTCAAGAAAAACGAAGAAATAGGAAGCTCATCCTTTCTCTTTTTTAGTTTTTCTTCAGGTACATTTTTGGCGTGTGTTAAGCCCGTTGGATTTTAGAAAGAGCTTGCTGAAAATAATCCGATACACGCGCCCTTCACAAATCAGAAGACTTCTAAACCAAAACTAGTTTCAAAATCGCAAGTGGTAGAAACTTCGAAATTGCCTATGCACGTATTCATGGTGTACTGAATCGAATGTCGCACGTCGTTTGTCTCTATCCCTTAAGGTTCCTTACTAATAGATGGGCAAAGACGGATGGACAGACTACGTCGTTTTATAAGACTTTTCTATACTATAAGGTTTAGGAGTTTATACTTAACAATCGGGTTATTTATGTATGGAACAACCTTCTATAAAGCATAGTGACTGCTAAATCAGTGAATTGTTTTAAGTGTAAAATAGATAAACGGTTTGTAGAAGACAACCCTCTTGACTAAATAATTATAAATGTTCTTACACATAAGTGACAATAATAGTCTTTACTCCAGTGCAGTGATGACATATCAGCAAGTTTGCTGCTCCTCCATAATTAAATTATAATATAACATGGTGCCATCATATTTATGATATTTTGGGTCTTATTGCACGCCTCAGTGAAGCGTTGAGGTGGGTACTACTGTCACTTCGCGCAAAACATCAGATTTTTCAAACTTAAAATGTCTCTATTTATCATATATTGCACTTGTAAAATAATATTTACACACACATATCAAGAAAAAAACACTATTTTTAATACTCATGATATTTTGATGCCATTTTTGTTATTTAAACTAGTTAATAAACTGTTAAAAAAAGTTTTGTCTTGGACGTCCGTATGTCTGTATGTTATGTTAACACGATAACGACCGAAATGCTTCTAATCGAGTCTTTTTTTTCTCTTACGCTTCAGTATAATTAGGAATACCCTTTCCATTTTCACGGTCTGATTCGATGTGGTTTAATTGTTATTATCTTTTTTTCAATATTTTCGAATATGATCGTATACTAGCGTCATCTATGGTAAGAGTTGTGTACTGACTAATACACATTCTCGTAAAGTTGTTAATAATTGCGAATATAGATGTCGCTGTGCACAACCCTTGGCTGGTACAAAATTGGCTTTTATTATATATTATAATATAATAAAAGCGTGTGAGGCGTGCACTTTTGGATTTTCCAAACTTTTTGTTACGTATATTATTAGGTAGTGTACAGACTTGTGAGTCTTGTGTGTAGACTCATTAGAACACCTAATCAAAATTGTGACGACCAAGTGCGGGTAGTTGAAAAAAGCACTCGCGCGTCGATAAGGCGATGCTGAATTCATCAGTTAACCCGTGACCACAGCTGGTGTAAAGCGGTTGAAACGTCGGGAAGTATAAGGTAGGCTTTGTAACCAATAATACAAAAAAAAAAAAACTACACTGGCGAGCAGAGTAGTAGTCATAAATGTCGACAACTCGGGAAAATTTTTATGCATCATTGTAGAATTTATAAGCGACGGGATTAAATAGGTGCGACGGGAGGTCGAAATATTCCACGGGCGAAGCTGTGGGGGTCATCTAGTCATAAATATGAGTGACAATCGCGAAAGTTTAAAAACATTAATGGTGCCATCACTCAAAACTACTAAACAAATAAACAACAACAACAAAGGAATTAAAGCTTTTGTATCCGAAGTTTCAGATTGTAATACGGGTTTGGTTATACAACCAATTGCCTCAATGCCTATTGTATAACATTATCTTCTAATAGAATTGAGGCGCCCAAAATGTTGAGTTCGTAGCGAAAGCAGAACTTGGCCATCCGATTAAGCAAACCATTCATTAAATATAGTCTACCGCGAAGTTGTACAGTTCAGTATAAATAGAGTGTTTAAACAGTGTACAATTAGAGCAATAGTTGTTAATTTTCAACGCCTTTATCCCCAAAGGGTCTCCAAAATAAAATGGAAAGGTCAAAAGTACTCGGATACCCAGACGGGCATATATGAAGCGATTAATAATTCTGCATGGATCGCGAAGCCTGGCGATCTGCCCTCTCTGACTTTTCCATCAGGAAGGAAAATTTTAATCATTCATATCATTTTTGACTGACTTGGTGGCGCGGTGGTTGTGTATGCGAATGTCGCTCATGAGGTCCCAGGTTCGATTCACGTGTGTAGGCAAAACACGTGTCGATATCGTACGACATTTTAACAAACCGGAATATTGCAAAAATAACATTTAAAACAAAATAATCATAGATTATTAATATGTAATAAAAAATGTGCGAGTCAGACTTGCCCATCGAAGGCTCCGTAATAATTGGTAAAATAAATTAATAAATATCCATCACGCCTTATCCGCGAAGGGGTGGCAGAGGCATATTATATGCCCACTTTTCACCATGTGGATTCCTATCCCACGTAATAGGTGGTGAGCCCATTGCCGTGTTGAAATGGACTGGCGCAGGCTGTGGCGACCTGCTGTTGAAATTTTTGTAGCTAAAATGCAAAATTTACTGGCAACCGGGACCAACGGCTAAACGTGCCTTTCGAAGCACGGAAACGCTTGCAAATGTAAATTCCACAAAGTGGTCACCCATCCAAGAACCACCTATAGCGAATGTTGCTTAACGCAGTAATCGTTTACAGAACACTGAGTCAGTGGAGGTACGAGCGCTTCTTCACCCTTCAGGGCTAAAAAAAGCAAGTCCTATTCAAAATCCATTCCGTAGTTTTTACGTGAAAGAGTAACAAACATCCATTTTTACAAACTTTCGCGTTTATAATATTAGCAGGATTCACCGAACATCAATATCTACCGACGTGATAAAATGCTCTCTGGGGATCAACTGTGTTAGATCGGTCATATGGGAGGAATTCATCATAAATCTTTTATTGACTTTGTGTAATGACAAACTTGGTATCAACAATCGCACTTTTCCACTTACTTTTCAACTCCCACAATATATCTTCTGATTAATTTCATTGCGAGTTTTACGGCACTTTAACTTCTCTTGGGACTTTTCCGAGTTCAAGCTAGATGTTACATTTTTGGGATCTACTAATTCAATCGTGTCACAAGAGAATAGAAATCGTCGCTCAATAGAGAGCCACCGGTACAATTTTGACAGACTTTTGTAGTCTACTATTACAGTCGTACTCCAAAAGACTTCTATCGGTCGGCCGATAGAATTCTACTAACCCGTACCGCGCTAGCGGCCGCTATTCAGTTGCATTTTTGATAGACTACTTACATTTTGGCAGCTATAAACAGCGATTCTGGTTCTATTCTACGGCTTGTAAATAGTAGGTATTTGTCTAGCCTATGATACTAATTATTAGAACTTTAAACCTAGCGAATCTACGACACACAGACAGTTTTTTTTTCTTTTTTTAAGTAAATACATATTGTGGGACACTTTTCACACAGCGCCATCTAGCCCAAAGTAAGCTAATATTAGCTTGTGTTATGGGATCTAGATAACTGATAAACATACTTATATTTTTTTAAATTCATACATATACATAGGAAACACCCAAACTCCGAAACACACATTTGTGGATCACACAAATATTTGTTCCGACCCGGGAATCGAACCTGGGACCTCTTGGGTAGCAGTCGGATACACTCCCACCGTGCCACGGGATTACGTATGCTGAAAATTTTCTGCTGGCTGGCTTGACGTCGTAAGGTATTTGAAACATTCCCATTATTTTAGGCATTCCCAGTAGACATGCGTGTCAATGAGACCATTAGCACGCATGTCTACAGGGAATAGCGACGACCGTGCGAAGTGGAGGAGAAAATGTAGCAAAGTGGACCCCGGGCGTCGCAAGCTCTTACTGGGACAGACGCTCGGATGATGATGATGACTTGTTTGGACGAAATTTTACTAGAGAAATATCTTAATTTTCATGTCTTAACAAACAAGTTAAGTCAGAGGTAAAACTCGGACGGTAATGACGGCACACGGCTACCTACTCTGCACCCTCCAGCTTACTACTTGGTGATACAAGATAGTGACAACACTATACCAGATACCATCAATAACCATTGCAGTTGTTTTGTAACCAAAAGTCCAGTGATTATTCTAGCAGATTTCCAATAGTATTTATTTATAACTAGGTGACCCTCCAAGGTTTCGCCCGTGACGTCCTCCCGTTGCACCTATTGAAACCCGTCGTTTAAAATAGAAAAAAATACCCAATCTGTCGACATTTATGATTACTGCTCCGCTCTCCAGGGTAGTAGGGTGATATATATAGCCTACAGCCTGCCTCGATATTTGGGGTATCCAACACAATTCGGACTAGTAGTTCCTGAGATTAGCGCGTTCAACCAAACATACAAACTTTCAGCTTTATAATATTAGTTTAGAAGTATAGATATAGTAAAGCATCTCTACTAGGGCGCGAGTGATCTAGATTCCTTGTTTTATGCTCGAAAAATATTTAACTATAACAATATACTGATTGTTTTTATAATGCCTTGAACTGTTTCCAAAATAACTCATTTATTGTATAGAATTTGTGTTTTAATCTCGTAAAGCAAGTTATATAAACTTCACTATATACATTTTAATTCTCATCAACCCTGAAATGTCACGTCTCGATGTTGACACTCCTATAAGTAATCGAAACGTGTCTATTGCATTATCAAGGAGGCGCCATTTTGTTTATTTCCTGCCGTTGTCATGGAACAAAATTTAATTATGACTAGCCATAGCTTGCTATATACCTACTATAACTTTGGCGGTTGCATTTGCTTTAATATCACACATGAATCTATCGTTATTGTCCTCTCTGACTACCCCGTCAGGGATACAGCGTTTTATCACACATAAATCTCACCATAACCAAAACCACTCGGACATTTACAATATACCACAGAATGGAAACTATAAATGATTCATTTTGCCTCAGAACAAATTATAATAGGTATAAATAATAACCTATTAGTATTTGTCCTGAGTATACGGCAATGGGCTCACCACCTGGGACAAAAGTACATACGGTGAAATGTGAGCGTATAGTATGCTTCTGCCTACCCTTTCGGGGATAAAGGCGTGACAATATGTGTATGTCTTTGAGTATTTGCCCCTCTCTCACTCATAAACACGTTAACTTTGAACGAAGTTTGAATGTGTGCGTAAACATTTTAGACTTAATAAAACTAAACTTTCAAACTGAATACTTTTTAACCGACTTCAGGACGAGGTTTTTTTTGTTGTTTCCACGACGTTGTCCACGACGATTATTATCTTAAATTTTTCTTTTTTTTTTAATAATTATTTAATGGCCTGGTTTCTAAGACCTTTTAGCCAAATCTTATTTTTTATATCATATTTATTCAATCTTATCTTCTAATTAGTCCTGTCCAGTCGATGTCACGTCCTCAGGCTACGTCCTGGTCCTTGCCCTCAGTATAATGGTGATTCTTATACTAAGCTTGTCAGTGGACGTTTCGCGGCAAGAGAGAAAATAGCTATTCACTGCATATATATCATTGTCTTTCACTATAGCACGTTAACACAACTTTTATGTCCAAGAAAGCACCACTCCCGCACATAAAACAAGATAAATGCACTAGTTTTAGAAAATAATATAAAGCAAGCGTCCGCACTTGTCACTCTTCCCGCCAAATGTCTTAATTTCTTTTTTTTCTTATAGTGATAATTTTCAAGTAGATAATGAATATTCTTCATTCAAAAGTAGTAAATTATTCTTATTGATAGCAGCGTATTCATGTATAGGTTTGTTCAAAGTTCTAATTTCTACTGCAATAAAATGATGGTAAATTTTACTGCAGTTATATGTGGATTTTGGAAGGTAACAGAAAATACCGCGCTCCACTAAGTTATCCAATATCAGAACACTTGTGCACGTTGTCGAAGCTTTTATGTTTAAAACACCATAATTTTCACACACAAACACCCGAAAATACACTAGTTTGAAAAAATTATAACGGAGTGGCGACCGCGTCATTCGCTGTCACCCGCCAAAACTTCAGGAGGAGGTTGTCAATATGATTGGTATATTTTTTAATGTATGTACACTGATTACGCCGAGATTCATAATCCGATTTACGTGATTCTTCTTTAGTTTGATGCAAAATAGTTGCCATTTGGTCCCATACAAACTTAACATAGTTTGGCCCAATAGTTTTTCTTTTTTAAACATTTTGTAAGCACATGCTCTCTACTCTGTCACAACTTACATTATTAACTAACTAACTAACTATCTTCACGCTGTATCCCTGACGGGGTAGTCAGAGAAGACAGATCGCCAGGCTTCGCGATCCATGCATACTTCTTTCGCTTCTTCGAGATTCATCAATCGCTTCATACACGCACGTCTGGGTATCCGAGTACTTTACTGTACTTACATTATTCAACTTTTAATACCCCTTAAAGGGTAATTTCATTCTTTGTTGTTAAAGAATAACAAACTAACTAACTCATCACAGGGGATGCCAAAGACGCAACTGGGACTGATAAAATAAATAAATAAATAAACATCGTTGGGACAACTCACACAACGCGATCTGATTCCAAAACTAAGCAGAGCTTGTACTATGGTAACCAGATAACTGATAAACATAGTTATAAATTTCTAAATACATACATTTTATAGATAAATAACACCCAGACACAGAATAAACCATCGTGCTCATCACACAAAGTTTCATCCTGGGTGGGGAACCCAACCCACGACCTCTTGCCTAGCAGTCCGATACACTACCCACGGCGCCACAGAGGCAGTCAAAAAATGCTCGAATCATGATGATTATCAATAAATAAAACTATTTTGGATGTATTGTTGGTGGTTAATGGTCTATATGGACCACTGATTTTTTCGAAACCTTCTGCAACAATCAAACTGAAAAATAAAACAATTTCAAGCCTGTCTTTTATCGGGTAGATAGAAACTATGACTTTCCACTTGCTACGATTCTGGCACACAACTTTCGCTTCTTCTACTTTCATAAGTGTTTTCATACACCCTGGCCGGTTATGGGTACTTATGACCTGGCCTTTTCTTAAAAGATGTTCGATTTGATTGACTTGCGTACGCCGAGGTCGACCCCTACCAGTTTGCCCATTCATTTTAGCCTCATAAATCTGTTTCGTCAGTGTATTTTTTTTTCAACCTTTCAACAAGTTCGAACCATCTAAGCCTCTCAATGTGAAAAAAAGTCTATGAAAAAGTTATCACCGCTTTAATTTATCCCGTGGGTGTCGTAAAATGTGACTAAGAGAACTCTTTCGCATAAGTACCCATCATTAAGTAAAGAAGGAAAACGTGAGACAAAACCCTGTGTCAACCCGTCTGGGTAGTGTTGTTAAATAAATTCATAAATATATACGTGACCCCCAAGGCTTCTCCCGTGACATACTTCGAATCGTGTCACACCTTATTAATCCAGTCGCTTATAAATTCTACAATAATGCATTAATATTTGCCCGATTTGATGACATTTATAACTACTGCTCCGCTTCCAGGGAAGTAGTGTGATGATATTATATAGCCTATAGTAAAGAGTTTTTCAAATCCGACCAGTAGTTCCTGAGATAAGCGCGTTCAACCAACCAAACAAACAAAAAAATTCAGCTTTATAATATCAGTATAGATATGGTAATACCATAAAAATGTCTCAACATCAACGCGCTTTTCACTTACCTATATCTGCATCACAATTTTTTAATTTTCTATTTTTACCTGACGGACCCCTATCGCTATTTAAACTTCTATACTAATTATATTAAGCCAAATATATCGTTATAGATATCGTTGGGACAACCTACACAACTCCATCTGATTCCACACTAAGCAGAGCTTGTACTATGGTAACATTAAGTAAATTTCTAAATACATACGTATTCAGAAATATATAAGTATGTTTATCAGTTATCTGGTTATATTGAAGATACATAACACCCAGACAGAATAAACCATCGTGCTCATCACACAAAGTTTTATCCTGGGTGGGAATCGAACCCACGACCTCGTGCACCGCGCCACATAGGCAGCCACATAGCAGTCAAATTTATATAATACCCAAAAATACAATAATATACTTGTTCTAAATACATGTTGGGTTCAAAAGCCTGGAATTTACATAGCATACTTACCCTCATCAGGTTATAATTAAAACTGTCACTATACACTTTTAGCAGTCTCAGTAATAATACGTCGCCATAAAGAAGGCTGCGTGCCCAATTATAAATGACTGTTTCAATTATTTTATTGTAATGGAAATTCTGTATATTTTTGTACAGTAAATATTTTTTTTTAATTGCCAGCAACAGCAAGAACTTCAAAAAATAACATTAATATCAATACATATAAATATTGTGGGACATTTTTTTTACACATCTAGCACAAAGTAAGCTAATATAAGCTTGTGGTATGGAATCTAGACAACTGATAGACATACTAATAGATGTCTAAATACATACATATTGTACATAGGAAACACCCAAACTTCGAAACACATATTTTTGGATTACACAATTATTTGTTCTGACCCGGAAATCGAACCCAGGACCTCAGCGCGGCAGGTGTATACACTATACCACTGCGCCACCGCGGTAGTCAAAAATATTTATTAATTTTGGAATGCATACTGTATTAAGTCAGGGAGGCAAAGATGACTATAACACTTTGCTTAAACACAACTTTGACTACCTCTGTGGCGCGGTGGGAGTGTATCCAACTGCTACGCATGACGCTCGATTCCCACCCAGGATATAACTATGTGTGATGAGCACGATGGTTTGTTCTGTTTCTGGATGTTATTTATCTATAATATGTTACATACTTATTATAGATTAATAACACTATTTAGATTACAATATTTAGAAATATATAAGTAGTTTATCAGTTCTGGTTACCATTGTACAAGCTTTGCCTAGTTTGCGAGCAGCCCAAAAAATTTTTGTTTATACCCGTGTTTTCCAAACTTTTTTAACCTGTGTTGTCCATAGTGCTGTTTAAGCAAAAATTTTATCTTCAGAGATCAGACTCATCTAGATCTCCATGGCCCAAGCGACTTCACATGCAAGCGTTGCCCAGGTTAAGCGGCAGTCACTGCCAACTTTGTCAAAAATTAGAAGCCAGACAAACTACTCCTGGCAGTCAAATAAAGTCAGGATCTAAATCCAGTAAAATTTTGAAATCAATCGGGAATACATTAAAATATTGTGAGATTATTAGTTCATTGCGGTTTTGATTAAAGGTTGGATGACTGTATTTAAACATATCAATACCACGGAATTAAGTACTCATATAACCTTATTCCGCCCTAAATACATCGGGATAGAGTTTTATGTATACTTAGATCTTTAAAGCTACGCAAGGAATTTCGATGCAGTTTTTTTTTAATAGATAGAGTTATTCATAAGGAAAGTTTTTATGTATAATTTGTTAACTTTTTGTTTACATTGACTAAATTATAACGATATTTGTTGGGGCTGTCGGAAAAAAATACCGTCTGGGAGCTATGTATTCTACGAAAACGCTGCCTAAACTATTTGATATATAGCAGAATAATGTATCGTGGAATTGTGTATCTAATATATGTCTTCAAAAAAATTTACAGCAGTATATGTCTATCTCTTAAGGATAACATACTATATCGATTTTAATACTTTAAAGAACCAGCAAATATAAAGCGGTAATTTGAAGGCCATTTACACAAATATGTTATTAATCCTTGTCATTTTTAATACGTTAGTTGGTTTCAGCATTTAAGTAGATTATTTTGTCCCTTTGCACCTAGCAAATTAAATGAATATCTTAGGAGATATAGCACAATCAAAATAATGCGCAGAAAAAAAAATCGTGTAGCCATAATTCGCCCGGGCCGTGCGTACTGGAGATAAGAGAAGTACCTCCTTATGGATGCTATGCCGGACTCCTACCGACTAAAACCACACGTCCCTTCCATCTGTCTATAGCCGGGAGTCCCGGGTGAGCCCTCTGAAGGATAGCCCCAGGGCTCCCGATAAGAGAAGTACCTAATCAACGAATTTGGAAGTTTTCATATTGTGAAATTAATAAACGACGGGATTAAATGGGTGGCCCAGAATTCGAAATATGTCACGGGCGAAGCCAGGCGGGTCAGCTAGTATGTTTGATAACATATATAAATCCCGCCGAAGATTATATCAGAACACATTAACAACTTTTTTTCTTCTTTTTTTTATAAAAAGTATTAGCACCGAATATCTATGTAGTTCTATTTTAATTTAATAGGTATTCGGCGGTATATATAAAGTGCAACAAAAGTATCACATTCTGTAAATTCGACTTTATAGGATTCAACATTCTGAGAAATCAACATTTTGGGAAATGATAATACAACATGTTGGGAGCTCAACTTTATGGGATTCAAGATTCTGGGAAATCAACTAGCTGAGAATGCAACTTTATGCGAATTCAACTCATGGTCCTAAAGGAATCACCCGTCGTGTCAATGCTCTAGTTTTAAAAACTTGGTCGTTCAGTTTCTGCAAGATTTAATATAACAATAGCTGCTTAGTAAGATTAACTGTTGACAATACCCTAATTGTTCAGAAACAATAATGTATTTATTTAATAATCATCTCTAATTTCACATACTAAATTCCTATTAGACTGAATATATATCTATACTAGTCTATACTTTCTATATACCAATATATAAAGCTAAAAATATATAGATAGCTGAAATAGCGATAGGGATCCGTAAGCAGAAATAAGACAATTAATGTAGAAACGTCTTCCTTCCGAACGCTTATTTTTCTTATCAACGTTTTCATTTGAATGCATTCTCGTTGACACAATTCAGAAACAGATAACTATCCGTTCAGGAGCGCGAGTGAATTTACCTGGAAACTTACCTGTGACATTATTATATTTAGTTTGTTAAACTAGAGATGATTTTATGTACTTTTTGGGACTTCACGCGAACAAATCTACTTACATTCGGTCTATGACATTATACAATTATTACAGTCGGTGGATGTAAGTAAATATTTTTACGTGAAGTCCCAAGTAGTATATAAAAAATATGAGTATACACCGTGATAGTCATAACTAAATTTGGGTATGTTGGGTGAGTAAAGTAAGTGAGTGAAATTTGACCATACTATACTTTCTATGCGACGAGTGTGTACAGGGCTTTTTAAATTTTTGATTTACCAATACCATGGTGAAATCTAGCGAATTGAGGGCCACTCGCACAGTCCACAAGACTTAGTTAGCAGCCCAATAAAAATAGATTAAATTCAGGTAGACCTAGAAAACTACTGGGAATAAACAGTAAGGTGAAAAAGACACTTGAAATATCCATATCTCAATAACCAAGATCTACCATAAACCGATATGGTAATAATGAAAACCCAAATCTCGTTCTAAGCATAAATAATAAATAAATAAATATGGTGGGACATTTTTTTTTCAAAGTTCAAAGTATGATAACATAAGCTTTTTTTTTATTGAGACTAATCCCACCCTCATTTCCATTACTTGTGTAAACCAGGATCTACAGCAATGACCAAAACACCAGAAAAGTTACACCGAGCTCGATCTCGGTGAAGTCCCAGCAGAAGTTGGAACCCGCAACGAAATTAATCAGAAGATAATGTGAGGTAGTAGGAGAACGTATTATAATATTAGCTTGTGTTATGGGATCTAGACGACTGATAAACATACTTAGATATTTCTAAATATAAATTATATACCTATTATACATAGAAAATACCCAAACTCCGAAACAAACATTTGTAAATAGAGCGCTCGTTGCTCATATCTTACTCAAACACATAACCAAAACCCAGAATATTACAACACCAAGACAGATATGAGGACAACAACCCGCTATAATGACTTCATTAAAATTTCAGCGTCCAGAAACTGGGCGAAGTAAAATAACATTGACCGACAACTTTGCCAGTAGTGTAACTGAAGATTAGTGTACTAACGAAGGACGGGTCGCAACTAAATTTATTACTTCAGAACACTTTCGCCCTGATAAAATACCCCGGTTGGGTCAAAATGTAATTTTACGGAATAGTTAGTTTTAGATACACTAGCAAACGTACCGCACTTCGCCTGTGTCCTTCGAACTCCCCTTTACGTGTGGGCACAGAATAAATAATAATACTACGTACAGAAGTTTCGCTCCTAACAAAAGTCAGTTTTAGGTATGAAAACATACCTAGACTCGCCACCTGTAAGGAAAATTGAACTTTATAACTGCGCACGAACGTTGAGTTTTCTTTGCTTGCCAGAGTTTTATGACGCTCCGAGCGGTGCGCTGCCCTAATGTACCTAAACTGCGGAGTTACACCCCCCTGGTGTGGGTAGGAGTTTTTGAAAATCCTTTCTCAGTTCATATCGAACTGTCTCATTTAGGTATATTATGTATATCAAGTATAATTATTTAATGAATAAATATTATGGTGAAGATTCAGTGGTGAAGTTTTCTTGTACCACTCGACAGGAACCTGTTCCCGAGATAAAAAGTAACCTTTTGTTAATTCACGGTGTCAGCCTCATACATATCAAATTTTAACCACAGTGGTCCAGTTTAAGCGTTTGGAAGTTTGTTTGTTTAGTTATCACGCCCTATCCCAGAAGGGGTGGCAGAGGCATATTATATGCCCACTTTTCACCCTGTATATTCCTGTCCCACGTAATAGGTGGTAAGTCCATTGCCGTGCTGAAATAGACAGACGCAGGTAAGGCGTGATAGATAAACATATAACGCTGAAGAGTTTCTTTGTTTGTTTGGTTGAACGTGCTAATCTCAGGAACTACTGGTCGGATTTGTAAAATATCTGTGTGTTAGATAGCCCATTTATCAAGGAAGGCTATAGGCTAAACATCATTACGCTACTACACTGGGGAGCAGAGAAGTAGTCATAAATGTCGACAAACCGGGCAAATTTTTATGCATCATTGTAGAATTTATAAGCGACGGAATTTAATAGGTGCGACGGGAGGTCGAAATATTCCACGGGCGGAGCTGTGGGGGTCATCTAGTTAATGATAAAAATGCATGGGATTAAGTCGCTCTAAGTCAACACACATAGAGAAAAAGTAACATAATAAATATAATGTAAATATAAATAATGTAATAGGTGAATACTGTTTTTAAAAAAAGATTTTCATTCATTAATTTCATTTCATTTTTGTATAAGCGAAAACGAATGTAAATACTGGTGATAAAAAAAGAGTGGCCATGAGTTTTGTTGCCAGGTTCTTCCTCAGACTCTAGCTATTGCTTTGCGAATTTGGCAGTAAATGTATAAGAAGCAATAATCTTGACGTTCATAAGTGTTTTTGTGACCTACATGAATAAAGATATGTTCATTTTCATATATTATAATATTTGTTACTTTATCAAATCAAAATAATGACTAATTGCAACTGACTGACTAAAGACGTTTATTGCAAGGTGTTTGTAAATAAATTTAAAGTTAAATTTCTCACCCAAAGCGAGATTCACCGAGTAACCTTGTTATGCGAAGCGGTAACCAGGTTATTAGTTTGTTTATTAAGTTAAACATTCCACAAGCATTAAACATACAGCGAGTTGAGCCTGCTATGTCAATCGTGTCAAAATAGAATCATGAAGCGCTCGTGGTCTCCCGAACTCAGAGTTGTGTAAACGATCACTGCGTTAAGAAACTTTCGCTATGGCTGGTCACGATTGAGTGACCATTTTGTGGCATTTACATTTGCGAGCGTTTCAGTGGTTTGTCATACATGGCAGTCGTTAAGTCAAGTTGAAGGCCTTTTGGGTGGCTTAAATAATTTCAACAGCAGGTAGCCACAAATTGCGTCTGTCTATTTCAACACGTCAATGGGCTCATTACCTATTACGTGGGACAGGAATACCTAAACATGGTGAAAATTGGGCATATAATATGCCTCTGCCACCCCTTCGGGGATAAGGCGTGATAGAGAAATTTAAAAGAATAGAATCAGAATCGTCGCTCAATAGAAAGCCAAACTACAATTTGTCAGTTCTTGTAGTCCACAATTACGATCTAATAAAATTCTATCGGTCGACCGATAGACTAAGGACCGTATTTCATAACGTTTATTAATACATAAGAAACACTTGAGAGCAGATTTTATAAGGCAAAATCTAGCCCCAAGCGTTGATTGAGTTTTGAGAAACGTTCTGGAATACGGACCTTAAACCATCACGTGGCGAGTCAGCGGCCGCTTGTAAGTTACAGTTTTGGTAGTCTATTAGTTTTTGACGATTAAAAACAGTGATTCTGTTTCTATTCTGCATCTGATGAAGTGCGATTATAAAATATTGTATAGATTTAGTAGTACCTATACCTAATTTTGAAGTAACCACAATGGAATCGATATTAAAAAATAAAAATAGTACGGCTTCTTATTGTAAAGTAGTAGAGTCGACCCCTTGTTTTACAACCACACAGTTGGGTGTATTGACGAAAATCTTTACGAATATAGAAAGCTGAAGAGTTTGTTTAGACGTACATGTATGAAGCGATAGATGAACCACCCCGTCAGGGATACAGCGTCAAAATAGTTAGTTAAATATAATTTTTAATATGTTAGATTACTAAGATAATTTTTTCACTTTTCTCTTGAAAATAATATAAAAATCTTAGGAGGTATGGCAAAATCAAAATATTGCGCAAAAAAAAAATCGTCTATCTATAATTCGACCAGCGGCGTACTGGAGAGCGGAAAATAACAATGTTGTGAAATGAATAAACGACGAGATTAAATGGGTGCCACAGGGTTCGAAGTATATCATGGGCGAAGCTGGGCTAGTCAGTTGGTGATTATTATAAAAACGTCAACAATAGTTTATTACATCAAGTACACTCAAAGCTCTGATGTTGTTAACTTCGACAAATAAACCAAGAAGTTTCATAACTACAATGACATAAATTGAATTTACTTTTGTTTTTAGTCACTCAGCAAGCTTCCTCGTCGTTCAGCTACGAGTACATGTGATCCCATTTCCGTCTCGAGAGGGAAAAAATGTAAGTTGTGTAAGTAGTTGGCTGATGACAAAAACTTCAACAAACCTATCGTAGGAACTTCACATAACTTGTAACTATAAGGGTATCTACAAAAAAGTTTGTAATCACATTCCTTATTGTTCAACAGAATTTATGAAGAATGTATACTGCTATAATATATAAAGCTGAAGAGTTAGTTTGTTTATACTATTAATATTATAAGCGCGAAAGTTTGTAAGTATGGATGGACGTTTGTTACTCTTCTACGCAAAAGGTACTGAATGGATTTTGATGAATCTTTACAATAATATAGCTTACATATCACAATAACACATATTCTAATTTTTATCCCGGGAAAAAGTTCCTGTAGAAAACGGGAACGGGAAAACTTCACCACGCGTGCTGAGCCGCGGGCGTCAACTAGTTATGTTATATCTCGTCACGCTAATGACCAGGAGAGCGGAGCAATAACCATTAATGACAACAAATCGAGTAAATTTTCAAATATAATAAACATTAAATAAACGACGGAAATAAATGAGTGCTACAAAAATTTGATTATGTCACGGGCGAAGCCACGAGGCTGAGCTAAAGTATTAATACTTGAAATGTGTAATTTATTAAATTATGTACTAGCCGGCTTTGCACGGCTGTAATGTAGATACTAATATGCCTGTATTACCTATACATATAAACCTTTCTATTGATTCACTCTATCTGTTGCTTAAAACTGCTGCAATCATCAACAAGCAGCTCATGCGTTACCTAGAGGATCACTCGCTAATCAATGATCGTCAATATGGTTTTAGGCCGAAACGATCTACGGGTGAACTTTTAGCGTACGTAACACATGTTTGGGGTGAGGCTATGGAAGCGCACGGCGAGTCCTTGGCTATTAGCCTGGATATTGCCAAAGCGTTCGATAGAATGTGGCATGCGTCGCTTCGTTCCAAGCTCCCGGCATACGATATACCGCCTCAATTGTGCAGCTGGATGGCCAGCTTCCTGCAGGGGCGACGTATACGGGTCCTCTGTGATGGCCAGGCTTCGTGCTTTTTGCAGGTTAATGCCGGAGTACCACAGGGGTGTGTGTTGTCGCCAACTCTCTTTCTTCAATGATATGTTGGCCCTCGGGAACATTCATTGCTATGCAGATGATAGCACTTTACATGGGAGTTATTCTGCCCGTCCAGCGGCGAGGCGAACCGACATCGAGGAAAAAAGACGACAACTTGTCTCATCTCAATGGGGTTCTGAAAACCTGGTCGATTTCAATCCTCGCAAAACACAGGCTTGTGCGTTTACCGCTAAAAATCCCCCTTCCTTTCTCTACCCTCTCTTTAGAACGCTTCAATACCAATGAAGGACAATCTAGATATCCTCGGCATATACGCCCGTCGAGAGCTCAATCATAAAACGTATATTTTTTTATAAGGTGGAAAATAATAATTCGATTCGAGACGGGAATTTAACCCGTGAGCTTTTCCTCAGAGGTTTTAGGCAAAGGTCACGGGTTCAATCCTTGTCTCGAATCGAATTGCCTTTTTCCAGTTTATTAAAAAAAATATTCTAATGACAGTTTAAATATTATTTATTTGTATAATGCTTACTGTATCTGTAAGTTTTAGCCACGTTCCAATAATAATACTAAATAACAACTAGTATGCTAACTATATCATGAAATTTAAGTGGATTTTTTTTCTAGCCTCAAGATGGACTACCAGCTGCCGGGTGAGACGCTTATTCAACTAAGCTACCAAGGACACTCGAAACTGACATATTGATCCTCCTCTTTAATCTGACGACTTAGTTGGATAAGCGTCTCACACGGCAAGTGAGAAGACACTGGTTCGAGTCCAGCTTAAAAATAAAAAAGCCTGTAAAAAGTTTTTCCAGTTCTTTTTTTTTATCAGTCACGCTATTATGCCCGAGGGGATTGCAGAGGCATATTATAATATATCATATTATAATGTAGCTTTGTAAAAGTTTTAAACAAAGGCGCCGTCATCAAACGTTACAGTTTGGCGAGAAAATATAATGTAAATATATTTATATGTGCTTCTTTTTTTGTATGAAATAAAAACAAAACAATAAAAAAGACGTGTGCCATTTGGAGACTGCCGCGGTAAAGCTATTGCATAGCATACCTTTGTATTTCTTTGATATTAATTTAAGTTACACTAAAAAAAAACCTCCCTCACCCTCACCCTCACCCCTCACTCTCACCCTCACCCCACTCTCACTCTCACAGTCACCCTCATCCTCACCCTCACACTCACACTCACTATCATCTCGTCTCGATCCGTGCGAGCCTCGTACAACCGTACCATATAATATATGTACATACACGTTAAGCCAACGCTCGGCCGTGCTCGGTGAACTTCGTGTGACCTCGGATCTTGGGTTCTTTTTTCGTTACGGAATTTCTTGATTAAAGCCCACTCAAAGCCCGCGATAAAAACTATGCAATAGCTTAAAAATATTTTCATCATGTTCATCGCTGTCCCACGCTTTATATTTATAATAATACTAAAGTAAAGAAAGCGCTCGTGAGTGACTGAGTGTTCTGTAAACGATCTCTGCGTTAAGTAAGTTTCGCTATGGCTGGTCACGGATAGGTGACCACTTTCTGGCGTTTACATTTGCGAGCAGCGCACGTTAAGCTGTTGGTCCCGGTTGCCAATAGCAGTCGTTAAGGCCTTAAGGGCGGTTTGAAAAAAATCTACAGCAGGTACCACAGCCTGCGCCTGTCTATTTCAACACGGCAATGGGCTCACTACCTATAACGTGGGACAGGAATACACATGGTGAAAAGTGGGCAAACAATATGTATGCCTCTGCCACCCCTTCGGGGATAAGGCGTTTGTTTATAAGTTACGCCATATCCCCGAAGTGGTGGCAGAGGTATATTATATGCCCACTTTTCACCATGTGTATTCCTGTCCCACGTTACAGGCGCAGGCTGTGGTGTGTGTTTAAATAAAAAAATAAATAAATATAAACAAACAAAGTATATAAATCAACGGGATATATTAAACACGTTCTGTTTGACATCAGCGTATGTAATAATCAGAGATGTTGACAAGATTGAGACATATTGCAGGAATGTATAATTAATTTAAGCTTGAGATACAACCCTTATTAGATAGCAGCACAACCTAATTAAATGGGTTTAGTCTAGACTTAGTACCTGTAGTAGTAGACTGCATTGAGTTTGAATTAGTACCTGACTGCATTGAGTTTGAACAAGGAATTTATCAAATTAATTAAGTATCAAAATTGATAGAATCTGAGGACAGCGGACGCCTAAGATTACAGACATAAGCAAATCTCTTAAAATTCTTCCATTGGAATTAATATACATACATATCATCACGCCTGTAGGCAGAGACTATGACTTTCCACTTGCTACGATTCTGGCATACAACTTTCGCTTCTTCTACTTTCATACACGCTCGCCGGTTAAGGGTACTCTTTCCCTGGACTTTTCCCAAAAAGATCTTCCATTTGATTGGCATACGTATGCCGAGGTCGAGTTTGCCCATTCAATCTCGCCGCATAAATCTGCTTCGTCAGTCTATTTTCATCCATCCTCTCCACGTGTCCGAACCATCTAAGCATCCCCTTTTCTAGCTTAGTCACTACATCTTCTGTCATTTTGCAATATTCCCTTATCACACTGTTCCTTTCTTTGTCCATCAACTTCACTCCAACTATACTTCACAGACTTTTTCATTTCACTGCAATTTAATAGAGGTAAGAGAGGAAGACCCAATAATGTATAAAGACACATTGTTTTTTTTTCCTTCAGGATTTAGGCAGTGATTTCTGTAAGCTGCTTAATTTTTTTGGCATCATGAATATTTATCGTAAATCCATGAAAACTATTTTCTTAAACCTTTTTCATGAATCACTCTATCTATTAAAAAAAACAAGTATGATCATCCGTTTGATTGCTTTTAAGTTAATCGCGAATGGAAAGACAAATATGGCGGCAGATTTAATTTAATAATATTTTAAGGTCGCTTAGAAGGTCGAAGGATGATTTGAAGGTCAATCAAATCTTTGGAATGAGCAGAAAATAAACCGACCCAATGTAATATTTAGAGGTATTAATGAAATCCATTAACTCAGTAAATAGAAGCGGTAATCCATGAATTTTTAAAGAACGAACTTAGGTATAATATATTTTTGTAACTTTAAGAAAACGTTAAAAGGTGAAACTGACTGTGTTTAACTTTCATAAATTTATTTAAGCTCATTAATTGTAACGTTAATTACGTCTTTCAGAAAGTTTTTTTTTTTTAGATTAGGTTTAGTGTAGGAACATTTTTTATACGATGCCATTTAGCCCAAAGTAATCTAATATAACGCTTATGGTATGGGATCTGCGACATAAAAATTAGCCAATATATACGTTAGTCCAGGGTATCAGCTACATCCACACAGAATGCAAATTACCCATTGCCGTGTTAAAATGGACAGGCATAGGTCATTGTAACCTACTATTGGAACATGTCAAGCAACCAAGGCTTTCGACTTGGCTTAACGACTGCTATGCTATTGGCAAACGGGGCTTAACGTGAATTTCGAAACTCAAAAATGCCACAAAGTGGTCATCCGTCAGCGGATTAGCCATAGCGAAAGATTGACAGAACACTGAGTTAGCAGGGCTACGAGCGTTTCTACAAACTTTCTCTTATTTCTATAAGGATTACAACACGAAAACAATCTTCCTGGAAGCCAATCTTCTATCGACTGAAACTACGCATATCCCATCCATTTCTGCCTCTTTAGGGAGTTCCGAGTGTTACTTCGCGTCTTTGGGGGTTCGGGTGTTATAACATTTCCTTGAGGGTGGAAGGAAGTGGGATAGTACCCAAACCCCCTAATAGCATGAGACAACACTGGAAACCCCAAAGAGCGATGGAATACCACCAGAACCCCCCTGAGATGAGCCTTCGTTAGCGGACAAAGTCTGTCGGGAGCCCTGGGGCTATCCTTTCGAGGGCTGTCACGGGGGACTCCCGGTCATAGCAGATGGAAGGGTAACGTGTGGTTTTAGTCGGTAAGAGGCCGGCATAGCATCCATAAGGATTTTCACACGAAATAAAAGGGGGTGTTGAAGAGGGTATAACCCTCACGCCACCTTATAATATTAGTACTGATTTATACCTATTAGTCTATAAATAGTGCCGGTTGCTAGTAACATTTAAGACGTTGACCCAAGCTGAAGAGGCTTTATCTTTGTTTCTGTTGCGTATAATGAACTAACCTGAATAATAGGGGTCGCTCGTGCCTATCACATTAATCTCCCATTTACGTCATAAATTTGTATTAAGTATATCTGCACTATTAATAATATCAGTAGGTCTTACTAATTAGATCCTAAATATAAATACTAATTGCTTTTCTAAATTGTTTCCTTATTAATTAATATTTTAAATGCAAAGGCTATTTATTTGTATTATATAGGTATATCTACAATATAAACAATATTATTAAGTCTTAATAATCTATTCTAATATGTTAAGCTGAAGAGTTTGTTTGTTCAGTTGACTGCGGTAATCTCAGGAACTAGTAGTCGGATTAGAAAAAAATATTTTTTAGTGTTGGATAGCCCATTTGTCGGGTAAGGTTATAGGCTATATATCATCACGCCACTGCCTTGAAGAGCGGAGCAGTAATCATAAATGACAACAAATCGGTCAATTGTTTATGCATTACTTTAGAATTTATAAGCGACGGGATAAAATATTTGTGACGGGAGTTAGAAGTATGTCACGGGCGAAGCCAGGGGGGTCACCTAGTTTATATTATAAAGGCAAAGGTTAGGCAAAGTTTGTGTGTGTGTGTGTGTGTGTGTGTGTGTGTAAAACTTTATCACGCTCAAATGGCTGCATCAATATGGAAAAAACAGGTACACACATATGCTACTTATAATCCCGGGAACTGGTTTCCGTGGGAAACGAGATGGGAAATGCGGGTGTCCTCAAATAGTTGATAAAATCATTGGTAAATAACGTGAGAATCGAGATAGAATTTGACTTTTGTATTGAATGCCTCGGTCGCATAAGTGGTAATCTGGTTTGATTCCCGGGTCGGAATAAATATTTCTGTGGTTCACAAGTTTTTGAATCGGAGTTTGGGTGTTTCCTATATATTTCATAATATCTTAGTCTGTTTATCAGTTGTCTAGATCCTAAAGCACAAGCTTAAAGCTTAGTTTGAGCGAAATGGCGCTGTGTGAACAAGTAATAAACATTTGGGGACACCCAAATGTTTATTAATAAAACTAAACTCTAAACTTTTTAAAAGAAACCTTTACAATATGAATTTACTAGAGAATGTTAAATGAAAAAAGATTCTCCATTAGGATCTTTATCCCAGATTTATCCCTAATATCTTGAAGCCTTAAAAAGCCTTCAAATTAAATCAGAATCAATATCATTAAAAATATCTTCTGGGAGGCTACACAGATTCTAGATTTAAATATCAGAGGGACTTACTTAGGAAGTAATAATTTTAACATTATCCAGTCCCATATCGATATCTTATACAGACTAAACTAATTAGCCAACTATCACGCGCGCTGTATTTCTGATCGGGTAGTCAGTCAGTCAGAGAGTACAGATAGCTGGTTTTTCAATCCATACCGCTTTCGTTTCCTGAAGATATTTTTTTTTTATATGTATGCACTACGAAAATAAATAAATGTAGTTGTACAACTCACACAACGCCATCTGATTCCAAACTAAGCAGAGCTTGTACAATAGTAACCAGATAACTGATAAACATACTTATATATTTCTAAATACATACATATTATTGATAAATAACACCCAGACACAGAATAAACGGGTCTGTATTGGGTGGCATAAATTTTCGAGGCATAACTTAAAACTGCATAACGTTTTTTGGCATACTCTTCGTTTCGCATAACATCCAAACAGAATAAATCATTAGGCATACTTTATTTTCCCATAACTTTTTTTTAATAATGATATACCCGCATAAAATGTTTACGCATAATTTTTTTACAATAACGATTACTAATCATAACATTTATTAGCATATCACTCACTCTCGCATAAAGATTACAAGCCATACAATAGAATACCATAATTTTAACGAGTAAATATTTTTATTAAGCTATTGCATAGTTTTTATCGCGGGCTTTGAGTGGGCTTTAATCAAGAAATTCCGTAAGGAAAAAAACCTAAGACGAAGGTCGAGACGAGGTCACACGAAGTTCACCGAGCAAGGCCGAGCGTTGGCTTAACGTGTATGTACATATATTATATGGTACGATTGTACGAAGCTCGCACGGATCGAGACGTGATGATAGTAAGTGTGAGTGTGAGGCTGAGGATGAGGGTGACTGTGAGGGTGAGGGTGAGGGTGAGGGTGTTTTTTATGGGTTTTTTTTTTTTAGTGTAAATTGACTTAATATCAAAGAGAAACAAAGGTATGCTATGCAATAGCTTTACCGCGGCAGTCTCCGAGTGCCACACGTCTTTTTTTATATCTAAGCTTGAACTGTCTAAAATTAAAAATGCCCACTGATTAAAAATGTTGATAGTCACTTTACTGAAGTTCAAAATTTAAACACTTATATATAGAATATATAAATAAAATACAAAAAGAAAGTAGGTAGATTAAAACGAGCGATTCTATTCTGGCGCATCGCCGGCCGCCGCCGCGGCCCACTCGCTTCGCTCGCTCGGCTCGTGCGTTGTGGTCACAAGTGACCCAACACTCCTCCTCGCTTTGCTCGTCGTCGTACCTATTTACGACTTTGCTCAAGACTAGTCTAAAAAAAATAACACATAAAATATCTTTTTATAAGTTACAGCTTAAAAACTTGGCTATGAGTGAGATGATTATTTACAATGGTGTCTTATCATTTCTTAAATATTCTTAGTCAAATTATTATTCATTTATGATTTAAACGGTTATTCATACCTCCATTATGCGTTTTGTATTTTATGATAAATTATCTTTAGGCGTATAACATTTATGCTGATTAAAATTATGATAAAACATTAGAGTAAGTTAATGTTATGCCAATAAAACCATTATGCGTTTATAACACTCTGCTTATCATAATTTATGCGAGAAAACTTTATGCTGAAACTGTTATGCCAAACTACATTATGCTGAAAAAAAAATGCGATCGAAAGGGCACCCGAATAAACCATCGTGCTCATCTTACAAAGTTTTATCCTGGGTGGGAATCGAACCCACGACCTTTTGCGTAGCAGTCGAATACACTTCCACCGCGCCACAGAGGCAGTCAAATTACTAATTACAATTACAGTTTTCCGATTACTTTTGACCTTTTCACTTATGAGCAATCTGCTGACGTGTTCTTCGTATGTAATTCTCCTTCTGTAAAAACACCTTCTGCTCTTTACTTAAGTAAATAAGTTGTTACAGTCAGTATTATATTAGTATGTAATCTCGATCAGTCCCGCGACTGAACCGGCAAAATTATTACGAAAATTGGGGTGCAGAACACGTGGTTTAGATACACTAAATAAATTGAGCACATGGTAAAGCGGGGAGACATCATTAGAGATAGAAATTGTAAGTTTGTTTGTAGGTTCAATTAATTAAACCAGCTTTTTAGAGGGATATAAGATAGTACGTACCTTTTTAGCGCTCGTAGGCCTGCTCACTCAGCGTTCTGTAAACAATAAAAAACATTGTAAGACATTTTTTTTACTCAGCATTATGGGATCAAAACCACTGTTAAACATAGGTACTTATATATTTCTAAATACATACATAATGTATATAGGACACACCCAAATTCCAAAACCAACATTTGTGGATACAACAAATATTTGTACTATCTATCCATCGATCTATCTTCACACTGTATCCTTGACGCGGTAGTCAGAGAGGACAGATCGCCAAGCTTCCATGCATACTTCTTTCGCTTTTTGCAGATTCATCAATAGCTTTATACATGCACGTCTATTTGTTCCGACCAGGGAATCGAATCCAATCACTGCGTTAAGCATCTTTCGCTATTACTATGATTTGTGGCGGCGTTTCCATTACACCACGTTTCCGTACTACAGAAGGCACTGTAAGCCAGTCCAGGTAGCCAGTAACATGGCAGTCGTTAAGCCAAGTTATAGTCCCTATATAGGAGTCTCGAGGATAACCACTTATTACGTGGCACCAAATATAAATATTATAGTGTGGGCGTATAATTTATTTTATAATATGTCCGCCCACTCCTTCGGGTATAAACTCGTGACTATATATAGATCTTACCAAAACCTAATATGCGTACTTAAAAAAAAGGCTCGTTGATAAGAATTTAAGTTTTGTATTGCCTTCGTATCAAATACTAAGTGAAGCAAAAAAGGCTTGCAATCCGCCTACATCCAGCATAACAGACACAAATATAAGCGCAAAAATCAATCTGCAAGATCTCTTAGACCATACAGTCTGTCGTATTATAAAGATTAACTCAGGATCTGTTCACTAAATGGGGATGTGATGGATCCTCCGGGTAAAGTGAGTATAAACAAACTCTACCGGAGGAAAACGAACAAATATCGGATGTTAATTTGTTTATAGTGTCCCTTGTACCACTGCGACTAGTAGACGAACGAACTTCTGCAGTTATATGGCAGACTCTACTTGCTCATCTGTTACATATTGCAGACCAACTTCATTAGAATTTGCAAAAGGAACACCCGAAAAAACTACAATGGTTGCCAGTGAAATTGAAGCCAAAATTAATAAATTGATTCTAACTCTTGCGTCAGTAGACGACAAAGTCATCGAAGTCAAACGTGAACTGTTTAGGACAATGATTAATGGGAAAGTTTCTTAAGTGTTAACAAACACATCATCCAGTGCTAGCTGCACTGTTTGTGGAGCAACTCCCAGACAAAGGAATTATCTTTTAAAAGTTACAACGAGAGATGAAAATGAAACTGCGTTTAAATATGGATTGTCGACACTCCACGCATGGATAAGATTTATGGAAATGATCCTCCATATTTCTTACAATTTAGTTTTTAAGAAGTGGTGTGCAACAACTCCAGAAAACCAGCAACTTAAAGAAGACAAGAAAAAATATTTCCAAAAACGTTTCCGAGAAGTGCTTGGTTTGCACATTGATAAATCACGTTAAGGTTCCGGTAATAGCAATGACGGAAATACGACAAGGAGGTTTTCCAAAATTACCAATGTTCTGCATAGGTAACCGGAATTGATGAAGAATTAATCAAGAGATTTTATGTAATTCTTCAAACTATGTCATCGGGATTCCCTATAAACGCAGAAAAATTCGGCCAGTGTACATTGATAATCGCGCAATTATATGTAAGCAAATATAACTGGTACTACATGCCATCTTCGGTCCATAAAGTACTTTTACATGGTGCTAAAATAATAGATTATTATGCAGTTTTGCCTATAGGACAATTATTCGAAGATGCACAGGAAGCCCGAAATAAAGATTACAAGAAATATAGGTTACATCACGCTAGGAAATGTTCCAGATCAGCAACAAACGAAGACGTTCTGCATATTTTGTTATATACATCTGATCTTTATATATCTAGCTTAAATAAACCATTTTTTTTAATATCCAAAGAATTGTTTGACGAAGCTAAAGAATTGTTAGAAATAGAAAGTGATGAAATATGTACAAATCCAACATTCCACTTAATCCAAATCTTGAAAGGCTAACTTAAGCAAATGACTCGTCTAAACATCCCTTTGTGATGTTACAGTGTTTGTCAGAAAACTTCTGAACGCTTCCCGTAATGGGTTTAACTTTGATTTTGTTTGTACTCAGAGTTGGAGATGAAAATGGAAATACTTGACGGATTATGAAAATATTGTATGTTAGGTTAATCTGAACAAATTCTTATGCCAAATTTTAAGCAAAGGATAGGCAAACTGTGTATTCAAATTTCCATATTTTTCTATATTAATTTAATAATTATAAAAAGAGAATAGATCTGTAATGAATAGGCTCAATAACCACAGCACCGTTTTAAAAAAATCTTCCACCATTAGATTCTACACAGCTACATTCTTCATGAGGGCCATTTGGCATATTGATTTTTTTTAAATGTTTACGGTTCTATACGAAATCTTGAATAAGAAAACTTCACGTAATTTAATATTTGTAAACCATTCCTACAAATTATTAGAATTTTATAGAATTTAGTAGAATCTAATGGTAGAAGAATGTTTAAAATCAGCTCAGTAGTTCGTAAGCCTATTTATTACAAACAAACCTTTCCTCTTTATAATAGTGGTAAAAGAGCATCCATGGAGTTTCTTGCCGGATTCTTCTCCATAAAGTGTAGGCTCTGCCTTACTGGCAACTAAAATCGCTCTCTTTTAAAATATTGTCCTGACTATTCATAAGTGCCTAAAATGGTCTACAAGAATAAAAATATTTTTGATTGATCGATTAACTACCACGCGGGTGTAGCTGCGGGCATCAGCTAGTCTTTAATACATTAAAATTTTAAAATTTTGCTTCAACTTGCATATAAAGGAGGAGGTGCGGATTAATTACTCGGCTGACAATCGGACTTGACCGTCCGACCTCTCCCGGTAGTGAAACACATAAATAATATGTAGTCTATACTTGAACCGATATACCTAAGTACCTTAGAAGTACTCGTACACCCCAACAACCCCCCGCTAACTCAGTGTAAACGATCTCTGCGTCAAGCATCTTACTCTCAAAAAAACTTTAGAACTAAATAATTATCCCACAGAAGTTTAGTTAAGTCCGAAAATGTATTCGGCGCCCAAACTTCTGCTAGCCGTGTATTTCAGACGTTTTAATAATCTTCACGTCATTAAATTCTTTTATCGAAGTTTTTCTTCTTTTTTTTGAGTTTGTGCTAAAATGCTCAACAATAATGGTGCGCGTTTTGGGTCCCTTTTAATTTTCACGTTCAATTTTTTCAATTGTCATGCCTTTTTTCCACGAAGGGGTAGGCAGAGGCATATTTTAGGTACACCCACATTTCAACGTATGCCTTTTAGTCCCACGTAACAGGTGGTGAACTCATTGCCGTGTTTAAATAGACAGGCGCAGGTTGTGGCAACCTGCTGTTGAAAATTTTTAAACCGCCTAAAAGGTCTTCAACTGAGCTTAACGACTGCAATGCCATGCCAACGACTGGCAACTGGGATCAATAGCTTAACGTGCCTTCCGAAGCACAGAAACGCTCGCAAATGTAAATGCCACAAAGTGGTCACCCATCCGAGGACCAGCCATAGTGAAAGTTGATTAATGCAGTGATCGTTTACAGAACACTGAGTTAGCAGGGCCACAAGTGCTTTTTTTAATTTTTATCGTGTAAAATTGTGGGATAACAACAGAATTCTTTGGGGGGTTGGTTTAAAAATTTCTAGCTTCTTGGGGCATGGGGCGTACGTGACAATTCATCTTCACGCTGCTGTCTAGGGCCTGCTTGCGACGACTATTTGTAAATCAAGTAAAGCGTCCTTAACTATCATTCATATCATTCATTATGATATAGTATTATCATAATTAATGAAGAATGGATATATCAGCGCCATCTAGTAGGGAATAGGAAGTTGGAAAGAGAATTATATTTATATATTTGGGAAATTTTAATTTGTCGTGCTCACCCAGAAGGACAGATATAATTTACTATCTAAAATTGCACACCAAGACTCTTTGTGAAAACTTTTTTTTTTCAAATCTTACATATAATAGACGGACGGACAGACTGTGCCATTTTTAACACTTCAGATATGTAGGTATTTAATGTTTAACCATGCGCAGAAGCGCTCGTGGCCCCGCGGTCTCAGTGTTCGGTAAACGATCACTGAGGTGCGCAACTTTCACTATGGCTGGTCATCGGATGGGTGACCACTTTGTGGCATTTACATTTGCGAGCGTTTCCGTGCTTCGGAAGGCACGTTAAGCCGTTGGTCCCGGTTGCCAGTAAAATGGCAGTCGTTAAGCCTGGTTGAAGGCCTTATAGGCGGCTTAAAAAATTTCAACAGCAGGTAGCCACAACCTGCGTCTGTCTATTTCAACACGGCAATGGGCTCACCACCTATTACGTGGGACAGGAATCCACACGGTGAAAAGTGGGCATATAATATGCCTCTGCCACCCCTTCGGGGATAAGGCGTGATGGATATTTATTTAATGTTTAACCAAACTAACTATATTTATTATTACTAAATAAACGGCTTTACTCACGTGTAAATTTCGGGATAGCCCGACTAGTTTAGTGCCAGCGCAGCTTCCGACGTAGCTTGACGCTCCTCTTGAGGAAGGACCTCCGTTGGTCCGAAACTAGTCGGGCTATCCCGAAATTTACACGTGAGTAAAGCCGTTTATTTAGTAATAATGAACATCGCTCACGAAAGTTATTATTCTAATATAACTATATTCACTTTATATCCCTGATGAAGGAGTCAGATACGTCGATCTATACTTCTTTTGCTTTCTGCAAATATTAATCGTCTCATACATGCAAATCTGGGTATCCGAGTTTTGACCTGTTTTGAACAATCTATTTACGTGGTCCCTGTATAAGTCCTAGAGACTTACTATACATTACTAGACTGTTTGAAATAGTTAGGATATACCGGAGGCTACCCTTTTTTTTCCTTGATTCTTTAAAGTTGAAGACTCTTAAATCTGCCCAAAAACTAAAAAAAACCCTTTCATTATTTAAACCTATGTCATGAGCATGTATTGAATCGGTTTGTTTTGTTTTGATCCACAAAAGTTTGTTTCGGAATTTGGGTGTTTCCACAGAAATATAATAACCACTAGAACCTAGTATTACCTATATGTTCTGTGGGTGTTTCCTATGTATAATACGTACGTATTTAGAAATGTATAAGTATGTTTTATTAGTTGTCCCATCCCATAGCACAAGCGTATAGATTAGTTTGGGCTAGATGGCACTGTGCAAAAGTGTTCCACAATATTAATTTATTAAATTACCAATATATCGTAATTAAACGCCTGTTTATTATCAATCCCGCTCGCGTTGGCCTTGTCGTCGGCAGAGGCCAGTGGATTAAATTAAACGAGATTCAATCAACAAACTGCCGAGCGGCTAAACAAACTACGTTATTTACGCTTTAATGGGATATTCCTCTTGTGGGAGACTACAGGCAATGCTCTATGACGGGGAATGATCAGTGTTCACTATTTTAAAATTTGTTATAAATGGGGATGAAGAGTAGAAGCGTGCACATCGCCATCCCTGCCAGCTACGGCTGCAATTCTACTCCAACACGAGTGCCACAGGAGCGAACAATGCTAGGGCGTGCCCCCGAGGCGACGCGCAGCAGTTCGTCCCCGCTGGTGCGAGCCAGTGTGAGCCAGAGCGGCGTAGGGGACCGCCACCCTACACGCGCGGCCCGACACGGCGGGAAGTGGAGGATGGAGTGCAGGGTAGCTGCGTGGAATGTTAGGGGAGGAATGGCAGATAAGATGAATGAGTTGATGGATGTTTTGAATGAGAGAAAGTTGGGGGGATGTGTCACCTCTTTTTGATGTCTGTACAGGAGTCAAACAAGGTTGTGTCATGTCCGCCTGGCTGTTCATAGTGTATCTGAATAGTTGCAGGAGAAATTGAAAGATTGTGATATGGGTTTGAATTTGGGTGACTTTAGAGTAAACTGTCTGCTGTACCCTGATGATGCAGTGGTCATGTCCTCATCAGAAGCCGACCTTCAGGCATTAGTCACTAATATGAAAGAGGAGTGTGAAAGTAAGGGTCTTCGCTTGAATGCAAGTAAAACTAAGGTTTTAGTATTTGAAAGAGTTGACGTAAGAACCAAATGCGAGATTTGGATAAATCAGGAACGTCTAGAGCAAGTGAATGAAATTGTGTATTTAGGGAGTATGTTTAGAGCGGATGGAAGATGTTATTCGGATGTAGAACGGCGAGTAGCTGCCGGAAACAGAGTTAACGGTGCTTTGTCCCAATTAGTAAAGCGACAAAGCATCGTAAAAGAAGCACGACTGGCTATTCATAACGTAGTGCTAGTGCCAACTTTGCTTTACAGTAGCGAAACCTGGGTATGTCAGCATGAAAGTAAATTGAATGCTGTGGTCATGCGCTCACTTTGAAAATTGTGCGTCGTAACTTTGGCCGACCGAATACTTAACGAAGTGATACGCAATATGGCAGCAGGTTTGAATGTCAGTTTGAAGTGTCAGCGTTAAGCTAGAAAAGAGCGTGCTCCGTTGGTTTGAACACGTCCAACGAATGATTGAGGAACGATTGACGAAGAATATAATATATATTGTGCGGAAGTAGAGGATAGAAGAAGTCAGGGTAGGCCGAGACTTACATATGAAGACCACGTGAGCAGATTGCTCAAAAACGGAAAGGTCAAAAGTACTCGGATACCCAGACGTGCGTGTATTAAGCGATTAATGAATCTTGAAGAAGCACAAGAAGTATGCATGGATCGCGAAGCCTGGCCAGATCGCCAGGCTTCGCGATCCTCTCTGACTAACTTAGAAATAGAAAATAATAATAATCTCAGGCAAAATTTGAACAAGCTTAATTTAACCTTCAAATGACGTCACCGTTGGCATTACAGCAGTATCGCCTTTGCCTAGAAATGGAAATAAACACAATAAAGGTAAATACATAAGTTTCGAGTATTTTTAGACTAAGAGACAAAGGTTTCATGCCAATAGGAAATAAAAAATAACTAACTATCTTCACGCTGTTTCCCTGACAGGATACAGAGAGGACAGAAATTCATTGTTAATGAACTTTAATAATTCTTAAATATTATATTAAAAATTAAACACTATGAATATAACAAAAATATTTAAATTAGTTTCTAGGTATGTATATTTTTTTAATCTAATACAAATGAAAACTACTGATCCAAACTATGATACATTTTTATGGGACCAATAGGCAACTATTCTGCATTAAACTTATAAAGAATCACGGAAATCGAACCATTTCTCTCAGCGTAAAAGATGTACATAAATAAAAAAAAATACCAATCGAATACATAACCTCCTCGTTTTAGAATTCGGTTAAAAAGGGTAATAAATTTTGCCCAGTCCCAATGGCAATGAACGTTATCACATTTTGACAATTCAAGCTTGTCAAAATGTGTCATTTAGGGCCGTATTCCAGAACGTTTCTCAGTACTCAATCGATGCTTAGATTTTATAAGGCAAAATCTAGTCTCAAGCGTCGATCGAGTATTGAGAAACGTTCTGGAATACGGGCCTTAGAAAATGCCTCAATTTTATTTTAACTCGTAATTGTCTTGATAAAGGGTTTCTTTTTTTGGCGGTTCAATCGGATGTTATATTAAAAATTAGCTATTGGTTAAGTAAACATCTTTTGAGAAAAGAAAAGGTCAAGAGTACCCTTAACCAGCGAGCGTGTATGAAAACACTTATGAAAGTTGAAGAAGCGAAGTTGTATGCCAGCATCGTAGCAAGTAGAAAGTCATAATCTCTGCCTACCCCGATGGCTGGCGATGTATGTATGGTAAGTACGTTACAGTTTCTTCGTGGCTTCTGTGGTTTCAGATTTCTTCATAGTTCAACCAGTCAGAATAGCAAGTACAGTGGCTCAGTGTTCTGTTAACTATCACTCTGTTAAGCATCTTAGCTCTCAGCAGCAGAAAGTTTCAACTTCCGTCATCTATTTCCACACGGCAGTGTGCTCACACTTATATGTCTGCCTCTGTGGCGCGGTGGGAGTGCGTCCGACTGCTACGCTAGAAGTCGGGGGTTCGATTCCCACCCAGTATAAAACTTTGTGTGATGAGCACGATGGTTTATTCTGTGTCTGGCTGTCATTTATCTATAATATGTATGTATTTAGAAATATATAACTATGTTTATCAGTTATCTGGTTACCATAGTACAAGCTCTGCTTAGTGTGAAATCAAATGGCGTTGTGTGAGTTGTCTCAACAATATTTATTATTTATTTATTTATTATTACGTGGGAAAATGTACATTGTGAAATGTCAGCGTATAGCATACTATACGCTGACATTTCACAATGTACATTTTCCCACGTAATAATAAATAAATAATCTATATTCCCTTCGGGGTTAAACCGTGACTGATAGAATATTTACAAATAGGAACGATTGACGAAGAGTTAATATTGTGCGAAAGTAGAGGGCAGAAGGAACATTATTAAGGGTACAAGGAGTCAGGGTAGATCAATATTTATATATGAAGACCACGTGAGCAGATATTGCTCAAAAACGGAAAAGTCAAAAGTACTCGGATACCCAGACGTGCATGTATGAACCGATTTATGAATTTACAGGAAGCGAAAGAAGTATGCATGGATCGCGATGCCTGGCGATCTGACTAACCCGTCAGGGATACAGCGTGAAGATAATTAAGTTGATAAAATATTTGTTCTTACAACTAATAATTTATTTTCAACAAACAGGTCGTTGAGTTTGCTTTGAGGAATATCAAAGTAGAATAAATCAAGTCAAATTGTGGAAAATACAACTTCAAGGAAAGTACAACGACCTTACAAAAATGTCTGGAATTTTGTACAAGTACAGCTATTTAAAACTAATGTTGTTTTACTATTCTAAGCCACGCTCTTTACATTACAAAGTTATTGACCTCCTTATATTTTGAAACTAGTTCTGATATGTAAGCTATATTGTAGTAAAGTTTCATCAAAATCTCAGTAGATTTTGCGTGAAAGAGTAATACTTACAAACCTTCGCGTCTATAATATTAGTAGGATTTATAGCAGAAGAATTAATTTTGACTCCCCAGCGACTGCTAACAACCCAAAAAAGTCAAATTTGATTGCACAAACAAATCGTATTAATGCATTTGACTTGATGCGAAGCAGAAGTAACTCCCTTTCTTCGGCATGCACCTCAGCTTTTGAACCAACTATATAGGATTTTGTCATCAGCCACCGGAAGAAAACCAGCAAAGACACAGAAAAACAACAAATAAATAACAAAATTACACCATTTCCCAAGCCGACTGGTCCTCGTGGGAAATTGGACTACAACCCTCCTTCAAAAAACTGTAACAAGAGAAAAAGTCAGCGAGAGAACAGTTTGAAAATCAGCACATATTATGTAAAATCATTGTCATCAATAGAAAAATATCTAGAACTGTCTTATGCATTAGACAAGATTCATTACGATATACTGGGACTCTCAGAGGTTAGAAGATTGGGCTGCAATATTGAGGAGTATTATGGCTGTATTTTGTGTTATATTGGACAAACCAAAGGGCTATATGGAGTGGGTTTCCTAATAAAGAAAAAACTAAAATCCAATATAATCAATTTCACTGGTGTTTCGGAGAGAGTAGCATTACTGCAGCTAAAGTTTCAAAGCCAACGACTACCCATTATTCAAGCATATGCACCTACAGATCGATGCAGTGATGAAGAGATTCAAAACTTCTACAATGACCTCAAAAAGGCGCACCATCTATCTGACGAAAATATTTTAGTAATTGGTGATTTCAATGCCAAAATAGGTAAGGCTAAACCAGATGAACACCTCATAATGGGAAAATACGGATATGGAACGAGAAATGATCGGGGTTTACGACTGATAGAGTATGAATTTGAATACAATTACATTAAAATGCAGAACAAAAAACAAGAAATGTTAAATAATAAGTGAGTATACTGAATCACTTATTCGAAGGCGAACCAATCTCATACGCACAAAGCCAAAAACTAAAGATATAAAAAGAGAACTAACTCAGCTATTTAAACAAACCAAGAAAGAGATGAAGAAGGACTACAAGGAACACAGACAAGCTATAATAAAACAAAACCTAATTAAGTTCAGAAGCATGAAAAGAACGTTCAAAGAACTAAGCTTACACAAAACATGGATACAAAAGTTAGAAATCAAGTCGATGGAAACTATGTCTAGAAAAGATATAATAGATGAGGTAACACTCTTTTATACTAGACTATACAAAAAAAGAGACAATAATAGCGATGACATTACAAACTCCACTCTCAACTCTGAAATTATTGCCCCAATAACGGAAAATTAAGTACACAAACATTTCAAATGTTTAAAGACTGCGAAACGCCCTGGACCTGATGGGGTAAACAATGAAATGTTCAAGTACTCTGCACCTATTCTTCTCAGTCACTACACGCAACTATTTAATTTGATTATACAAACGGAAAAAGTGCCTAAACAATGGTGTTCATCTGATGTATAAAAAAGGAAACCCTCTTGATATTGGTAACTACAGGCCTATAAGTCTACTGTATTCCATGTATAAGCTCTTTGCATCAATAATTTTAAATAGAATAACTGCAGAGATTGAGTTTGGACAACCGATAGATCAGGCTGGATTTCGATCAGGCTTCAGTACAAAGAATTCAGAAGACCACTTACATAGCCTTTATTGACTATACTAAGGCGTTTGACAGTATAAGCCATGAGTCAATTTGGAACGCACTTGCTCTACTGAACATCAACATTGTGTATATAAACATTTTAAAATACATATATAATAATGCAACAAGCAGAGTTAAACATGAAACAAGAGGAAATGTAATCAGGATTGAGAGAGGGGTGAGACAAGGTGACCCTCTGTCACCAAAATTATTTATTACTGTACTGGAAACAATATTTAAAAAACTTGACTGGAAGACTTAAGGTCAATAAATAACAGATGCTTCAGCAATTTGAGTTTTGCAGATGATATAGTTGTACTTGCGGAAACTTCCATAGATCTAGAATTAATGATAAACTCACTTGACCGAGAAAGTACAAAAGTTGGACTAGAGATGAATGCACTTAAAACAAAAATAATGACCAATAGCCAAAAGAGTCCTATTAGTATAAAGGGTAACAACATAGAATATGTGAATAAATATATCTACCTAAGGAAACAGATTTCATTCAGTACATCAAGTAATGAAGAAGAAATAGAAAGACGATGCAAAATCACATGGAGCAAATTCTGGTCCCTCAAGGAAATATTAAAAGGAGATTATACAATAAATATGAAAAAAACTGTATTTGAAACCTGTCTTTTGCCTTGCTGTATGGTTGTCAAAAGTGGACTTTTAAAAAAATAAATATTTATTACGCCTTATCCCCGAAGGGGTGGCAGAGGCATATTGTATGCCCACTTTTCACCGTGTGGATTCCTGTCCCACGTAATAGGTGGTGAGCCCATTGCCGTGTTGAAATAGACAGACGTAGGTTATGGCTACCTGCTGTTGAAAATTTTCAAGCCGCCCATAAGGCCTTCAACCAGGCTTAACGACTGCCATATTACTGGCAACCGGGACCAACGGCTTAACGTGCCTTCCGAAGCACGGAAATGCTCGCAAATGTAAATGCTACAAAGTGGTCACCCATCCGAGGACCAGCCATAGTGAAAGTTGCGTAACTCAGTGATCGTTTACAGAACACTGAGACCGTGGGGCCACGAGCGCTTCCTTTACGACTTTTTTTTTTGCGGCTTTTACACGCAATGTGAAAAACAAAATAAGGACATATCAGAGAGCAATGGAGAGAAGCATGTTAAAAACCAGAAAAGTAAACAAAATAAGGTCAGAAGTCATTAGAGAAAGAACAAAGTTATCCGATGCATTAAAGCAAGCCTTAAAACTGAAATGGCAATGAGCAGGTCATATCTCGAGGCTAACAGACAGCAGATGGACTATTAAAACGACACTGTGGAGAGGACCACCTGAAAATACAAATGTTGGCAGACCTGCTAGACGGTGGGCTGTTGATATAGTTGAAAAAGCCGGACAACGTTGGATTACTTTAGGAAAAGAAAGGGAATTATGGAAGGCGAAGGAGGAGGTCTTTACCCGTTTTGGGATCCACATCTCATAAATATAATTAACCTACTAACACTAGTTCTATAAGTTAAATATATCTACTAAAATTATTAACAACTATTTTGAATGTATTTAAAATATTTGATGTGGAAATAAAGAAGGATTATTATTATTTTTATAGCAGAATATTTTTGTCGAGGTCTGGTCAACATCATTTGTAACAATGTACATTAATTTTAATTTATTTAATGTCAGATGAATTGACTGGTGATTTGTCTTTGTCTAGTTGGATTTTACGGTTTCGCCAGGTATACCACTTTACATTTGCACTAGTCGCGAGCATAAATCGCTTGGTGGGTGAGGCAAAATTAGTGCTATCTCACTTGGCATGGTTTCAGAACGTGGTAGTGCCAGTAATTAGCAGTAAAAAAGATAGTCCGTAGTATAAAACGAGATGCAAGGTCATGTTCTAGGGTCACGTCACGCCGAGACTAATAGGTATACTTCGATGGATAGTATATTCCTAGAGGCCTACCTCTAGGAATATACTATCCATCGAAGTATATATATTCCTGGACCTTTTCAGAAATATACCTACCTTCTACCTTAAAAAACCCGACGCTGTTAACTGAATGTTACCCAACCCAAGCGGGTTGTAAACAATATTATAGGAAATAACTAAAAAGATATAAATTCTACGCATTCCACAGTAGTATTACCAAAACAGTAGATGATTTATCAAAGAATATTGTGGAATGTTTCTTGTTTACCACAAGACCCCAAACACCCCATTTTCCCCGGATATAAATAACTCCTTCTTCTATTAAGTATTTGACAAATTACACCTTCATTTTCCCGCTACTTTGTCGGTCCCAGGTAACGTAATAATCCTTAAGATAAATGAGAGCTCGTACAGATCCTCACGTACATCTTTGTCTTTCACTTCTGTTGGTAATGCTTGAAGAAAGTTCGTTTCTGTAAGTTGGTAAATTTATCTTGAAAGAACGATTTTTATTTTAACCTTACGAGTTACAAAAAAATCATACAATGCTTATCATTATTTTAGCTGCGAACTTATAAAAAAAGACTTCGAGGTTTACTCTTATTCTACTCAAAAGACCTAAAATGATGCAGCAAGGGTAACTGTCACTAAAGAGGGTAAATGTGTAAAGGCGCTGCCAAAGAAATGTCGAACGGATGCTTTTGACGAGTTTTTTAACGAAATTAAATGAAAGGCCTCACGGTGATCAAATGTGGTGCTTCACTCCTTTGAGAGAGAGAGAGAGAGAGAGAGAACCTTTAAAATCGTGGAATTTCCATTTTCGCCTCAGAGTATTCTGAGGCGAAAATGGAAATTCCACGATTTAAAAGGTTTTTTGCCCATTTTTCTATTAGTATGTATATACTAATAGAAAAATGGGCACGCAATAATCCGGCCAATTTGTTATTTTATTCATAAAATACTATCTTACCATTTAAAAAATATAACGTTCCAAATTCAAACATCTATTAAAAGCCAGGAGTGCAAAACTTTCAGTGCTCCTTTAATACTATAAATTGATTTATGGTTAAGAGCGTATTGGAGTAGCTAAAATCAAAGTATCTCGTAAAATTTCTCTTTTTTTAATATCTACTATCCGACCCCCACAGCTTCGCATACTTCAAAATACCGTCTTACCTATTTAATCCCGTCGTATATACATTTTTAAATAATGTATGAAAATTTTCCTAATTCGCAGATATTTAAGATTACTGCTCCACTTGCCTGGGTAGCAGCGTGATGATATATACCCTTCCTCGATAAATGAGCTAGCCTATACCCTTCCTCGATAAATGAGCTATCTAACACAAAAATAATTTTTCAATTCAAACCAGCAGATCCTGAGTTTATTGCGTTCAACCAAACAAATAAAGAAACTCTTCAGCTTTTAATAGTAGTATAAATTAATAGCATGAATTACTTTAAAATAGTTACAAGACCTAATCCACTCGATGCATAACTTATTGTATGAATAAAGGCAATATTGTGAACTAATTTACATAACGGTTTATGTAAATATTAGTGTAGATTATGCTGTCAAGATATGTTGCCCCTATTAGAGAGGTGCAGGTTGTATATACCTGCTGTAAATGTTTTAGGCCTACTTTTGCTTTCTGCACTAATCGTTTCATACATGCACATCTACGTATCCGATGACTTCCAACATTTCTTTGTTAAAAAAAAATTGATAAATTTATTATATTACTAGTTGACACCCGTGACTTTCTGCCGGGAGCCCTGGGGCTATCATCCCAAAGGGCTTACCCGGGACTCCTGGCCATAGACAAATGGAAGTGCACCGTGTGGTTTTAGTCGGTAAGAGTCCGGCATAGCATCCATGACGATATCCACACCAAATAAAAAAAAAAACACCCGTGACTTCACCCGCATAGAGAAGTTTTCCCGTTCCCGTTTCCCACAGGAACTTGTTCCCGGGATAAAAAGTAGCCTATGTGTTATTCTGATGTATAAGCTATGTTATTGTAAAGTTTCATTAAAATCTATTCAGTACTTTTTACGTGAAAGAGTAACAAACATCCTCACAAACTTTCACATTTAAAATATTATTAAAATCAGCATAAATGTCGATTATAATGAAGGTGCTGGCGCAACCATGCACCGTCTGCTGTGCGAGTGCATGGTGCTTGGTGAAAGAAAAATGAATCTTCTGGAAAAAGAGCAAGATACTAAAGCTTATGAAGGTGCTGCATGAGCGCGAGGGGAATGAGTAAGGGGTGTAGCACAGAAGGTCCAGTGGGACCGCAGTGCACAGGCTTGCCCCCAACAGATAAGAAGATAAATAAATAAAAATCGTTGGGACAACTCACACAACGCCATCTGATTCCTAACTAAGCAGAGCTTGTACTATGGTAACCAGATAACTGATAAACATACTTATATATTTCTAAATACATACATACATATTATAGATAAATAGAACCCAGACACAGAATAAACCATCGTGCTCATCACACAAAGTTTTATCCTGGGTGGGAATCGAACCCACGACCTCTTGCGTAGCAGTCGAATACACTCCCACCGCGCCCCAGTTTGACAGCCTGTCATAAAGAAGAGGCAGATGTATAAAGGTTTCATTGAACTTTTATATTTCGGCATTGTTGCAAGTGTCATTATCACAGATGTAGGCAGAGGAAGAAAGGATTTTCATAGGTTTTTTTAATATACGTCATTATTAAAATACCTCAACCTCAACAGTTGGCTGGACTTCGCTAGGGGTGGCAGAGACATACATATTGTATGCCAACTTTCCACCATGTGTATTCCTGTCCCATGTAATAGATGGTGAACCCATTGCCGTGTTGAAATAGACAGACGCAGGCTGTGGCTACCTGCTGTTGAAATTTTTCATGCGGCTCATAAGACCTTTAACTTCAATAAACCACTGCCATTGATACTGGCAACGGAAACCAACGGCTTAACGTGCCTTCCGAGGCACGGAAACGCTCGCAAATATAAATGCCACAAAGTCGTCACCCATTCGAGGACCAGACATAGTGAAAGTTGCATAACTCAGTGTTCGTGTACAGAACACTGAGTCCGCAGGGCCACGAGCTCTTCATTTAATAAATCAGTTATTAATCGTATACCAGGGTTTATCTACTACAGTACTACTCGGAAACTCGTTAAAACAACCGTACATGGTAAATACTCCATTCATTACAAAAATGTTATTCCATAAAATGGTTCAATATTGAACAGTACAGAAGCAAATTAAAATAATATTTTCTCTTCGTAATACGCCGTGGAATTGAATAAGCGAGAGTAACGTGGGCAACGTTATATAAACAGTACTAATTAATAATTAAGTTTTATTTACTTTTGGGTTAATATAGCCTCATTTCTAATTAGCACTTCATAAATAAAATAAATTGAGTTATAAAAATGGTGGACCATAATTCAAAACACATCTCGTCAATAAATCCCTTAGAAATACATGAGGACAACATTTGTTTTAATTGAACACATACTTTGTGATCGGGATTTCGCGCGACACTATATTATATTAAAAGGTTAGAATACAATTTGTTCCTCGACGTTTCGACAGGGTTGCACCTGTCGTGGTGCCAAGGTGACTCTGAGGTAACCTTTTAATCCTACTAATAGGTATTATAAAAGCGGAAGTTTGTAAGAATGGATGTTTGTAACTCTTTCACGCAAAATCTACTGAATGGATTTTGATGACACTTTACAATAATATGGCTTACACATCAGAATAACACAAAGGCTTCTTTTTTCCCGGGAACAAGTTCCTGTGGGAAACGGGAATGGAAGAACTTCACCACGCGTGCGGAGCCGCGGGCGTCAACTAGTATATTGGTAATATGCTGCTGCGCGAAATCCCGTTCTATACAAAAGTATGTATATGAGAACAAACCCTAAATTAATCTCGTTTCAAATAAAAATAAAACAACTAAATTTGTTTATCCATTTAAGAGTTACATATATGCATATAAACAACAATGCCACGCTAACTAAGTGTTCTGTAAACAATCACTACGTTAAGCAACTTTCGCTGTGACAGTTCCTCGGACGAGTGACCGTTTAAGGTATGTCTACTTACGATACCTCGGGATCGTGCGGAGTATGGCCCTATATGGGGCACCCGTATGGGCGGGGAACCTGACGGACACCAACGTGGCTATTTTAAATAGTTCGTTGAAGACGATGGCCGTCAGAGTGATTAGAGGTTACCGCACGATCTCAGTTGAGGCGGCATGTCTCCTAGCCGGGACCCCTCCATGGAACCTGGAAGCGAGGGCCCTTGCATCAATGGCGCAAGGAGGCGCTAGAACTGGACTAAAGACCTGTGCCCCGAGAAATCGAGGCTCAGCGATCCCTGCTCCGCCAGGAGCTCATGGAGACATGGCAGGTGCGACTTGAGCAACCTAAGTGGGGACACACCACTATCGAGGCGGTGAAGCCGGTCATGGAGGAGTGAATGGAGAGGCAACACGGTAGCCTCACCTACCGGATGTCACAGATACTTACCGGGCACGGGTGCTTCGGTAAGTTTCTGTGGCGTATAAACCGGGAGGTTACACCAGAGTGCCAGCACTGTGCGAACTGCAGCGAGGATACGGCGCTGCATACACTGGTGGACTGCCCAGCGTGGGACCTGCAGCGCCGGGACCTCGTTGTGGGTCTGGGCGTGGACATTCTCTCCAGAATATGAGAGAGCTGGAGACCATGGCTTTTACCATGGTCTCCAGCGGGAGCAAATGGGACGCCGCTGCATCTTATTGCGAGCATGTCATGCTTGCAAAAGAGGCGGCGGTTATGGAGCGGGAGAGAACTCTCCCTCCCGAGTTCCACAGTCTGCGGCGAGGACGCCGCAGACTTGTTTTCGCCCAAGACTACTGTGGACGGCGGGTGGGTTGCTCGCACTCCTTGATAAAACTCGAATCCCCCCCCCCCCTGAACGAGGCCGCGGCAGCGGATAAAGTCTGTCGGGAGCCCTGGGGCTATTCTTCCGAGCGCACACCCGTGACTCCCGGCTATAGACAGATGAAAGGGATACGTGTGGTTTTAGTCGGTAAGAGTGTCCATAAGAGTATCCATTTCCACACGGAAAAAAAATGTCTACTTACGAGCCTTTCCGTGTTTCGGAAAGTACGTTAAGCCATTGGTCCTGGCTGCCAGCAGTAGCATGTCTATCGTTAAGCCAAGTTAAAGGCCTTATAAATGACCTGAAAATTATGCACAACCAGCGCCTGTCCGTTTTTAAACACGTGAATGGGCTGACATATTACGTGGGACAAAAATGCATAAAGTGAAATATAGGCATATAGTATGCCTAAGCCTACTCTTGGGTGCCCTTTCGATCGCATATTTTTTTTAAGCATGATGTAGTTTGGCATAACAGTTTCAGCATAAAGTTTTCTCTCATAAATTATGATAAGCAGAGTGTTATAAACGCATAATGGTTTTATTGGCATAACATTAACTTACTCAAATTTTTTTTTCATAATTTTAATCAGCATAAATGTAAAGGGTATAATTGTTATACGCCTAAATCCTATTCTGGCGATGCGCCAGAATAGAATCGCTCGTTTTAATCTACCTACTTTCTTTTTGTATTTTATTTATATATTCTATATCGACTCGGCTTTTGTTTGTTATTGTTTTTCATTTTATCATTTGTATTTTTTTTTTATTTTATTTGTATTTTGTTTTTTTATGTGTGTAATTTTATGTGTTTGCTATGTACTTTTGTGTTGTGTGCTAATAAAGAACTTATCTATCTATCTATATATAAGTGTTGATGAAATTTTGAACTTCACTCCATCTCTGCAGGACTGTTTGGTCTGTTAGGACGTCATTGTTAACACTAAGCACTTCATACGTACTGCAGATTGCCGAACAACTCCGGGTCTTGCCTACCTCTTTCCAGAAGAGCCTGGCATTATCCCGGAAATTGGACGATAACCTTTCAGCCGCTTTCATTCTGCACCTTTCACGAGCTTCTTCTATTAGTGCCTTCGTGTTAACTTTTTGCAGCTGGTATCTCTCTTTCATTTTAAAATCATTCCGCGAGGCTAAGTAGTCTAACCATGCTTTCTTCTTCATTCGCATTGCTTCTTTCACTTCCTCATTCCACCATGCGTCACGCTTATTACTACTGCCTCTTCTCGTTTCTCCACACACTTCCGCAGCGGCTTTTACCATACTATGCCTAAGGTTCTGCCATACACTTTCCACATTCTCACTACTAACATTGACGTCGCCAAGCTTTTGGGCTACCCTTTCTTTATATTTATCCCTAATGGATGCATCCTGCAGCTTCCAGCTTTTGATGCTATAAGTCGGCTCAGGTTCAGGACACTCGGTACGATGACGCCAACCCGCGAACAGACCCCTAATCCTAGTTATTACTAGGTAGTGGTTTGATCCTAGCTCAGCGCCTCGATAAACCCTTCTCCAGTCCTCTAGCTCACTCGCGTTCGACGAAGATACTGGCGCGTAAGCAGCTACCAGGAAAATCTTCGTCAAACCAAGTTTTAGACGGATCCAGAGGATTCTAGGACCTACCAGTTTGTACTCAAACATACCGGAGGCCAATCGCGACGACAACAAAATTCCAACCCATGTCGTGCTCGCTCTCTGGTACTCCAGACCATAGCGCTAGCACCCCACCTGGGAGCTCCAAGACTTCGCTGCCCTTGCGCTTGGTCTCTGTCAAGCACGCTACATCTAACTTTCTCTCATTCATAACATCCATCAACTCATTCATCTTATCTGCCATTCCGCCCCTAACATTCCACGCAGCTACCCTGCCCTCCATCGTCCATTTCCCGCCGTGTCGGGCCGCGCGTGTAGAGTGGCGGTCCCGTACGCCGCTCTGGCACACACTTTTGGCACCAAAAGTTTTGGCGGGGACGAACTGGTGCGCGTCGCCTCGGGGGCACGCCCTAACATTGTTCGCGTTTGTTTCGTTGTGTGGTGCTCATGTTGGAGTAGAATTGCAGCCGTAGCTGGCAGGGATGGCGACGTGTACGCTTCTACTCTTCATCCCCACAGAATTAATAGTAACTTCTAGATATGATGGGGCAGTGAAATAAGATAGATAAGCCTGGCTTCGCGATCCATGCATACTTTTTTCCTCTCTGCAGTTTCATACATGTAGTTGTTTCATACATGTACGTCTGGGTACACGAGTACTTTAGACCTTTGAATTGTATTAATTTGTACAGATTTCATTAAACGTAGTTCAATTTTAGACAATAAACAATTAAAGTGTCTTATTATAATCTTGCAGAATTAGTGGAAAAAAGGCTACTATTCTTTATCTTAGCTACAAACTATAATAATTAAATGTAAAATACCATAAATAAGAAACATATCATAGAGTAATAATATATAAAATGGGTTTAAAATATAAAAAGATATATTATTTATTATTTACTATTAGGTTTAATTTATTTATTTATTTAATTCAATCGAATGAAATTGTGTATTTAGGAGATATGTTTAGGGCAGATGGAAGATGTGATTAGGATGTAGAACGGCGAGTAGCTGCCGAAAACAGGGTTAACGGTGCTTTGTCCCAGTTAGTAAAGCGACAAAGCATCGTAAAAGAAGCACGAATGCCGATTCATAACGCAGTGCTAGTGCCAACTGTGCTTTACGGTAGTGAAACCTGGGTATGTCAGCAGATGCATGAAAGTAAATTGAATGCTGTGGAGATGCGATCACTTCGAAAATTGTGCGGCGTTACCTTGGCCGACCGAATACGCAACGAAGTGATACGCAATATGGCAGGATTGAATGAAAATGTCAGCGTTAATCTGGAAAAGGGCGTGCTCCGTTGGTTTGGACACGTCCAACGAATGAGTGAGGAACGGTTGACGAAGAATATATATTGTTCAAAAGTAGAGGGTAGAAGGAGTCAGGGTAGGCCGAGACTTACATATGAAGACCATGTGAGCAGATTGCTCAAAAACGGAAAGGTCAAAAGTATTCGGATACCCAGACGTGCGTGTATGAAGCAATTGATAAATCTCGAAGAAGCGAAAGAAGTATGCATGGATCGCGAAGCCTGACGATCTGTCCTCTCTGACTACCCCGTCAGGGATACAGCGTGAAGATAGTTAGTTAGTTACTTGATTGCCACCACAGGGCCTAGGTATACTCATGCAAAATTTTATTTTCGTGTCATGCCGTCCCACTCACGCTAATACTATTTAATATATGAGCGAGCAAGACGGTACGACACGAACTTCGATTTTCGAATTTTAAGAGTTACAGTTGTAGGTGTTCCAAAGAATAAATAAGTTTCAGAGTGCTTAGAATGGAAACGAATACATTATACTGATCACGCAAGTAGTATTATGATTAGATAATGGTAAGGATAGGTAGTAGATGTCATAATAATTTATTCTAGTAAGTATATACCATAATATTGATTATATGGGTTTGAACTAATTACTTCTTTCGCTTCTTCAAGATTAAGCGAAAGAAGTAAAAGAAGTAGTAGTTTTTTAGTTAGTTAACTAATTACTTAGGTACTATTATTGTACATTTATTCAAAATATTTCTTAAATTTCTTAAGTTTTTACAAGAAAAAATAGCAAAAAAGTGGTCAAATATCACCCGTTTGATAAATATTGTAGCCACTTTTAAATATACTTGAAACGTGTAAAAAAATACTACAAAACTAATAAAATAATTTAAAAAGCGTACCTACCTACTTATAAAATAAAAAGCCTGCGATAAGATTTTTGTATTGCTTACGAGCCCGAATATATCTGAGAGAAATGATGAGAGTAAGTATTTACTAGCAGTGCCCGCGACTTCGTCCACTAGAAATAGTAACCTTGGAGGTTTAGTGACGTTCAGGATTTATTTATTTATTTTAAAACTTCTGTCATCAAACATACAAACAAACTCTTCAGCTTTATAATATTAGCATAGATTAGTATAGATGTACGACAAAACATTAACTTATATGTAAAGAATAGTGATTGGCACAATGTCACGCGTCTGTACAAGTAGGTATTAATCTGTGTTTGTACACCGCACGCAGCATCGTTTGATTTGCGGCGGCATCCTTTTAATAGAACCGGCACGTGCCGAGGCGGTGCGGTAGAAAGCAAGGAAATGTACTATAAAAAAGGAATTATTTTAATTCCAGTCATTTTCAATTGAGCTGTGCTTCGAGTCTAACGTAATAATTGTTTTTACTAATTCTTGTTGTTTTCTGAAAACGTATCACGTGTTCAATTTAATATGAGTGACGAAGATTCAAATTGTTCTAGTCCGAGTAGTGAGAGTTTGAGTTATAGATCTAAAAGACCCAAAAGCAAATTTGAGGAGTTTTTCGAAATAAATCATCCATCCCAAACTGCCTTGTGTAAATTGTGCCAACATAAAAAGGTTGAAATAAAAATGAAAAACAGAAACACTTTATGCTTAAGGAAACATCTAATATCTTTCCACAAAAAGGAATCACAAATATTTCTTCCAGTTAAACCAAAATTAAGTGGAGATATCGCAAGCTTTTTAGTAACCGCTGGAAGAAGTGGACAAGTAAGAATAAATTAACTTATCTCATAATTACATAACACATATTAAGTATGTAATTATCGTGTTAAATATTTTTTATAAAACACCCATATTTTCATTTGTTTTCATAATCAGCCAGTAACAACTAAGTAACCACCAGTAACTAACTTTATTTTCTTAAATTACAGTACAGTGCAACCTTAATATAACAAACCTCAATTTAACGATTTTCTCGATTTAACAACAACAAAGCTCCTCCTCCTAAACGCTCAAACCTAGTATGTTTTAAATAATAACACAAGATTTATTGTTTTATTACAGTGAAAAAGTAAAAGAAAAGAAGTACAAAGGGTCTGCTTATTTCTAAATTGAAATTTCTTCCAACAGACCCAAGAGAGGAAAAAGTTGTAAGTAGAAATAGAAAAACAAAAGGTAGGTAACAAAACAAAACTTGCGTAAGAAGGCCAATAATTATTACATGACTATATGAGGAGCAGAAAGTATCGTTAAGGATGGTTTCAAAAGAACTAAAGTAGTTAATGTTTTCGTCTGGACTATAAAGAACACCAAGAAGTACCTTTGAGTGAAGAACAGAAATTTCTAGGAAAAGATGTTCAGCTGAGGAAGAATAGAAAGAAGGAGATGCGCTTATTATCTTGAACGGTATATTCGCTCGTAAGTAAATAGCGACACCTCCACACCTTTTTTCAGTTCCATCATTGCGTATCAGTACGAATCCGGAAAGAGAGTATTGAATAGAAGGTAGACTTGGTTTGACAAAAGATTCTGAGATTAGTATAGCATCGAGATGCTGATCACTAAAAGATGCCAGAAGGTCTGAATAATGGCTAGAAACACTCTGAGCATTAATATGAACAATATTGAAGTTTTTAGGATAGTCAGAAAAAGTACAGGAAAGTTTGTCATGCAGTGTTAAAGCTGGGGTATCACTATCCAAACAAATGAAACAGTCAGACTCAGATGAACAAGAGTAAAAGCTAGAGTTATAATCGTGTAAATCTTGCATATGGGAAGTAATAAATATATATAAACCTAAAAATAATACGTATACAAAAATATTTTATTATTTTTATAAAGTTTTTGCGATCTTAAACAACTCATCAGCTCGCAGGTATAGTGGAAGAGATCTTACATTAACAGTATAACAAAAAAATATACTGATCTGTAGTTCAAGGAAATGCAAAAAGAGAAAAAAAAAAGTTACACTGCAAGTATATTACTAAGTTATAAATATAGTATTATTGAGAATATTTATTATATATCATTGAAGCGCTCGTGGCCCCGCGGTCTCAGTGTTCTGTAAACGATTACTGAGTTACGCAACTTTCACTATGGCTGGTCCTCGGATGGGTGACCACTTTGTGGCATTTACATTTGCGAGCGTTTCCGTGCTTCGGAAGGCACGTTAAGCCGTTGGTCCCGGTTGCCAGTAAAATGGCAGTCGTTAACCCTGGTTGAAGGCCTTATGGGCGGCTTGAAAATTTCAACAGCAGGTAGCCACAACCTGCGTCTGTCAATTTCAACACGGCAATGGGCTCATCACCTATTACGTGGGACAGGAATCCACACGGTGAAAAGTGGGCATATAGTATGCCTCTGCCACCCCTTCGGGGATAAGGCGTGATGGATATTTTTTTTTAATATTGTACATGATGCTAACGCTAAATCTCAATAGAAAACTTCAGTACGGGTTCCATTGCTTTACTGGACACAGGACTTAGATCCGGAATTGACAATAACAAACGATTTGACATAACCATACTCAGAAAAAATTAATAGGTACTTATGACAAGGCTGTATTAACTGAGTTTCCAAGATGGATATAAATAAAAACTATTCCTGTCTAGCTGTCACTTAAGTCAGTGACAAAAACAAAATGATGATACCGGCAACTACTTTGAATCTAGTTTGTTCAATAATATCGCCACAAGAACAAAAAAAAACCTAGTTTGTTTAAAGTGCAAAACATATTCTAAAGAACAGGGTACATCTATTAGATATTATGAAGTACTTGGTCACGTAACATCAGTATAAACAAACGTCAAAAATCAAACCCGACGGCGAGCCTTAACAATTTTGGGTGCGATTCTCGGAGCTGCGTCCGTCACAGCTGTCTCACCTTTGGATGGCATGGAATCAGGGGTTGCCGAAGTCTGTGATGGATATTTAATAATTAAATCATCTAGCTCTGATTTACTTATCACTTGTCGGCGATTTTTGTCCGGAGTCAGGACTACTATCTTGCCATCCATGGACCAACAATTTTTGACGCCGACATGACTACGTGCGGCAGTGAACACCCGATGCCGAGTCTTTGTCAAGAACTCCGATATAACAAAGCCTGATCCTTTCAAAGAAGTTTTGTTGTCCCAGACAATCTGTCTTTGTTCTACATTACTGAATCTGACAAGAACTGGACGTACCTTTTACCTTTGACCCTCCAAGCCGGTGGCAGATATTAATGTGTTGGGGTTGGACATCCTGTAACCTCATATCTACTGTGATAATTTTTAACACCAACTCGTTCAGCTTCTCACTTGGGCTCTCAGGAACACCATGAAGTAGTAGTACTTTGCGCCTCATCAGAGTCTCGTGCTTATCCAAACCAAGAGCAAGAAGTTCTATCTGAGTCTTCATACTGGACTAAGCCTGGCACACAAAACCTCTAAACTCATTGAAGTCACGGGCCAGCTCAGCTAGATCCATGGTTGGTGATGCCCCAATAGTTGTAGCTTTTTGCAGCTTTTCATCGAAGATACTCATCCGAGAACAAAACAGCTTCTCTAATTCCTCCAAGCTATTGGCTAGTTTGGGATCCATGGTGCATAAATCCAACAGTGATTGAATTGAAGTGAGTAGTGATAATGAGAATTGGATAACACTGTACCACAAACGTATATAATGTAACCAATATAAATAATTTTAATTAATTAATATTAACTTGAACTTTATTTCGCGTGTATAAGTTACGGCTACCCTCAATGTCATTCACTCTGGCTTTCCAAGCAGCTCGAGACAAAATGCTTAAACATTATAAGAAAAGCAACTGGATTTATTGTACTTCTTTAATTTTAGACCCAAGGCATAAGGCTCAGACTTTTGACCTGACAATATGCGGGAAGCGACTTAAAACAGAAAGCCTGCGCAAGTTCAATGAACTTTATGAAGAATATAAAAGTCTACACTCACTGAACAAATCTCTGGAATTACCAAGAAAAGAAAATAAAGTATGTGATGAAGATGAAGACGTAATAGACTTTGATAAACTGTATGAATGTCCCTCGACGTCATCTGGATATTGTCTTCAAGGCTTAGTGATAGACGAGTTGGAGGAGTACCTGAGAAAATCAAGAGCTGCCAGCTCGGATAACATTTTAGATTGGTGGAGGACGCATGAGACAGAGTATCCGACTTTATCGAAGATGGCCCATGATTTTCTCTCAATACCTGCAACATCAGTACCCGCTGAGAGATTATTTTCTAAAGCATCAAGTAGTAATTAGAAAACATAGAAATAGGTTAAGTGATGAGTCAGCCAGATGGTTACTTTGTATTAATTCTTGGTCAAAAGAATTGATATAAAGTAACAGAACCTAATGACAAAGCTGTTGTGTACTGTTATTTGATTTGTGTTGTATTTTATTTTTTATTGAAATAAATGATAAATCGTAAAACTATTTTATTAAATTTCATATAAGTTGAGGATTAAATCTCTTTTTAGGCAGATATTGTTCTTTAAAATACAGTCAAGTTATTGTAATTAATTGGTTTTTTACATGTTTTAGAACATGTAAGCTTATAAAGCGTAAATGTTTATTAAGAAATAGTTACTCCCATGGAAAACGGCATATGGCTCAGTTGATAACCATGTGGCAGTTGATTTTTCGAATTTCTTATCAAATCTTCAGACACTTATTAATCTGATTGGTCTTTGATATGGCTATGTTAATTCAAGCTCACAATGTTCCAATTCTAATACGTTTTTCTAAGATCTAAAGTAAACTTTAATAAATAGAAACAGTCTAATAGGTAATTGCAAGACCTTCAAGACTCTTGCTGCAAGACCAAGACCAAGACTAGGAGTGCAAGACCAAGACCAAGACCAGGTGTATTGGCGCAAGACCAAGACAGCATTTGGGCAACACTACTCCATGAGTTTCTGTCGGAGCTGGGACCGCTGAGCCTCAATTCCTCGGGGCGTAGGCCTATGGCCCCGCTCCCGCGCCTCCTTGCGCCATTTAAATAATGACGCAAGCGCCCCCGCTTCTAGGTCCCATGGAGGGTTCCCGGCAAGAAGACATGCCGCCTCGACGGAGATCGTGCGGTACCCTCTTATCACCCTGACGGCCATTACCTTCAGAGGGTTAAAGTAATATAACCGTATTGCGGGCCGTCAGGTTCTCCGCCCATATGGGGACCCCGTAAAGGGCCAGGCTCCGCTCATGCTGCATGACTATAGAGGCTAGAATAAAAGACGATAAAATATAAGAGGATATTATCCATGAATTAATAAGCCCTAGTAGGGCTACATAAATAATATTAATAATAATAGTAATAATGAACATCGCTCACGAAAGTTAATTAGGCTACTTCAAGATAATGTTAATATAGCACTGCACCTGGTAGGATGCTAAAATTAAAAAAAAACCTTACATAATTAAACTCGCTGTCATTCATGTGCACAGAACTGTGGCCTCCTCTTGTTTTTCCTCAGCGATTTGTATTTCTTCCCACAATTTCCCTTGCTTCCCGCCATTTTACATAGAACGTTTAGAACATAAATTTCTTTATTTTATATCATTACGTTTTTTGAGCAATCTGCTCACGTGGTATTCATATGTAAGTCTCGGTCTACCCTCTACTTTAGCACAGTAAAATTAAATATTCTTTGTCAATCGTTCCTCACTCATTCGTAGAACGTGTCCAAAGTTCCAAACGATTGAAGCCGAAGCACGCCCTTTTAAATTCCTTCAAAAGTTCAATCAACCAAGTAATAAATAGAATGACAATTTCATTTATAAATTTGTGGAGAAGTTGAGTTTCATAACTTACTTTTGAAATTAACGCCTTGGATTGCTTGGAACGCTTGTAGATTAGATTTGAAAAGCGCTCAAGTGCGTTTCAGTCAAGTCACAAATAATGTAGGGTCCCGCAGTAAAAATCTTTTTTTGGCATAGCGATAGAGGTATTTTTTATTCAATTCAATTACCGTAATTATTACTGTGGAGATGGGTTCACTCCGAAAATTGTACGGTGTATCGTTGGCGGGCGGAATTCGCAACGAAGTGATTCGCAATATGGCAGAATTGAATGAAAGTGTCAGCGATAAGCTAGAAAAGGGCGTGGTCTCTTTGGTTTGGACACGAATTAATAAGGAACGTTGCATTATTAAAAGGTACAAGGAGTGAGTGTAGTCCGAGACTTACATATGAAGAGCACGTGAGCCGATTGTTCAAAGACGGAAAGGTAAAAGTACTCGGATACCCAAAAGTATATGTATTAAGCGATTAATGAAACTGCAGGAAGTGTAACAAATTTGCGTGTATCACAAAGTCTGGCGATCTGTCCTCTCTGACTATCCCATCAGGGGTATAGCTTGAAGATAGTTATAATAGGTGGTGAGCCGAGTGATAGACTGACACAGGTTCTGGCTGTATGCTGTTGAAATTTTATAGTCTTCGTCAATCGTTCTTCACTCACTCGTTGGACGTCTCTGTTGAAAAAACGTCTGATGAAATAGTGGAGAGTATTCCTCCTTCTACCCCTTCGAAGAAAATTTGTGATGATAAGTATGTGTAACGCCCCGCGGGTTCACCCGCGTAGTGCCCGTGCTAAAAAGTATCCGAAGTTACTGCTACAGTGCTAGTTACATTAATTAGCTGCCATTCAAACCTCGTTAAAATCGGTCTAGGCGAAACAAACAGACAGACAGTTAGACAGATAAAGAATTTAAAAATGATTTTATGCCGTACCGTATATACTAGTAATTTTAAATTGCATTTGGTAAAAAGCAGTTAATTTGGAATTACTTTTATAGTACTTTTATTTATTTATATTTTTTGCCAGCTATTTTCAACACGCCAATGGGGTTACCTCCTGTTACGTGGGACTAAAATGCATACGGTGAAATGTGTGCGTATAGGCATGCCTTTGCCTACCCATTCGGGAATAAAGGCGTGATAATATGCATGTAAGAAAACGCAGTTCAATTTTACACAATAAACACTTCATCATCATCCGAGCGTCTGTCCCAGTTGCGTCTCGCGACGATCGGCGTCCGCTTTCCTAAATTTTCACCTCATTTTAAGCAATAAACATTTGAATTGTCTTAATGTACATCCCACGTACCCAAAACTGTAGACTCCTCTAGTTTTCCCTCGGCGATTTGTCATTTGTCGCACAATTTCCCTCGCTTTCCCGGCATTTTACATAGTATAAAACATAAATTACCTTATTTTATCTGTAAAATAATGGTAGGTAAGGTAAATGGCGCGAGAAATATAGGATAAGTGAATTTTATAAATTGGATCAAGGACCTTAAAAGGGATGAAAGCAGTGTAATATTATCACGACGCAAACTTTTTGAACCGTGTCGCAATTTTTTAGTTTTAGAGATTAAGCTATCTTCCGAGGAGCTCCATCAAGATCTCCGGAGCTAACCTAACCTGCTAGCGATGCACCTGCTGACTAAGAGCCACCGCACACTGGCTTATTTTAGTATCCGCAACCGGCGACTTTGAGACTGTGTCGATACTGTGTCGCGGTCGGTCGCTGCATCTGGCTTCCACGAACCTACTAAGTAGCCTGTTGCGGATACTAAAAGAAGCTAGTCTGCGTAGGCGCTAATGGGCAAGGGTGAGGCAACGACGTTACGAGGTCAGATGGCAGTCGAACCCAACAATTACGAAAGTTAAGAACCAGATAATAGCTAAGTAATAGTAGACTCCAGGCTACAAATGCGGGTGGGATTTGAAGGCAATTGGGAAAACACTTTGATGAAGAAGACACTTCCTTCCGTGAAGTTACCTAGTTCGCCTGGCACTCGACTGTGGGAATCTCGTTCATAATATGGGTTAAAAAAAAACAGATTTGTTTGTCTGCGCAAAAAAGTAACTGGTCGCTGCAACATATAATTTTCCTTGATATGTTGCAGCGACCAGTGACTTTTTTTGTGTTACTCTCAGACAGCTTTAGTAAAGTTTCCATCGCTTTCGGGGCAGGGACACAGGACCTCTAAGAACTTACCTTACTTTTAATTCTTAGATATACTGTATTCGCCATTCCATAAAATTAAATACAGGTAATATTACATAATAAATAAAAATACTTTCCTTTTAAAATGTTTCTTTGAAGAGGAAAACATTTTTTTGAAAATGGAATAGTCAGTTTTTTTGGTAGAAGACATACATTGTGACCATTCTTGCATTCAGAGGAAATAAAAAAAAACGATTATTTTATTTTCTCACAATCAAAGTTCAACCTGTCAGTGACAAATTTACATCCAACCCTCACTTCAGGAACCATCCCTTTGGTACTTAACCTACTTGCAGTGACCGGCCATTACAATATACTTTGCCCTCTACGATCCTATACACACACTACTCAAAGATTGAAATGTCTTGAAAGTGAATTTCGATGGAATATTCACCATTGGCTTTGAGAATCTTGTCCCTTCATAGCTTAAATTCCAGGTTGTATAAAGTGTGACGTCATCGCCGTAAGCCTACCTACCTTTGGGAACGCTCATGCAATACGATACAAGTAACCCAATTTCGTTAAAGTGTTTACTCTCAGAAATTATTGATATCCGTTTCTTTCAGAAACCCTCGAAGATAATTTCCTATGGGACATTCACTTTAGAATGTAATTCGTATATTGTTATTTTTGATTGTACTCGTACTCGTACATCCAAGCACTCGTGGCCCTGCTAACTCAGTGTTCTGTAAACGATAAGCATCTTTTGCTAGGCTGGCCCTTAGGTGGGTGACCACTTTCAGGCCTTTTTCTTTTAAAAGCCTTTTTGATCTTCGGAAGGCACGTTGTTCCTGGTTGAGTGTAACATGGCAGTCGCCAAGCCAAGTTAAATAAAAATAAAATAAATAAATAAATATTGTGGGACTTTTTTTACACAGCGCCGTCTAGCCAAAAATAAGCATATATATAAGCTTGTGTTATGGGATCTAGACGACTGATAAACATACTTATATATTTCTAAATACATACATATTATACATAGGAAACACCCAATCTCCGAAACAAACATTTGTGGATCATACAAATATTTATTCCGACCCAGGAATCGAACCCGGGACCTCAGTCGCGGCAGTCGCATACACTACCACTGCGCCACCGAGGCAGTCAGTTGAAAACCATAAGCTTGAATAATGTCAATATCATGTCGCCCAAACCTACGTCTATTTCAAAACGGCAATGGGATCACCCTTCTGCTAGTTGGGTCAAAAATGTTCAAGGTGAAAGTAGGCGTAAAATAATATACCCTGCCACTCCTTCAGGGAAAAAGACATGATTATTAAATAAAAATTTCAATAATATTTCGCCACAATCTGCGTCTGTCCATTTCAATACGGCAATGGGACCACCTGTTACATTTCTCATTCTCTTTCTGTTATTTATTTTATTCTCATTTTTATCTACTACTGCCATACCGAGGTAATACTTAAAGCACAGTGATATTTTCTATGGGGTACAAACATGATTAATAATTAACATCTTCATGCTAAATTTCCGTCGGTGTAGTCAAGGATAGATCGCCTGGCTTCGCGCGCTTCATGTATCATACTAATTATTTAACTTTTTGACGTGAAAACGTCTTATAATTCGATAGAGCCGGCTGCACGCACGAAAAAACTGACTCATGCGGCGTTACCTCGCTCTGAGGCGTTCCATGTAAGGCTTAAAGTGCAAGCGAGAGCGCGGAACGAGCGACAAAGAAGCACAATCGGCCTTTGCGTTCGGCAGCGTTCGACATCCGTCTCTCTCCTACTTGAGTGAGCGATGCGTCTGCGTGGACAGCTGCTATACTATAGTACATTTACATGTTTTGATCGAGTATCAAGTGCAGTGAAAAGTGAATGTGGTGTCAATTGTTTATAGCAACGATAATTACAGCGATAAAGGTAATGATTCTTTCGATATTAATTATATATTCAGTGATATATTGTCGAATATTCGTGCTTTCATCATTAAATCATTAAATCGTTGTCACGTTCAACTATCGTCAGTAAACCGACTTTACAGACAACCAATTTTTTTTTTGTTTTTGCGAGAATGCATTTACGCAACGTTATTACTGCTGCGGGGGCAGTACGACGCTGTATGGTACTCCCGGTCCGAGAGAGGGGCCGTCAGGGTAGGTTTAAGGATAAATCACTGCGAGTCGGCAAGGGTTACGCCAGAATGTAGGAGTTCGTTTTGGGGGGACGTATTATATTTACTTGTAGATTAGTAAACTAAGAAGTATTTGGAATACTAACCTCATCTTAATTAGTTTAAGCATTTAGTGAAGCAACAATTTCTATAATTAATTTAGTAATTTTAATATCGCGTTACACGATAGTTTATTAATTACGAGCTGATTAGTACGAACTATCAAAATACTGCTTTATAATCATAAGGCCTCCGTTTCAATAGATAGGTAGTTAATTACTTTGGAATTAATGTAACACGGCACTGAGTTACGCTTGGCGCCTTTAATTTGGAGAAACTAGAAATCGAATGATAAATGGAACCGTGTTGGTCTTGTTATCACTATTGTGGATTTTAATTACTGTGGCGTAATTTAATGGGTGTTAAGGAATGTTTGTCATCATTCCATGACCACGTAAGCGGATTACTCAAAAACTAAAATGTCAAAAGTACTCGGATACCCAGACGTGCATATGAAACGGTTGATTAATCTGCAGAAAGCGAAAGAAGCATGCATGGATCGCGAAGCCTAGTGATCTGTCCTCTCGTACTATTTCGTAAGGGGGCACCGTACGGTTTTAGTCGGTAGAAGTCTAGCAGGCCAGATAAAAAAAGGCTTCATCTCGGTATTTTGTTTACGTGTGGAACCTCATCTTAATTACTTTAAGCAAAACTGTAGCAACATTTTCTATAATTAATTTAGTAATTTTAATACCGCGTTACACGATAGTTTATTAATTACGAGCTGATTAGTACGAACTATCAAAATACTGCTTTATAATCATAAGGCCTCCGTTTCAATAGATAGGTAGTTAATTACTTTGGAATTAATGTAACACGGAACTGAGTTATGCTTTAGTGGCGACAGCCTTTAATTTGGAGAAACTACAAATGGAATGATAAACGGAACCGTGTTGGTCTTGTTATCACTATTGATTACTGTGGCGTTATTTAATGGGTATTAAGGAATGTTTGTCATCATTCCGTGACCACGTAAGCGGATTACTCAAAAACTAAAATGTCAAAAGTACTCGGATACCCAGACGTGCCTGTATGAAACGATTGATTAATCTGCAGAAAGCGAAAGAAGCATGCATGGATCGCGAAGCCTAGCGATCTGTCCTCTCTTACTACTTCGTAAGGGACCCCCGAGAAGAGCCTCATACTGAGGCAGTCCCTTAGCCGGATCGTCGTGACCCGGTTGGCAAGACGGGCGGAACACCGCGGGGTTTAGTAAGTAGGGCAGCCCCCAAAGGCCGGGGGTCCCACAGACCGATCCTCTTACCCCTACCTCCCGCAGTAGGAATGACGGCGCGTAAACGCATTCCTCGCGTCAGAAAGAAATACTTCGTCAGGGATACAGCGTGAAGATATTTAGTTATTTCATATAACATAATTATGAGCGTGATTTTGACCTTACTGTATAACAGTAATCAGACGGGTTAATACAGAGTTTAGTTTCGAGGTTTCTCTTTATCAGATCCGTATGATATCATCCGTTAGCAGGTGTACCACTTTTAAGTCCAGTCCCAGAAGAATTGGGAAGTGTTTCCTCACATCCCCACACAAGCTGCAAAAGTACCACAACATAGTCATGGCTGCCTCTGTGGCGCGGTGGGAGTGCATCCGACCGCTACGCAAGAGGTCGTGGGTTCGATTCCCACCCAGGATAAAACTTTGTGTGATGAGCACGATGGTTTATTCTGTGTCTGGGTGTTATTTATCTATAATATGTATGTATTTAGAAATATATAAGTATGTTTATCAGTTATCTAGATCCCGTAACATAGATGGCGCTGTGTGAAAAGTGTCCCACAATATTTATTATTATTATAGTACACCTACACTACGAAAAGGGAAAAGGACTTAAGTAATACATTATTCAATATTTTCCACTGCCTCTGTGGCGCAGTGGTAGTGTATGCGAGTGCCACGCTGAGGTCCCATGTTTGATTCCCGGGTCGAATTAAATATCTGTGTGATCCACAAATGTCTGTTTCGGCATTTGAGGGTTTTTTATGTATAATATATGTGTATTTTAGTATATAAGTCGTCTAGAAAAAAAAAAAAAATATCTTTATTTTGCATAGACCATTTTAACGGCGCTTACAAAATGTCATACACTATTTAAAATATTTAAAGCGACCACCGGTTCGGAACGCGGCCCACCTGAGAAGAACCGGCAAGAAACTTAGGAAGGCTTTTTTTTTGATGGCCTATTTACAATTTAATATTATTTCATTTTGCCAGCAGATCATTTCCAGGCGTCCCTGTCCTGCAAATAGTCTGTAACGCAGTAAAAACCTTTTTCACAAAGCTTGTTTTTAATAAACTTTTTAAATTTATTTAAAGGTAAATTTCTCAGGTCACAGGGAAGCTTGTTGTAAAAGCGTATACAGTTACCCTGGAAAGAATCGCCAATCTTATGTAGTCGACTGTGGTGGACTGAAAGATTATTTTTATTTCTAGTGTTTATATTATGTTTATCACAGAGTTTAGAAAACTGTGATAGATTTTTCTGGACATACATAAGATTGGCAAAAATGTATTGTGATGGTACGGTTAGAATATTCACTTCTTTGAATTTTTCTCGGAGAGAAACTCTGGGGCCCAAATTATAAATAGCGCGTACAGCCCGCTTTTGTAGAACAAAAATAATATTTAAATCTGCAGCACTCCCCCAAAGGAGAATACCGTAAGACATAATACTATGAAAATAGCTGAAGTAAACCATTCTAGCCGTATCCACATCTGTTAGAGTCCTGATCTTTTTTACAGCGTATGCAGCCGAACTTAATCTAGAGGCTGTCTTTTCTATGTGTGGGCCCCACTGCAAATTGGCATCAATAGTTATACCTAGGAACACAGTTGATTCTACAAACTCTAACACTTGTCCATTCAGTTGAACATTGGCCGCAACTTGTTTTACATTTGGTAGAGTAAATTTTATACATTTAGTTTTATTTTCATTAAGGCAAAGATTATTTGAGCTGAACCAATGAACTACTCTTGCAATTGCATTGTTTACATCGTCATAGTTATCTAATTGTCTTTTAATTTTAAAAATTAATGAGGTGTCATCTGCAAACAAAACAATCCTATTCCTGTCCCCTACATAAAATGGTAAATCATTAATATAAATGAGGAACAAGAATGGCCCAAGTATCGAGCCTTGCGGCACACCCATTGTAACCATGGATCCTACAGAACGTGTACCATTAATATCGACCCTCTGTATTCTATTGTTCAAATATGAAGACAGAAGGTCGAGAGCTTTGCCTCTTATTCCATAGTGGTGTAATTTTTTGCACAGCGTTTCATGTTGAACGCAATCAAAAGCCTTTGATAGATCGCAAAATATACCTAATGCATCGTGCTTGTCTTCCCATGCTTCATGAATACATTTTAATAACTCAACACCAGCATCGGAAGTTGAGCGCCCTTTCGTAAACCCAAATTGATTCGCATGGAGTATTTTATGACTATTAAAATGGGATAGCATTTGATTCAAGATTATTTTTTCAAATACTTTGCTCAAAGTTGGCAGCACTGACACTGGTCGGAAATTAGACGGCTCTGTAGCGCTGCCAGCCTTGAACAAGGGAACGACTTTGCTGTGTTTCATTAAATCAGGAAATGTACCACTAGAAACACAGTCATTAAACACAGTTGCTAGATGGGGCGCAATTACCTCAATTATACATGATGCAGTTTTGACCGATAACCCCCAAATGTCCGCGGTTTTCTTAATTTCAATACATTTAAATGTTTTTACAATATCCTGAGCACAAATATCTGTGAATACAAATGCATCCCTGCAACAAAGAACAGATTCTTCTAATAAAAGTTCAGCGGAACTGGAAGATGCTTGGAGAGATTTTGTTGTCAAAATAGGTATATTTTTGAAAAAGTGTTCAAACTCCGTAGCCACTTCAAGGTCCCCTGTAACATGGCAACCATTTACTTTTAAGTGGAAATCCCTTTCAGTCACTAAAGATCTACCGCATTCAGAGTTAATGATGTTCCAAGTCATTTTTATTTTATTTACAGAATTAGAAATTTTATTTTTAATGAAGTTTGACTTAGCAAGATGACACGTTTGTTTAAATATCTTTGAATAATTTTTAACATATTCCTGAAAGGTTTGCCTAAAATTATATGATTTTTCTGAATATAATTCAAATAATTTATTTCTACTTTTAAAGATACCTGGTGTTGCCCAGTCACTGAAAACAGGACGACCACCAATCTGTAGAGTTTTTGAGGTAAAAACTTTGCCAAACTCATCATTAATCAAATTAAATAAGTGTTTATATGACTGGTCTACACAAGTGAAGTTAGGTAGATATGGTAATCTCTTTAATACATTTTCTTTAAAATTATTCAAACGACTTTGGTTAATTGGTACATATTTAATTTGTTTTTTGCTGACTTTGTTACTACTTTTAGGAAATTTTATCCATTGGCCACGATGATCTGACTCCACAGGATCCACAATACCTTTATCTATAGGTTTAATATCAGTAAAAATATTATCAATACATTTTGCACTGGTGGCTGTAATACGAGTGGGTTCTAAGAATGTACTATGCAGATTAAAGGATTTAAATAAATTTTTCATTTTATTTCTCTCTGATGGAGTTAATGATGTATCTAATATATCAACATTAAAATCTCCACAAACTATTATAGGTTTCTTAGAACATTGGCATTTGAACAGTGCTTCTTCAAGCTTTTCTTCAAATTTAATGTAAGAAGCATCAGGGGGACTGTATACGCTTAACAAGATGAAATGCTCAAACTCAATACTGGCAATCTCAATAACTCGCTCAATGGAGAGGGCTACTAAATCCTTACGTTCTTTAAATTTTAAGTTTTTATTAATTAATATTAAAGAGCCTCCACGTTTAGAATGTTTTCTATTGAACGAGCTAGCAACCTGGTGATTTACGAAGTTCAACAATGTGATTTGATGATCTTTTAACCAGTGCTCTGTAGCACAAAAAATATTAATAGAATTTGCATTAATGTATAGCTCTAACTCTAAATCTTTACCATTTATTAAACCTCTAACATTATGGTGCACCAGGTTTATAAAAACAATATTTTTACTAAGATTATTCTCAGGGGCCAAAGTCAACTGGCCAGATTTATTATCTGTTGTCCTATAAACTAGTTTTTTGGAATTTCATTTTCCAAATGTGAAGTATCAAAACTATCCTGCTCAATAAAAGCAGTTGTACTTGCCAATAATTTGGCTTGAAAAATTAAAAAATTAGATAGCAACAGAGCTACCTTTCGTTGTAAAAATTTTGATAGAAAATATCTATCTAATGTCAACAAACTATTATTATTGAAGATTATGTTCCAATCGAACAATTCAATTTTTTTGGAATATGATACCATGGTATGTAGTTTCATATTTAATTTGTATCTTAAGTGATTTTCCTTGTGGCTCATAGCAGTGCTGTATGGCAAGGTGGACAAAATTACTTGTTTTACTTGCAGACTTGATAACTTATCAAAAATTTTTAAAAGTTTGTCACTATTAATATTGCCTCTTCTGCCAACCAGCACCACTATAGTAGACTGCATGCAGTGTGTACCAGTCAATATAAAATCTGTAATTTGAGAGTATGAAGCTCCTGGAAATGTATGATTTATTACAGAATGACTTAACTGTGATAAATAATGTCCAAAATTTTTACCTATTTCATCGCAATAGACTATGGTCTTTGCATCACTTTTTATTTGCAACTTTTCTATTATACTCGTAGATGCCTCGCAATTACTACTTGAACTTAATATACTATTATCCACACTGCACACAGTTTTAATTGGTGAAAATTCATCATTGCATCTAATTCTTTCACAACTTAAGGGTGAGGAGGGAACATGGCCTGCGGATGTCAATTGGTCATTTTGACAATGACATGAATTTACTAATTTACCTATGGCTAACACCTGTTCCCTACTCTGTTTCTCTGCTGTTTCATATTTATATGAAATTGATTTCAAAGAGTCTTGAAGTCGGTCAATCTGACATTGAAGGGCCTGTGTATCAGTTTTGTACTGTTGTGCAACAGTATCAAGTTCTAACATATACATATTTACCTGGTCAATCAGTTGCAATCTCTGTCTATTAAGTGACATGCTATTTATAAAAAACTTGTATTTATGTATCATTTTTTCAGATTTAGTAATAAACTTTTTAATTTTTAAATATTTCTTTAACTTATTCTTACTACACTTAATAATTTTTAATGATTTAGAACAGCCCCCGGTTTCGTCATCAGAAGTGAGGTCTATGACAATGGAAGGGTGAGCTGTAGCAGTATCTAAGCTTGTAGCCATCAGTTCAGATCCCATACCACAAGCTTATTTTAACATACTTTGGGCTAGCCACTACTAATGCCCCACACTCTTAAAAAAAGTATTTTTTTATTAATTCTCAAACAATCTGTTACAATTGTGTCGTAAAATATATACACAAGCTCACACACAAAAAGAGACAAAAATCTCACCAAGCCTGAAAAAAGTTAATCAACGCTTATTGTAAAAAATATAAAAGAAACGTCAACTTTAACATAACATCAACATAAAGATACTAACTTTTAAACTTTCGCGTTGCATGATCACCAAGTCCTCTCCACTGACCGCCACTATTATTCGAGAATGGTGCGTGAAGCTATTGAAATCACAAAACACACAAATTTTATTAGAGAGGGGGGCTTCAAATTATCTACGACGTGGAATCCAGTCATTGATATCACACTAACTCGTTGTTTTGCACAGTCGGGTAACGCTCGGAATACGGACGGCCAACAGAATAGGGACATTGTCAGTGTTGTGTGTACTGGTGCGCGGATAGACAATTTGAGGGTAGATTCAGACGATTTTACCTCACAATCGGAGTGACACCGCCTTTTCAGTCTGCTTGTGACCACGGCTGGTGCAACCTAGTCGAAACGTCAAGCTATTTAAGGTAAATAAGCATGATCGCGTTAATATCTGTATTTTACACTTATTTTAATCAACATAAAGAATTTTTCGATCCGAACCAGTTGTTTCTGTGATTAGCGCGTTCAACCAAACACAGAAACAAGCTCTTCAGTTGTATAATAGTAAAGCGGTCACTTCGGGTTTCTACCCAGTTAATAATAACTGCTCTCTGTCAATTTGTTCCTTGAACATAAAAGTTTCTTTGGAAAATCCTGATGTATAAAATCTTGATAGCAAAATGGCCGCGAGAAAACATTTATTGGCTATTGGCGGTAGGGAACAGTTATATTGAAGGCGGTAAAGGTTTTTTTTTTCACCAACATTCACAGAATTTATAAAAGTCTATAAAAGTCGTAAGAAATTGTATAAACTATATGAAGAGAAGTCCTATAATCATAATCCAAATTTTCAAGAGTTTGTAAAAAATACTCAAAAACATTTAGACAAACCAGCCTAAAAGCCAAATCAATTTATTTAAAAAATTTAATCAAATATTCAAATAATGTTATTAAGTAAACTTAGAATGTAACAAATATTGATACTGGTAAATCCAAAGTGCGCAGTCATGATTTTCATTTAATAATAAATAACGTAAATATTATAGAAGGTTTTAAAGTTGCAACTGAATTAGAAAAATATTTTTCTATCATTCCTCTGTCAATTACAAGAACTCTCTCGTCTTGCTCTAACGATGCTGAACAACTTTTAAAACATGGCGTAGAGGAATGTGGCACAGACTTTGAATTTTCAGTTGTTAGTCCTAAAGATATTTTAAAAACTTTTAAGGCAATTAATGTGAAAATCACTAAAGATTTGAGGGTCTATCTGTTAAAACTATCTCTCATATTATCACTGTAATTGTTCCACAATTGGGAGCTGTGTTCAATTGCTGTGTCAAGTCTGGGGTATTTCCTGACTTAATGAAACATATTAAATTCCTTTATTTAAAGCCGGTGATAATGCAGATCCCTCTAACTTCGGGCTGTTTCCGTACTACCAACACTAAGTAAAATATTTGAAAAGCTAATGCTTGGACAGTTGCTTAGTCACTTTAATGTACATAATTTACTACACAGGAAACAGTTTGGATTTACAAAGGGTTGCTCAACGGTAGATGCAGGGGTTGCTTTACTCAAAAGTATTTATGCGGCTTGGGAGGATTCGCAGGATGCATTAGGTGTTTATTGCAATTTATCTAAAGCCTTCTATTGCGTTCATCAAGAAACTCTTGTAAAGAAATTACGCCACTACGGTATCAGAAATAAAGCTCTCGACCTTATGACTTCTTATTTAAGCAATAGAATTTAGAGGGTTGAAGTAAACGGTAAACGATCAGCAGGATCTCTAGTTGTAATGGGTGTTCCACAGGGATTAATCCCTGGTCCATTTCTTTTATTGATATACATTAATGACTTAACTTACTATGTTAGGGATAAACATGAGATTCTGCTGTTTGCGGATGATAGCTCTTTGACATTTAAAATTAATAGACAATTAATTAATTATAACGATGTTAACAGTGCACTCTCAAAACTTTTTATTTTTATTTTATTTTATGTTGTTCATTGGTTTAACGTTAATAATCTTCTTTTAAATGATAAGTTTTTGACACCTAATGTGAGACAGGTGGCGAGCAATGTGCAACTTAATGGATCAGGGTTGGATCCTGTTGGGGCTTCTGTGTTTTTGGGTATTACTATTGACTCAAAGTTGCAGTGGGGACCGCATATAGGAAAATTGTCAGGCAAATTAAGCTCTGCTGCATATGCAGTAAAAACAATAAGACGGCTCACTGATGTTGACTGCCTCTGTGGCGCGGTGGGAGTGTATCCGACTGCTACGCAAGAGGTCCCGGGTTCGATTCCCGGGTTGGAACAAATATTTGTATGATCCACAAATGTGTGTTTCGGAGTTTAGGTGTTTCCTATAATATAATATGTAGGTATTTAGAAATATATAAGTATGGTTATCAGTTATCTAGATCCCATAACACAAGCTAATATTAGTTTACTTTGGGCTAGATAGCGCTGTGTGAAAAGAGTCCTACAATATCTATTTATTTATTTATTATTATGTTGAAATATCTAGAATAGTTTAATTAAGTTATTTCCGTAGCGTTATGTCATACGGAATTCTTCTCTGGAGAGACTCAGCGGACATTAATACGATATTTATTTTACAAAAGAGAGCTGTGAGAGCATATACTAGCTTGGTCCCAGGGTATCTCTAAGAAAAAGATTCGAAGAAATAATATTCTTACCGTTATATCACAAAATATATAAATGAAAATTTACTTTATGTGTTCAAAAACATAGACACATTCCTAAAAAAAGTGATATACATAATGTAAACCCTAGACATAAAGATAATCTTGTATTTCATTCTACTCGTCTCGAAATAATCAGCAATTCTTTTATAGGGCAATGTATACGATTCTATAACAAACTTCTTGATGAAATTAGAATATTCTCAATAAATATGTTTAAGACAACAGTCAAGGCCAAATTGTGTAACAAGGCATATTATAAAATTTCAGACTATATAAATGATAAAAATGCATGGGAGTAGGTCGCTCTAAGTCAACACACATAAATATAGGTACAAATAGAAATAATAATAATAAAGAAACATTATGAATATAATGTACATTTGTTCAACTTAGGTAATCTGAAACGTCAGGCAACTAAGGGTATGAAGGATGGCCGTGTTTGGTCCCGGTAATAACTAATATAATTGTATGTAATTTGAGTTTGTTATTGTGTGAGCACCGTCCACATAACTTTTTATAATTTTTGAAATTGACATGACGGTTGCTGTGCAGTTTGAGTATGTCATGCTCGCCTAAGTGTCCTGGCAGTGGTGGTGCAAGTATCGGGTCGCCTACATCCCTATAATACGGTTGAGTAGGGCGATGGCTGATATATGCGTCATACCCGTGAACGGGTGCCGTCTGTTGGGACTGGTCAGCTCATAGCTGTTATAGCAAATATTACAAATAATACTCTTTATATGTAAGGCAAATTAAGTTTAGTCGACTGTTCTCACGTAACTCCAAGGGAACATTGTAAGTTTAATATTGTAAGCCATACCTGCATTTTAAAATAGCAGCCATCGAGTTTCTTGCCGGAGTCATCGTCATAAGTGTGGGCCTGCCTTTAGAACTGGCAACTAGAAACGCTCTCATTTTGATTTGATTTTGTTTCTTTTGTATAGACTCATTATTATATGTTTTGTTTAAATATCATGTAAACAAAACTAATGTAATTACTGGCAGTTAGAAAAGAGTGGCCTTGAGTTTTATTGCCAGGTTCTTCCTCAGGCTCTACCTATTGCGTTGCGAATCTGGCTGTAAATGTAGAAGCAATAATCTTGACGTTTATAAGTGTTACTTTGTGACCTACTTGAATAAAGATTTTTCACTTTCACTTCCCTTTCACAAAAGAAAAAAAAAACGTAGTGTACTTTACATTGTTTTACTAGCCCTTACGATCGCATAGTCTTTTTTAGCATAATGTAGTTTAGCATAACAGTTACAGCATAAAGTATTCTCGCATAAATTATGATAAGCAGAGTGTTATAAAAGCAGATGGTTTTCTTGACATAATTTTATCTTTCTCTTATTTTTTGTATCATAATTTTAATCAGCATGCATGTAAACGGTATAATTCTTATACGACTAAAGATAATTTATCATAAGATACATTACGCATTATGGAAGTATGCATAATCGTATAAGTCAAGACTATTTAAGAAACGATAAGACACAATTGTAAATGATCATCTCGTTCATAGCAAAGTTTGTAAGCTGTAACCTATGAAATTATATTTTAAAAGTGTTATTAATTGTAGGCCAGTCTTGGACAAAGTCGTAAATAGGTACGACGACGAGCGAAGCGAGGAGGAGTGTTAAATAACTTGTGACCACAACTCGCGAGCCGAGCGAGCAATGTGAGCCGAGCGAGCAATGCGAGCGTGCTGCGACAGCGGCCGGCGATGCGCCAGAACTGAATCGCTTGTTGTAATCTAGTTACCTACTTCTTTTTGTATTTTATTTATATTCTATGTACAAATATTGACTTAAACTAATGTACTCGTTAACATTATGATATTCTACATGTACGATTTGTAATCTTTATGCCATAGAGTGAGATGCCAATAAATGTTATGATTAGTAATCATTATTGTAAAAAAAACCTTCATAAACATTTTGTGCTGGTATATCATAATTATAAAAGAAGTTATGGGAAAATAATATAATATGCCTAATGATAAATTCTGTTTGAACGTTATGCAAAACGAAGAGTATGGCAAAAAACATTATGCAGTTTTATATTATGCCTCTTTAATTAATGCAACCCAGTACGGACCCGTTCTACTGTCGGGTATTTAATATGATTTGAAGTAAATATAGGAATTTACTCTATCTTCTTCTTTATATTAGGTGTTTTCTCCGTTGCTTGTTATCTGGATTTGGAGCTTAGGATCTGCCTTTATCTATCAACTAGGAGTAGCAATCGTTTGGATTTTAATTTGAGGCATATTTGAAACTTCATCACTCTATGTCTATATTTATTATAGATTTTTTATTTATTATAGATTACATCCTTTTTGTATATTTTTTGTCTACTTTTGTAACATTTCACAATAATTTTATGTAAATTTTTCACTTCGACACATAAATCTTTGATTTAAAGTTGATAGCGGCAGTTGTCATTACAAGTTTGTAGCTTAGTTGTAGTAGAAAAATTGGCTACGCGCTGTTCGCTGTCAAAGTGTAAGATAGCTTTATACAGCAAATGGCAAGAGTGAAGTATTGCTCCATAAGTAAAGGAATATGTTGGTCTGCTTACTCTTGTTCGTCTTATAAGCCAATGGACCACTCCATTGGCATTTTTTTTGTATGTATTGAAAACTTACGGCAATGATGATTTCTGAAGTGTAGATTTCTGAAACAAGAAATAAACTTAGTTTTAATTGTGTTGTAGAATTATTTACTGTGGGTATAAACTCTGCCAAGAGTTTGATAGTCTACGAAAAGCAGAAGGATTGGCTAGCGGTGCACCTTCGGATTCCTTCTGAACAGACGAGGCAACGACCTCAGCGGCCTTACAGGGTTGGTAGGTCAGACGGCAATCGTTCTCAACAATGCCGAAAACGAAAATCCAAACGACATTGCTTCTAGCACTCTAACAAAAGTGAACCCCATGTTCTAAATTCAAATGGGGTTCGGAAACAACTGGGAAAACAATTAAATGAAGAACTGGGATTAAAACATTTTGAGACGAACATACGCCTTTATCCCCCCAAGGGGTAGGCAGAGGCATACTATACGCCCACATTTCACCGTATGAATTTTTGTCCTACGTAACAGTTGGTAAGCCCATTGCCGTCTTGAAAATGGACAGGCGCAGGCTGTGGCGACCTGTTGTTGAAATTTGTCAAGCCGTCCATAAGGCCTTCAACCAAGCTTAACGACTGCCATTTTACTGGCAACCCGGACCAACGGCTTAACGTGCCTTCCGAAGCACGGAAACACTCGCAAATGCAAATTCCACAAAGTGATCCAAAAAGATTCACCCTATCCAAGGACCACCTATAGCGTATGTTGCTTTACGCTAAGTCTCAAACTACTTTGGAGATAGAACAATCAAGAAACATTTACCATATTTACTAAATAGTTTGCCAGAGGACATTCGCACGGAAGTAAATGTTGCAAAATTTAAAAAGAGCCTAAAGCAATACTTGTTAAAAACGCTTGTTTGACATTTGTGTCAATTATATAATATTGGCTATAATGACATTACTTATTCGTAGGCTATAATAATATATGATGGATACAAGTGTTAGACAAGTGTTAACTAGCTATAGTAATTATAAATTTATAAAAATATGTATAGTATTATAAAACTAAGAACCAAGTATTAAAACGTACATGTAACTATTATAGAGACTCTTACCTGCAGTCAAACTGTTAGAACAGTTTCGCAGGATTTCATTTTATATTACTCTGTATGTTTTTTCTTTTAATAATAAATAAATAAAAAAAAAACGCATTGATCGTTTGCAGAACACGTCAGCGGGGCCACGAGCGCTTCAACCATTTGAAAAGAACACACACAAGAAAACTGAATATGATGTACTTAGTCGTAATACCAAACTTTATTACAATGTTCTAGAAAATAAAGAGATATTGAAATAAAGACTCTTGGTCCGTGGGGTCCTAGCGCTATAAAGCTTATTAAGGAAATAGCGAAAAGGTTAGTCGACATCACAGGAGACCGAAGAGCTGCCAGGTACCTAACTAACTAACTAACTAACTAACTATCTTCACGCTGTATCCCTGACGGGGTAGTCAGAGAGGACAGATCGCCAGGCTTCGCGATCCATGCATACTTCTTTCGCTTCTTCGAGATTCATCAATCGCTTCATACACGCACGTCTGGGTATCCGAGTACTTTTGACCTTTCCGTTTTTGAGCAATCTGCTCACGTGGTCTTCATATGTAAGTCTCGGCCTTCCCTGACTCCTTCTACCCTCTACTTTTGAACAATATATATTCTTCGTCAATCGTTCCTCACTCATTCGTTGGACGTGTCCAAACCAACGGAGCACGCCCTTTTCCAGCTTAACGCTGACACTTTCATTCAAACCTGCCATATTGCGTATCACTTCGTTACGTATTCGGTCGGCCAAGGTAACGCCGCACAATTTTCGAAGTGATCGCATCTCCACAGCATTCAATTTACTTTCATGCATCTGCTGACATACCCAGGTTTCACTACCGTAAAGCAAAGTTGGCACTAGCACTGCGTTATGAATCGCCATTCGTGCTTCTTTTACGATGCTTTGTCGCTTTACTAACTGGAACAAAGCACCGTTAACTTTGTTGCCGGCAGCTACTCGCCGTTCTACATCCGAATCACATCTTCCATCCGCGCTAAACATACTTCCTAAATACACAATTTCATTCACTTGCTCTAGACGTTCCTGGTTTACCCTAATCTCGCCTTACCTCGGACAAAGAATTAGTCTAGGTATTCAAAGGGGGAACGCTGACAGTATATTCGGAACCTTGCCTGAAGGGACCTCTTTTAATAATACGTTTTAGTTATGTATCATATTTTTAAGGTTATATATAATGTTAATTTTTAAATATTTACATTATACTTCCTTTTGAAATAAAGATATTGAAAATAAAGACGCATTAGTTCTACACTTCTAAACAAGTAATCAAATTTCATTTAGCGTAAAAAGCTACGAGATTTTTTTCTAACTCAATCCCGCCACGACATAAAAGCGTAAGCGTCAACCATTCATCAAAAACTGTCCAACTTGTAGGTGTAAGATTTATTTGCAACGGAATTTTTGTCCTCGCAGACATAAATCACATCACGGAAAAGAACAAAACTGAATAAACAAAAGCTTGCTATCTTTGAAAACGTGTCATGTTTTTTGCAACTCTATGAATTCTAAGTCTGAAATCAGTGAACAACACGAGAGATCTACCCTACATCTACCAAGTCTACTATTTTACTATTATACATTACACACATTTCAGTATTATTTCACTATTATATTATATTTTATACTATTTAATTGTAAACGTCGCTCAATAGAAAGCCACCGGTACAATTTGACTTTATTTTCGTAGTCTAATATTTCATTCGGACTCTAATAGACTTCTATCGGTCGGCCGATGAGTTCTACTAACACCTACCACGCCAGTGGCAGCTAGTCAGTTGCACTTTTAACTACTAACATTTCATACTCTACTAACATTTTGACAGCTAAAAACAGCGATTCTGGTTCTATTCTACGGCTTGTCAATAGTAGACTCGGTCCCCTTTTTAGATGTGGATTCTCCCAAGCTGTTGACCGATGGTTAAAAAGCAGTTAGGTGACATTATACTTTCGCAGTTACTTGTACGCTGATCTAGATTATTATGTGTCAAATTGGGTACGTGTCTTTGTATATATGTATACGTGTATGTATGTATTTGTGTATATACATACATACACTGTATGTATGTATATACACAAATACATAAAGATATTCAACAAAGATATTTATTATATTTGTCACCAAACGTGAAACCCTAATTTAAACTTTCACTCAGTCCTGTCCATCTAAAGGTTGCCTGGAAGAGATTGCTGCTTGTAATAAGGCCGCCTATTGTAATTGATAATAACTATTCTTTATAAATTGTTCTTGGTGTACAACAAAGCATATACTATTATAAGTATTTTTTTATAAGCATATATTTTTATTTGACTGCCTCTGTGGCACGGGGGGAGTGTATCCGACTGCTACGCAAGAGGTTGTGGGTTCAATTCCCACCCAGGATAAAACTGTTTGAGGATCACGATGGTTTATTCTGTGTCTCGGTGTTATTTATCTATAATATGTATGTAAAATAAATAAATAAATATCCATCACGCCTTATCCCCGAAGGGGTGGCAGAGGCATATTATATGCCCACTTTTTACCGTGTGGATTCCTGTCCCACGTAATAGGTGGTGCGCCCATTGCCGTGTTGAAATAGACAGACGCAGGATGTGACTACCTGCTGATGAAATTTTTCAAGCCGCCCATAAGGCATTCAACCAGGCTTAACGACTGCCATTTTACTGGCAACCGGGACCAACGGCTTAACGTGCCTTCCGAAGCACGGAAACGCTCGCAAATGTAAATGCCACAAAGTGGTCACCCATCCGAGGACCAGCCATAGTGAAAGTTGCGTAACTCAGTGATCGTTTACAGAGCACTGAGACCGCGGGGCCACGAGCGCGAATACGTATGTATTTAGAAATATATAAGTAAGTATGTTTATCAGTTATCTGGTTACCACAGTACAAGCTCTGCTTAGTTTGGAATCAGATGGCGATGTGTGAGTTGTCCCAAAGATATTTATTATTTATTTTGTCAAGCCTACCAGATGAAAAATTGTTCTTTCTATTTTTCAGTTTGTGTCTTAATTTTCTACGATTATTACTTAAAGAGACAGCGAGGCTAAGTACACCATTTTCCTAATTACAAAAACGATTAACTGACTTTAAAATACTTAAATTATTTTTTCTCACGAAACTGAAAGTAAACTGATCGTTGCATGGGTTGCAGCACACCGGAGCAAAATCTATACTATTATATAAAGCTGAAGAGTTTATTTGTTTGTTTGGTTACTAATCTCAGGAACTACTGGTCGGATTTGAATAATTATTTTTGTGTTGGATAGCACAATTATCTAGGAAGGCTTTAAGCTTAATATCATCACGCTACTACACTGAAGAACAAAAAATGAAATGACGACAAATCGGGCATTTTTTAATACCTAAATTTTGGTAGAATTTATAAACGACGGGATTAAATAGGTGCGACGGGAGTACGAAGTACGTCACGGGCGAAGTCGTGGGGGTCACCTAGTGATGAGATATATATGGCAATCCACAGATATATTGTTGTGTTGAGGATTAACAAAGAATAACAATGTTTATCAGTCATCTAGATCCCATAACACAAGCTTATATTAGCTTACTTTAGGCTAGACGGCGGTGTTAAAAAAAATGTCCCACAACAATGGAGATACGCTATGTAACGCCTGATTTGATTAGTTATTTTAATAAATAATTTCTTTCAGCATGTTTTTTCATGAACATTTCTATAAAATAAATAATAAATAAATATCCATCACGCCTTATCCCCGAAGGGGTGGCAGAGGCATATTATAAGCCCACTTTTCACCGTGTGGATTCCTGTCCCACGTAATAGGTGGTGAGCCCATTATATCTATGTATATATTATATGTATACAACATATCTATGCTAAAATTATAAAGCTGAAGAGCTTGTTTGTTTGTGTGGTTGGGTCGGATATGAACATTTTTTTTGTGATAAATAGCCCATTTATCGAGGAAGGCTATAGTATATAACATCACGGTACTACCCTAGGGAGGGGAGCAGTAGTCATAAATATCGACAAATCGGGTAATTTTTATGCATTATTGTAGATTTATAAGCGACGGGATTAAATAAGTGCAATGGGAGTTCGAAGTATGTCACGGGTTAAGCCGGGGGGGGGGGGGGTCCACCTAGTCTATTTATAAATCTTACATTTTTATCTTGGTGTATTCCCAACTGCTTCTAGTCTGTACTTGGAAGATTTTGGATTTTAGAAATTGCTGGAAACGACTGCCGTCTGACGTCCTAAACTGCAATAACTAGGTGCACTTGCCGTCCCCCGTACTAAATGGAGCGAAGCATTACGTCGATAAAGAAGTCTCACTTATGATGAAAAAGTTTCACTTCAAAACAACATTATGCGTAACCGAAAACGTGACGATTTTTTTTTGCAGCTATAAAATTTCTCTCAACGTCGATAAAGAAGTTTCACTTCAAAAAAAAAAGAAGAATCTAGTAGCCTGTAGGTGAGTATTATACATAAATCAACATGAACAATATGGAACCGTTATAGACCATGGGGCGTCCTATAATGCTCTTACTTTGGTCATAAAACATCTTACAAAGATATTTTGTATGGACGCTTTTAGTTCCCATTACTAGTTTGTTTTGGATAAATAAATATAGGGGTCACTTTAAGCACAGGATGGGGGCTCTGTTGTCATTTATTATACAACTAGTATGCCCCCGCGGGAAAGCTTTCCCGTTCCCGTTTCCCACAGGAACTTGTTCCCGGGACAAAAAGTAGCCTATCTGTTATTCTGATGTGTAAGCTATATTATAGTAAAGTTTCATCAAAATCCATTCATTAGATTTTGTGTGAAAGAACAAACAAACTTTCGCGTTTATAATATTAGTAGGAAGTAGGATATAATATATATTCACGTGCAAACACAATAAAAATAAAAAAAATATATAGACAAAAAAAGAACCAAGTGCGCGGCCAATTACATTTTTTTACTTCAAAAGGTACATTTCTTCCTGAACCACGTTCACTTGAGCAGTACATATTGGAGACCAACCACTCTAAAGATTTAATAATGAATGAAGCGCTCGTGGCACAGCGGAGTCAGTGTTCTGTCTGTTTTTAGAAGCGGCAACTATAATCGCTCTAATTTTGATACGATTTTAAACACAACATTGATTTTGTTTATTTGTTTGTATAAATTCATTACTATATAATTGGTCAAATATCATGTTAATCAAACTAATGTAATTACTGGCGTTTAGAAAAGAGTGACCATGAGTTTTATTGCCAGGTTCTTCCTCAGGCTCTACCTATTGCTTTGCGAATCTGGCAGTAAATGTAAATGTAGAAGCAATATTCTTGACGCTCATAAGTGTTACTTTGTGACCTAAATGAATAAAGATTTATTATTAATATTGTAAACGATCACTGAGTTACGCAACTTTCAGTATGGCTGGTCCTCGGGTGGGTGACCACTTTGAGGCATTTTCATTTGCGGGCATTTCCGTGCTTCGAAAGGCACTTTAAGCCGTTGGTCCCGGTTGCCAATAACATGGCAGTCGTTAAGTCAAGTTGAATGCCTTCTGGGCGGCTTGAAAAATTTTAATAGCAGGTAGCCACAACCTGCGTTGCCTATGCGTAAGCCCATTGCCGTGTTGAAAAAGACGGTATTTTAACACGGAAATGGGCTCACCACCTACTACATGGGACAGGAATACATATGGTGAAAAGTGGGCATATAATATGCCTCTGCCACCCCTTAGGGGATAAGGTGTGATAAATTTGACGATATTTCATTACGAGCGGTAACATTCTTATGAAGGTACATTAAGCAGTTGGTCAAGGCTGCCTAAAATGGTCGCCGTTAATCCAAACTGGAAGCATTACAGACAGCTAGTAAATTTTCAAAAGGTATCCACATCCAACCCACATAGGGGTACATAAGGCAATTATATTATGTTATCTGTGATAAGGCTTACGCATACGTGGATAAAGAAGTTCACTTACTTCGATAAAGAAGTTTTACTTTAAAACAACATGCCGCGTAACCGAAAAACGTGACGACATTTTTTACAGCTTTAGCAGCATTGTCTTATACGTCAATAAAGAAGTTTCATTCCAAAAAAAAAAAGAAAAAAAAAACTGTCAAACATCTACGATCGCGTTCCGCGATTTATTTTGTATTTTAGTGTTGAGCAATTTTAGTGTGTGCTCCACTATTATTATATTTGTATTGATCCCCTAATAAAGTCAACAAAAGTGAAATTTAAAGAGTGGATCAATAAGAAATAATTTGCTGTCAATAAATAACAAAAGTGACAAGCGGGCTCAGACGCTGTTGCTAAGGCCGCCATCGGTTGTCCTAGCGACGACATGCGTCGCTAGGTCTCTTCCACTGCAAGACCATCCTGTGACGCACCTACGTAACGACGCATGCGTCTTGTTTTTTTTTTTTTTTGTTCTTGTGGCGATACTATTGCTCCGCCAATAACTCAGTGTGGATTTGGTAGGGGTTTAGTAAGTCGGTCCACACTTAGGTACGATCCAAGTTTTGTGAGTGTACAAGGTAAATGATAAAAATTTTGGTAACGAAGGCCGAAATGTTCAACAGTCAAGTTTTGTGTTGAAGTACATGTAACAAGAAAAAAAAAAAGACAACATTAAAGCACACGAGTTATGTTAGTTATTTAGAGCAAACATGCGTCTTGTTTCCACAACAAGCAGCCTTCATATTTTGACATTGACTTTTTTATGTTTTCAGTGTATATTTTAAGTTACCTTATTGTGTTTTTAAATTTGTTTTAAGTTATTCTTTTTTGTGAATGTATTTATCTGTTGTGAATGCAGTCCGTGACCCAATCTTGTGATGGCACGTCGAACGCGACCCATACCTGTACACAGTGCAACAAGTCTTTCAAATCTTTGAAAGGCCTCAATATACACACCACTAAAACTCACAGGAGATGTATCAGCCAAAACAGTTCACCTTTAGACTTCCATCCCATTATTCCGAGTGCGCCTACTTCTGTACCTAACGATCCAACTCCTTTCCACACATATTTAAGCCATTTGAAAAATAGTATACCAATAGTTAAAAGAATCCCTCGAGGAGCTCGAATAACCGTTGCTACACATTTGTCACAATTAATTCAGAAATGTTACAAAAGCAATTGTACTCAAGACTGGCAGAACCTATTTTTATTTTCATACAGCACACTACATATAATAAAAACTGATGAACCGAATTTATCCTTGACACAAAAGATTAAGAATAACTGTACTGTAAGCTCCTCGCCTTCTCCTGCCCCTCAAATGAAACATGATACCCCTCATAATCGCAACAAACTCATTGAAAACAAAATCTGTGACGGAGATCTCAAAGGTGCCGCTCGCCTTTTGTTCTCCAACGACGTGCTATCACCAGATACTCTTGACACCCTTCAGGCCTTACGGACAAAACATCCTCCAGCTCCAGTAAACCCATATTTTCTCGACCCACCAACAGCAGGGCATGCATGCCTTCAAATTCAAAACAAAGATGTAACGAATGCCATTTTATCTTTTAAACCAGGTTCGGCTGCAGGTTTGGATGGAATCTCACCCCAACATTTGAAAGACTTAACATCGCATTCTGTGGGTGATGCAGGCGAGCAACTTGTAAATTCGATCACTAAATTAATAAACTTTATATATTCCGGTAATGTCAATCCAGAAATTGTTCCCATTCTTTTCGGCGCGAACCTCATTGCCCTAACCAAAAAGGACGGAGGGGTGAGACCAATTGCTGTTGGATCAACACTACGACGTCTGGCCTCCAAAATTGCTGTTCGACATATTTTACCAAAATTAATTTCGGAATTTGAACCCGTACAGTTAGGCTTCGGTGTAAAAGGAGGGTGCGAGGCAGCCGTCCATGCCTTACGCTCGTTCCTAACTTACGGCCTGACGTTTTGCTCAAAATTGATGTCAAAAATGCATTCAATTCGGTAAATAGGGATACCCTGCTAACGGAAATAAAACAACATATACCGGAAATTTACAATTATCTTCTTCTCAGTTACGCTGACCCAACTAAATTGTTATATCGTTCTAATGAACTGTTTTCGGAAGTAGGTTGTCAACAGGGTGATCCCCTTGGGCCTGCAATTTTTAGTTTGGCTATAAATCCGATAATCAAAAATTTTAATTCTAAATTCAACGTTTGGTATCTGGATGACGGAACCCTAGGAGGTGATGTGGATACTGTTTTTCGGACCTTTTTTTATCAAAAATAAATTTGAAGCCATTGCGAACTTTTTATAAATAACTGCGACTTAAATTTTAATGACATTGAACAAAAATTTAATATTTTGGCTCCAAATATTAAAATAGTTAATAGTAATTCCCTTTACCTTTTAGGTTCTCCAATTTTTGATGGATCTATTTCTGAATATATTAATAATTCAATAACTAAATTTCAAAATACTGCTGACCGTCTCCTTGAAATTAGTCCACATTATGCACTCTGCATCTTAAAATTCTGTCTTTTCGTCCCAAAATTTACATATGTGCTCCGTTGCTGCTCTTTTTGGAATCACCCAGATCTTTTGACACAAGTAGACATGATCAAAATTAGCTTAGAATCGATTCTTAATATGCAGCTAAACGAGCATTCTTGGACCCAAGCATCCATACCTATCCGTTATGGTGGTTTAGGGATTCGCAAAATTTCCAGTGTCGCTTTACCAGCCTTCCTATCTTCTGTCCATAGTTCAGCAAATCTCATAAGTAAAATTTTAAGGGCATCCCCTTCAAACTTTGAGATTGCTGGCTTGGAAGAAGCTAGAAACGCTTTCTTAATTGCATGCCCAGGTCAAAATTTTCCAGATTCTCCAAATTTACAGAGGAGCTGGGACGACATACATTGTAAATTGATTTATAACAATCTTTTGAGCTGTAGTACAGGTTCGGCGCGTGCTAGGCTTTTGGCTGTGGGTGCGCATGAGGCCGGCTACTGGCTTCAGGCGTACCCTTCGTTAAATACAGGAACATTTCTTGAGCCTGACACGCTTCGAATCGCAACCTGCCTACGGCTTGGGGTTCCGGTCTGCGTTCCTTATAAATGTCCCTGTGGCAGTGATGTCGACAAGCTTGGACATCACGGACTGTCATGCCAAAAAAGTGCAGGCCGCTTCTCGAGACATGCCGCACTAAACGATATCATTCGCCGGTCTCTTGCCACTGTCAACGTGCCAAGTCTACTTGAGCCGACTGGTATTGCAAGAGACGATGGCAAGAGACCGGACGGTATGAGTTTGATTCCATGGAAGATGGGCCGGGTGCTGGTATGGGATGCAACCTGTTCAGACACGCTGGCCCCTTCCCATCTACATGGAACCAACAACAGAGCTGGTGCGGCTTGTGAAGCGGCTGAAAAAGCTAAAGCATGCAAATACAGGGGTCTAGGCTCCGAATATGATTGGGGGTCCTAGGGCTACAAGGCTTTTTAAAGAAATAGCAAAAAGGTTAGTCGACATCACAGGAGACCGAAGAGCTGGCAGCTACCTCGGCCAAAGAATTAGTTTAGCTATTCAAAGGGGGAACGCTGCCAGTATCTTCGGAACCTTGCCTAAAGGGACTCCTTATATTAATATATTTTAAATTTTCATATTTTAAGGTTATTTAATAATTTGTTGTAAATACAAGCATCATTTGTTTTTTTAACTTATAAATTGTAAGATCTTATCTCTGTAAATATATTTATTAGCCCAAAAAAAGCTTGGAAATATGAGAATGGCTAAATGTAAGTCAATTTGACAATATTTGTATGGTTAAAAAAACATATGCCAAAACGTGTCAACATTGCTTTTCGGTAGTGAAACTTGGTTACTTCAGAAGACACATGAAAGTAAATTGAATGCATCGCTATACTAGCGGCACGCTATGATGGCCGTTTGGATGTTTGTCCTTTCATGAAGTTTCGTATTAATTTTAATAAGTATAAGCAAAAAAGAACATGCTCTATTGGTTTGACCACGTCCAACAAATGTGTAAGGAACGATCGAAGAAGAAAATTTACAAATAATATTAGAAGGTAGAAGGAGTCAGGATAGACCGAGACTTACATACAAAAACCACGTGAGCAGATTGATCATAAATGGAATCAAATAAGCAGACTAGCGTCGGAATGGTCTAAAGTACTCGGATACCCTGACGTGCTATGTATGAAACGAAAAATGAATCTGCAGGAAGCGCAAGAAGTATACATGAATCGCGAAGCCTGGTGATCGGACCTCTCTGACTACTCCGTCAGGGATATAGTGTGACGATAGATAGAAATCCCCAAACACATTTTAATTATTTTTCAATGTACAATTGTATTTTCCGGCGTACAATAAAGTGTAAATAAATATATAAACATTTGTGAAAAAAATTCTACGTACATTTTATCTATTACTTTCCTCCGTTATGAAATACATATTTATCCTTTCTTGCTGTAATCTAAAAGCAATAATGGAGACATATTGCTATAGCTAATCGGGGGGGAAAAATGCTCAGAAATATTATTTTCCTGACATATTTCAAACATACTGTTTATGTCGTAATTTGTGTTCTTCCAAGTCAATTTCGACATCAACTATTAGATGATTCTGACGTGTTTTCCCATTTCTGTAGGAATATTATCTTAGAGACAATATTTTGGTGTAAAGGTTTTGTATTACGAGTAACATGGCAAAAATATACGTAAAGAAATAAATATTTCTTGAACATAATTTTTTTATTGGCGGACGATCCACGTATTTACGGCGATAAAACGTAGCTTATGTTACTCATTATAACATCAGTTATCGGCCAGTGAAAGTCACGTTAAAATTGGTTTAGTCTATCAGAGATTAGCAGGAATAAAAAGACAGACATAATTTATGTCTGTCTTTTTATTAATCTGCTAATCTCTTATAGGCTAAAGCAAATCATACAAATCATTTTTTTTTTGAGATTTTCACAAGAATAGGGTTAGATAGGTAGATAGATAGATAGATTTAGATGAAATCACTACATATTATAAAACAAATTCCGCCACCGTATCTGTCTCTCTGTCTGTTCGTGATGAACTCAAAAACTACTCCACCGATTTTCAAAAGTGAGTGGTTCTCGAAGAATGTTTTAGTATATTATAGATTGTAAAGCGTTTGTATACATTAGCTAAAACATAACAGTGGTTGACGATGACGTGTCGGAAAAAATAAGCCCACTAAGAGCTTTCAAGGAAAATGCTGCTAGCTATATAAGATATAACAAATTAAATACATTGTAGAATTGTGTATCTTATATAGTTCTACAACTCGGAATGGTATATATCTATCTCATAAGGATAACATACAATCTTTCTATGACACAAACAAGTATGGAAAAACAACACCACGCGGGCGAAGCTCATCAGCTAGTCACATATTGTAAAACAAAGTCGTTTCCCGTTGTCTGTCCCTATGTATGCATAGATCTTTAAAACTACGCAACGAATTTCGATACGGTGTTTTTAATAGATAGAGTGATTCATAAGGAAGGTTTTTATGTATTATTTGTTAAGTTTTTGTATACATTAACTAAATTATAACTATCTAACAAATGTTCAACCACAAACAAATTCATATGTATACGAGGAGATGTAAGTCAAATAGAAGCATGATAGATCTATTCCTAATGGATAGTCGGCTCCGTAAACAGGTGATGGACACGAGGGTTTATCGAGGCGCTGAGCTGGGATCAGACCACTACCTAGTCATAACTAGGATTAGGGGTCTGTTCGCGGGTTGGCGTCATCGTACCGAGTGTCCTGAACCTGGGCCGACTATTAGCATCAAAAGCTGAAAGCTGCAGGATGCATCCATTAGGGATAAATAAAATGAAAGGGTAGCCGAAAAGCTTGACGACGTCAATGTAAGCAGTGAGAATGTGGAAAGTGTATGGCAGAACCTTAGGGACAGTTTGATAAATGCCGCTGTGGAAGTGTGTGGAGAAACGAAAAGAGGCAGTAGTAATAAGCGTGATGCATGGTGGAATGAGGAAGTGAAAGAAGCAGTTCGAATGAAGAAGAAAGCATGGCTAGACTACTTAGCCTTGCGGAATGATTTTAATATGAAAGAGAGATACAAGCTGCAGAAAGTTAACACGAAGGCACTGATAGAAGAAGCTCGTGAAAGGTGCAGAATGAAAGCGGATGAAAGGTTGTCGTCCAATTTCCGGGATAATGCCAAGCTCTTCTGGAAAGAGGTAGGCAAGACCCGGAGTTGTTCGGCAATCTGCAGTATGAATAAAGTGCTTAGTGTTAACAATGACGTCCTAACAGACCAAAGTGACGTCCTGCAGAGATGGAGTGAATATTATGGAAAGATGTATGCAAGAAAAGACAGAGATGCCACATCGGGAAATGGAGCTCACTTCGATGCTCCGGATCCCGATGTCATTGAAGTCATTAGTATGAAAGAAATAGAACAAGCGATAAGAAGTATGAAATGTGGTAAGGCTGCGGGAAAAGACAGAGTTACTGCTGAGATGATCAAGTACGGTGGGTCGCGTGTCTGGGACACACTATGTCTGTTATGCAACTTGTGCTGGCGGACGGGTGAGGTCCCAAATGACTGGCGAGTAGCAGTTGTAGTACCTATTTACAAAGGGAAAGGCTCGCGCCTAAACTGCTCCAGCTACAGGGCGATCAGCTTGGTCAGCTTAGCTAGTAAGGTGTATGCAAAGGTTATAACGGCACGAATGCAAGAAAAGTCTGAAAGGTATTTATGGGAGGCTCAATGCGGATTCCGACGTGGAAGAGGTTGCATGGATCAAGTGTTTTCTCTCCGCATGATCGCGGAAAAGTTTCTGGCTCTTAGCCAGAAGGTTTTCTGCGCTTTTGTGGATCTAGAGAAAGCATTTGATAACGTTGTGAGAGAAACGCTGTGGGACTTGCTGCCAGGATATGGTGTGGACGGCTCGCTACTGCGGGCAATACAGTCGCTTTATAGGGACTGTAAGGCTTGCGTGCGAGTAGGGGGGGATGTGTCACCTCTTTTTGATGTCTGTACAGGCGTCAAACAGGGATGTGACATGTCCGCCTGGCTGTTCATAGTGTATCTGGACAGTTGCCTGCAGAAGTTGAAAGATTTTAATATGGGTGTGAATTTGGGTGACTTTACAGTAAACTGTCTGCTGTACGCTGATGATGCGGTGCTCATGGCCTCATCAGAAGCCGACCTACAGGCATTAGTCACTAATATGAAAGAGGGGTGTGAAAGTAAGGGTCTCCGCATGAATGCAAGTAAAACTAAGGTTCTAGTATTTGAAAGAGGTGACGTAAGAACTAAATGCGAGGTTAGTGTAAACCAGGAACGTCTAGAGCAAGTGAATGAAATTGTGTATTTAGGAAGTATGTTTAGCGCGGATGGAAGATGTGATTCGGATGTAGAACGGCGAGTAGCTGCCGGAAACAAAGTTAACGGTGCTCTGTCCCAGTTAGTAAAGCGACAAAGCATCGTAAAAGAAGCACGAATGGCGATTCATAACGCAGTGCTAGTGCCAACTTTGCTTTACGGTAGTGAAACCTGGGTATGTCAGCAGATACATGAAAGTAAATTGAATGCTGTGGAGATGCGATCACTTCGAAAATTGTGCGGCGTTACCTTGGCCGACCGAATACGTAACGAAGTGATACGCAATATGGCAGGTTTGAATGAAATTGTCAGCGTTAAGCTGGAAAAGGGCGTGCTCCGTTGGTTTGGACACGTCCAACGAATGAGTGAGGAACGATTAACGAAGAATATATATTGTTCAAAAGTAGAGGGTAGAAGGAGTCAGGGAAGGCCGAGACTTACATATGAAGACCACGTGAGCAGATTGCTCAAAAACGGAAAGGTCAAAAGTACTCGGATACCCAGACGTGCGTGTATGAAGCGATTGATGAATCTAGACGAAGCGAAAGAAGTATGCATGGATCGCGAAGCCTGGCGATCTGTCCTCTCTGACTACCCCGTCAGGGATACAGCGTGAAGATAAATTATAACGATATTATCGGAAAGAAATAAGCCGTCTGGGAGCATTTAATGAAAAAGCGGTAATTTGAACACAATTTACACAAATGCGTTATTTATCCTTAAAATTTTTAATGTATTAGTTGTCTTCAGCATTTTATGAAAATTATTTTGTTGAGATATGGTAAAATCAAAAAAAATGTAGTATGATGTAGTAATCAACGAATTTAAAAAATGTTCATACATTATTGTGAAATTAGTAAACGACGGGATTAAATGGGTTCCACGGAGTTCGAAGTATATCACGGGCGACGCCGGGCGGGTCAGCTAGTTAACAATAAAACTAAAATCTAATGTTGTACAATTGACGGCCTACTACTCACCTACGAGTACATATCTTCAAAGGCGTAACTAACAAGTACTTAGCAACGAATTAAGCAACAAGTAAGAACGAAATCCACTAATATTATAAACGCGAAAGTTTGTAAGTATGGATGTTTGTTACTTTTCCGCGCAAAATCTACTGAATGGATTTTAATGGAACTTTACAATAATATAGGTTACAAATCAGAATAACACATAGGCTACTTTTTATAACAAGTTCCTGTGGGTAAACTTCAAAACATGTGCGGAGCCGTGAGCGTAAACTAGTAGCCTATAAGTACTTACGCATTTATGCACAGGAAGGCTTCGATAGTGTGAAATAATGGAGCCTGGTTTGATTACTTTCTAATGGCCGTTCGTTGCATTTAGATTGAGTACTAAAAGGCCCTTTTGAAAGTTGATGGGCGAGAAATTTGACACTATTAGTGTAATTTGGGAATAATCTATTCGTTATTCTACCAACAGACTTCGACAAATACAATTTTAAACGTTACTACGTTAATATTTAAACCTAAAATGCAATTAAAATTTCCCACTGTCCTCATATGGAAGCGTTCCCAGAAGATTGCCAAAATTTAATTTAAAATACTACCATGATCGAATAATCAAACTAAAACAGCACTGAAAAAACAAACCACAAATTCATCGACATTTTCCGCGCCATTTTACCGTAGTTCTACCACAAATAAAATAGGTAATATATTCTACTATGTGTGGCGGGAAACCGAGGTAAATTGTGCGACAAATCGCCGAGGGAGTACACACAATCGTGCAATGACAGCGAGTCTAATTGTGGGTGGAAACTTCGAGCCGAGTAAACGCGACAAGTTATCAATTTAAAGGGAATATTGTGTGAAACTAATCTGATAGAGGGAGATGCAAAGAGCAAGGAATCAATGTCACTCGCGCTGAACTAGAGACGCCTTACTCTAAATCTATACTTTTATAAAAAGCTGAAGAGTTTGTTTGTTTGTGTTTTTTTTGTTGAACATGCTAGTCTCAGAAAGTACTGGTCGAATTTGAAAAATTCTTTTTGTGTTGGATAGCCCGTTTATCGGCTATATATCATCACGCTACTACTCTGGAGAGCGGAGCAGTAATCATAAATGTCGACATATTGGGCTTTTTTTATAGGTAGGGATTAAATAGTGGCGACGGGAGTTCAAAGTATGTCACGGGCGAAGCCGTGGGTGTCACCAGGTATCTCATACAACTAAGTTTGTTACTGTGTTGTTGGTGCAGGTGTTAGCTCGTTTTATGTGGGGCCTTTTCTTGCGCCTAGAAATCCCCTCGGATGACATGCAGACTCCAACCGACTAAAACCACACAGTCTCTCTCTGTCTAGCGCCAGGTACCCTGGGTAACTCCTCGAAAGGATGTCCCAGGGATTTCGACAGACTTCAACTACCACTTACACTGCAGCCTCCCCTAAGAGTCCCGAACTCTTTTATCCCATTTCTCGGGGCGTGAGGCGTGCGTGAGATTATCATACTTCGCCATAAATAAATAAATAAAATAAATATCGTTGGGTCAACTCACACAACGCTATCTAATTACAAACTAAACAGAGCTTGTACGATGCTAACCAGATAACTGATAAACATACTTATACATATATATATATATGGTCACGCCTTTATCCCCGAAGCGAAAGGCAGAGGCATACTACTCGAATACGCCCACATTTCACCGTTTGCATTTTTGTCCCACGTAACAGGTGAAGAGCTCATTGCCTTGACATGCTTATATATTTCTAAATACAATATTTTATGGATAAATAACACAGTGGGATACGCTCCCACACCGCGCCACAGAGGCAGTCAAGACATCATCTTTAGCCTGCTTCTGGAATTCTTTAAGGACGGCGAGCAGTCTACCAGCCGTCCCCAGGCCCCCGGTCATGGAGGCCGGTAGTACTGGGCGAAGATAAATTCTCTCACTCATCTCTCCGTCATCGCTTTTTGCGGCGTGAAGCGTGCGTGATGTTCTACTTTCATCGACCATTCAAAAAGCGCCTATGTAGGGGAGCCTTAATACTTATTTGGAATGCCAAACTTCGAATTGTTTGACTTTCGACTATTAAAACATTTCTCGCAATAAATTTCAAGAATTTTCTGGAACCATTGAATTAGTTCTCGCAATTAATTATCAATGTGAAATTATCTTGCTAATTTTCTTTTGAACAGGAATATAGTTATATTTCGAATAAAGACAAAAGCTAGACAAAGTTTCATATTTCTTTGTAAATTTATACTAACTTTGCGTTTGTAATTTGCATATGCTTATTGAAAATACACTAAGGTAATTTGAATATGAAATAAATGATAACGAAAATATATTTTAAGTTCTGAAACTGCAATATAACTTAATAGTTCTTCATAGATATCTTCTTATTAATCTGCTAGTCTCTGATAGGCTAAACCAAATGATTCGAATCATTTCTTTTTTGAGATTGAGACAAGGATAGGGTTAGATAGGTAGACAGAGATAGATAGATATAGATAGATAGATATAGATAGATAGATATAGATATAATAATATATTAAATAAATATATTAAATAAAATAATATGTTCGACATATTAAATTCTCTGAAATTTAGATATCTTTAGAGATGTATGAATATATTTAACTAATTTATCCAATATGGCAGATTTGAATGAATGTGTCAACAGAAATCTGAATAAGGGCGTGCTCCGTTGGTTTGAACATGTCCAAGGAATGATAGATGGAGATAATTTTATTGTGATCATGTAGAGGGTTAAAGGACAGGGTAAATCAAGACTTAAAGACGAAGACCGCGTGAGCAGATTGCTAAAAAACGGATAGGTCAAAAGTAATAAGAGACCCTGTGTAAAATGTGTGTGAATACGGAACCTGACGATGTGTCCTCTCTGACTACCCTGTCAGGGATACACCGTGAAAATAGATAGGGGAAAAAATACATTTAAAAGCCAACAAAAAAAACCAATTTGGTTGAAATTTTGTAAACAGATAGCGCATTCAAATTGATCCTAACAAGTGAACCCATGTGTATAGGTAAGTCATTTCATATGAAATAGTCACAATTATTCATAGCAGTAATAATTTAGAGTGAAATAGTTATAAAACTTGATAAATGACGTTTATACTTCTGGCGTTCTCCACAGTCTCGACAATTTCTGGATTTTACTGCACATTTTTATAACGCATTTTTATTGTAAAGTCAGGGACAATAGAAGGATACGTTAGAAACTGCGTTTGATAAAAGAATTTAATGATGTGGAGATTATTAAAACAGTTTATTTACAGAAGAGCGCTTCGAGAGTTTAGGAGTTGAACTTTATTGGTCTATATTTTTGGACAGAATTGGTTTATTCTGACGATAATTTGAAGTGTGCTGTAGGTATGTGGTTATTTATTACCAGTTGACGTCTGCGGCTTTGCCCGCGTAGATTAGTTTTCCCGTTCCCGTTTCCCACAAGAATAAAAAGTAGTGTATGTACTATTCTGATATTCTGATACTATATATGTAAGCTACATACTATATTACGAATATTCACGTTTTAAATTTTACTAGGACTTGACTGGGAGGGTCTGTCTTTGAGGGACTTGCATGCCCTCAAAGATGCACAACATTGGCCCCTTTGAATGTCTGGAGATACCTAATGTACACAGATTGTACACAAGCGTTATCTAGCCTAAAGTAAGCTAATATAAGCTTGTGTAATGGGATCTAAACGACTGTTAAACATTATTATATATTTCTAAATACATACATTATATACATATTAAACACCAATGTATTTAGAAATATGGTATGTTTATCAGTTATTCAGATCTCATGCCACAAGTTTACATTAGCTTTCTTTAGACTAGATGGCAATGTGTAAAAAAAATGCTTGTTTATCCATCATACCTTTAACTACGAAGTGAATTACATTTACCCGTGTGCATTCCTGTCCCACGTAATAGGTAGTGAACCCATTGCCGTGTTGAAATAGACAGACGAAGGTTGTTGCTACCTGCTGTTGAATATTAAATGGCCTTCAACTTGGCTTTACGACTGCAATGTTATTGGCAACCGGGACCAACATCTTAACGTGCCTTCCGAAGCACAAAAACGCTTTCTAATGGATAAACCACAAAGTGGTCACATATCTGTAACCAGCCATAGCGAACGTTGCTTAACGCAGTGATCGTTTACATAACACTGAGTCGGCAGGGCTACGTACGAGGGCGTAAAAAATGTCCCACCTTTTTTGTTTAATATTATCTTTTCATACTTTTATATTCATTTTATAAGAAACTACAGGAAAATAAATTTTCCTCAGTACCGTACCCTAATACAAAAGCACGTAAAGCTTATATAAACAATCTGTGGTAACAGAACGCAAATAAAACCTATTTAGCTAAAGGTTTCAAAGTTTCCGAAAGGGTCTGTATATAGAGTTACATGTATTAATGTAAAATGTACGTGAAGTCGTTTCCGTTCGTGGAAACGTGTCTTGCTTTGGTAGAGTTGACTTAACCCATTTTGGGTTGCGTTAACTCAATTTGGGTTGCTTTAACTCAATTCAGTTTAAGTTTAATTAAGATCGTGTGAGTGATGTTAGAGGCGTGAATGTGCATTTTGGCGTTTATATACTTTTTCTACTGTTAGTGTTGGTCTTTGAAATTTCAAGACTCTATAGATAATTTTTTAATACAATTATACTAGCGGCACGCTATGATGGCCGATTTGACATATTACATAAAATAGTGATGTGAAATTCTTTTGAAACCCCTTTTGTGAATCCTTTTCCAACAGGAACTTTGCACGCAGATGCTGCAGTGTCATTTGTCCAAGAGTGGCTTACAGTATGGTTAGCATTAAGTCATGTTTCATCCTAAAATACAACGTCAAAACAGCCATTATAGCGTGCCGCTAGTAGTATGCTAACTTTCACATACATTTTTATTAGAGTGAAATAAAAATATAGTGAATAGGTAAAATATAGTAAAGATTTTCAACTTGTTTCGGCACGGTTCGGGTAGTTCAGTGGCTAGAACATTGCCTTGGTTAGGCAAAGGTCACGGGTTCAATCTCCGTCTCGAACCAAGTTGTCTACTTATACTTTAATAAAAAATCCTATACTGTAGTTACTATACAAGGTGGACTATTAAGAGAGCAAAAGGAATCTTTGTCACACGCGGCCCTCTACTACAGTCATAAGTAATAATCATATCTTGTGCCTATTTACGTCAGACAGGAGGCGAAAATCGCATACGTCGTGGAGTAAACTTGCTCATAAAAATAAGGTAAGAATTTTGTGATGTGCTGTGGAATGGTGTCATAATATATACAAGCAGCCACTTCTTATACACGCATCTTGCAATGTCTTCATTATTGTAGCCATGTATCCAATTATTGTAGTATTAGAGTATTGGTAGTATTGTAGTAGTATATTAGTTCATTTAATTCAACCATGGGGGAAACTGGCGACCTGTAATGCAGGTAGTGCTTACACAAACCTACATGGTTCCATTCTCTCACTAAGTTGAAATAATGTTTTGCTAAATTATAATACCACTATTTGGCTGCAAACTAAAGAGTCTACTATGTATACCTCTGCCTGTCACTTGGCTGAAAAAAGCGTGTAAGGTATGTATCTATGTAATAATATTTTGATAAGATATGAAACCTAAAACGATACAAGCTTCTCAATTCGTACAGCAAAATACAATACGAACTTATTTCCCAAGACAATTTAAAGGAAACCGAATTTGAGATGGCGAAAGCTTAGTGTGAACACTTGACAAGACACGGCCAAAGAGCCACGTCGGCAGATGTGTGTCATGTAAATATAATTGTGTATTGTTGTAATTGAAAATACTAAAAATATTGTTTTGGAAGCTTGTTAAAGCGCTTAGTGTTCTGTAAACGATCACTGCGTAAAGCAACTTTCACTATGGCCAATCCTTGCATGACCGCTTGGTCATCCATCCAAGAATCAGTCATAGCCAAAAATCTATACCATAATCATAGCATCATATCATCATAGCAAAACCTGTGATACTTTTGTAATTTTTTAAGTACTATGTAAGAATTTAAACTATCATGGTCATTCACATTAGTAAAATATAGATTTTTGGTATATTTCCGGGAAGCGCTCGTGGCCTAGCGGTCTCAGTGTTCTGTAAACGATCACTGAGTTACGCAACTTTCACTATGGCTGGTCCTCGGATGGGTGACCACTTTGTGGCATTTACATTTGCGAGCGTTTCCGTGCTTCGGAAGGCACGTTAAGCCGTTGGTCCCGGTTGCCAGTAAAATGGCAGTCGTTAAGCCTGGTTGAAGGCCTTATGGGCGGCTTGAAAACTTCAACAGCAGGTAGCCACAACTTGCGTCTGTCTATTTTAACACGGCAATGGGCTCACCACCTATTACGTGGGACAGGAATCCACACGGTGAAAAGTGGGCATATAATATGCCTCTGCCACCCCTTCGGGGATAAGGCGTGATGGATATTTATTTATTTATTTATATTTCCCATGTACACTTTCAACACTTCAGGTACTCCGTAATCATGGCGCTTGCAACAGTGCTGAAATATCGGATGCTCGCGTGTAAAAGTGTACATAGTAAATATCCCGAAAATCAATATTTCACTCCTGTGGTAATTATATTCTTGAGCGTTTCCGTGCTTAGGAAGGCACGTTAAGCCGTTGGTTGCGGTTGCCAAAGGCCTGGCAGTCTCAAGTCCAGTTGAAGGCCTATAACAGACTTAATAAATTTAAACATCAGGTGGCCACAGCCTGCTCGTGTCAATTTGAACACTGCAACACGACTTACCACCTGTTACTTGGGACAAAATGTTTACGGTAAAGTGTGCGCGTATAATGTACTTCTGCCATTCCTTCGGGCATAAAGGCGTGAACGATAAGTACTAAATGACTCGACTGATCAGAAAACTATAAATGTGTTAAGCAGCATGTGCTATAGCGGGCGTGATGAGGGCCTTCGAGAACGTCAGGGCCCAATCCAGTATCACCTGCAAGTTACTCAGCTGTATACAGCTGAGTAACGGGCTAGGTCATATTATAGAAAAGGTAAATTCGAGACAATACCATGTACCAACCCATCTGGCCAGTGTTGATCAAAAAAGGTCAAATAACCTCCCAATATGAAGGGAACATATAAAGAAATGGCCCCAGTTTCCTGCACTTCCACTGATCCTGATTACGGTAGCAGCCGGGGTGATGGCCGAAGAGGGAGTGCTAAAAATTTCAAAGTCATAGGTGATGACCCTGGCAACCAACAAAGCATATACTCTACGGTTGGACGAGCACTCGAGGTAGAACTATGTCACAGAAACTTCACTACTAAGACAAGGTAATGGAGTCTATAAAGAATATTATTACCGTTACAATAGTGGGTGTCCAATGAAACTTAAATTGGATATAGAGATGGCAAAATATCGATAGATATTTATTGAAATAATTGCTATTTTGAATGTTTGTTTTCGACAATTAAAACGTAATCACAAAAGTAAATAAGGTTAGGTTTAATTTCCGTAGTTAAACATAATTTATTAATTGTAAACCAATTAAATTGACTACAAATTTACTATTTTGTTGGGTACAAATAAATAAAAAAATATACATTTCACTATATAGTCCCAGATACATTCGGAAACTAAATCTTCGTGTCCCGTATAAACTTTAAATGATTGTTAGGTAACCGAGACTGTCGAATTCTAATTCTTTCATAGGAGCCTAAAACCTTGCCCGCAAGTCAGGAAGTGAACCAACTAACAGTTGAAGTGGGTTTGGGTACCACATAGTCTAAATAGGGTCCGCTTATTAGAAGTCGTAATCTTCGAAATTACATCAATTTGTGAAAAAATTGAAAATAAATAGTTTTGCAAATAAAGTTATAAGTGTTGACGGTAGCCGCACGTTGTAGCCACAATATATAACAATAACAGTTGCCACACGTTGAAGGCACATTATAACAGGGGACAGGTGTGGTAGGGGTGGTGCGCACTAGGTAGTAACAACACACATACATCCACCCGTCGGTTACGGTTGGTAATCCCTGGAGATGTGTAAGGAGCACTATCTCAAAGAATCACCGGTGCACCAGCTAGCAGAGCATGACGATAGGGAGTGAGTATGGACCAACCTGGAGCAGAGAATAACCAGAATTTATAAAGAGAGGGCGCCAGGTATCTCTCCATCAAACGCATGATGCAATTAAAAGCACAAGTACCTATTATTAATTACATTTATTTAAACTATATCCATATGTAGACCTGAATATACATATATGAAAGTAAAAAGAAATGGCTTAATCATGCATAGTGGGATCTATATATATGGCCACTTAAAATAAGTTTATATTGAGTACAAATAAAAATTTAAACCAAAGTATGGAAGTGGGCGTGGCCTAAAATGACAAATATTAAAGCAATTGTCAGATGCCTTAATAATATCTAAATTACATACAGACATACAGTTAAACTATCTCTGAGTTGAGTTAAACACACAACACCGCTTCCTATCATTATCGTCATCGTACATTACAACATAACAAGGTAAAAATAAAGTTTCATATTAATATTCCTTTGTGATAATATAAAGATTATAAAATATGTCTAACTGGAACATCACATCGGTAGTCCAGTATATTAAAGTAGTTGAAACCTACATAGGTAACACAGAAATGAATATTTAAAGTTAAAAGTTATTCCTTTTAAACTATCAACATCAGTCGGCCTTTACCGAGTTATTATACATAAAAACTAATTAAGGATTACTACTTATCTGGATATAAGGTTGAGGAACGTCCAAATCCTTCACATCACATCTCTTCCTATTTTAGAAGTCCAGGTAGTACCTACTACCTGGATTTCTAATCTATTCATTTTTTTTACTCTGGTTACCTAACCAGAGTAAAAAAAAATGTCCTCTTCTTTGACCATTGTCTCAGTTTTAATAGAGGTGTCTTCTTACAGACATTCACAAGGAGTAAAAAAAACGTAGCATACTTAGAACGTGAAACACATAAAACTATATAATATCCTGAAGATCCAAGAGAATACTATATAAAACTAAAAAACCGTAAATAAAGAAAAAAACCCCTGTAACAATAGAAAAGTTACAGACATTAGTTATTTGTAATAAAAATCACTTTCACCCTCAACATTCTGTTAAGGAATAGCGTCTAAAAGATTATATAGTTTTAACTTACCGTTTATTTCAGTGGGGTTTTAACTAGATCATTCTACCATCAATCTTTTTCATGTTATTTGCTAAATCTCCTAATAAGCAGACTGAAATACAAAGTACAACCATCGTAAGACATATTATTCGCAAAAATGCCAAGTAATCTTAACGATTACGAAGAAAACAAATCAAAACAAATATTCTCACCTCATAACAACAGTTATTGTGTTTACATATTTGATATATATAATCCGAATTAAATCACCATGACCAAGCATATTCTCATGACGCCATCTCGTAGAAAAGGAACGAGCTCCTTTCCTTACTTCCACTCGATTACGGCAGGCTAAAGTCATACGGCCTATACAGCCTTGACAAAACATTGGCAGAATAAACAAAACCAACATTCCTGTTTGTCACACCGCACGCAATACATTATGTGTGGATGCAAGTCAGGACAACTAATATATCTAAGTTCAATGTCCAACACCAAACTAAATGACACCACGCGTTTGTTTTAGAACGCGCCAAAAACTCGAAACGACCGTGACAGTTTTGACAACGTCAAACTTATGTCGTTCAAAACAAAAACAAACAGAATGAAATGTTATAACATATTAAATAATTAGACAAATAAGTTTCGAGTTATGACTTAAGTATTGTGAAAATTGAGTTTGTTTTCACTAAAGGGATGTATATAAAAATAAGGTTAGTAAATCAAATCTTATGAATATGTAACCGACACTCAGAAGTGTTACAAAGTTAATAATTTTGTATCATAAAGTTTTAAATATTATCATTAATTAATACATTTAGACAATAACACTAAAGTGCAAGGGGCCCACCAAGAACTATTAACTCAAGTAACCTCACCAGCTGAACAACGGACAAGGTAACGATCCGATGAACGAAGATCTTTCGATCCTTACCGGATTGAAAGATCATACGGCACTCGCTCCCAATGATGCCGAACTTAAAATGTCAAACATAACTGACTTTGACTGCCTCGTTGGCACAGTGGTAGTGTACGCGACTGGCGCGACTGAGGTCCCGGGTTCGATACCCGGGTCGGATCATATATTTGTGTGATCCACAAATGTTAGTTTCGGAGATTGGGTGATTCCTATGTATAATATATATAAGTACTTAGAAATATTTAAGTTTCTTTAACAGTTGTCTAGATCTCATAGCACAAACTAATAACTTGTTTGGGCTAGATTGTGCTGTGTGAAAAAGTGTTCCTGAATATTTTAATTGTCGTGCTATAAATAATATATTATCCAAAAATATTTTTTATGGCCCGTGGACAGAACTTTTATGTCCCAAAATCCATAAAACAAGATAAATGCACTAATATATAAGTATGTATATCAGTTGTCTAGATCCCATAAGATAAGCTTATATTAGCTTACTTTGATCTAGACGGCGCGGCGCTGTGTAAAAAAAATGCCCCACAATAATTCCTTGCAGTGAATAAAAGAAGACCCTGGACTCCAAATTCAGTCAGGGTTTGGAAGCTATTCGAAATATACTGAAAAAGAAGGAGAAGACATTATTTCAATATAGCTATCTCGCACGTCTTGTAGTTACCACAAAATCATACTTACTTTAATCGAAATTTTTTATCGATACTTTACATCCCTACTCGTGTCATCGCACTGCTTTATCAAAAGCTCAATTTATACAAGTAACTACGTGATCTGATTTGAATTTAGAATTTGCAGAAGATCCATCGCGGCCTCCGGAAGATATTATTAATGATATTGATTCTGATTTAATTTGGCGGCTTGCGATGGCTTTAGTTTATTCAGTACAATTCTAGAATGAAGATATTAATGTAAAAACAGATCTATTAAAGATTTTCATTGGATTTCAATGTACAATTAACATTCTTTGTCAAAATCGGAGTAGATTCAGAATCAGATTCATCTTGTATCAGATTCATCTTGTATCAATCACGATTTTATCTCTGAAGGAGTGGCAGAGGCATATTATACGCCCATATTTCACCGTGTGCATTTTAGTCCGTGAACGTAACAGGTGATGAGCCCATTGCCGTGTTGAAATGGACAACCGCTGTTTTTACTTTTATGAGCTTTTATATAGTTACAACTATAGTAACTATATAAAAATATATATTTTATCAGTATATGAATGGAACTTTCGTTTAATATTCATAGTAAATGTCAAAATAAAAAAATAATCTGAAAAAGAAAAACAATCCATACGACACTATACTTATGTCTTTTGTCTAATGCATATAAAAATCTTTAAAATTTTTGATACACTATTGGATATAAAAATAAAATTCAACCATACATAAAATAAAATTACAAGTTTTTGTATGTAATTCCAAATTAACACCTTTTCACTTAATTTATGACCAGACGTACGAAAGGTACTTACATAAAAAATCTTTTTTGTTTCTTTGTCTGTCTGTCTGTCTTATCTGAAAGGGCTAAACTGATTTTAACGGGACTTTTTCGTACAATTTACTGATGTTTTAAAGAGTAACTTAGGCCACATTTTAACCCCGTATTCCCACGAGAACGGGCACTACACAAAGAAAGCTGCGTTACAGTGTGCATAATACAAGATACATTAAATAAATTAAAACCAAATGTTACTAGAATTAATTTTTTCAGTGTTATTTTATTTTATAATAACCTAAAAACCTGAATGAAATGAAAAATTAATGACATTACTTTATCTGCCAAGTTAACGGTTAATACACTAATCGTTAAAAAATAAATGTAGGTTTTCTGCCAAGTTAAGGGTAAATACACTACTCGTTAAAAAAAATAATGTAGGGTTTCTGCCAAGTTAAGAGTTAATACACAATACGTTAAAAAATTAAAATGTAGGTAATTCTTTGGTAAAAAATTTACGTTTTTATTTAACTTAAAATAGATAAATAAAAAAAATATCCAACACGCCTTATCCCCGAAGGAGTGGCAGAGGCATATTATATGCCCACTTTTCACCGTGTGGATTCCTGTCCCACGTAATAGGTGGTGAGCCCATTGCCGTGTTGAAATAGACAGACGCAGGTTGTGGCTACCTGCTGTTGAAATTTATTAAGCCGCCTATAAGGCCTTCAACCAGGCTTAACGACTGCCATTTTACTGGCAACCGGAACCAACGGCTTAACGTGCCTTCCGAAGCACGGAAACGCTAGCAAATGTAAATGCCACAATGTGGTCACCCATCCGACGACCAGCCATAGTGAAAGTTGCGTACCTCAGTGATCGTTTACCGAACACTGAGACTTTTTTGAACTTTACTAGGAAATATTCCCGGATCCTATTACTTAGACCCGATGAACCCAGCGTGTTCCAAATATTTGCCGACCATGTACATATTGATTCAGACATTGGCTGTTTGTTTGCTGTTTGTAACTGTGAAATGAATATATGAATTTCGGGTGCTCACACAACCCACATAGCCTTAAGAGACATCAAATAAACCCAGAACAACAAAAGTATTTTTTTCAATATATTTGTAGAGGGTAATTTTGTAAATAGTCTTTAAGTTAGTGTTTTTATAACTAAATAAATATATATTATGGGACATTATTTTTCTTTTGCACAAAACTGTCTAACCCAAAGTATGCTAAACTAAGCTTTTGAAATGGGATCTAGATAATTGATATACATACCTATATTTTTCTAAAAGATATCCTTATTATTAATAGAAAACACCCAAATTAAGCTATAATCTTGTACTATAGGATCTAGATAACTGATACACATACATATATATATATATCTAAATAAATACACATTATACATAGGACACCCTAACTCCGAAATCAATATTTGTTGATCACACTAATATTTTTTCCGACCCTAGAATCGAACCCGGGACCTCAGCGCGGCCGTCGCATACACTTCCAATATTTGTTTGTATAGGTAAAGTGTGTAAATATTGTCTTTAATTTAGTGTATTCCCAAATATTTCCAAACCTTCCAAGACTTAGAACTAGGAGCAGGCAATGTTTGGTTCTTGATTTTTCGCATTGTTAGGAGCTTACCCTCTGATTTCCCAACCCTGTAAAGGCATCTACTTTGTCTGTTAGCCAGCAGGTGCACCGCAAGCACGTGAGGTCGCTTAAGCCCCGAAGATCTTGAAATGGGGCCCTTTACACCCAAACAAACAAATGTTGAATAAAATAGAAAAAGTTTATTCAAATCGTGATTCTTCGAAGCTCTCATTAAGCTTAACAGAGCGTATAACATAAAATCACGATGAAGATAGTAGCTATTCTTAAGTCTTCCAATAAAACAGGTTACTGCTAATTAAATACCATTTAAATTTAGATTTCCCGTGAGAATGAGATGTTTTTCCGGGATAAGACGTATCTTATAACACTCCGACCTACATCTAACTACGGTTCAAGTAGAACCTACCATAATTTAATTAGCTATCTTTACGCTGTATCCCTGACGGGGTAATCGGAGACAATGGATCGCCAGGCTTCGCGATCCATGCATTCGATTCCTGTAGATTCACGAATTGTTTCATATTCTAGGTATCCAACTTTTCAGTTTTCGACTTTTCAGTTTTTGCTCAAGTGGTGCTTATATGTAAGTCTCAGTCTACCCTGACTCTTTCTACCCTCTACTTTCGTACTATATAGGTATTTTCTTCGTCAATCGTTCCTCACTCATTCATTGAACCTTTAACACATTGATATGCATATACAAATGAGGATAAAATTCGAGTTCAGTACTGTATAACGTATTACAAATAGATTGAATTTTAATTTGTTATATTTTGGCTAATATAACACTTTGACACCATCATGTACCCGTACCATTACAAATTATAACATAGTTATTATTCTGACGTAAAATCTAAAAAATTTGGAAAACTCAAAAGTGCACGCCTTACACGCTTTTATAATATTATAAAAAAACTATGCTATGAATTATCGCGTAGGGGTTATGAAATAAATAAAGTAAAGATAATAACAATTAAACCACATGGAATCAGACCGTGAAAATTGAAAGGGTTCTATACCTAACTATACTGAAGCGTAAGAGAAAAAAAAAGACTCGATTAGTAAAGTATTTCAGTCGTTATCGTGTTAACAAGAAAATATCCGTAACATACAGACAAACGGACGTCCAAGACGGAACTTTTTTAAACAGTTTTTTAACTAGTTTAAATAACAAAAATGGCATCAAAAATATCATGAGTGTTAAAAATTGTGTTTTTTCTTGATATGTGTGTGTATATATAATTTTACAAGTGCAATATATGATAAATAGAGACATTTTAAGTTTGAAAAATCAGGTGTTATGCGCGAAGTGACAGTAGTACCCACCTCAACGCTTCGCTTATGTCAATATCTTCTTCATACCAGTGTATTTACAGTTACGATCAATACACTATCTAAAATTCGACCCTGGGGTCCACTTTACTTGGCTACTAGAATCAGCTATCGTTTTGTTTCCGATTCTCGGCATCGTTAGAAGGGTTTCCCGACTACCTCTTAACCTCGTAAGTGCGTAAATTATATGGAAAGAATAGTTAAATAATGTGGAACAGTAAAAGTTTTTAATTCAAGACGACTCTCGAATTCCTTAAACCTTGGGGTTTCCACATCTCACAACATCCTTATATCACATCTACGCATAATAGCACATGCCAAAACCATTGTAGGTACATTGTCAGACGTATAAAATTGCGTTACTTTTTAGGTACAAAAACGCAAAAGGTAAAATAAAAATGATGGCTCGCAAGGGCGTCTGCGTCGTGGCCTCGTTTATTAATTATCACGTAGTGTTATCGCTAGCAGGTGAGGTGAGACCCCAGACGGCTTGATGAGGTCCCTTACACCCCTTTTTTATTCAAAAGTACTTTGCAAATCAAACGTTATACAAAGCAATGACAAGAAGGTAAGAATTTAGAGATATAGAATGCTAAAATGTTTATAGAAGATAGGGTCGGAACAAATATTTGTGTAATCCACAAATGTTGGTTTTGGAGTTTGGGTGTTTCATATTTCATATCACATATTTATATATTTCTATATATGTATGTATTTAGAAATATATAAATATGTTTATTAGTTGTTTAGATCCCATAGTACAAGCTTATAGCTTAGTTTGGGCTATATGACGCTGTGTAAAAAGTGTTTCACAATTTTAATACTAATAATATAAACACCAAAGTTTGTTAGAATGGATGTTTGTTACTCTTTCACGCATCATCTACTGAATGGTATTTTGATGAAAGTTTACAATAATATAGCTTACATATCAGAATAACACATAGGCTACTTTTTATCCCGAGATACTTTTTATTCCTGTGGGAAACGGGAACGGCAAAACTTCACCACACGTGCGGAGCCGGGGGCGTCAACTAGTAATATTTTTATTTATTTACCAAGTGACATCAATCCACAGAATAAACAGGCAAATTCTATGATACTATAACTTAATCAGGCGTGTTTGTCTCACATAGATTAGAGCTGGCTACATTACCGTTATTACTACGACCGACGATTCAGACCTGCTTACGTACTATCATGGCGTCAAAGTGTTATTCTTCTGGATTAATTTATTGATTCGGACTTCTATATCGATCCGGGGGCCGAGTCTAATATTTCAATCGTGTCAAAAAAGAATCGTAATCGTCGCTCAACGGAAAGTAACCGGTACAATTTTGTCAGTTTTTCGTAGACTATTATTACCATCGTACTTTAATAGACTTCTATCGGTCAGCCGATTCTACTAACACGTACCGCGCCAGTGGCCGCTAGTCAGTTGCAGTTTTGATAGTCTACTAATATTTTGACAGCTAAAAACAGCGATACTGGTTCTATTCTACTGCTTGTCAATAGTAGACTCGGCCCCTCGGTGTTATATCTTTTGTGAATACATTAAAATTTATGTAGATTTTATTATTCAACATATTATTTAAATTTAAATTTACCAGAAGCGCTCGCACTGGGCGTGTTCTGTAAACGATCACTGGATTATGCTAGTTTTGCTATGGCTTTGCTATAGTCATGAATGGGTGACCACTTTGTGGCATTTACATTTGCGAGCGTTTCCGTGCTTCGGAAGGCACGTTAAGCCGTTAGTTCCGGTGGCTAGTAACTCGGCAGTCCTTAATCCAAGTTGAAAAAATTTCCACAGCAGGTAGCCACAACCTGCGTCTGTCTATTTCAATACGGCAATGGGCTCACCAACTATAACTTCGGACAGGAATACACATGGTGAAAAGTAGGCGTATAATATGCCTCTGCCACCCCGTCGCGGATAAGGCGTGATTGATTTTACATAACATATTTATAGAAAACAGTACTAAATAAAGGGGGAGGGGGTATTATTACACGACTGACAATTATGCCCCTAGGTGTGGAAGAATTCCTCCCCATCAAAATCAACTGGTAAGGTTCCCATAAGGCTGGCCGAATTGCCACGTTGTATGGCAATGCTTATTCTCTTAGCGAGAAAGAGGCCAGCCCTATGTTCACGAGAAGAGTAGATCGGTCGCTTTGGTATATTTATTTTCAATAGATTATCTGATATCCAAAATTTAAAGTGGAATTTTTTTTCGGTTCCAAGTTGGACTCGAACCAGTGCTTCTGGATTAGCACGCCAGACGCTTTACCAACTAGACTATCGAGATCTACCTTGAACTGACCAATTATTCCATCTCTTTGCGTCTTAAGACTAGAAGACGCTGGTTTGAGTCCAGTTCGAGACTAAATTGTGACTCGGGACTGCTCGGGACTGAATTATTTCTTATTTCAAAGTGATTCCACTTTGATTTTAGGATAAATTTAGCATTACCTACTAATTGCTTTCCAAAATTGTAGCAAATTATCTGATGTCGTTTGAACAGTTATCGAAACAAGCTTATAATTTATAAAAAAAATAGTAAATAAGGACTTAAAGTAATATTTTTTAATAAAAAGTATCAAATTTTTTAACAGTTCAGCTTAAATATTAGTAAAGATTTATAATGGGAATTGTTATAAATTGTTCAATAAAATTGAACAATTATAAAATACCTTTTCATATTATATGCCATTAAAACTATAACAGGATTGTCCCAAAACTTTGTGATCACTCCCTTTGTGATTGGATTTGTTTGAAGTAGTTACCTTGTAACAGGTATGCGGGCTTTTTAACACGCTTGTATTAGTATCACCTGTATGTATGTTTATCTGTAACCGGCTCCTTTGGGCGCGATTTTGACCCACTTTAAACGGCCAGATTTTGTTCAAACTTTGTAGATTGATTGAGGACTGATGACAATACCCTAATTTTGATAAAATTATTTAATACTATACGATACAGGCAAACGTTTTTTAAGTGTTCTGTCATCATAATCTATGTATTTGTTGATGACAATAATAGTTTAAAAATACTTTAAAAAGCACGCTCTTTAAAAAAAAATAATTTAAATTTTAAATCCCGATGGGTTCGCTACTTGAATTTTATTCATTCTGCATGAAAATGGCAAAACTTTATAGACTGTTAAAAAAATTTATACTTTTTAGTAAAAAATATTACTTGAAGTACTTATTTACTATTTTTTTTTATAAATAAATAAAAAATAAATATTGTGGGACACTTTTCACACAGCGCCATCTAGCCCAAAGTAAGCTAATATTAGCTTGTGTTGGTTTGCGATCTAGATAACTGATAAACATACTTAAATATTTCTAAATACATACATAGTATAGATAAATAACACCCAGACACAGAATAAACCATCGTGCTCATCACACAAAGTTTTATCTAAAAAAAAAAAACTAACTATCTTCACGCTGTATCCCTGACGGGGTAGTCAGAGAGGACAGATCGCCAGGCTTCGCGATCCATGCATACTTTTTTCGCTTCTTCGAAATTCATCAATCGCTTCATACACGCACGTCTGGGTATCCGAGTACTTTTGACCTTTCCGTTTTTGAGCAATCTGCTCACGTGGTCTTCATATGTAAGTCTCGGCCTTCCCTGACTCCTTCTACCCTCTACACAAAGTTTTAAGTTTTTTTTTTTTTTTTTTTTTTTTTTCTTTTTTTTGTTCGAGTTCGGTTCGGGTAGTTCAGGTGGCTAGAACATTGCCCTGGTTAGGCAAAGGTCACGGGGTTCAGTCCCCGTCTCAAATCAAATTGTCTTTTTCCACTTTAATAAAAATTTATGAAAAATTTAGTTAAAATAAAAGCATTAAAAATAAATATCCATAGACTGAGTGGAGTCCATTGCATAAATGTTTAAAAATGATTGTAACACTGTTCATTGGTATCGAGTTGTTCATTAGCTCAATAGATGGCACTGGTCATACTCTTAAAATGACGGTTAAAATATAGTGGAGAATTTCAACTTTATTCGATACGGTTCGGATAGTTCAGGTGGCTAGAACATTTTCCTGGTTAGGCAAAGGTCACGGGTTCAATCCCCGTCTCGAACTGAATTGACTTTTTCCACTTTATTAAAAATTTATGAGAAATTTAGCAAAATAATTGCTTTAATTTTTTTTTCCATAATATAAAGTTATTTAAAAGTAAATAAAAAAGTCATTATCTCGATAGTCTGTCATCTTGATAACTTTATTGAATTCTTAGATCGTTTGTATGGATATCTGTTACTCTTTCAAGTAAAAACTACAGAATAGATTTAAATGAAACATTACAACAAGTAGCTTATACAACAGAATAACACATAGGCTACTTTTTATCCCGGTACCAGTTCCTGAGGGAAACGGGAACGGGAAAACTTATCTACACGGGTGAAGCCGTGGGCGTCAACTAGTCATTATATATTGTTAAGTGGGGAAAGAAGTTTAATATAGTAGGTATAATGTACGGAGGCTTGATCCCGCAGACAAACCGATAACATGGTTTTGTGGGGCAATATAAATTTTACATAATAGAAATATGTAAAAGATTTATAATAAATATCGTTGGGACAACTCACACAACGCCATCTGATTCCAAACTAAGCAGAGCTTGTACTATGGTAACAAGATAAATGATAAACATACTTATATATTTCTGAATACATATTATAGATAAATAACACCCAGACACAGAATAAACCATCGTGCTCATCACACAAAGTTTTATCCTGGGTGGGAATCGAACCTACGACCTCTTGCGTAGCAGTCGGATACACTCGCACCGCGCCACAGAGGCAGTCAAATATAAACAGTACTTACTCTTGAACCCTCTCGAGGATAATATACGCTGAAGACTTAAGAAGCAAAATAACCGAGAAAAGGGGTTTCAGTACCTAAAACAAAAGTAAATTCATTTTTATAATAATAATAATAATAGATTCCATTCCCTATTAGATTAAAATTCTCAAAGGGCCTCTGCGTGTTGGACCCATGTAAGCCTATCAAAAGCCCGGGTATCTTCATGAGAAAAATAAAAGATACCCGTGTAAAGAAAAGACATTATAATAATATCCTATATTGTACTTACTAAATCACACACATTACAATCATTAAAAAATACTACAAGGATACAGTGGTTTCTTAAAGTTAAGTACAATGGGCGGCCTAATTGCACACAGCAATCTCTTCCAGGCAACCTTTGGATGAACAGGAATACATACAGATACAGAGTCATAGTGTAGGTAGTACAATTAAATTGTTAATCTACACAAGTAGATATATTAAACACAAGGTTTTACATACTATACGTAAATATATACACCAATACACATACATATCCACAAATATATATGTGTAAATATATTTACATACAAACAAATATACATAATATATATACATACTATACTCATTATATTCATAGTATTTATAATATATTCAAATATATTATAAATACATAAGTTTAATTTGAGTCTGATATTTCTTTAAAATCAAAGTGCCAGATAGTGTTCATAAACCATTTTTTTATAAGACACCACGGTTTGAGCTCGCCTAATGGAAATTGGCAGTGCATTCCACAGCTTGTTGCCTCTATTAAAAAGGATTTATCTGCAAACTTAGAAGAATGCACCGGTATTTGCAGTAACAGCAATTTTATGTTACAGATTACAAACTTTTATAAAGTTGTAAATACAATAAGTACCTATATATCTAACTAGCGGCCCGCCCCGGGTTTGCATGGGTGGCAAGCTAGTAATATTAGGTATAATTTATCATATGTCTGATCAAATTCAAAAAAATATCTGTCTGTGTATAACCATACTTGATGATAAAGTAATTTATTTGGATACCCTTAAACGGCAGAAATATTTGCAACTCGTAAGTGATTACGTTTTTGAGCCGTTTGGGGTCGAGACGTTAGGGTCCTGGGGTCCAAGTGCTCATAATCTATTTCAAGAGATTGTAAAGCGCCTAATTGACACTACTCGTGACCAGAGGGCTGGTTTCTTTTTCGCACAAAGGCTAAGCATTGCCATTCAACGTGGCAATGCTGCCAGTCTTCTGGGAACGCTACCACGTGAGGACTGCGATGCGGAGAAATTTTATGACGCATGTTAGGTCTTTGTTTCTTAGTTATTTTTAGTAAGTTTAGAATTAATTTAACAAATATTAAGTGCTGTAAAAACTGAACAAGACAAATAAATTTGGATTAAGATTAATACTAATGTACCAATGACATGGTCTGAAAATTCACTACTCATTTTAATAATTTAAAATGTAACATGAAAAAGTAGTTATAGTGAAGGAACTATTAAATAATTATATTTTTTTTTGTATTATTATATTATTTTTGCATATTTTAATGTCTTCTTTAAAATTGTAGAACAATACTTTGTTTAACTTTTTGAAGATTCAATATAGCTTATGTTACTCACGAATAAGAATGTAGATATCTAATGGTGAAAGGATTTTTAAAATCGGCCCAGTAGTTTCTAAGCCTATTCATTACAAACAAACTTACAAATCTTTTCTATTTATTAGTATAGATAAAATTAAATCTAATTACAGCCCTGTAGCAATATGCCAAAAAGGCAGTCAGTATTTCGCCTTTGAATATTTTTATTATAAGAATATATGTAGGTACACTAGGTGGTCCCCCGGTTTTACCCGTGACATATTTCGAACTCCCGTCGCACTTATTTAATCACGTCGCTTATAAATTCTACAATAATGCATTCAAATTTGCCCGATTTGTCGACATTTATGACTACTGCTCCGCTAAAGTAGCATAATGATATATAGCTTATAGCCTATAATAGCCTTTCTCGATAAATGGGCTATCTAACGCAAAAATATTTTTTTTAATCCGACCAGTAGTTCTTGAGATTAGCGCGTTCAATGTAATTTAACGATTATACTGGCACGTGCTAAGCACGTAATCGAGTAATCTTACGCCAAGAATGCCTTACCTCATTCTGGAAAAGAGCAGCAGCTCTCAGTAGTGTTAGAGTATTAACTCTTACACTGCTGGACAGATATTAACCAAACATAGCTAAGAACCATCGCAAGGAAACTAGCTTTTAAACAAAAAAAACCGTATCGAAATCGGTCTAACCGTTTGAGAGCTACTATGTCACCGACAGAAGCACACACAGACATCGACGTCAAACTTATAACACCCGTTCCTTTTGCGTTGGGGCTTAAAACACAATCTCATTTCTGAGCACGTATCATTGAAATTCCAGTAGGTGGGATAATGACAGATTTAATTTTAGCATGATGAGGGTTATCTCCCTATGTCCCAGCCGCTTAACCCTAAAATTTAAACAATGACAAAGGGTCAGAAAAACATTGCGTCATATTTTTTTACTGTTAGTTTTGTTATCTGTGGTTTGGTTTCGGAAGTTACATTCATATGTCTTTTTATAAAAGTAGATATAATTTGTAATTTATAACTCGTATTATATTCTCATTACAATTTGAAATATAACATAACACTTAAATATTTTAGTTTCATTACTTTATAGATACTTAAGATTATTCTTTGGTTGATTTAGATCGTTCGTTGGAACAACTCACACAGCGCCATCTTAGCAGAGCTTGTACTATGGTAACCAGATAACTGATAAACAAACCATCGTGCTCATCACACAAAGTTTTATTCTGGGTTGGAAACGGGCCCACTACCTCTTGTCATGACCGTGGTGACAATAAGGTGACCGGCCCCGGCTTTGCCCGTGACATACTTTGAACTCCCGTCGCACCTATTTAATCCTATCGCTTATAATTTCAACAAAAATGCCTAAAAAATTCCCCGATTTGTCGACATTTATGATTACTGCTCCACTCTCCAGCGTAGTAGCGTGATAATATATAGCCTTCCCCGATAAATAGACTATCCAACACAAAAAGAATTATTCAAATCCGACCAGTAGCTCCTGAGATTAGCGCGTTCAACTAAGCAAACTAACACACAAATAAACTCTTCAACTTTATAATATTAGTACATACAATGTGTTAAGAAAACCCTGTCCGACCCAAAAGGGACACATAGGCACTTCAATAACATAACCAAAAAAAAACATATTATTTAAAAGTATAAAATAGTTATCATTTTTTTTAAAAGCTTGTTTTTAGTATCACAATTAGTCCAATTTCCTTAAAATATAGCAAATAATAAAAAAACATAGTTATACAATACTAAGGACTATTTTTAAAAAGGGTTGTCAACACCTTTGTTGGTATGTGGCGACGAGTGTATGTGATATCAAAAGAAGCCGCCGGCAGGTGTAAGCTGACCTTTTGATCTTGCATTTCCGAATAGCCCTTTCCCTGTGTTGCCATGTAAGCTACTACATTATATTAATTTTTAATTAATATTATTTGGGGTAATTTTTTAGGGTAATTTTCTTGGGGTAATTTTTGGGGTAATTTCTTAAAAAGATTACACGAATAAAATCACATCTCGATACCTACCAATACCTTCTCGGATCGGACAGGGTTTTCTTAACATATTGGATCAATATTATTAATTTGTTAAATGTTATAAGGAGTAGCATAACATTTTATTCCGGTATTTTCATGGGAAAGGGTACAACGCGGGAAACCTAGTGACCTCCGTCAGTATTGTATAACCCTGTTTATCAGTCGTTTCGATCCCATTTCTATTACGTTTGCAAATGCTTTCTTTGAGAACATCTCAAAAACATTCGTGTATTTATTAAAGGTTAAGTTGTGTCTGAAAATATGGCCGTAATAATGTTTTATCAAAAGATAAGTAGAACATAGATATTTTAATATCCGCTGTTCAACTTATAACAAGATATTTACGCCCGCTCAGATTTTTTCATTAACATAAGTTAACGACGTAATCGATACTGTGACACGACAGTACAAGGCACGTAGGGTTGCCACTTACTAAGGTTCTCTACTTCTTATTGTATTGTGGGCGTATAGTATGTCTCTGCCTACCCCTTAGGGATAAAGGCGTGACATATGTATGTATGTCTACTTCTTATTTTATTTACAGTTACTTTTAAAACCTGGATTTAGAGCCTGGGATCCACTGTAGCATAGTTATATAATACATACATACATATTGTCACGCCTTTATCCCCGAAGGGGTAGGTAGAGGCATACTTTACGCCCACATTTCACTGTATGCATTTCTGTCCCACGTAACATGTGGTGAGGCCATTGCCGTGTTGAAAGTGACAGGCGCAGGCTGTGGCGATCTGATGTTGAAAATTTTAATGCCGCCCATAAGTGAGAGATGATGATCATGATGATGATGATAATGAAGAAAATATTTTTAAAAAAAGGTAGCAATGTGGTTATAACCCCACCAAGATCTCTGAGACTCAAAAGACGTCATATGCTAGCGATGCGATACATCTACTGACTAACGGACGACGCGATGGCGCTGGCACCCTTACGTGGTTGGAAGGTCAGGCAGTAATCAGTCCCAACAGTGCCGAAAATTAACCACTCTTAATGTCCCAGTCTTTTGATGACATGATTATTCTAATTAACTATAGTTAAAGTAATAATTTTAAATTTCAACACAAATTAATTATATTAAACTTGTCAGAGGAAGTTGCAATTTCAATAAACTTTAGTTTAAATTACACGGCAATGGCCTCACCACCTGTTACGTAGGACAGAAATGCATACGGTGAAATGTGGGCGTATAGTACGCATCTGCCTACCCCTTCGGGGATAAAGGCGTCACAATATAAATATATGTCAATATCATCATCTCATCAATTCACGTCCATTTCTGGGCATGGAAAGTACAAGATCCAATGTTGCAGCGATCATTTGGGTGGAGACCCAAATGATCTTGTACTACCCACAATCCAAAAAATTACTAGGTAGCCTATCCACCTTGCGACAAGCCTGCTTATGCTACATTTAAAAGAGCATCCATGGAGTTTTTTGCCAGATTCTTCGTCATAAGGATGCTGCCCTTATTACTGGCAACTAGAATCGCTCTCATTTTAAATTTGATATTGTTTTAATTCATTACTTTATAATTTGTTCAACTATCATGTAAATAATTCTAATGTAATTACTGGCGGTTAGAAAAGAGTTTCCATGAGTTTTATTGCCAGGTTCTTCCTCAGGCTCTACCTATAGCTTTGCGAATCTGGCAGTAAATGTAAATGTAGAAGCAATAATATTGACGTTCATAAGTGTTACTTTGTGAACTATATAAAAAAATATTTGCATTTTTTTAAGCTTTTCCATTTTCATTTTCTAGTACGTGATTGTTGCTCTTAATAACTCTTTCCCTTTTAGCAGGTTTACAAATCGTTTTACACACGCACGTCTGGCTATCTAATAACTTTTATACCTTTCTGTTTTTTCTTCCGCGCGGACTGCAGATATATTTATAAAGGAGTGCAACAACTGTCCTGGCAGCTGGAATATTTCGTTTTGAAAGACAGAAGGTAATGTTAGATATACCCTATCCTAGCCCCTCTTCTTCCTCGTCCTTGTCCCATCCCTAAATCCTTTTCCTACCTCATCCTCTTCCAATCCTCCGTCCGCCAAGCCAATGGTTGCCGTGCCTATGTGCTGCGTGGCTAGGGGCGAGCCTAGTCTGAACGTATTGCCCTGGTACCGGGCGACATCAGAACAATGCTAGCTTTACCTAGATAAGCGGGGCTCTGTTTAGGTGGACGTGATATTTCCCTAGCTAATCATGGGAATGCAATGGTTTTCAAAAATAAAATCCAGAATGGCGGTGACGTGGTTCACCACCCGTCATGTCTCGTTTCCCATTGAGGCGAAAAGTGGACTGGCGATAGCCACTTTGCTACTTTGAATGTTAGAGGAGGAATGAAAGACAAAATTGAAGAGGTATGCGAGATGATGCGAGAGAGACGAATTGATGTTCTGTGCGTGAATGAGACAAAAAGGAAAGATTGTGACACCACCACACATGGAACCCTCATGACATACTGGTCAGATTATTTATACTGTTGATTGAAGGCGCTTGGTGGAACTTGCTACACATATTAAATAACACCACTTGTACTGTTCCACAAAAATTACTTTGTAAACCTGACCGGTTTCGCCTCACGGCATTCTATTTAGAAATTTACCCCAAAGTGTAAATATTATTCAATGACATTCAATAATATGACACTTCGACATTTGCAATTCTAATATTTTAAATAGAATTATGATTCGTAGTATTTAATTTTTTTCAAATATAAAATTGTAATCTCCCTAATTTTGGGGTAAATTTCTAAACTGGTAACTTGTAATGTTGATATACCTACATTGTACGGTTATTAGTTTTAGTATACTTTCTAGGTCCAGTCGTCATATTGTGTACCTTTAAGAATGCCGTGAGGCGAAACCGGTCAGGTTTACAAAGTAAATTTTGTGGAACAGTACAAGTGGTGTTATTTAATACATACTGGTCAGGTGTCACTACTACCAGTCCAGCGTGATAGGGTGTCGGTGTACTACTTTCTGCTAGAATGAATTAATGTGTGACTGAATATGAATGTGTAAGCCCAATACTCCTTTGGTTGAGGTTGAAGGTTGAACTCACCTGCATCTTTGTTGTAGGAGTTTATGCTCCGCAAGATGCGCGGTGGCGTCGGTCACCAAAAGACCAAAGTGAGTGACAGGCATTTTGGGAGAGTGTGAGTGATGTTTTGAGTAGATGCAAACAAAATCCGAGGATTGTAATGTTAGGTTACTTTAATGATAGGGTTGGCGAGAAGAATGATGGATATGAAAGTGTATTGGGAAAGTTTGGTGACAAACGAGTAAATAAAAATTGAGAACGTCTGTTTGAAGTATGTTTGGAGAGGAATCTTGTGGTAACTAACACCATATTTGACCACAATGATATCCACTTGTTTACGAGACATGAAGAAAATCAGAGAAGTATGATCGACTTTGTGATTGTAGATGCAAGGATGAGAAAGAAAGTGTAAGGCACCAGGGCATGCCGCGGTTCCGGGATTGACACAGACCACTTCTTGGTTGTTAGTCGAGTAAGAGGTCTGTTTCGACGGTAGCGGCATCGTATGTATGAACCTGTTAGTGTATTAGAGCGCATAAAAGTCGAGAATTTGCAAGAGATAGGCATTAAAGAGGAATTATGAGTAAGCTGAGCAAGAAATTTGAAAATTCTGATGAAGTGTGTGAGATCGAAGACGTATGGAAGTCATTTAAGGAAGGACTCTTAGAAGTTGCGATTGAAGTGTGTGGGGTAAACAAGAGAAGCCAACGATGTAAGGGAAAGAGAATGCGGTTAGGTCGGTCCGAAAGGCATTGTCTGATAATATGAAAGAACGGTTGGATTGGCTGACGACAAAAGTTAATCAAAGAATGCAGAAGGCAACGGATGTGGACCTAAAAATGGCGAAAGAGGAGTACAAAAGGTATAAGCGTGTTGCAAAAGAGGTGATGAAAAGAAAGAAAGAGAATGACAGAGATGAATTTGATAAAAGGTTATCTGATGACTTCCAACAGAATATGAAATTATTTTGGAAGTCCATAAGAACAGTGAGGGGTGAACAGACGACATCACATCTCAACCTTATCAGAAACTATGATGGTAGTCTTGTGAAAGGAGAAGAATGTGTGTTAAAAAGATGGAAGCAATATTTTGAAAGCTTGTTTGAAAAAGAGGATATGTAAGTACATACTAGTTTTTGGGAAGTAAATGAAATTGGCAAGGAAGAAGTCATAAGTATGGAAGAAATAGTCGACTTAATAGTCTCAAGTCTACACTAGTCAAATCTCTGTCGAGATGCTGAAAGCGGGTCAAGGCGTGGTAGCTTGCCAGCTGTACTGCCTTTTCAACATTTGTTTGAGGTATGACAGCGTACCAAGAAATTGGTGTAAGGCTGTCATCGTGCCAGTTTATAAGGGAAAAGGGTCACAGCAAGAGTGCAAAAACTACCGTGGCATAAGCTTGCTCAGCATCGTCGGCAAATTGCATGCAAAAATTTTGATAAAAAGAGTGATGAATGAAACTGAAGGAAAAATGTGGGATGTACAAGCAGGATCTATGAAAGCAAGGAAATGCACGGATCAGGTCTTTTTCTTATGATAAGTAGTAGAAAAGCTTATGGCGAAAAGTCAAAAAGTCTATTGCGTATTTGTAGACTTGGAAAAGGCCTATGACAGAGTGATGAGGAATGAACTGTGGTCAACACTGGCCAGGTATGGAGTAAACAGCCACTTGATACGAGCACTGAAATCTCTCTATGAGGGCTCCAGTGCTTGTGTCAGGATCAACGGAGCTTGTACAGATTTTTTTCACATTGAAAAAGGTGTGAGACAGGGTTGTGTAGCGTCGCCGTTGCTGTTTAACCTATACATAGACAGCTGCCTAAAAGAACTCCAAGAGAGTACGTATGGTATAAAAATGGTTGAACTGACCGTCAAGTGCCTCCTATATGCCGATGATCAGGTAATACTAACATCATCGGCGGAGGAGTTGCAGTTGATGGTAAACATTATGCATGATTCGTTAAAAAACAAAGGAATGAAAGTGAATGTAAACAAGTCGAAAGTAATGGTTTTTGAAAGAGAGGTAAGTATGACGGATTGCTCAATTCTTGTGGAAGGAGAAAGAGTAGAACAAGTGAAAGAGTTTGTATATCTGGATACAAAATTCACGAGAGATGGAAAGTGTGACTATGACATTGAGCGAAGAAGTTTTGGCAGGAAATAAAGTGAAGGGAGCCATGTACGCCTTTATGAGCAGTCAGAACGTGTCTAGGAAGGCAAGACTGGCTGTATATAAGGGAGTGCTGGTCCCCACACTTATGTATGGCAGTGAAAGTTGGGTATGGGAGCAGACGCATAAAAGTAAAATAAATGCCGTGGTAACTCGGCGAAGTATAGCTGGAGTGAAGTTGATGGATAAAAAAAGGGAACAGCGTAATAAGGGAACATTGCGGTATGACAGAAGATGTAGTGACTAAGATAGAAAAAAGGATGCTTAGATGGTTCGGACACGTGAAGAGTATGGATGAAAATAGACTGACGAAGCAGATATATGTGGCGAGAGTGAATGGGCAAACTGGTAGGGGTCGACCTCGGCGTACGTATGTCAATCAAATCGACGATCTTTTTAAAAACGGCCAGGTCAAGAGTACCCTTAACCGGTGATCTGGTATGAAAACACTCATGAAAGTAGAAGAAGCGAAAGCTGTATATCAGGATCGTAGCAAGTGGAAAGCCATAGTCTCTGCCTACCCCGATGGGAAACAGGCGTGATAGTATATATGTATGTATCTATTTACTTGTTCATAGTTTTCGGAAAAAATAAATAACTTCTAAAACAAACGTGTTCTTCTATACACTGCCTATTTGTGTTAAGGTATTTCTATTATCGGCTTCTTTTATTACTATTCAGACTTATTTTATTATTCATTCTGTTTGACTTCGTCGAAGCACCTTGAGATTACCTTTGATTAAACTTTTACAATCAGAAACGTATGTAGTCTTTATGGGTTCATTCAGCATTTTTTCCTTAATTTGATATAATTTTTTCCCATTTTCGACATTTGTGTTAAATTTTTTATGATACTCATAACGGTTTATTGTGTAATTGTTTATTTAAGGATATGTACCTATTCTTATTAGATTAACATTTTCTTTTTAAATTAACCATGTGATTTTTTATCAATGGTTTATTAAAACTTAACCTACAAAGGAAAATACTTTTGCAAAAGGATTTCAGCTGAAAATTTTTGGGCAGTGTTAGTGTTCGGCCCTGCTTACTAACTTTAAAGACTGCCAATTATAGTATTTTACGAAGGCCTTGATCATTAAAATAAGTTACAATTATTGAATACTAGCTGGTGCCCGCAGCTTTTCCTATTCGAGATTTCGTACGGAACCCTAAACTGTTTAAAATCAAATACAGCGTATGTTCCTCATGAAGAATGTAGCTTTCTGATAGTGGAAAATTATTGCTGAGATGATTGCGCCGATCTAAATTAGTAAAAAAGGAATTTTGTGATTTCATCGCACATCTCCAGTCTCTGTCTTCTTTGTACAGATCTCCTTGAGAATAAATCAGAAGGAGACAATACATAAAAAGATATCGCTATAGGTATCAAGAGTCGTCTGAATAGCGTCACTTGTCGAACAAATCGTGAATGATATTTCAATAGGGTCGCGAGTTTTTCGCGATTCTGAGTGCTAGGTGCCGCTCCGTAGAAAATTTATCTTATAAAGGTTTTTTGAAGATAATACATTGAAGCATGCTTCAGAAAGGTTGATCAGCACAATCAAGGTTTTATGACCCTTTCTGTTTAACAAAATTGTCTATAATCTCGACTTTCCGTGGCCAGTTCAACCTTTCTTTGCTGCGATGCCAAATAGTGCTTAGATTTAAGTTTTAAAGTGAAAAAAAATCTGTCTTGAGATGGACTCGAACCAGCGTCTTCTGCTTCAACGCACCAGACGCGTTTACCAAGTACACCACCCAGACCTACTCCAAACTGACGAATTAATCCACCTCATTACGTCTTAAGGCGTCCAGCACAACACTAAAAAAACCACTTTAAAATTATAAAAAGTTTGCATACTAATTGCTTTTCAAAATTGTTTCTAGTACTAATTTATTTATTTATCTATCACGCCTTATATCCGAAGGAGTGGCAAAGGCATACATATTGTATGTCCACTTTTCACCATTTGTATTCCTGTCCCACGTAATAGGTGGTGAGAACACTGAGTCCGCGGACCACGAGCTGTTTCTAATACTTATATAACTATATCCTTGGGATTCTGCCCAAATCTAAAACGCTCCATTATTGCAAGCTTTCAAGGATACTAAATTATATTTGCAATCTTTAATAAATTACCTACATAGACTGGACCGAGACTTACATACATATATAATGTGTGCAGATTGCCCAAAAAAAGGAAAAGTAATCTGATACCAAGAACGTGCATATTTGGATGGATTTATAAATCTGTAGTAAGCGAAAACATGTGCACGGATCATGAAGCTTTGCAATCTGTCCTCTCTGGATACCCCGTCAGAAAAATAAATAAGATAGTTAGTTAGTTATTATATAGAGTGCGAATTATGTACATTTCGTTCAAGTTCATAAATAAAAACGTAAAATAAATTACGACTAAACTCGATGAAAATACTGCGGACACAGAACTCAATTATAGTTATAAAATATTACATAAACCATGTTTTAAACTCATGAGTTAATTGAAAGCCACATTGTGAAAACCATTCTGCGGTTATTATAACACGAAAACTAATTCTACTAATGTCTGAAGATATTTTCGTGGTACATTATTATTTGCTGACAACCCCAGCAAATAAATAAATTGGTTGCCCTTGGCAATAGCCAAATTTTAAAAACAATTCTGCGGTTATTATAACATAAAAACTAATTCTACTAATGTCCAAAGGCTTTTTTTTTTGTATTTCAATTTTATTCACTGACAACCCTAACAAATAAATAAATTGGTTGCCCCTTGGCAATAGACGCAATTCATTTTACTTACAGCGCGCAGCAGGTCAACACCATGACGTGACATTTCAGTGTTGATGAGAATTAAAGGTATTATAGTACTTTTTTTATATTGAGATATTTTGGTGGGAGAAGGACTTTGATGTGAAAGAAAAAGGACAGTACTGTTTATGGCGAAAATAAAAAAAGTTTTTGAGAAATAAATGACCGTATAAAAGAAAATCGATCATAAGTGGGAATTCCATAAAGACCATTCGAGAACCGGGGCTACCGGCGCTTCATTTTATTAATTTTGTTTTTGATTCTATATACATACTAGCTGACCCGCGCAACTTCGCTAGCGCCACTAAATAGATTTGTTACAAAAAATGTGATGAATTAAGAACCGCTAGACCGATTTTGTGCAAACTTCACATAAACCATCTACTTAATAGTCCGAACAAAGCCTAAACATTTGGTTTGGATAGATGAGCCCGTCCTTGAGTTATAAAATTACAACGAAAAGTGGCATTGATTTTTATATATATCTATACTATATTAGAAAACTGAAGAGTTCGTTTGTTTGGTTAAACGTGCTAATCTCAGGAACTACGGGTTTGAATTGAAAAAATCTGTTTGTGTTGGATAGCCCATCTATCGAGGAAGAGTATAGGCATCACGCTACTATCCAGGGTGCTCCGCTCTCCTGGATAGTAGCGTGATGATAAATAAAGTAATCTAAAATGTTAGAAATCGCAAAATTTTCATAAATTTTTGTTCAAAATATATTACGGGCGAAGCCGCGGGAGTCAGCTAGTATTTATATAAAACGCGAAGAAACCTTTTCCTCAACCTATATCGTGCCTTACATTGGTAGGGTAGGTTACGTACAAGGAGTGTACAGGTAAATTACACGAGGTTACCAATTTATTGCGATGTTACTAATAGTTTGTTACAACTATGCCTAGAACTCAATGAAACTCAACTTTCATAGAAACTTTGTTATCTAATTATACATAACAAAGTTTCTATGAAAGTGAATAGTTCATAACAATATTTGGTGATTGGAAGTTCGACAAAGTTTGAGGAACCAATCTGAGCGTTTACTGTTAATTTGATTATACTAGCGGCACGCTATGATGGCCGTTTTGACATATTACAATAGTGATGATATATTACTTGTTTTACATTAGTACTCTGTTTTCTGTATTCTATAAATACCGTCTACTGTAGTCGACTATTCACATATTTATACAAATAAAATGTAATTTAAATTAATACTAAACTTCATGAAAGGACAATCGTCAAAACGGCCATCATAGCGTGCCGCAAGTATAATCATCGTTGGTAGGAAGTAATAAGGATCTTGTGACGATAAACGCCACATGAAAAGAGTTAAGGTCAACACCGACTGACGCAGCGGCAGCGAAGAGAGTAACACGGCAACAATTGAAATTCATCCTAAAGTGCATCACAATGGTACAATGGAATAAAATTACTGCGCTTTGAGTAGCTTGCCGTTATTTTATTACGTTGTACCAACTACAGTCAGTCATTTTTGCAATTTGAGCCGCTCAAAGTCATTTTATTCTGTTGTACCAAATGCAGTCATACAACGATGAACTTTAGGTTAAATTAAAATTGTTGCTGATTTAGCTCCGTTTTTAGGCAATCGTAATCGCAATTTTTCGTATTGAGTATTGAGTAATGTTCTGCATAGACGCATAGACCATTTTAACGGCGCTTATAAAATGTCATACACTATTTAAAAAAAAGAAAAAAACAATGAAAAAAAAAAATTATACTATTTAAAATATTTAAAGTGACCACCAGTTCGGAACGCGGACCTGAGAAGAACCGGCAAGAAACTAAGGAAGGCTTTTTTTTGATGGCCTATTTACAATTTAATATTATTTCACTTTTCCAGCACATCATTTCCAGGCGTCAGTGTCCTGCAAATAGTCTTTAACGGAGTAATAACATTTTTCGCAAAACTTTTATTTTATTAACTTTTTAAATTTATTTATCTTTGATTCCAAGGACCGTATTAAGCAGAACGTTTCTCAATACTCAAGAAACAAGTGAGAGTAGTATTATAAGGCGAAAACTAGTCTTAAACGTTTCGTGAGAATTGAAAAACGTTCTGTAAGACGGCCCTAAGAATCTCGCATGAGAAGAATCCGCTATGAGAGTTCTGAAGGATGCCTGAAGGATGGTAAACAGAACGCTCAACATTAACTGTTTTGCCGCAGCCTATTGGGTGCCATTATCTTGCCTGGATCCTCCCTTAGTATAGGAAGAATATATCCACCTGTTCCTCCATATACCTTTTTATCAGGGCCTAAGGCTTTCGGATGAAAGAAAGCGGGTTCGCTATTTTATACTTACTAATATTATTAAGCTGAAGAGTTAGTTTGTGTGTTTATTGTAATGGATCAAGCTCATTTTAATCAAATTTAAAGAAGTCAAATTTTCAGTCTCGTGCTGAAGTCGAATTTCTCACTTCGCTAGGTGAGACGCATAACCAATTAGTCTACCGAGACCCACTCGAAACTGACGAATTAATTTTCTTTTTTCTTCTCCTTCTTCTTCTTTCGTCTTATAGCGACATAATAAAGTGACGACTTTAACTTCAGGCCTCGTAATATATATTTATATATAGTTAGCTTCGTAATTGTATTTAAAATTGATTCTAACTTAATTACCCTTACTCTCGGCTTATTAGGGTAATAAAGTAGTATACTACGTGTGTGTGTACTTAATTGTTCCACAAACACGAACTATCAAGTCCGGCGTAATCCTTTCGATTTCACTTTAATTTGTTTGATCCGTCGCAAAGCAAACATAAATGAAAGGTGATCGGAAAATATTGATGTAGCCGATTTGGAAATAGGTATAACTGTTATAAATGCGCCTGTCCATTTCAACACGGCAATGGACTCACCACCTGTTACGTGGGACAAAAATGCATACGTTGAAATGTGGGCGTATAGTATGCCTCTGTCTACCCCTTCGGGGATAAAGGCATAAAAATATGTATGTTTATATGTAATTGTTATTTATTGTTATTTTTGTAAAAGCTAGCGCTCGTGGCCCCGCGGTCTCAGTGTTCTGTAAACGATCACTGAGTTACGCAACTTTCACTATGGCTGGTCCTCGGATGGGTGACCACTTTGTGGTATTTACATTTGCGAGCGTTTCCGTGCTTCGGAAGGCACGTTAAGCCGTTGGTCCCGGTTGCCAGTAAAATGGCAGTCGTTAAGCCTGGTTGAAGGCCTTATGGGCTTAGGGCCTTATGGCGGCTTGAAAATTTTAACAGCACAACAGCAGGTAGCCACAACCTGCGGCTGTCTATTTCAACACGGCAATGGGCTCACTACCTATTACGTGGGACAGGAATCCACACGGTGAAAAGTGGGCATATAATATGCCTCTGCCACCCCTTCGGGGATAAGGCGTGATGAATATTTATTTTTATTTATTTGTAAAGGCTAGTTTAAGGCTAAGCAGCGTGAGTGTAACACTTCTGGAGTTGGAAACGTTAATACCTATGTTACGCTGACCAATTTTGATCAAGTGGATCGTATGCTGATCTGCCACCTCACTGGTATAAACAGTACACTACTGCGTAGAGTATAATCCAGATAATATCGTGATTTCCCACCCAGGATAAAACTTTAAATTTTTAACTGAAAATGCTCTGCTTAGTTTGGAATCAGATAGCGTTGTGTAAGTTATCCCAATATTATTATTATATAGTCAGCAGATTGTTTGAAAATTGACAGGTTTAAAGTACTCGGATACCCAGCATGTATAAATGAATCTGCAGGAAGCGAAAAAAGTATGTGAGGATAGCAAAGCTTGTCGATCGGTCGTCTCTGACTACCCTGTCAGGGATACAGCGTTATATAGTAAAGTTAAAAATAACAACAGAATATAATAGTATGGTTTGGTATGGTTAAACATTTCTTTCTTATTAATCTTTTTATACACGTACGTCATTGTTTTCGAGTACTTTTGACCTCTCCGTTAAAAAGAAAATTAAAAATATCAAAGAATATAAAAGTATGCACTCTTCAACTCATAAAACAGACTTAAGATTTTAGCAAACAAAGCGCCACTCCTTTTAGCCAAAGCCCGCATCTCAACATTTCCGACATCCTAAAGTATAAGTGCTACAACTTAATCTGCTACCTCTTGACAGTTTAAAGCCTGGTGTTATATTTTGTAGTTGCCAAGTTTTGAACAAAGCGTAGTGATGTACTTGTATCAGACTTAAGATTATGTTTAAGATTACAAATAACTGCTCAACTTTATAAGCTGATTGTGATAGAAATTTCTACTATTTTTAAAATTAATGAAGCCATTTTTTTGCAAATAAATATTTTTCATTTCTATAATCATCTAACATAGATTATAAAGAAATATTTTCTTTTAATTTAAACACTTGTCACACCTTTATGTATGGAAAGAATTTAAAAAATCAATTAAAGTCGGCATTGTCTATATGTTTGATTTGACAAATCTCTGAATAGGCCGATTTTAATAGAACTTTCATTGATAGATACCTGAAGTTATAAGAAATAACTTAAGCTACTTTTTTCCCCCGTATTCCCACGGGAACGGGCACAGTGTTGTTGAAACTGCGAAGCGTCCGCTAGTATTATCTTATTTCTCTATGTATAGTGCAAAACATACAATAATTCTGGGTCAGACTATACAATTGTATATGCATTCTGTATCCAACAAAGTTAATGAGACACGCTTCCAGGTCCCAGGCTACGTAGTATTCAAGTTTAATGACTGCGGTACAGGGGCAAGTCTTAATAACAGTAATAAACAGACAGAAGGATGTACCTACTTTTGAATTATGTTATAAGTACACACAAATTAAAAAAGTGTCTGTTAGTAATTCCAAATTAACAGATTCACCCCTCTGTGCTGTAGGGTCCACCATCTCGATCCATTAGAGCATAGAATAGCACGATGAAGTTCAATATGATTCACCATTAGTCTGGGTGGATCTTATGATACTTGTACCTCCACCAGTGGATTTTAAATACACTATAAGTCTAGATTAATGAAATTGTGTATTTAGGGAGTATGTTTAGCGCGGATGGAAGATGTGATTCGGATGTAGAACGGCGAGTAGCTGCCGGAAACAGAGTTAACGGTGCTTTGTCCCAATTAGTAAAGCGACAAAGCATCGTAAAAGAAGCACGACTGGCGATTCATAACGCAGTGCTAGTGCCAACTTTGCTTTACGGTTGCGAAACCTGGGTATGTCAGCAGATGCATGAAAGTAAATTGAATGCTGTAGAGATGCGATCACTTCGAAAATTGTGCGGCGTTACCTTGGCCGACCGAATACGTAACGAAGTGATACGCAATATGGCAGGTTTGAATGAAAGTGTCAGCGTTAAGCTGGAAAAGGGTGTTGGTTTGGACACGTCCAACGAATGAATGAGGAACGATTGACGAAGAATATATATTGTGCGAAAGCAGAGGGTAGAAGAGGTCAGGGTAGGCCTAGACTTACAAATGAAGACCACGTGAGCAGATTGCTCAAAAACGGAAAGGTCAAAAGTACTCGGATACCCAGACGTGCTTGTATGAAACGATTGATGAATCTCGAAGAAGCGAAAGAAGTATGCATGGATCGCGAAGCCTGGCGATCTGTCCTCTCTGACTACCCCGTCAGGGATACAGCGTGAAGATAGTTAAGTTAAGTTAAGTTATAAGTCTGGATGGTTCCTGTGATATGCATCTCTTAATATGCTCCACCAGTGGATTAAACAGCACACAGGAAGTTTGATAAGATCCACCACAGGTCTCAATGTACCAACTGTGTCGAGTCATGCGAGAGAGCGAATGCATGGGCGGTTCGTAACACATGGTCAATTTTGAGTGAGCCCAGCCATTCTGTATGGTGAGCGTTAAAGTCCCCCAATAACACAAAATCCGCGTTCAGAAGCCGCACCTGCGCATCATCTGCTGCCCTTCCGAGGAAGTCGAAGAGACGGGTTGTCTCCATATCCCCGTTATAGGAACGGTAAAGGCACACATAGTCCTGGCTAAAAGAACCATGATCCACGTAAAGCCAGAGGACAGAGAAGAAAGAGTCTTCTAGGCAGCGCAAACACACACACCCCGGCCCTTTTATCGTAGCGTTCCTCGACAATATAGCCGGGGTCAGGGCGGCATATTTGCATCTCCGTAAGGAACAGCAAACCGGGCCGTGCCGTCTCAAGATGGTGGTGGACGGCGTTGAGGTTTATATGGAGTCCACGGATATTAGTGAACTCCACCTCAAATAGCGTACGTGTGGAAATTATGTCAGCCGCTGTAAAGATTCGCCTTTTATTTTGCGCTGCCATGTTGATAGGAAAAGAAAGAGTCGTGAAACGGAGCAGTATTTGACACAGCAGTGAGTGACAAAGCGTAAGTGCTAGTTTTGTCCAGGGACGTGTGGTTAGGCGGAAGCCGATCCTCCGGACGGAAGAGCTCACACATCCGGTCACCAACCGGCACAACGAACCACATCGATATTATGCGCGGCCTGGTGGGGCAGCCGCCTAAGGTGGTTAGCCTCAGTTTCACCGTTTCTACAGGTCTTCCTGGCCGGCGGGAACCCCACTGGTCCCACACCTGCTGCATCTAATCTCGCTCCAAGCCCTGGCTTGCAGCCACTGAACCCCGAACATAACCTAAGAGTTATTTGGTGGGCTTTCCGCGGGCTAGAAGGTGGTACCCCCCGATCCAAAAAAACCCACCTGGCACACGTTTCGAGTACCTGCGTGCCGTAGCCTCTTCCGTTGATTAGCAGGTGAACCACGTGCAGGTGAGGTCGGCTTGGGCCCAAAGCTGTCGATAGGCCCCCTTACACCCAAAAATAAATAAAATATTTGTGTGATCCACAGATAGAACTGTAGAAATTAAAATGAATAATAATATAATAAATAGTTAAAATAAATGTAAAGTATCCTACAAAATTTTATTTATTTTAATTTAATTTTGAAAGAGGTACAATTATGTATTTCAATATTCCCTATTTATGTAATTTATATCGTACTGTTTAACTATACTACTAAGATAGTAAGTAATTAACCACAGTTAAACTACTCGAAAGTGGTACCTTAGCCTAAGATCATTTACAATACAAGGCTTACTACCAACACATGGGCCATTCTTGTTCCTCATTTATATTAATGATTTACCATTTTATGTAGAGGACAGGAATAGGATTGTTTTGTTTGCAGATGATACCTCATTGATTTTTAAAATTAGAAGACAATTAGATAATTATGACGATGTAAACAATGCAATCACGAGAGTAGTTCATTGGTTCAGCTCAAATAATCTTTGCCTAAATGAAAACAAAACTAAATGTATTAAATTTACTCTACCAAATGTAAAAAAGTTACGGCCAATGTTCAACTTAATGGACAAGTGTTAGAGTTTGTGGAATCAACTGTGTTCCTTGGTATAACTATTGATGCCAATTTGCAGTGGGACTCGCACATAGAAAAGACGGCCTCTAGGTTAAGTTCGGCTGCATACGCTGTAAAAAAGATCAGGACTCTAACAGATGTGGATACGGCTAGAATGGTTTACTTCAGCTATTTTCATAGTATTATGTCTTACGGTATTCTCCTTTGGGGGAGTGCTGCAGATGTAAATAACATTTTTGTTCTTCAAAAGCGGTCTGTACGCGCTATATATCATTTGGGCCCCAGAGTCTCCCTCCGAAAAATTCAAAGAAGTACATATTTTAACCGTAGCATCACAATACATTTTTGCCAATCTTATGTATGTCCAGAAAAATCTATCACATTTTACTAAACTCTGTGATATACATAATATAAACACTACACATAAAAACAATCTTTTAGTTCACCACAGTCGGCTGCATAAGATTGGCGATTCTTTCCAGGGTAACTGTATACGCTTTTACAACAAGCTTCCCTGTGACCTGAGAAATTTACCATTAAATAAATTTAAAAAGTTTATTAAAAGAAAGCTTTGTGAAAAAGGTTATTACTCTATTCAAGACTATTTACAGGACAGGGATGCCTGGAAATGATCTGCTGGCAAATAAAATATTATAGTCATAATATATTAAATTGTAAATAGGCCATCAAAAAAAAGCCTTCCTAAGTTTCTTGCCGGTTCTTCTCAAGTGGGCCGCGTTCCGAACCGGTGGTCACTTTAAATATACATTTTTTTTCTTTAGTTTTAGTGTATGACATTTTGTAAGCGCCGTTGAAATGGTCTATGCAAATAAAGACATTTTTTATTTTTTTCACACTTTAGCCCATCTATTATTTTCAGGGTAAGCCACAAGATAGAATGAAACATTAATTACGGCTATTTAAATGAGTATTCATTTTCATAAATTGCTAAGCTCCTCGCATATTACAATCGGCTAGTGTTCTCAAAGCCTCTCGCAACCCATATGCAAACATACATAATATTACCGAAGCTCACCGCAGAAGTCTGAATACTACCCATTCTTATGCAAATAACCTAGATCTGTATGCTTAAAAGAAGTTTTACATAATGCGATAGGTCGCCCACTTTGCCGACAGCGTTAGTCTACACTAATATTATAAAGAGGAAAACTTTGTATGTATGTTTGTTTGTTTGTAATGAATTGGCTCAAAAACTACTGCACCGATTTTAAAAATTCTTTCACCATTTGAAAACTACATTATCCACGCGTAACAGGCTATATTTTATTTTAAAACAAAAAGGGTTCCTTAAGATATTTGGGCTTTTCGGACACAAGGTGTAAAAAATCAACCAGAAAAGTTACTTTTTGCCTAAACTATAAAAGATAGATCCATAAAATGTTCTAATTAATTGTAGATCTTATAAATTTCGTATATGCAATTCTTATTGGATATAAAAAAAGACGTTTTAGTAATGGAACACGTGGAAGTATGTCACGGGCGAAGCCAGGCGGCACAGCTAGTTAATAATATAGAACCGATCAGACTATTCAAAATTACCCTTGCACATATAAACTTTAATAAAAAAACACAACTACTCTTAATAAATTGTCAATTATCTTTTTAAATTAATAAATAAATAAAATAAATATCCATCACGCCTTATCCCCGAAGGGGTGGCAGAGGCATATTATATGCCCACTTTCACCGTGTGGATTCCTGTCCCACGTAATAACTTTACGCTTGAATGAAGCCCATTGCCGTGTTGAAATAGACAGACGCAGGTTGTGGCTACCTGCTGTTGAAATTTTTAAGCCGCCCATAAGGCCTTCAACCAGGCTTAATGACTGCCATTTTACTGGCAACCGGGACCAACAGCTTAACGTGCCTTTCGAAGCACGGAAACGCTCGCAAATGTAAATGCCACAAAGTGGTCACCCAGCCGAGTACCAGCCATAGTGAAAGTTGCGTAACTCAGTGATGGTTTACAGAACACTGAGACCGCGGGGCCATGCCGTCTAGCCCAAAGTAAGCTAATATGAGCTTGCGGTATGAAATCTATACAACTCATAAACATATTTCTAAATTCATACGTACTATACATAGGAAACACCGAAACTCCGAAACAAACTCCGAAGAAAACCGACCCAGGAATTAAACCCGGGATCTCAGCGCGGTGGTAGTCGCATCTAGTACCGCTTATGCCACAGAGGCAGTCAATTATAGTGGTGGAGTGAAGAGTGTACTGTATATACAACGAGAACTTTACGCTTGAATGAAAGTTTAAAGCAACCTTACAAGTCTAATTTACATAGGACAGAATGACCGTGTCCACAAATATTGCTTATAACTGTACGAGTAAAATTCTCGTTAAATTTAGTCTAAAATATCTCAAACGAAACCTTTCCCTTAGTTTGATTCAAAACAAACCTCTCCTAAGGGATAGGTCAATAAAACAGTTCTTACAATTTAGGATTAGGACTTGACATCACTGACTATCTTCACGCTGTATCCCTGACGGGGTAGTCAGAGAGGCCAGATCGAACGCTACGCGATCCATGCATACCTCTTTCGCTTCCTGCAATCGCTTCATACATGCACGTCATGGGTATCCGAGTAATTTTGACCTTTCCATTTTTGAGCAATCTGCTCACGTAGTCTTCATATGTAAGTCTCAGTCTATCTTGACTCCTTCTAACCTCTACTTTCACACAATTAAATTCTTCATCAATCGTTTCTCACACATTTTGCTCATCACTATTGCCAACAAGAGTGGAATATCATAAAACCAAAAGTATTATATTTCGAGGTTGAATTCCTGATTCATAAACACGTGTTATTACATTTTATCATAACATTTGCAACACCCGGTATTTTAATATAACGTCATAAATCCATAAACAGTTGGTATATTTTTACTATCGGTAATAACAGAAACAGGATTTAATCGTGTTGTATTTATAAATCTTTCTGAAATGTTTAAAAATGTTGATGTTATCCGACCAATATACATGGGTTATCTAATATTAGTTTAGTAGGTGTTGTCTGTTTAGCTGTTTACCCCACAGGATATAGCTACTTAACATCTTAAACAATTATTTCCTTTTTTTGACAAATAAACACGTGTCCCCGCGGACTCAGTAAACGATCACTGAGTTACGTAACTTTCATTATGGCTGGTCCTCGGATGGGTGACCACTTTGTGGCATTTACATATGCGAGTGTTTCCGTGCTTCGGAAGGCATGTTAAGCCATTGGTCCCGGTTGCCAGAAACATGGCAGTCGTTAGGCCTAGTTGAAGGCCTTATGGGCCGCTTGAAAAATTTCAACAGCAGGTCGCCACAACCTTCGCCTGCCCATTTTGAACACGGCAATGGGCTCACCACCTGTTACGTGGGACAAAGTGTATACGGTGAAATGTGGGCGTATAGTGCTACCTACCCCTTCGGGGATAAAGGCGTGACATTATGTATGGATGTATACATGAAAGTTTAATGACAAAAAAAATCTGTTTACTGTCAAGTTCAGTCAGTGTGTTTGCAACACCAGAGGTGCAACACTCTCGCTGTCGACCCTTTACAAACCTTCTAAGACCCCTTTTAAAGAACCCCGTACTGTAGACGTTCGGGAAAAAAGGCAGGAAGTTCATTCCACAATTCTGGTGCCTCTGATAAATCAAAAAGTATTTATAATTTCTATTTTTTTTCCTTTCTATCTTTCAGGTTATTAACAAATTAAAATTTTAACATATTTACAGAAAACAATACAAAAAGAAGGGGGCGGGTGGTGGGAATTATTACAAACTGACAATGATGCCCCGACTAGGTGTCGAAGAATTCCTCCCCATCAAAATCAATCGGTAAGGTTCCCATAAGGCTGGCCGCATTGCCACGTTGTATGGCAATGCTTATTCTCTGAGCGAGAAAGAGTCCAGCCCTATGGTCACGAGAAGAATCGACCAGTCGCTTTGCGATATCACTATACAGTGAACGAGCACTTGGGCCCCACGAGCCCAGTGTCTCGACCCCAAACGGCTCAAAAATATAATTACCTATTAAATTATTATATTTGCGCCGCTTAAGAGTCTCGGCGGATGCAGCAGCAGCACAAGCGCAACTCGCCGTGCTAAGAAGATGAGAAGGAGCCTGGGTGTCAACACAAGTTGCATCCCAAACTAAAGGCTTTTCCATCTTCCATGGCACCTATGACATACCGTCCGGCCTCTTGCCATGGTCACGCGACAAACCATTAGGTTCTAGAACGGCTGGAACACCGGCGGTGACAAGAGCCCGACGGATAATGTCATTAAGGTATGCATGACGTGACCTGCGACCTGCACTCCTGCTGCATGAGAGACCGTGATGCCCGATGGCTGTCGACTACTTCACCACATTGACAGCAATGCGGAGAAACGCAGGGAGCACCTAAACGAAGACAGACAGCAATTCTGAATGTAGTGTCGTCGAACATAGTACCTATGTTGGGCGACGGAAGAGCCTGAAGCCAAACACCTGAGTCCCATTCTCCCACAGCCAATAGGCGAGCACGTTCTGCAACATTCGAACACGTGTTCAATAAATGTTTTCTAACCTCGTTGCAGAGCGGCCTATCCCACTGCCTCTGGGAGCACGGGTTGGTCGGCAAAACAGTATCTGGGCACTTAAGTTTCCAAACATTTATGGCTTCAATCTTGCCTGGCACTTCAGAATTGACCAGTGTAGGAATTAAAATTTTCCTGGTCAATTCATCAGTGCCGTGTACTGAAGACAAAAATGCAGGTAAACTTATATCAGAAATGTTACGAACACCGAGGCCGCCCCAGCGTATTGGTAAAGACGCTTGGAGCCACGCTCGGTCGTCCAAATCTGCATTCAAAATTTTGGAAAGCGTGGTATGAATAATTTTGTCCATATTTACCAAAAGGGTCGGATGTTTAAAAAATTGAGATGAGCGAAGGGCATGGGTTAATTTTGGGACGAAAAGACAATTAAAAATAATTGTAAAGGCCGATTGTATATTTATTTGAAGGAGTCGATCCGAAACATCACAAAAATTTTTGATCTTTTCCTCAATGAAAGATTCATAGGCATCTTCTAGAATGGAAGACCCTAGGACACGTAGAGAACAATTGTGAAGGATTTTCAAATTTGGAGCCAAAACATTGAATTTTGAAATAGTAGAAACACTATCAATATTGTCATTTAGAAAAATTTCACACTTTGAAGGATTCAGATCCAAACCAATCAATTTAAATTTATCTTTTATCAATGCCAAATCTTGAAAAACTGTGTCTACATCTCCTCCTAGAGTGCCGTCATCTAAATACCAGACGTTAAATTTAGAATTTAGCTGGCTAATTATTGGGTGTATTGATAAGCTGAAAATGAGTGACCTTGTTGACAACCCACTGCAGAATCTAAAATATTTTCCTTATACAATAATGTTGATGGGTTTCTGTAGCACTGCCAATGAAAATTAAAAATTTTGGGTGTTTCCAATTTGGCTTGTGTCAACAGTGTCCCTGTTTACTGAATTAAAGGCATTCTTCAAGTCAACTTTAAGAATGACCTCTCCTTTCCCGTAGCCAAGGTAAGTAGACAGGGCATGTATGGCAGCTTCACAACCCCCTTTTGATCCAAAACCGAGCTGTATGGGTTGGAATTTGCCAGACAGTTCTTCCTTATAAAACTGACAGCAAATTTTGGCTACCATACGCCTGAATGTACATCCCACGGCAATGGGACGAATTCCACCCTCCTTCTTGCGTAGAGCACACAGATTGGCACCATAAAGGATGTCGATGATGCCTTCGTCCACATTGCCGGATAACATAAGGTTAGCCAAATCTGTTAGCTCCTTCAAGAGTGCCTCGCCGGCCTCCCCAGCGGCCGGACCCAATAGGTCCTTTAAATGTTGTGGAGTCAAACCATCAAGGCCACCAGCAGAACCACTACGGAAGGAGTTAACAGCCGTCAGAACATCAGCCGTCATCATCCTTGGCTGAAACAATCAAAAAGTCAGATTCGGAATTTGGAGGATCGGGAAAGGACAAGTCATCTATTGGCGCAGGATGCTTGCTCCTCAGATCAGCAAGAGTATCTGGAGAGCAAGGCGCCACCACGTCGCTACTAAATAATAACCTGGATGCTCCTCTTATGTCACCTTCTCTTAATTTAGATTCTACATAATGATAAATGGAATTCTTATGGAAGGTTGTGAATTTGGGGTCAAATAAACGCGACCAATAAATCTTTGACTAGCCAAATTAAAGAAAACTGTATTTCTTTAATTTGGCTAGTCAAAGATTTATTGGTTGTCTGATTTTTAGAAATATGTAGAATCCTATAAGAAAAGGTAAGTAGTTGCTCCCAAGCAAAAGTAGAATTCTCCCGTACTACAAGGCCAATACAGTGGGCTAGGTTTTGTGCCACTGCAGGTCTTGCAGCACGAGGTATCCTTTTTAAAACCGGAACAGAATTTTTATATTTAGAAATAGTTTGCCAAAAAGAAATTTGAATCTTCTGGGCCTCAAATGTTGATATGTTCGAAAGTACATTTTGGGATTTATGTACCTTCCCAAAATGTACTTTCAAACCTCGCTGACCCTTGAAAAAACGAGCTTGGGAACAATTAGGACAGCGAACCAAGCTATTTAGAGACGAGGTTGGTTGACTACTTACATTCAAAATGCCACCATCACCGCAGTCTTGCAACATATATGGATAAACTTAAAACGTTCACGTATAAATCAATAAAAATATAAAATAATAAAAAATACACCACAAATACACTTATTGTTTGTAACGCCACGTGTAGTTGTTACCGTGGGATACGGATAATGCAGCCTCTTACAAACTGTTGCCGCTGATAAACTCTCCAAGAACAGACGGCGCTTTCCGCATCAGTTTGTCAGTGATGTGTTCAAGAGTGGTGGGATATATTGCGCTAAACATTTTCATGGTCTCGTGGAAATGACTGTACTCTATGCTCTCAGGCTAGTGGAACTGCGAAACATGTACTCCTCCTGTCCGGTGCTGCTGTGTAACTTTGCGTTTTTCAACAATTTTACAACACCATCAATGTTGTTATTTCCTAAAGCAGCTTTTCTTTAGCAGAGTAAATATAGCTTCCATTCTTTTTGTAACCATTGATATAAAATAATGATTTTATATTTACTAAATTTCAGGTTAATTTTCTTTTCATCACTACATATTATAAAACAAAGTCGCTTTTCGCTGTCTGTCCCTATGTATGCTTAGATCTTTAAAACTACGCAACGGATTACGATACGGTTTTTTTGTTAAAGTTAGACTGACTCTCATAGAAGGTTTTTATGTATAATTTGTTAAGTTTTTGTATACATTGACCAAACTATAACGATATTTGTTGGGGATGTCGGAAAAAAATAGCCGTCTGGGAGCTTTCAACAAAAACGTTGCCTAAACCCTTTGAGATATAACAAAATAATGTATGCTTCAGCATTTCATAAAGATTATTTTGTCCCTTAACACCTTGCAAATTAAATGAATACCTTACGAGTTATCGCAGATTCAAAATAAAGCGCAAAGAAATTAATTTCATGTAACCATAATTCGACCGACCCGTACGGGCGTAGGTAGGTATTGGAAAGCGGAGAAGTAATCAATGAATTTAAAAAGTGTTCATACATTATTGTGAAATTAATAAACAACGAGATTATATGGGTGCCACGGGGTTCGAAGTATGTCACGGGCGAAGCCGGGCGGGGCAGCTAGTTATAAATAAATTGTAATCTAATTTATCTGCCTAATTGTTGTAAATTTTTGATCCTCATTTCATGAGTCTACATGAAATGGCTATTAAAAATGCTCAAATCCACCCTATTAATCCGGCAAAGCAATATTAAATTATACTCATTTTCCTGTAATATGCAATGCCATTTATTTCAACCCTCCACTGATATAATCGTATAATTTATTTCAATATCTCACTTTTGAAAGTTTACTTGCCGTACTTTCTCTAAATTATATTTAAAAAAAATATATAAAAAAGATCCCTATGTTTATTATGTCAATCAGGTCTACCGAGTTCGATGTCCAAGTCAGTATTTTTTTATTTATTCCAAATAAGTACAAAATTTAAGTCGACTGCGTGTAAACTTTTGTATCAAATAAATATTTTTATTTCTTTATTTTTTTTTTACTTCAGGCCTTGACGCGGGGAGACAGAGTGATCTCCCCCCCCAACTCCCTAAGGAGCTGAGGAAATAAGGAAAAAAGAAAACAACTGGCATCGCATCGCATCTCACTGCTCTTGAGCGCCCCTCTGGAAACAGAGGAGATGGAGATCAGCTGATAGATAAATAAGAAAGATTAAATGACAAAACCCAAACGTTTCAAATAAACTAGATTAGAGTATAACCCCCTTTTTTTAAGTATGTATGGATCGCGAAGCCTGGAGATCTGTCCTCTCTGACTACCCCGTCAGGGATACAGCGTGAAGATAGATAGATAGATAGATAGAATTAAAAATAAATATCATGGGTTTTATCGGGGTTATACACCCCGATAAAACCCATGATATTTATTTTTAAAAAACTATGTCCACGCAATCGCTGCGGATTTTTTTGATTAAAATTTTAAATTGAAGTATTTGTCCTCGAGGGAATCTATTTGATCCACGCCAGATGCAAACAGCGTGTGCAACAGGATAAAAAAAGTCTCTCTGACATTTTATTAGATACTGATGTTAGATTTTTTACAAGCTTTTTATTTATGTTAGTTCGGGAGCAATTTCGCAACTAAATTTGAAGTCCATATTTTCAACCGATTGAGCTGAAATTTTGGACATATGTACCTTTAGTTGAGATGACAATTAGTTAGCTGTGTGATGTCATTTTAAATCCATCATGGTAGAAAATCCAAGATGGCGGACTACAAAGGTATCCAAGTAAAAACATTTAAAAAGTTTCCTCAGTCAAGATTCCTGTCTTAAAACTGTTTTCAATTAGAGATTGTACTCGTATTATTGAGCGTAATTTGAAACTAAATTCACTGATCCAAATTCAAGTGAGTAATAGCTTATTTTAAACTAGCTGATGCCCGCAGCTTCACCCGCGTGAATTTTTCCTGTTCGAGATTTCGTACAGAACCGTAAACTTTTTTAAAATCCAATATAGACTATGTTACTCACAAAAAATGTAAGGTACGTTCTTCGTGCGTAACATAGGCTAATTTTTAAAGAAATTTTAAAATCGGCCCAGTAGTTTCTGAGCCTATTCATTACTAATTTACAAATCTTTCCACCTTATAATATTAGTATAGATTTATGATGAAATACAAATCTTAACTTCTAACGCGTGTACATAAGTACACACACAGTTTTTTATATTAATACTAGCTGACCCCCTTGACTTCGGTTGTGGCATACTTCGAACTCCCGTCGCACCTTTTTAAACACGTCGTTTATAATATTTTAAGAATGTATGAACATTTTCCCGATTTATTGACATATATGCTTACTGCTCAGTTTTGCAGAGCAGTAGCTTGATGATAATAGCCTATAGCCTTTTTCGATAGATGGGCTATCCAACACAAAAATATTTATTTCAATTCGAACTAGAAGTTTCTGGGATGAGCGCGTTCAACCAAACAAACTCTTTGGCTTTATATATTGATATAGAAGTATAGATATATAGATTTCATCAATATTATTTAACTATAGGCAAGCAACATGTTTGTTAATGCGTTTATATTGCTAGACAGGGCATTTTTTGGAAAAAATATAATAGACAGTTTCAATAATTATCGAATCACCATCATCTCTTTCACTACTTGGGTCTTATCACCGAAATGGTAATTGTAATCACTCATTTAAATAAAATATAATGTAGACCTGTTTCCACTTAAAAGATTGGGGGGAAACCTGAATATAAAACGGTCCATAAAGTCTTTTGAGTTCAGTGGCATTTTTGCCGCGAATTTCTAAAGAGAAGACAGACGCAGATGAGCGAAATGGTTTTTCATATTAAATTTGTATGGAAAAGGACGATATTAAATTGAACATTTTAAAATTCATTTCGGATAAATTTACATCAACCATTTTTAAACGTAGGTAGGGGCCGCTTTAGACATTGTACTCACTTATTACAATTTTAATTTTATTTTACTGTTTTGTGTTATTATAATTATAGAATAGGGGTCAATGACCCTTGATTTTTTTTGTCATTTGCATGGAAATATTGTCATACTACATTGACAAATATTGTCATACAATGATGTATGTACTTTTGTTGCCAAAAATAAATATAATTTCTTTCTTTCAAATTATTTATGATTCACGCCTAAATCCCCGAAGGGGTCGCTGAGGCCTTATGGGTGGCTTGAAAAACTTTAACAGCAGGTCGCCAGAGCCTTCGCCTGTCCATTTCAACACGGCAATGGCCTCACTACCTGTTACGTGGGACAAAAATAAGACGGTGAAATGTGGGTGTATAGTATGCCTCTGCCTTCGAGGATAAAGGCGTGGTAATACGTATGTATGTATGTATGTATGTTTATCAGTTGTCTAGATCCCATACCACAAGTTTATATTAGCTTACTTTAGGCTGGATTGTGCTGTGTAAAAAGTGTCCCACAATATTTGTTAGTAATGATTTCATCAACCACTAATAATCATATCGAACTCCGTCAATAAGTAGATATCATCCAACATTACAGTGATCAAATTACTATCGAAACTCGATGTGATGTAACTTTGACTCAACTCACTGCCTTAATAAGAGAGAAAGTTTTACTCATAGCAAAACTTATTATTCGTAATTTTATTGATAAAGTTTGGTTAATAGCATTTTTGTGGTCGGTGTAAGCGCTAAAACAACTATATATATAGATGATGAGAATGATATATAGTACGTGATCAAAAAACATCGGCCATTTTGAATCGACTATCTAATCATTGACTGCCTCGGTGGCGCAGTGGTAGTGTATGCGACTGTCGCGACTGAGGTCCAGGGTTCGTTTCCCGAGTCGGAAAAAATATTTTTGTGATCCACAAATGTTTGTTTCGGACTTTGGGTATTCCCTATGTATAATATGTATGTATTTAGAAATATATAAGTATGTTTATCAGTCGTCTAGATACCATAACACAAACTTATATTATCATACGTTGGGCGAGACGGCGCTGTGTAAAAATAAATGTCCCACAACATTTATTATTTACTATCACGACTTGGAGATAATGAGTTAACTTCCATTTTGAAGGTTTTATATAGAAAGTAGAAAAATGGACGGTCTAATTGATTCAGAACAGTCAGTGATTCAGAACCATCGAAAAAAGGATTATAGGAAATCAAATTGAATGGATATTTATAAGATATGCTCGATAATATATCATTTAACGTGGCATTGCTGTCAGTCTTCTGGGAAAGTTTCCATTCAGTGATGATGTGTACGAGTATGTAAACCAGGAACGTCTAGAGTAAGCGAATAAAATTGTGTATTTTGGGAGCATGTTTAGCGTGGATGGAAGATGTGATTCGGATGTACGAGTAGAACGGCGAGTAGCTGCCGGAAACAAAGTTAACGGTAATTTGTCTCAATTAGTAAAGCGTCACAGCATCGTAAAAGAAGCACGACTCGCGATTCATAACGTAGAGCTAGTGCCAACTTTGCATTTCATTAGCGAAACCTGGGTATTTCAGAAGATGCATGAAAGAAAGTTGAATACTTTAGAGACGCGAGAGTGCGACCTTGGCCGTCCGAATACATAACGAAGTGATACGCAATATGGCAGGTTTGAATGAAAGTGTCGCCGTTAAGATGAAAAAGGGCGTGCCCCGTTGATTTGGACAGGCCAAGGAATGAGTGAGGAACAATTGACGAGAAATATATATTGTGCGGAAGTAGAGGGTAGAAGGAATCTGTGCAGGCCGAGGCTTACATATGACGACCACGTGAGCAGATTGCTCAAAAACGGATTAGTCAAAAGTACTCGGATATCCAGTTTGCACGTTTAAAGCGATTAATGAATCTGCAGGAAGCGAAAGAAGTATGAAACCTGGCGATCTTTCCTCTCTGACTATCCCGTCAGCGAAACACGGGCGTTAACATAGTTAGATAAAATGTCGACACAAACTTATTAAAATACCTACGAAGTTACAAGTGTTTTACAACGATATTATAAAATTCTGTCATTTCTTCTTTTTTAATGTTTATTTTATAAATTACTAGAAATGAATACATCTTGCACAAATAGAAATGTATTGCTAAGCGGAAACCTCAAGAACGGCTGCATCGATTTTAATAAAATTTCCAAGTATTTGTTTAAGAATTAATTTTAATTACAGCTAAAGCCGTAACGTAGGAAGGAAGATTAATGTTAATAAAAAAACCGAGTGAGCAAAGTCACATAGATCAGCTTGTTTTAAACATTCCTATAACAGTAATATGTATGATATATGTAACACCTTCTCATAACTCTGCACATTTCCAGGGGAGTACAGCTTTTATGCCAGAGGCTCCTCATAAATCGTAAACAAGATGTCACTTTGTGTTACATTATGAGTTAATGTGTTTTTTTATTTGTTTTAGGGGTTGGTTTATTTTCCAGAGGTCACATTACTACGAAACCCTTTGTATTTTGCAGTCGAATATGTTTTATTTAGTTTTATTTATTTAGAAACTTAACAGCTATATTATATATCTCATGGATGAAGTAAAACATTGCAGTGGACTCTGAGCCTATAATAAAGTTTATATATATAATATAATTTCCATACAACTAAAATAAATAAATATCCATCACGCCTTATCCCCTACGGGGTGGCAGATAGGTGCACGGTGAAATGTGGGCATATTAAATGCCCACTTTTCACCGTGTGGATTCTTGTCCCACGTAATAGGTGGTGAGCCCATTGCTGTGCTGAAATAGACAGACGCAGGTTGTGGCTACCTGCTGTTGAAATTTTTTAAGCCGCCCATAAGGGCTTCAACCAGGCTTAACGACTGCCATTTTACTGGCAACTGGGACCAACGGCTTAACGTGCCTTCCGAAGCACAGAAACGCTCGCAAATGTAAATGCCACAAAGTGGTCACCCATCCGAGGACCAGCCATAGTGAAAGTTGCGTAACTCAGTGATCGTTTACAGAACACTGAGACCGCGGAGCCACGAGCGCTTCAAATTTTTTAAGTCGCCAATAAGGCCTTCAACCAGGCTTAACGACTGCCATTTTACTGACAACCGGGACCAACGGCTTAACGTGCCTTCCGAAGCACGGAAAGGCTCGCAAATGTAAATGCCACAAAGTGGTCACCCATCCGATATACTTTTTACAATATACTTTTTAGTATACAACTAAGTAGGTATACTAAAAAGTATATTACTAATTTCAATATATTCAAAATGGCATAATCATGAACAAGGACTTAAATCTACAAATATGTATGCAATCTTTCAGTAACTCTTTTTAAAAAAAAAATAATACAACATTTATACGTAAAGTACGTACGTAACCTTGGTCTTTCCCACACGTAACGAAGTGATACCCAATATAGCAGATTTGAATGAAAGTGTCAGCATTGAGCTCGAAAAGGGCGTGCTACGTTGGTTTGGACACGTCCAACAAATGAGTGAGGAGCGATTGACGAAGAATATATTGTGCGAAAGTAGAGAGTAGAACAGGTTAAGACCTACCTATTTTAAAAAACACGGGAGCAGATTGCTCAAAAATCGGAATGGTCAAAAGTACTTTGATTTCAGACGTGCGTGAATGAAGCGATAAATATATCTGAAGGAAACAAAACATGTATACATAGATAAAAAAAAATAGGAAAGGAAAAATATCCGGCACATACAACTTGGTTGTTATTTATTGGTGGCACAAGCAACATTTGCACAGTCATTAGAAATTTGGTAACTAATATGACTAGAACTGTCATTAAATTGTCATTTATGACGGTAAAGTAATATTATAAACGGTTTAGGTATTATAATGGGTTTAACGTACAATAATTAACATTTTGTTACTAACTAACAAGCGCTGAACACACACATATATTAAACATAGAAGACCACAGTAAATATATTACACAGTAGGTACATATATGTACTAAAATGTACTATGTATGTTTTATTATGTACTGTGTTTTTCAACAAGGTTCTAACTGCAGTGGTCCCGATAATTGATGCAGTAGGAGAAGTTGAACTCACACACAAACAAAACAGCTGTAGCTAGGCGATGTGCGCCTTCAAATTTCTTCCCAAACTTCAGCGGAAGTGACAATCATTTTAAGTGGGTTCTTTAAATGTGCAGGTTGATCCTCGAGCTGGGCTCCTAATTGAGTAAGAGTTGAGCAGTCTGAAGATGTTGTATTGCCGCATGTGCAACTTACCCCAATCAGCAATGGTTGTTTTTGAACTGGCACAGCTAATTATCTTTAACCTGTATCCCTGACGCGGTAGTCAGAGAGGACAGATCACCATGCTTCGCGATCCATACGTACGTCTTTCGCTTCTTGCAGAATCATTAATCGCGTCACCATGCGTCTGGGTATCTGGTTATCAGATGTTTTTGAGCAATCTGCTCACGTGGTCTTCATATATGTAAGCGTCGTCCTACCCTGACTCTATAAACTTTCCTTTTTTTAACCGTGTGGAAATCACCACGGATATTATGATGGACTTGATCCGACTAAAACCACACGGTCAATATCATACATACATAGATATTGTCACGCCTTTTTCCCCGACAGGGTAGCCAGAGGCATACTATACGCCCATATTTCACCGTATGCATTTTTGTCCGACGTATCAGGTGGTGAGCTCATTGCTATATCATAGAAATCGTAATAACAAGATACATTTGTGTCCCCCGCGGCATGCTCAACAATCAAGTACGATTAAAACCTTTATGGGTCCTCAAATCACATACCATTTTAGACTCTACTCTTATCACATACCAAAGAAATTATATTTTAAGCAAACTTCGCGGTGGTGATTTATAGATAACTCTCAGCGAACTTATAGAGAACAGTGCGTCGGACTGTTTGCGCGTAATTTTGGGCATGTCACGACACACACATATTAACAAATGCCAATTTCCCTGTTTTTAAGATTTCCATAGTCCCTACCTAACTAACGCCGGGCGCACTGACATAGGCTACCAACGCGACCTCACTTATTGTTGGGTGTTATCTAGCTGCTTTTCCTCGGTGACGCAGTGGTTGTGTATGAGACTGCCGCGCTGAGGTCCAAGGTTCGATCCCCGAGTCGGAACAATTGTGTGATCCACAAATGTTTGTTTGGAAGTTTGGGTGTTTCCTATGTATAATATGTATGTGTTTAGAAGTATGTCTATCAATTGTTTAAATCCGAAACCACAAGCTTATCCCAACAAACAAGATGACCTTATAAAATTAATTCTTAAATGTCTTAACCATTACAGTAGTTTTAAAATGGCATGGATTACGCCAATGTGCTTTATAATGACATATTAAAAGAGGATTTAGCTAATATTACCTTAATTCTTATAATGAGGTTGGTTAAACGTTTATAAACCCAATTAATATGACTACAATAAGAATTCAAAAAGTATTCTTCTTATAGAGCCTAGTTACATTGCTTTTTAACCGTATAATAAACATAGTCAGGATAAAACTTTGTGTGATGAGCACGACGGTTTATTCTGTGTCTGGGTGTTATTTATCTATAATATGTATGTATTTAGAAATATATAAGTATATGTTTATCAGTTATCTGGTTACCATAATACAAGCTCTGCTTAGTGTGGAATCAGATGGCATTGTCCCAACAATATTTTTATTTATTTATTTATAGTCCTATAAAGGTTTTGAATATGGCCATTTCTTGTTATTAAGGTAATGCACAAGGTAACTATGATTCTTTTTAACTTATAGCAGCAATGTATTTGATGTTTATCCAACAAACGAATAACAGCATTTTTCATGATCTTTACAAAAATGCTAGCAATCAAATTTTACTTATATACTAATTATAAAGACATAGTTCTTTATGCGGCTATATTTCAATGTTTTACATAACAATATTCGCCATGTTGAAAGTTCAGCGGATGTGAATTGATTACTGAGTTTTTAAAGTTTAAGTTAAAAATAAGAAGGAATAGGAGTGGTGGTTATAAAAGAAAAGTAAAAAACATATACGAAAACATGGTTGTGCCTAATCCCGCAACTTCCACTCCCCGAAAAGGTCAACTGTTACCAACGAACCATCCAGTGGTTCCTTAGAAAATACTACATAATGTACCTTATGCCATACAAAGTCATTGGATGCGTGTACATTGCTCAAAAAAATAAAGTAGATATATCAATCAATCAAATCAGCCTATGGCATTCCACTGCTGGACGTGAACCTCTCCCAATTCACGCCACAACACATAGTCCTGCACCTTCTGCATCCAGTCCCTCCCGGCGCCATTTTCCAGGTCGTCGCTCCATCTGGCTGGGGTTGTCCTACAGTACGTTGGCCGAGTCACGGTCTCCACTCCAGAACTCGCTTGCTCGATCGGCCATCGGATCTTCTACAGATATGGCCAGCCCATTGCCACTTTAATGTACTTACCCTGCGAGCTATGTCGACCACTTTGGTCCTCTGATGGATACGCTCATTCCGAAGTTTAAGTAGATATGCATTAAAGAAATTGGTACTGGGCATAATTGATTACTTGTACAATTTTATGTGCTGATATTTAATGTTAATTATTAAATACAATGTAGAATATAATTCAGTATTGTACTTTATACCATTACCTACCTACTCGAAATACTTTGTAAAATAAAAAACAAATTTTAAAATCAAGTATATGTATTAGTCATCATTTTTATTTTATTTCTGGCTGTCGAATATCAAAATTCCAATAAACGTTGTTCTGGAGGCTGGGGCTCAAATTTTTAAAAAAAAAGAAAAAAAAATTTTAGAAATTTGCTAACGTTATACTACCATTGTGAAATCTGTGAACAAAGAAAATATTATATAGGTACGGGTACGGGATTTTACTTGTGAGAAAGAAACCCTAACTATATGTAAAATGGCAGAATCATATGCCGCAAATTGAACTATTACAAAGTTTTGAATCTCTTAAAAGATACTGCGTATCACATTTTGTCATGCATTTAATTTCCCACACAGTTATCACTACAACCAAGAACATAATTGACGTAAATTTATAATAGTAGTTTATGATACTGTTGCATAATAAGGGTTCTTATAACATATCACACGAGTGTTATAAGACCAAGTTATGTACAGTGTCATACACTACTTTATCTACTCTCATACTATAATACGTAAAACAATATTGCAAATAAAATGATGAATATAACAACAAATTTATTTTTTAAATGTCAAATGTTGGCGCCAAGGCGCGAACATTGATTGCGCATGCGCGCTTGCGTCGCGGACTCGTTCATTGAAACCAATGATTGAAACCTTTCTTTTTTAAGTAGAGGTTCTACCTCCTTGGTCCAGCTGGAGGTTGTATAGGTGTATCGTTATGATTAAAAAGTTATATTATGATACAGGTGTCCATACAAGACCTGTATCGTAATAAAACTTTTTTAAAATTATTTTTGGCCTGTACGTAATGTTTGTCATAAGAATTTTGTTATCAGTTTTATAATCTTTGTATTATAGTATCAGAGTAGATAAAATAAATTATAACTTACCGTTTGATGTTTATCAAAATGGTTGACGATTTTTATATTTTATAAGTTATGTTGCGAGAATATAGGTCACTAAACAAAAACACTTATTGCAGTATTATAAACACACGGTTTTAGACTGAACAGGTTTTTTAAAGCCTTTTGTTTTGCTGTAATAAATTTATTCTCTGTTATCACCCTTATTAACGTTATTAATTTATTACTTAAAAGTACATTGCTCTTTTATTTGCATTTTAGTTGCCATTATAAGTTTAACTGTCCTGTTACTTGCCATAATAAAACAAGTATAAGAAATAAAAGCTAAACTAAAGCAACTATAAGGGGATTATAAGGTTACTGTGCTAATAAATTGTGCCCAAACGCACTCTTATTAGCGATAATATGGCTCTTAAAAGAGTAAAATTTTTGGCTTTATTAGCCACTATAAGGAAATATTTTGTTAGTTGGGATATTAGCTTACTTTGGGATAGATGGCGATGTGTAAAAATAAATATTCCACAATATTTATTTATTTGGGGGTTGGTTCGGGTGCTACCGCGCTTCTCCTTTCTTGCCGTTGATAAACCCCTCACGTCTGAAATGGCAGAACATCACAACATTTTATTACAAGATTCATAACCAATACTAGAATTAGTTTATATTATTATTATACTTACATACTACAATTCTTTGGAATAAAATTAACGTGTGGTTATCTATATAAATGTGTTAACTTTTTAACTTGCCGTTTCTCTTGAATGTACGTCTGAGTACATCTTAACATACTAAATTTTAACGACCAACCGATCTTCTTAAAATTACCAACATGCACTTCAAAGAATGGTGTACGGTCACCAATGAAGTCGGTTAGCAGAGCAAAACATTATACGAGTATATTATCAAAATATGAGATTCACATATTTCACGGTGAAAAATGGGCGTGTAATATGCCTCTACCGCCCCATCGGGGATAAAACGTGATTGGTAAACAATAACAATTATAAGATTCAGTATATCATGATGCATTCATTAAGCTAGAAGGCTTGCTGCGTTGGTTTGGACACGTCCAACGAATGAGTGAGAAATTATTGACAAAGAATATCTATTGAGCAAAATTAGAGAGTAGAACTATGACTCAGTTAATCAAGACTTACATACAAAGACCACGTGAGCAGATTGCCCAAAAACTGATAGGTATTGTGCGAAAGAGAAGTAAAAAGAGAGAGTAAAATAAGTCAGGTTAAACAGAGTTTTGGTACATACGAAGACCACGTAAGCAGTTTGCTCAAAAATTGAAAGGCTTAAATACTCGGATAGAAAGACATCCAGAGAGAAAGGCATGAACAGAAAGCGAATGAAGTATGCATGGATCGCAAAGCCTGGCGATCTGTCTACTTTGATAAACCCGACATTTTTGATACAGTGTAAAGATAAAGAGGATGAATGGGCATTTTTTTTTCACATCGCCTTAAAACTAAACTTAAAGTAAGCTAATATGAACTTGTGTTATGGGATTTATACGACTGATAAACATACTTATATATTTCTAAATACATACATATTATACATAAGAAACACCCAAACTTTGAAACAAACATTTGTGGATCACACAAATATTTTTTCCGACCCGGAATTCGAACCCTGGACCTCAGTCTCGGCAGTCGTATACACTATCACTGCACCACCGAAGCAGTTTAATATTATTAATTTTCAAGATAGATAGACGATCTGATTATTTTAAACAAGATTACAACTGTTCTTATACAATTTAAATAAATAAGAAAACACATGCAAATTTTCAATAACAAAATTCTCTCCTGTAATTTTGGGTTTTTTTAAACTACTTTAGAGGCTGACTGTACTGTACACACCTACAGAAGTGTAATCAAATATTGCATACATTTTTTCTTCCAGCGATAAACAATCATGAACAGTTATTACCCAAGAGCCATCTGGCCACGAGCAGCCATGTGGCTCGTGAGGAATCACCACATTGTAAAATTGTACACTTTTAATATTAGCTGAGTACTGTATTACATTATACCGAGCAGATGCTTAGCGGCTTCACTCGCGTAAATCCCCGGCATAAGGAGATGAAATATAGCTTAGTTTACTCCTTATAATATCAGCTATCTGCCAGTGAAAGTCACGTCAAAATCAGTCTAGCCGTTTGAGAGATCATAGACAAACAGTTAAAAACTTTAAAAATTTCGTGTTCGTTTCGATTCTTTTTCGTGTTAGTACCGTATATACTTTCATAGGCGTTGAGTAAATAGCTGTTAATTTCAGATTTACAAACAAACACTTTAATTTTATTTATCTGTATAGATACGGCTCTTCATAATCCCTCGGGCTATGCTACGAAAAATCGAAAAGAGAACTAATTTTGTTTAATTATTTCATTACAAGATTAATGTAAATAATAAAAATCCTAAACTTAGAACAAGAACTAGCTAATAATGTTGAGACCCTTATTTTTGATATTTCGGGTCTTATTCGCGACGTATATTATTAGGTACAATCCTACCTTATACTTCCCGACGTTTCGGGTTACACCAGTCGTGGTCTAGGGTTGGGGTATAAGGTAGGATTTGTACCTAATAATATACGTCGTGAATTCGAAGTTTCATAAATTTGAGTAACAATCGTGAAAGTTTAAAAACATAAATGTTGAGACCGTTCTTACAAGTTCATACATCCATACATATTGTCACGACTTTTTCCCCGCAGAGCATACTACGAGTATATTCCACCTTGTGCATTTCTGTCTCATGTAACAGGTGGTGAGCCCATTGGCATGTTGAAATGACCAAGCACAGGTTGTGGCTACCTGCTGCAGAAAATTTTTAAGCGCCCATAAAGTCTGTTATTTTCATTTATATGCTTTTGTTTTAAAAAACGAGTTTCTGAAAGCCTGCAATCATATTTGTAGATTTAAAATCAATATTCATGATTGTTAAACTACGTTCCATTAGAAATATTGGTCTCTGTACAACCTACCGTAATTAGTTATATACTTTGTAGTATACCTACTTAGTTCTAAGTAAATTGTATTATTTATGTGTTAAGTGGTGCACGAAGTTTTATTCTTACCGGGAAACTTTATTATAGGCTAAGAGTCCATTGCAATGTTTAACATCATCCATGAAATATGTAACATAGCTGTTAAGTGTCTAAATAAATAAATAAACAAACACATATATGTATGTATGTGTATGTCAAACATGGTATATTGCTGTAATTTTCTTAGGAGTGTTAGTCCTTGATAGTTAATCGACTGATTAATCAAAAAATGATCAATGCGGGTTTTTTGTGTCGAGCAATTATTTATTTATCCATCACGCCTTATCCTCGAAGGGGTGGCAGAGGAATATTATTTGCCCACTTATTACCATGTGTATTCCTGTCCCACGTAATAGGTTGTGAGCCCATTGCCGTGTTGAAATAAATAGACGCAGGTTGTGGCTACCGGCTGTTACAAATTTTCAAGCCGTCCATAAGGCTTTCAACTTGACTTAACGCCTACCATGTTACTGGCGACCAGAACCAACGGCTTAACGTGCCTTCCGAAGCACGGAAACGCTCGCAAATGTAAATGCCACAAAGTGGTCACCCATCTGAGGACCACCCACAGTGAAAGTTGCGTAACGCAATGATCGTTTACAGAACACGAGTCTGCAAGTGTCGAGCAATTATTTAGTAGATAATGTAGACCAAAAATTGTTCGTATGCCTTTATGGCAGATAATAGGTATTTGTGCCAGGATAAAAATTAACAATAAGATTTCAACCAAAAAATAAGATACTATTAGACTTTTACATTTAATAAGATAAAAGATAAAAATCGACTTTCACAGACTGAGGATTTTCGACAAATAAAAAAGGATTGCCACAAATCTCATTGTAATATTTTGGAATGGTTCTTAGCTCTAGGCTAGTTCTACCTTTGAAGTTTATGATTTTATAAAGCAACTATGTTCTGAAAGAAAGGGGTAAATTAAAAAAAAAACATTTCGTCCCAACCCCTGGCTATATACCACCAAGAATAATAAAGGCGTACCTTTATTGAGTCATCTAAACTAGCTGTGCCCCTCGGCACATGATTCTATATTTTTTAAACCCTTATTTCCTTATAGGAAAAATTAAAAAAAAAAACTTTTCTAGAGATTATAATGTAGGCACCACATTATAATTTACTCAAATAATCCGCCGTTAAAGCATTGTCAAGTCACCCATTAAGCATTCAACTTAACGACTAGAGTTAACGACTGCCATGTTACTGGCAACTGGGACTAACTGCCTTCCGAAGCACGGAAACGCTCGCAAATGTATATGACACAAAGTGGTCACCCATCCGTGACCAGTCATAGCGAAAGTTACATAACGCAGTGATCGTTTACAGAATACTGGGTTAGCAGGGCCACGAGGGCTGCAATGCTTATTTTATTTTTATTTATTTTTATTGTAGTGAGATAGCACTAGGAATACCTGTGTTTGAAGCTTAAATGCAATTCTGTTGTTAATGTGCTGTACTCTTTATTTATCTACCACGCCGAATCCCCGTGCCCATTGCCGTGTTGAAATAGTCAGACGCAGGTTGTGGGTACCTGCTGTTGAATTTTTTCAAGCCGCCCATAAGGCCTTCAACATGACTTAACGACTGCCATGTTACTGGCAACCGGGACCAACGGCTTAACGTGCCTTCCGAAGCATGGAAACGCTCGCAAATGTAAATGCTACAAAGTGGTCAGCCATCCGAGGACCAGCCATAGTGAACTTGCGTAACTCTGTGATCATTTTACAGAAATCTGAGTCCACAAGGCCACGAGCGCTTACTCTATTTATTTATTGCATAAAAAAATATTAAATATATTATAAGGCATGACATTTTAAATGTACCTACATATTATACTTGTTGATTATATAGTAGTTTTGGAGCGAAAGATTTTGAATTTGGGATCAAAAATAGAATCGATTAATGTTATTAATTTGAAAATAAATGCGATTTTTTCAAAACTAATTTTTTAAAGAGGAAAGATTTGTAAGTTTGTTTGTAATGAATAGGCTCAGAAACAACTGGGCCGATTTTAAAAATTCATTGAGCATTAGAAAGCTAAATTCTGCGTGAGTAACATAGGCTACATTAAGTTCTCAAAAAAATTAGGGTTCCGTACGAAATCTCGAATAGGAAAACTTCACCACGCGGGCGAAGCTGAGGGCATCAGCTCGTTTGTAATAAAATTTCTAAATTTATTGGTTACGTATCTTTCTACACTTTATTTTTTAGGTAAATTTGGAAAGAACTGTGACTACGTAAATATGAAGAAGACGAAGTATAATTTAAAACCTCACTTTTACTAAATTTAAAATTTTTAATATAAAAATTAAATATTACATTTTATTTTTAGGACAGCTTATTTTTCATCCAATCTGTCATACAAGTCATCAATTATATTGTTACGCCTTTATCCCCAAAGCGGTAGGCAGAGGCATACTATACGCCCACATTTCATTTTAGAAGCGCTCGTGTCCCCGCGGTCTCAGTGTTCTGTAAACGATCACTGAGTTACGCAACTTTCACTATGGCTGGTCCTCGGATGGGTGACCACTTTGTGGCATTTACATTTGCGAGCGTTTCCGTGCTTCGGAAGGCACGTTAAGCCGTTGGTCCCGGTTGCCAGTAAAATGGCAGTCGTTAAGCCTGGTTGAATGCCTTATTGAAAAATTGCCGGCTTGAAAAATTTCAACAGCAGGTAGCCACAACCTGCGTCTGTCTATTTCAACACGGCAATGGGCTCACCACCTATTACGTGGGATAGGTAAATCCACACGGTGAAAAGTGGGCATATAATATGCCTCTGCCACCCCTTCGGGGATAAGGCGTGATGGATATTTATTTATTTATTTATTTATTGTGCCGGAAAATATTTATTCCCATTCACGATCAGTGTAATAAATAATCTCAATAAACAGAATATTTAATTTTGACTTTCCGACTAGAGAGCTTTCAACTGGGGAGGTGCCGCTATGTCGGACCATTAATCAATGAGAGTCAGGAAGGGAAATATTAAGTGGTTCGTTTAGAATACTGATGTTGAAGAGAATTAATTTATAATTATTAATTGCTTTGATAAGGCTAAGTGTTGTATCATTCGGCGGCCATTTGAGTTAGCTTCAAAAATTGCTTCACGTTTTCAATTGACTTCGGAAAATGGGGACTTTTTCAGTAAAAATGTTTTGTTTATTTGTAATTACATAACCATTTTTTTGAAATATTTCGCTTTTGGTGTTCGTATGAATAGTTTTTTATAGATCAAACTTAAAAAAGGCCGACTCTTGGCGATGCCTTGAGTGTAAACGAAACACGTTGATATAATACGACTACAAACCAGATATTGCATTTTTACGACAAAAATTTCTAATTCTACAAGTATTTGTACTTTATTATATAGAATGATTATTTTTAGTAACACTTACATGATTGAAACCAATAATGTCCAAAAAAATTTATTCATCCGCACTCCTATATTAGCTTAAATTTAATGTGGTAAATACCGAGTACTTGGCATTAAACTTTACAGATCCCACGTCCATGCGGAAGGACGATTCGGTGATATGGTCAAGCGCACGGACCAGGTTAAATACTTGGGATCTGTATTTCCCGCGTCCTGTTACATTGATTGCGACGTCAAGACACGCATTGCTCCCGCGTGGTCCAAGTGGCGGGAGATGAGTGATGTCATTTGTGACCTAAAAATACCGGTCAGATTGAAGGGACAGGTCTATAAGGCCTGTCCTTTTACATAGCACTAAGGCGTGGCCACTACTGGAGCGACACAAGCAGGAGCTGCGTGTCACGGAAATGAAGATGCTGCTATGGATGTGTGGAGTCACGCGGATGGACCGCGTGAGGAACTCTGGCATACAGGGTAGCCTTCACGTCCGTGACATTGCAGATAAGCTGCAAGAGTGTCGCCTTCGCTGGTATGGTCACGTCTTGCGGCAAGCACCGGGCTACGTGGTAAACAAAGGTCTGGCTATGTCGGCCCCGCCCGGTCCCGGTAAGAGGGGAAGATCCAAGAAGTGCTGGCTTTTCGTCGTGAAGGATGACATGCGTGCTAATGATCTCACTAGAGGGGATGCCGAAGATCGTGCGAAGTGGAGGAGAAAATATAGGAAAGCGGACCCCGGGCATCGCGAGGCGTAACTGGGCCTCAGTCCCGTTTCTTTGGAGAGACGAGGTTCGGATAGTCCGCTTCTGTAAGACCGGTGAGCAGTCCTCCCACCATCCTCAGGCTCCCGGTAATGTCGACCTGTAGTCTCAGGCGAAGAAAATTGTACGGCGCCCTTACCGAAGACTGCGGAACTCGGCAGGAAGATTATTCTCAAGTTTCGTCTCCGCAGCCTCGCGACAGCGTCCCAAAAGTTATCGTTGGAGACCGTGGCCTCAATGGTTTCCAGCGTGAAAATGTCTACCTTCAGACCCGCATCGAGTTCCCGAGTATTCATCCTGTAAACCAGGATCTACAGCAATAACCAAGACCACAAAAATTACACTGTGCTCAATCTCGGTGAATTCCCAGAAATGTCTTGGAAATCGCAACGAAATTAATCGGAAAATAATATGTGGAAGTTGGAAAAAGTACGAACCGCCTCAGCATTCCGACTGTGAATATAGGGGTGTAATTTACACACAGAGGTTCAGCCTTTTAGGCAAAAGGCCGTGACTGTTTGCACGATATAGTGATGTTTCCACAAAAATGTTTTCTACAATTGGTACCTAACAAAGTGACACAAATTGAGCTTCAGTAATTACGTAATGAACTTTAGTTTTCCGACTACTAATTGTAAAACAAGAAGTTCAATCAACGAGAAAGCATCGACCTAATGATGCCATGAGGCATAATTGAAGCACTTCCCCAATGAATATAAGCTGAATCATAATAAATTCATAACATTAAAACAAAGGAAAACCCGTCAAAGAGAAGTTCGAAACGTTTGAAGCGCTTCATTTTATTTCATTACCTAATTGACTGTATAAACACTCATTTCTTTATTTATGCAGACATGTTTTTTTCGGAATGTTAAATAATTTTATACATTGTTACTTTGTGAATAAAATAAAATATCCATCACGCCTTATCCCCGAAGGGGTGGCAGAGGCATATTATATGCCCACTTTTCACCGTGTGGATTTCTGTCCCACGTAATAGGTGGTAAGCCCATTGCCGTGTTGAAATAGACAGACGCAGGTTGTGGCTACCTGCTGTTGAAATTTTTCATGCCGCCCATAAGGCATTCAACCAGGCTTAACGACTGCCATTTTACTGGCAACCGGGACCAACGGCTTAACGTGCCTTCCGAAGCACGGAAACGCTCGCAAATGTAAATGCCACAAAGTGGTCACCCATCCGAGGACCAGCCATAGTGAAAGTTGCGTAACTCAGTGATCGTTTACAGAACACTGAGACCGCGGGGCCACGAGCGCTTCTTTGTGTTAGTAAGAAATGTACCAAGAGAATTTCTGAAACAATTCTCACAATCTCATTTCAAAGTCTTAGGTCCGTATTCCAGAACATTTATCAATACTCAAGAAACGCTTGAGAGTAGATTTTATATGGCAAAAACTAGCCTCAAGTGTTAATTAAATATTGAGAAACGTTCTGGAATACGGTACAAGTTATGAATCTGATAATTCATTTTCATTTCAATGTAAAGGATTTTTAAATCTTTTTAACTGCCACAGTGGCGTAAATGGTAGAAATTACCACTACTAAGGTATACTACTGGGTCGAATACTAATACTGGGTCGGAACAAGTAGAATGATTCACAAGTATGTGTATCGGAGTTTGGTTTTTGCCTATAAATAATATGCATGTCCTTAATAGCGTAGCGCTCGTGGCCTCGCTCATTGTTCTGTAAACGATCATTGCGTTAAGCAACTTTCGCTATGGCTGGTTACGTATGGGTGACCACTTTGTAGTATTTCCATTTACAAGCGTTTTCGTGCTTAGGCAGGCACATTAAGCAGATGGTTACGGTTGGCAGTTTGGCTGAACGACTTGAAACATTTTTTATATTATTTATTTATTACGCCTTATCCCCGAAGAGGTGGAAGAGGCATATTATATGCCCACTTTTCACCATGTGTATTCCTGTCCCACGTAATAGGTGGTGAGCCCGTTGCCGTGTTGAAAATTTTCAAGCCGCCCATTAGGCCTTTAACTTGACTTACTGACTGTCATGTTACTGGCAACCAACGGCTTAACGTGCATTCTGAAGCTCGGAAACGCTCGCAAATGCAAATGCTACAAAGCGGTCACCCATCCGTAAACAGCTATAGCGAAAGTTGCTTAACGTAGTGATCGTTAACAGAACACTGAGTCCGCTGAACCACGAGCGCTTCTATTTCAACAAGGTAATGGGCTCATCGCCTATTACTTTGGATAAAAATGCACACGAATAGGTCGTATAATTAGCCTCTGCCACCCTTCTAGGAAACAGGCGTGACTGATAAACTTAATATATTAATCAGTCGATCTATGTCAACAATAATTCACAAGACGTAAAGTCGCGCCAGTGAGACTCACCCTACAAGCCATGAAAGAGCGATTTTGCGCCACGTAGGTATTTAATTTATCCACATGTGAGAAGTCAATGTCATTTGTCACGTCACATTTTTTTTGTTAATATTTTATAGCCTGGTTACTAAGACCTTTTAGCCAAATCTTAATTCATATTTCTTCAATCTTCTTTCTTATTATGTAAAATGTCACCGTCCTCTACGTCTTAGTCAATTCTAGTCTTAAATTAAGGTCAGTCTCACCGCAATATTTGATATACTGAGGTGTTTAGTGGATTATACGGCAAAAAAGAAAATAGCATTTCACTGCTTATATATCATTATCTTTTACTATAGCACGTTAGCACAATTTTTAATATCCAAGAAACCACCACTCCCGCACATAAAACAAGATAAATGCAGTTGTCTTATAAAATAATATACAGCAAGCGTCTGCACTTGTCGACATTCCCGCGTAGAATCCTGTCACGTCACAGTATTTTGGTAATGTTGCCAGTGACTTAAATATATATATTAGTTGCCATTTTAAAACACTGTTACCAAAATGTATGTTTATTATATTTACTGCAGAGGTTATACCAATTAAAAAGTTACAAGCATACATCGGTTAGGAACACAGATTTAGAAGAGTAAGGTTAGTATGCATTATACTCCCCTTTACATATATATTCAAGCATATTTTCCTTCATTCCGTGAACAAAAGAACTTGAAGATTGCTTACACAGATCCCTCATTTCGTGCACTCATTAGCTGGAGATTGCAATCATTCATCTTGTTGCCAAGGTTACGCCTGACAACATGTAAGAAAGTATTTTAGAAAATGATGATACATCTTTCATATCTGCTCTTATGATAAAATACTTAGTAGCACGGCGTAGCCCACAACGAATTTCGAACCATATCTTCGAAATGAAAACTCCTTTGAGCACGTTGGAAATGTTTGTTTGAAAAAAAAACTATTGGGTTAGTATAATAGTTATAGGTAGACATCTACCTATAACATAATAATCTCCAAAAAATTATAACGTCCAAAAATAACAATTAAATAAATACCTATTGTGGAACACTTTTTTACACAGCGCCATCTAGCCCAAACTAAGCTATAAGCTTGTACAATGTGATCTAGATAATGTCTAAAAATAATAACATACAAAGTTAACCATATTTATTTTACTAACGATATACTCGTATGTTGGGGGCGTCAGAAAAAATAAGCCGTCTGGGAGCTTTTACGAAAACGGTGCCTAAACCATTTGAGATATAACAAAATTATGTATTGTGGAATTGTGTAAATAATATAGGTCTACAAAAAAGTCGGCGACGGTATATGTCTATCTCTTAAGGATAACATACTATATCCATTTTAATACTTTAAAAATTCAGCAATTATAAAGCGGTAATTTAAAGGCTATTTACACAAATACATTTTTAAACCTTATCATTTTTAATATGTTAGTTGGCTTCATCATTTTATGAAAATTATTTTGGCCCTTTGCACCTTGCAAATTAAATGAATATCTTAGGAGATATGGCAAAATAAAAAAAAATGCTTAAAGAAATTAATTTCGTGTAACCAAATTTGACAGGGCCGTGCGTAGGTACTTGAGAGCGGAGAAGTAATCAAATAATTTGGAAAATGTTTATACATTACATTTGACTGCCTCTGTGGCGCGGTGGGAGTGAATCCGACTGCTAAGCAAGAGGTCGTGGGTTCGATTCCCACCCAGGATAAAACTTTGTGTGATGAGCATGATGGTTTATCTATAATATGTATGTATTTAGAAATATATAAGTATGTTTATCAGTTATCTGGTTACCATAATACAAGCTCTGCTTAGTTTGGAACCAGATGGCGTTGTGTGAGTCGTCCTAACGATATATATATTATTGTGAAATTAATAAACTACGGGATGAGTGCCACGGAGTTCGAAGTGTGTCACGCGCGAATGGCGCGTTAATCCGATGGTCTAGGTTGCCGTTAAGCCAAGTTGAATATTTTATAGATGGCTTGAAGAACCTGGGTCTATCTATTTCAACAAGGTATTGGGATCACCACCTATTACGTGAGTTAAGAATACAAATAAAATAAAATAAATATCCATCACGCCTTATCCCCGAAGGGGTGGCAGAGGCATATTATATGCCCACTTTTCACCGTGTGGATTCCTGTCCCACGTAATAGGTGGTGAGCCCATTGCCGTGTTGAAATAGACAGACGCAGGATGTGACTACCTGCTGTTGAAATTTTTTAGCCGCCCATAAGGCATTCAACCAGGCTTAACGACTGCCATTTTACTGGCAACCGGGACCAACGGTTTAACGTGCCTTCCGAAGCACGGAAACGCTCGCAAATGTAAATGCCACAAAGTGGTCACCCATCCGAGGACCAGCCATAGTGAAAGTTGCGTAACTCAGTGATCGTTTTTAGAACACTGAGACCGCGAAGCCACGAGCGCTTCAAAGAGAGTTAAGAATACACACGGTGAAAAGTGGACGTATAATATGCCTCTGCCTCCCCTTTGGGGATAAGGTGTGATTGATAGACAGTTCTAATCAAGTTTTCGACTTTGTATGAAGTGAGAGAGGTGCAGCACTCGCGCTGCCAACCCTTTCAAACCCTTCTAAGACCCCTTAGGAAGAACCCTATACTCTAGACGTTCGGGAAAACCCAGGCAAGGAGCTCATTCCACAATCTAAGCGTACGCGGTACTTTAACTGTTGCCTTCAACTAATTTTATTACATAAATGAAATTGACGCCCTGTCCTGAGCGTTGGCCTCCCCAGGTCAAGTCAAGTCGCTGTATGGATGTAAGTAAATATTTTTTCGTGTGAAGTCACGAATTAATACTTATATACTAATATATAAGGCTCGTGGCCTAGCGGTCTCAGTGTTCTGTAAACGATCACTGAGTTACGCAACTTTCACTATGGCTGGTCCTCGGATGGGTGACCACTTTGTGGCATTTATATTTGCGAGCGTTTCCGTGCTTCGGAAGGCACGTTAAGCCGTTGGTCCCGGTTGCCAGTAAAATGGCAGTCGTTAAGCCTGGTTGAAGGCCTTATGGGCGGCTTGAAAACTTCAGCAGCAGGTAGCCACAACTTGCGTCTGTCTATTTCAACACGGCAATGGGCTCACCACCTATTACGTGGGACAGAAATCCACACGGTGAAAAGTGGGCATATAATATGCCTCTGCCACCCCTTCGGGGATAAGGCGTGATGGATATTTATTTATTTATTTTATATAAGGCTGAAGACTTTGTTTGTTGAAAGCGCTAATCTAAGGAACTTCTGGTTGGATGTGATTGAGTTGGATATCCCATTTATCGTGGATGGCTATAGGCCCTCACGTTACTACCCTGGAGAGCGGAGCAGTAATCATAAATGTCGACAAATCGGGCAATTTTTAACACAATTTAGTAGAATTTTTTAAGATTAAATAGGTGCGACAGGAGTCCGGGCGAAGCCGTGAGCGTCATCTAGTAATAAATAAAGTATCTATGATAATCCATAAAAAAATATTCCATAAAAGTATCTATGACAGCACATCGCTCGCAGGCTTCAATCCTATATGTATATCGACGTCACAGCTCTCGACTGAGCGACGTAACGACGCCTAGCTTATAGTTTCTTAATATCCGATACGTTTCAATCATCATCCTAAAGGCCTCGTAAAAATAACATTTCTTTTGACTAATAACACTTATTACACACCTTTTAGCTTCGAAGGTGTATGCATAGGCAAACTATACGCCCACTTATGCATTTCTGTCCCACGTAACACTTGGTGAGGCCATTGCTGTGTTCAAATGGACAGGCGCAGGTTGTGGCCCCCTGCTGTTGATAAGCTTTCAGCCCTAGGCTATCCTTCCGAGGGTTCGCCCGGGACTTCCAGCCATAGACAGATGGAAGTGATGAGGGTCTATACACGAAAATAAACTGCCGAATCGCTTGACGTGCTTTGTTTTATTATAGCGATATATGTTGGCGGTGTCGGAAAAAATTAGCTGTCTGGGAGCTTTTAATGAAAACGCTGCATAAACCCTTTGAGATATAACAAAATAATGTATTGTGGAATTGTGTATCTAATATAGGTCTACAAAAAAGTCCGCGACGGTATATGTCTATCTCTTAAGGATACCGTACTATATCCATTTTTATACTTTAAACAAACAGCAATAATAAAGCGGTAATTTAAAGGCTATTTACACAAAAACATTTTAAATGCTTATGTATGTTAACAGGGCTTATCATTTTTAATATGTTAGTTGGCTTTAGCATTTTATGAAGATTATTTTGTCCCTTTTACACTTTGCAAATTAAATGAATATCTTAGGCGATACGGTACTGTTCATACATTAGTTAGTCATTTAGAGCACAAGGCAAAGCTGGCGTCCAAAAAGCTCGGCGTGCTCAACAGGGCGCGGCAGTACTTTACTGCGGAGCAAACACTGCTCCTCTATAAGTCGCAAGTGCGGCTACACGTGTAGTACTGCTGTCACCTTTGGGCTGGTGCACCTGAATACTAGCTTCGACCTTTTGACTTGTTAGAAGGGCGTGCTATGAGGATTGTCAACGATATTTTGAATCGTCGTCATTTATTACTTTTACGTATTAAAATTTGCCCGATTTGTCGACATTTATGGTTACAGCTCTGCATAACCTATAGCCTCGATAAATGGGCAATCGAACACAAAAATATTTTTTTCAATTTAAGCGTTCAACAAAACAAACAAACATACAAACAAACTCTTCATCGTTATAATATATATTAGCCTTATTTTCTATTACCGAATTCGTTCGGAATTTCTGGGACATCGAGAATAAGAAAAATATTTAAAACGGGAGTTTCAACTGATTTTTATTCATGAAATTGCGGCGTTAAGAATTATTCAAAACCCGAAAAAACCTTTTTGTTTTAAACAACATTACGGCGTTTATGAAATTCATGACTGTAAATAAAAGCCTTTTTCTTAGAGTTTTAGACTTTACAAAGTACCTATGTAAACGTAAAATGGTTACACAATCTGAGCATGGTTATATATAAATACTTATTATAATCTGCATTTGATAACAGATCAAACTGACCTACTGCAGAGATGGAGTGAATATTATGGAAAGATGTATGCAAGAAAAGACAGAGATGCCACATCGGGAAGTGGAGCACACTTCGATGCTCCGGATCCCGATGTCATTGAAGTCGTTGACATGAAAGAGATCGAACAAGCGATAATTCAGAAGTGTGAAATGTGGTAAGGCTGCAGGAAAAGATAGAGTTACTGCTGAGATGATCAAGCACGGTGGGTCCCGCGTCTGGGACACGCTATGTCTGTTATGCAACTTGTGCTGGCGGACGGGTGAGGTCCCAGATGACTGGCGAATAGCAGTTGTAGTACCTATTTACAAAGGTAAAGGCTCCCGCCTAAACTGCTCCAGCTACAGGGCGATCAGCTTAGCTAGTAAGGTGTACGCAAAGTTTATAACGGCAAGAATGCAAGAAAAGTCTGAAAGGCATATGCGCCGACCATCACTACCGCATCATCAGCGTACAACAGACAATGTACCGTAAAATTTCCACAATTTTACAAAACATCATAATCTTTTAACTTTTGCAGCCACACTTTTGCACAACTATCCAGATACACTATGAAAAGCCAGGCGGACATAACACAACCGCGTTTGACGCCCGAATAGAAGTCAAAAAGCCAGGTGAACATCCCCCTTGATCGCACGCAAGCTTTACAGTCCAGATCCACTAAAGCGCAAAAAACCTTCGTGTTAAAATGTTGGGATTATTAATTGAATGAATGAATGAAAAATCTTTATTCATGTAGGTTACAAAGTAACACTTATGAATGTCAAGATTATTGCTTCTACATTTACATTTACTGCCAGATTCGCAAAGCAATAGGTAGAGCCTGAGGAAGAACCTGGCAATAAAACACATGGCCAGTTTGAGTTACATGATGTTTGACCAATTATATAGTAATGAATTTATACAAAACTATAAAACAAAATCAATGTTGTGTTTAAAATCATATCAAAATTAGAGCTATTCTAGTTGCCAGTTCTAAGAGCAGCCTACACTTTAAAAAGAAGAATCTAGCAAGAAAGTCAATGGATGCTCTTTTAAAATGTAGGTATGGCTTACAACATTAAAATTACACTTACATTGTTCCTTTGGATTTATGTGAGAACAGTCGACTAAACTTAGTTTGCCTTAAATTTAAATTATATTATTTGTAATAATTGCTATATTATTATTAATTAATTAATTATTAGTTACATGAAATGTCATACATTATTTAAGGCTACCATAAAGACTAACACAAAGTAAAAACATAAATAAAAAGCGCTCGTAGCCCTACTAACTCGGTTTCTGTAAAAGATCACTGATTTAAGAAACTCTCTCGGATTTTGGATGGATGACCGCTTTGTAGCATTTTCATTTACCAGCGTTTTCGTGCTTTCGTGTTTGATAGTAACGTTGCATTCGACACTCGTTAAGTCTAGTGAATACCTTTTGAGCGACTTAAAAATTACAACAGCGAGTCGCTACAATCTGAGCCTGTCCATTTGAACACAGGCATTGGGCTCACCACAATATGCCTCTGCCACACCTTCGGGGATAAAGTCGTGGCTAATAAATTTATAAATATACTTAAATAATTAATACTGATAGCATAAAACAAAGGTCTTGGATACCATTTTAATAATGTATGCGAAGCGAAGCTTCAATATAACAACTGCACTGATTACTTCAGCCGGTGGCAGTCGGTATATTTAAGCTCAAATTTGTTTATAGGTAAACATACATTGACCGGCCCACTGGCTCAGTTGGTTATATAACTGCCTTCTAACCTGTTGGTTCCGGGTTCGATTTTATACACTTACAGGGATAATTCTAACGCTTCTGTGAAGTGTAGGTACTTTATTTTATATTAAATCTCTCATATATTTTATTAATCTATCACGCCTTATCCCCGAAAGGGTGGCAAAGGCATATTATTATATGCCCACTTTTCACCATGTGTATTCCTGTCCCACGTAATGGGTGGTGAGTCCATTGCCGTATATAACTCTCATATATATACACTATATAAAGCTAACTCCGGGCGTCGCGAGATGCAACTGGGACAGACGCTCGGATGATGGAATGCTTACTGCTCTCATAAATATACTGTGCCATTGCGAAAAAAATAGTAAGGGCAGCGCAACGAAAAAACCTAACACAGGTCCTACCCACAGTAAGTGCCAGCGCGCGACTGATCAGGCCTCAGCGTCGCGAATCTGATATTATTTAAACATTTGTTCTATAAAAATCACTGTATATAGTCAAAGTAAGCCATTATGTCTATAAATATTTAGTAATAATAATATCTTTATAATATCTTTATTTGCCAGAAAGGTGGTACAATTTAAGATTGTATAAAAAAACAGTAGATCTTCACCATTCGCCAGTTTCGGCATTCAAATTTTAACAATTAATTGATTTATTTAACAATATTTCCATTGTCAATAAAATTATAGGACAGTTAACACGGTACAGTTTTTCACAGAAGTATAATTTATAAGGACAACATGTAGTTTGATTAATTGTAAAAAACAATAAATAAACGAAAATTCAATGTCAATAGATTTAAATTAAGGTAATGTCAATTTCATATTAAATTACAATACATATCTAAACTTTTATTTAATTTTGTATTCAAAAAATTCTTTCACCGTGTAAAAACGGTGCAGTAACAACCATCAGTCCTTTAGTCTTTTTAAAAATGTTTTGGTCGGGTGCTGTTTTGAGTTTCCCGGAATGGCATTATAAATACGTCCACACATCACAAAACAATTGTCTTGGTATAGCGAAGTTCTTGGAACGCGTGATAAGACAATTCTATCAGCATTTCTAGTATTTCTTGGGAAAACTTCGTTTGCCCTTGAAAATAGTCCCGGATGTTGTTTTACAAACTTCGCAACCTCATAAATGTACATGCATAAAAGTAGATAGTATATAGTTAGTACTCATAAAAGTAGCTATAGTTGTGTATAAAAATTTCATGAAAATTATCTGTAGTTTAGATTTGGCATTGAAAAAACATTTCGAAAGGGCCAACTTTGGGATGTTTTTCTATCAAGTGAAGTTTATTAGATTTTGTAACAGACAGCCATTTTGACTAGCTTAAATCCTTAACTAACAAATATCTATTTTTCAGAATCAAAAACCCTTTCTTCTACGATTCGGATTGTTTTAAAAAACTCAAAAGCGTGGCCTCGGCAGGAATACCAAGCCTTAAGTAACATGTAGTGAGATTGCAATGAAATTGTTCGATAAAATTTTAAGACAATTTCTCAATAATTGCGTGTAAACTCCTTCCTTGAACTTGCATGACCTGAGAAATTAAAAAATAAATTACTCACTGACCTTGGGTGACAAAAGAAAGATCAAGGAATTTATGCGAAGCACAAAAACGCTCGAAAATGTAAATGCCACAAAGTGGTCACCCATCCGAGGACCAGCCATAGTGAAAGTTGCTTAACGCAGTGATCGTTTACAGAACACCGAGTCCGCGGGGCCACAAGCGCATAGAGTATAGGTCGCGCGGCGAATGATGAGCTCTGTAAGAAAGTGGAAGGGGCATGCGCAGAACTCATAAATTAGGTCTATTTGGCGGGGTGACAGGGGGTGAAGGGCGGGAGCGTAGGAGCGTGGACGCAGGAGTGTTCGAAATCCTACACGCACACTAGTGCTCAGCCGCACACTACTCCGCGATTTGTCGGCACGCGTTGTCACTAGTCTCGGTACTGTAACTTACACAAAATATTCTTATCTTTTTGGCAAATCTTTTAATAGCGTATTGTGGTATTGATGCCCTGAGTAAATTGACTGTCTAATCAAGACATGAAAGAAAAACGGTTTATTATGTAAATTGTTTGATCAAATATTTTTACCAATTAATTTTCCCAAAATTTCATGTTGGATAGAAAAAATAAATAAATCAAGCCTATCTTTCATCGGGGTAGGCAGAGACTTCTTCCACTTTTACTTTAATAAGTGTTGTCAGTGTCACACACATTATTACCTATTGCTACTTTAAAATATTACAATAAAAATGGGTTTCTTTAATACGATCACTGAAAACTAAATAATATATACCTACTTACGTACCTACGTTATAAAATAAAAAAAATGGTTAAAGGTTCAAAGCAGAGTCGTATTAAACTTGATACTTTGTGTAATAATATTGTGCGCGATTATACATGCGCAAACTATCCCCACTAATTTTCGCCGCGCAACCTGTATCTGTGAATATAATCCATAAAAGTATATATACCAGCATGTCGCTCGCAGACTTCAAGCCAATTTGTATACCGACGTCACAGCTCTCGACTGAGCGACGTAACGACGCCTAGCATAAAGTTTCTTAATATCCGTTACGTTTCAATCATCATCCTGAAAGCCTCGTAAAAAATAACATTTATTTTAGCTAATAACCCTTATCAATTACGCCTTTTATCCACGAAGGGGTAGGCAGAGGCGAACTATAAGCTCACATTTTACCCTTAGTATTTGTTTTGTTTCACGTAACAGGTGGTTGTTGTGTTAAAGTGGACAGGTTGTGGCGACCGGTTGTTGAAGTTTTTCAAGCCGCCCATATGGTCTTCAAAGTGGCTTAATGACTACCATAACATGTTGAACTGGCAACCAGGACCAACGGCGTATCATACATTCCGGACGATTAAATGTCTCATGTGTGTGCATAAGATAATTTAACGCCATTAAACGTTCACACAACATTGAGCTAACTGAGCAACGAGCGCTTCTATTCCATTCACTTTGCATGTACCTATATTTATCTAAGGGCTAGCGCATATATACGACTTTTGCATCGACTAAACTGTTTTCTCGAGCTTAGTAGTTCTCATGAGTTCCACACATCTAAACCGTTTAATTGATGAAGGTGCGCATACAATTGATGCAGTCGATCGTCAATTTTCTTATATCCTCAAATCAACCAGTCTTTATTCAGCAACGCTCGAGTCATGGTGTTACAAACAATGCCAATTAACGAAATTAACCAAAAGTCCTAGTTAGTGCTTTGCTGTATAGACATTATAAAACAGAATGCATACGGTGAAATTTGGGCGTTTATTTTGCCTCTGCCTACCCCTTCGGGGATAAAGGTGTGACAATATGTATGTGTTTATGTATAAAACAGAAAAATACTTTGTACATCCTATGCTCAGTGACAGATTATATAGTGGAATATTTCATCATTTACATTCTAAGTTAAAAGAGCACCCAGATAAGCTTTTTAAATATTACAGAATGGGTGAAGAAACGTTTAATGTAATAATATCAAACGCTTATAATGCTTTTGCGACTAACACTCGCAGATCGACTGTTTAGTCGATGGTGTGCACATCAATACGATACAAATTAAGCGTTTTATCAGTGTGTTAGTGTTCCAACTATTTAATCAAAAGTTCATCGGTCATAATTTTTGACTCTTTTGTCCAACAACTATCGAGGTGATAGTATGTGCGCTTCAATATAGTCCTATAGACATATGATACACAACTCAATTGTTGTTCAACTACAAGTTGTATGTTAGCGCTAGCCCTAACATGAATCAAACCATATAAACTTCCAAAACAAATAACGTGCCCTTCTAAACGTAGCAAAGGAATCAGACGACTTCTAAAATATACCTTAATTGTAACTTTAGTAAGCATTGTAACTTCTAAATATATTTCCTAAAACTAGCAATCTGCGTTATTATAAATAAAATACTAATAAATAAATATCGTTGGGACAACTCACACAAATCCTAAATTAGACAGAGCTTGTAATGGTCACCAGATAACTGATAAACATACTTATAAATTTCTAAATACATTCATATTATAAATAAATAACACACAGACACAGAATAAACCATCGTGCTCATCACATAAAGTTTTATCCTGGGTGGGAATCGAACCCACGACCTCTTGCGTAGCAGTCGCATACACTTCCTATTATTTATAACAATATAATAATATTGGAATAATAATGCTTTCAGAGATGGTGGTAGCCCTTATAGCATGTAGCCACTAAGTAAATATACTGTACAGTAAATATACCTTTTGACCCATTGCTCTATTGTTAGACCTAATCTGTGGTGTAGCTTCGCTTATTCAGAGAGTTTTGTGAGCGATCACGGCTTTAGGTATGCAATGTTTACAGCGATTAATCCTACTCTATGTCGGTTTCTGAGTACTTCCCTTCTTCATATCAGATGAAGCTATTTATCCCGGCTTCAAATTATATGGTAATGTTAAACCGAGTTGATGGCTCTAAGGTAGCCTAAAAAATAATTATGTGAGCCACAGCTATCCCTGTCCTTTTTAATAAGGTACTTGACATCCTAATGTAGACGTTGACGAAGTGATCGCATCTCCACAGCATTCAATTTACTTTCATGCATCTGCTGACATGACCGGGTTTCACTACCGTAAAGCAACGTTGGCACTAGCACTGCGTTATGAATCGCAATACGTACTTGTAAAGCGCTCTCAGTAAAAAGGAATTAGCATAACAGCTTAATACCAGGTTCTCGTGACAATTGTAAGAACGAAATTCAATAAAGTTGAATGGCAAAGTTTCACCAAAGAAAGTTCTTCAACGACTTGGCAAAAAATAAACCAAAGACCTTAATCCCTAAAGAAATTCAGTTTTAAGTTAGTGACACTATACCTAATAAACTTGATGGAATTCTTGGCCCTGACTTTATACTGCTATAATAATTGTCTTGTAAATTTTGGTGGGTTCTTTTTCCCTGAAGGGGTGGCAGAGGCATTTTATAGGCCCATATTTCTCGGTAAGCATTTCTTGTTTTCTTTTAAAATTTTGATTCATTTTCTATATTACGTTTTATAACACTAAAGACGAAAGAGCGTTGTAGACGTTAGACCTGCTATGCATGTGTGGCACCATAGCTCATAACCAGGTTAACTGATTTGGATGCAGTTTTAGTTGACAAAAGGTGTTTTTTGGCTAGTGGCGAGGTTTAATTCTGACAATAGGTAGGCCCGATTTATGTATTACAATCTGTCTAAAAACTAGAGAAACTAGTTTAATTATATTTATTTTATTTTCCTCTTAAACTATACGTACACAAATTTCATTATACCATTTTACATATACTCTAAGTTCAATAATTGTGAGAGGACTGGTGTCTGAAATATTTTTATTTTTGTAATTATTTTATGGCCTGGTTACTAAGACCTTTTAGCCTTTTTTTATTCAAATTTCTACAATCTTCTTTCTTAATTCTAAAATGTCCCAGTCCTCTACGACTTAGTCAAGTCTAGTCTTAAGTCAAGGTCAGTCTCACCCCACTATAATGGTGGTTGATAAACTGAGGTTTTCAGTGGATGTTCGCGGCATAAAAATAGCATTTCCCTGCATATATATCATTGTCTATCACTATAGCACGTTAACACAACTTGTATGTCCAAGATATCACCACTCCCGCACATAAATCAAGATAAATGCACTTGTTTTAGAAAATAAAATACAGCAAGCGACCGCACTTGTCGAGTTTCCTGCGTAAACCCGGTGTCTGAAATAGGCGTAAGCCTGTACCGCAGATCACCAGGCAAATTACCTAACGGATCGTGTCTTTATGGCGTCAATAAAATAACGAAGAGGATGAAGAGAGTGCTGCCTTAACCAGAACTTACTCCTATTTCAGCAAAAAATTACCTGAAACAGAAAATATTCGTTAAATAAAGGAAAATAGGGAACAGGAGTACCTACTCTTGATACACTGCACTGATTAACCTGCCCACCTTCTTGGGATTAGTAAGCGTTGTCGATATTATTCTATAAAGATTTATGTACGTGTTCCTTTCTTTCACCTCGATTATTTAGAAAAGAGATGAGATTTTCGTAAACAATATCTTGACTAACTAACTAACTATCTTCACGCTGTATCCCTGACGGGGTAGTCATAGAGGACAGATCGCCAGGCTTCGCGATCCATGCATACTTCTTTCGCTTCTTCGACTAAATGAGACTAGAATACACGTGTAGAAACTATTACGGGAGACAGAAATACACATGGTGAAAAATGAGCATGTCTCTACCACCAAATATAAAGCGGATAGATAAATAACCTGATCGGAGACCCGATTCCGTACATAATCGATAACAGAATACATATCTCTTTGCCTTGTCCCAGTAACTAAACCTCTGTAAAACGTTATAGTATGTAAAATTTACAAGTAAGCACTCGTGGCCCCTCGGACTCAGTGTTCTGCAAACGGTCACTGCGCTAAGCAACTTTCGCTTTAGGTGTTCCTTGGATGGGTGACCACTATTTGGCATTTACATTCGCGAGCGTTTCCGTGCTTCGGAAGTCTCGTTAAGCCGTTGGTCCCGATTGCCAATAAAATAGCAGTCGTTATGCCAAGTTGAAGGCCATATTGCGACTTGAAAAATTTCAACAGCAGGTCGCCACAGCCTGCGCCTGTCCACTCTAAACACGGCAATGGGCTCACCACCTATTACGTAGTACAAATATGCTTACGGGGAAATGTGGGCGTTTAATATGCTGCCTACCCCTTTGGGAATAAAGGTGTGACAATATGTGTATATGTGTTAAAAGTAACAATCTTGACGTTCATGTGTTACCTTTGTTTTATTGCTATATTGTAACTGTATCAAATAATTTTCATTAAATTTCATTTTTATTTCATTTCTGGTCTGTCCGCAATCCAGATGAGGTGAAACGGAACACCGAGGTGGTAAAGTTGGTAGTTTGGAACTACTTTAGGCCTGGTAGTCCCACACAAAACAACCCTGCTGACAATACTGGGTAGTGAAGTACCTAAATGCATCCTACTACGAGTTTAAACTATGCTAATTGCTTGAAATGCAAGCAATTTCTGTGTGATCGATATTGCCAGACGTCTAGACCAGTTTACGTGCATATTTCAGAACTATCCTGCATATAAATCGCTTAGTTACAATAGTTTGGAAGTTTGACTTTCCGTACGTGATAATCGTATTGCACGTTAAAGGCTCCAACCCAAGCAAATGAACTTAAAGTTTTCCATTTTATTTACACCAACCATTTATCATGCGGACTGGGAGAGCAAGATTATGATGTCCAATTTGATTAAGGGCAGGTAGTGCAAGTTGCGTAAGCACCAAAACGCTTCCTCAGCCCCCGCCAAGACAGATCGACGATGTATTTCCCACTGGCGCGCTACAGTATAAATTATTGGCAGTAGAACAATCCCCGTATATTTGTCCCACGGAACAGGTGGTAAGCCCAATGTCGTATTGAAATGGACTGACGTAGGCTGTGGCGACCAGGCTAAACGACTGCCATTTTACTGGCAACCGGGACCAAGGGCTTAACGTGCCTTCTGAAGCACGGAAGCGCTCGCAAAATTAAATTCCACAAAGTGGCGACTCATCCAAGGACCACCTAAAACGAATGTTGCTTAACGCAGTGATCGTTTACAGAACACTGAGTCAGCGGGGTTACCTTTTAAATCTATGTAAGTACGAGAAGAAACCTTACCAAGGAACACAACTTTATAATTAAGAGTCGACTTATAATTATTACGACTTAGGAATCGAGTTGGTAATCTTGTTAAAGCGAATAAGTATGAGCTTCTATCTGTAAAACGACTCGACGACTTCTCAAAGTATTATTGCCTAAGAAGTTGTTGGAAAATGTTTAACAAGTGGTTATATTACTGGGTTTATAGGACTGCCTCTGTGGCGCGGTGGGAGTGCATCCGGCAAGAGGTCATGGGTTCGATTGCCACTCAGGATAAAACTTTGTGTGATGAGCATGATGGTTTATTCTGTGTCTGGTTGTTATTTAGCTATAATAGTTTGTAATTAGAAATATATAAGTATGTTTATCAGTAATCTGGTTACCATAGTGCAAGCTGTGCTTAGTTTGGAATCAGATGATGTTGTGTGAGTTCCCAACGATATTTATGTAAATATTTTTTCCTAACGTTTACAGTATGGAGCTCTTTAAAAGGGGTCTTAGAATGATTTTAAATGGTCGGCAGCACGAATGCTGCACCTCTGGTGTTGCGAACGTCCATAGGCTACGGAGACCACTTTCCATCAGGTAGGCCGTATGCTACCTCAGTAGAGGTGGCAGACAAGCATACGGTAAAAAAATAAATATATCTAGGTGCATTTGTTGCTTGAGGAATTAACAATTCATAAATGTGAATGTTTCGAATATTTATTTTATTATATTATTTATTTATTTATCTATCACGCCTTATCCCCTAAGGGGTGGCAGAGGCATATTATATGCCCACTTTTCACCATGTGTATTCCTGTCCCACGTAATAAGTAGTGAGTCCATTGCCGTGTTGAAATAGACACGCTGGTTGTGGGTACCCGCAGTGCGGGCTCATATCAAGTATGGAAAGACCTGCGACCTAAAACTTCCTATTATATTAAGACAAACGGTATTCATTTAGGTCTTTTCGCTGCCAAAGATATCTAGGCAAAATGAGGCAAATTCGAGTCCAACCACGAAGGAGGTACGTAATGTAGTTACTCAATAATAAGCATGTAGCTCATAACACTTATAGGTCTAATTTAATTTTTAATTGGTTTCTACTATGTATGTATGGGGACACCCCTATTTTTTCTTTTACCTTTTGGAATTAACTCTGTGAAAAAATCTAAAAAATTGAACATTAAGGGGTGTTTCCGTACAACATAGTACAAACAAATTAACTATACAATTTGGATTAAATAAATATAAATCATTAGGACAACTCACACAACGCTATCTGATTCTAAACTAAGCAGAGCTTGTACTATGGTGCAGATGACACATACTTTAATATTTCTAAATACATACTTATTTTAGATAAATAACACCCAGACACAGAATAAACCATCGTGCTCATCACACAAAGTTTTATCCTGAGTGGGAATCGGACGCACGACCTCTTGCGTAGCAGTCGGATACACACCCACCGCGCCACAGAGGCAGTCAAGATTAATTGGTAATACCCCTATTTTTTTAAAGAACCATCGGCTTACGAGTTTGCCTCGTGCTTGATCGGTTTTTATTTTTCCTTTTGAGGTACGGAACCCTCATGATGATTTTTTTTTCTAAAACCCCCTTTTATAAATAAGGAGTATAAAAAGTATTGATTCTAGTAGCGCATGCCCATCCCATGGTATGACCCGTCTTATTCTCATTCCTGTGATACGGTGATAAAATACAACCTTTTTTTAAATTAATTTTTCGTGTTGAAATCCTCATGGATGCTATGCCGGACTCCTACCAGTCCAATCCAGACGTATCCTTTCGAAGTCCCTGGTGAGCCCTCGGAAGGATAGCCCCAGGGCTCCCGACAGACATTGTCCCCTACCGTGGCCTCGTTCAGGGGGTGTTCGGGTGTTATTCTGTATGGTTCTAGTGTTATCTCGCTTCTTTGGGGGGATCGGGTCTTATACCACTTCCTTGAGGGTGTGTTCTAAAATATAACCTAAGATACTTTTCATAACATCAATTATCTGTCTGTAAAAGTCTCTTTATAATCGGCCCAGCCGGACGGAAAAAAATATTATTTTAGTAAAAATCTGTTAATTTGGAATTACAAATATACACTTCAATTTTATTTATCTGTATAGATTGCTAATATAATATTGCCTGTCATATACAATTTATCCCCTAATAAATTATCTCAAAAAGTAATTTTTAACTTTGACAAATTTATAAACTGCTCTACCACTTGTGACGTTTGAGTTTTAAATAATTAATTACAATTTTTGTCATGATGACGCTTTGAGATGAAAACATACGTAAAGCACTTGTACCACAGAAAGCTTCGCTATATAAGCTTTACTAGCTGACCCGCGCAACTTCGTTAGCGCCACATAGGAGAAACAGACAAAGAAAAGGAACATTAGTTAAAGAGCACCCTCTTCAACTAATGTTCCTTTTCTTTAGCGTAGACTATTCTTATGAAACAACTTCTGAAGTATTCGCTTTTTAACAACAAATAACTAAATAAAATAGGACTACTTGTTGATAAGTTGAATATTATACACGCGGGCGAAATTGCTTGAACTGAATAGTTCCCGTTTCCATAGTCTTTGTTTTATTTATGTTCTTAAAAATATTACTGTAATAACCCATACATACATATTGTCATGCCTTTATCCCCGAAGGGGTAGGCAGAGGCATACTATACGCCCACAATTCACCGTATGCATTTTTGTCTCACGTAACAGGTGGTGAGCCCATTGCTCTGTTGAAATGGACATGTGCAGGTTTAGAAATGTACAATGGGCGGCCTTATCGCTAAGTGCAATTTCTTACAGGCAACCTTTAAGTGAAGCTTGGGGGTCAGATTTTTTTTTTTTTTTGTTTTAGCGGGGAATGCATTTACGCACCGTCATCCCTGCTGCGGGGGCAACAGGGACAGTGTGACAGTGTGTGGGGCTCCCGGCCCGTGAGAGAGGGCCGTCCTACCCACTAAACCCAGCGGTGTTCCGCCTCACCTTAAAACCGACTCGCAGGGTAGGCCTGAGGTTCAATCACCTCGAGCCGGCAAGGGGCACCCCAGAACGAAGGGGTCCGTCTCGGGGCGGTCGATAAGCGACCACCCCGGAGCTCCCTAAGGCGCTGAGGAACTAGCCCGCACCTCCACCGCTCTCGAGCGCTCCTCTGTAAGCAGAGGAGGTGAGAGCGGCCGGTACGGGCATGCGCAAAAAGTAGGCACCCCCTGGAACACAGAAAGGGTACCCGTCGCCAAGTGGCCAGTTGGGCGGGGTCCCCCGACCTTCCGCCCACGGCCAGACACTATTCGGGGGCGCGCATGTAATGAGCACGTCGACGCCCCCGAACCGGACGGCGGGGCGGGAGCGTCTGTCCCGTACGCTCCCGCACCCACAACTCCTCTCGTTTCGCCGCCATCACCTCGCTAGCAAACGAGGCGACGGCGGCCCAACACAGTTGGCTGCCGACCATGGCTTGCACCACAGCCGGCAGCGACAAATCATTACCGACAAGGCCCGTGAGGGCGATACGCGGCCCGTCCCACGCCGTGCACACGGTGAGTGTGTCCTCCGCCGTGTCCACGACGCCACTCGGGCAGTGACGACACACGGGGTCCGGCTCCACCCCAGCCACCTCCCACAGGTACTTGGCGAATACGCCATGCCCTGTGAGGAGCTGGCTGAGGTGGATTGGGGGTCAGCTTAACCCAGCTTAATTCAGAAACATTAACTTCGAAAATTCATAATTGTTTTGCATCGATAAAACAATAGGTACTATGAATTAATTTATTTTATTAGATTTTTAATTAACAATAAAATATTAATTGGATATATAACTTATTAAAATTTTACATATTTACAGGATCCAGTACAAAAAAAAAAGGCTGGGTGTCCAAGAATTCCTCCCCATCAAAATCAAAAGGTTCCCATAAGGCGGGCGCATTGCCACGTCGCATGGCAATACTAATAAACAATTAACTTTGAATTTGTTAATTTATCGGTGACCAAATTAACATAAATTTTGCAACAATGTATAGATTAGTATGCTAACTATCACGCCTTATCCCCATAGGGGTGGCAGAGGCATATTATATGCCCACTTGTCACCATGTGTATTCCTGTACCACGTAATAGGTGGAGAGCCCATTGCCGTGTTGAAATAGACGGACGCAGGTTGTGTCTACCTGCTGTTGAAATTTTTCAAGCCGTCCATTAGGCCTTTAACCAGACTTAACGACTGCCATTTTACTGGCAACCGGGACCAATGGCTTAACGTGCCTTCCGAAGCACGGAAACGCTCGCAAATGTAAATTCCACATAGAGGTCACTCATACAAGTACCACCTTTAGCGAATGTTGCTTAACGCAGTGATCGTTTAAGGAACACTGAGTCAGCGGGGCCACGAGCGCTTTAATGATATAGTTGGCATACTTTAATAAAATAAATAAATATAATTATGCTAACTATATCATCTATTACGAAAGTAAATTATGACTTTATTTTTATTCTCTTTGAGCAAACTTAGCTTATTTCAACCCTAAAACAGTACTAGCAATAAATTTTGAAATCACAACACAAAATATAGTGAATAATTTCAAACTAAAGTCAACCCTATTGGAAAGTTTTAAAGTTGAAATTTGTTGAAAAAATATATGCTGTATGTTAATGAAATTAAAATTTCCACTCGCTGTAAGGACATTACTCAAAATAATACTATGAGTACATTTCTATTTTATATAAATAAAATAAATATCCATCACGCCTTATCCCCGAAGGGGTGGCAGAGGCATATTATATGCCCACTTTTCACCGTGTGGATTCCTGTCCCACGTAATAGGTGGTGAGCCCATTGCCGTGTTTAAATAAACAGACGCAGGTTGTGGCGACCTGCTGTTGAAGGTTTTCAAGCCGCTCATAAGGCCTTCAACCAGGCTTAACGACTGCCATTTTACTGGCAACCGGGACCAACGGTTTAACGTGCCTTCCGAAGTACGGAAACGCTCGCAAATATAAATGCGACAAAGTGGTCACCCATCCAAGGACCAGCCATAGTGAAAGTTGCGTAACTCAGTGATCGTTTACAGAACACTGAGACCGCGGGGCCGCGAGCGCTTCTATATTAACTTTATTTTTTTTGTACTTTATCTACATTTTTGAAGTGAAAACTTCTTTTTGTGCGGTACTTATATTTTTAGAGGAAATAAAATCTCTGGACTCACGACACCGCTACGAGACGCAGCTATAGTGTGTGCATATAATGCATGTACATATAGCAGACCGCGAATGTGTCTGGACATTTTTTTATTGATAGTTACTTGTTAGATTCAATACCATGCTACTAAATAATACAATCATCATCTAACGTTGATCCCGGTCATCTACAGATTATTAAATAATGCTGTGTAATCAATTAAGACTCTTTCAGTGTAGTGAATTTTTTTCATCATCATCATCAACGTCGATCCCTTTGTCACTCTTTGAAGTGATTACTTCTTTTTTACTTTAATTTAGTTTTCATTTCTGCCGGCACTCTCGGAGTGCAACCCGTAATTTTTTTTTCATCAATCGACGTCTAGCCCAAAATAAGCTAATATAAGCTAATAACTGATACAGACAAAATCATTAACTAACATCATGGAAAGATGTTGAATATTTATTGCACATCAGTATAAAAGTTTTATATAAGTAACTAACTAACTATCTTCATGCTATATCTCTGACGGTATAGTCAGGGAGGACAGATCGCCAGGCCTCGCGATCCATGCATACTTCTTTTGCTTCTTGCAGATTCATCAATCGCTTCATACGAGTACATGTACGTCTGGGTATCCAAATACCTTTGACTATTCCGTTTTTGAGCAATCTGCTCATGTGGTCTTCTGTGTCGGCCTGCCCTGACTCCTTCTACCCTCAACTTTCGCACAATATATCTTCTTCGTCAATCGTTCATCACTCATTCGTTAGACGTGTCCAAACAAACAGAAAACGCCCTTTTCCAGCTGAACGCTAGGAAAAAATAATTTCCCATACCAGTTCCCTAGAGAAACATGTTCCCAGGAATAATACACCTTTTTAACAGTGAAACAATTTTCAAAATCATTTTAGAAGACAAACTCATAGAATTTCCAAATAGTATATATAACGACACTTCTCACTTCGAAATTGTTGAAGCCGTTTAGGCTGTAGGTGGGACAATGACAAAAAAATTTTAAAACAAACTACGATTAACATTACTCTCTACTTCTAGTATAAACGTGTAATAACTTCAGAGAATAAATTAGTTGACTCGGATTATCTACAGCCAACGTTTATAAAGTTGTATTAAAGTTTTGCTATCTCAGTTATGATGCTATCGACTTGACGAAGGCTTTAGTGCTACTTAGGAGATCTAAGTTGGTAAACTATTGCGTTAAGCAAGGCTTCAGTCCTTTAAAGTTTTAGTCTATGTTTTCTTGCAGTTCCCTTTATTAGGAAATATGTCTTTTGAAATATTTAAACTAGGAGAATCAGTCCGAGACTACCAGGACTTTAATTGGTCGTGCTAATTAGTGTCTAGCACATAAGACCTTTTAGCTTTTTTGTTACCACCTTACAAAAGAGGCAGCGGGTTAAAAATTTCTTCCAAATTTAACATCTAAAATAGACACATTTTATTAATTTTATTCGGCAGGCGGAAGGCACGTTAAGCCGTTGGTCCCGGTTACTAATAAAATGTCAGTCGTTAAGCCAAGTTGAAGGCTAAAAAAAATTTCAACAGCAAGTCGCCGCAGCCTGCGCCTGTCCATTTCAACACGGCAATGGGCTCACCACCTGTTACGTGGGACAAAAATGCATACGGTGCAATGTGGGCGTTTAATATGCCTCTGCCTACCCCTTCGGGCATTAAGGCGTGACAATATGTATGTAAACTAGGTGACTGTGTAGATTTGGTTGACTACTGCCGCGCTGACGTCCTAGGTTTGATTGTTAGATATTAAGGATCAAAAACGAAACTTCACTTTATCACTTTAAACAATCTCTTTTATCACCTTTGGGCTGGTGCACTTGAATACCAGCTTCGACATTTTGACTCGGTAGAAGGGTGTGCTAAGAGGATTGTTAACGATCCTCTACTAGCGGGCGGTGTCGAACTCCTTCGCGACAGGAGAGACTTTGCCTCCTTATGCGTGTTATTTAAACTTATACTATCGCCTGTACAATGGTCTGTGCTCTGAGGAGTTGTTTGATATGATGCCCACCGCTATCTTTTATCATCGCACCGCTCGCCATAGACAGGGTGTTCACCCTCACACTTTGCGTCCAGAGCGCTCGCACACAGTTAGGTACGATAGAGACTTTATTCCGCGTACGCTTGATTGTGGAATAAACTCCCTGCCTGGGTTTTCTCGAACGTCTACAGTATGGACTTCTTCAAAAGGGGTCTTAGAAGGCTTATAAAGGGTCGGCATCGCGAGTGCTGCACCTCTGGTGTTGCAAACGTCCATAGGCTACGGTGACCACTTTCCGTCAGGTGGGCCGTGCACTTGTCTGCCACCTCAGTGATATAAAAAAAGAATAATTTGTACTAGAAAGCAGTATACGTCTGTGAGCTACAAGAGTTTGACACAGTGGGGCGACATAATAAGTATCAAGTCGTTTTATACCTCTCAAAAATAAAAGAATAAGTAATTTTTCGCAGAAATAAAATGACATAAATCAAAATTGTTTCCTGCAAATGTTTTTTTCGGAGTTTGGGTGTTAAATATGTATGTATTTAGAAATATATAAGTATGTTTATCAGTTGTACAAAACACACATTGGTGGATCACACAAATATTTGTTCCGACCCTGGAATCGAATCCGGGACCTCAGTCGCGGCATACAATACCACTGCGCCACCGAGGCAGTCAAAGTATTTAGTATGTATTTCAATAACTTAACTAAACTTCATTTGTGGCTGGTTTATTAATATATTCTATCTTCAGTAAATTTTTTTTTTATAATTATTTAATGGCCTGGTTTCTAAGACCTTTTAGCCAAATCTTATTTTTTATATCATATTTCTTCAATCTTATCTTCTAATTAGTCCTGTCCAGTCGATGTCGTGTCCTCAGGCTACGTCCTAGTCCTTGCCCTCAGTATAATGGTGATTCTTATACTAAGGTTGTCAGTGGACGTTTCGCGGCAAGAGAAAAAATAGCATTTCACTGAATATATATCATTGTCTTTCACTATAGCACGTTAACACAACTTTTATGTCCAAGAAACCACCACTCTCGCACATAAAACAAGATAAATGCACTAGTTTTAGAAAATAATCCGTCCGCACTTGTCACTCTTCCCGCCAAATGTCCCTCTTCAGTTAAACATAGATCGCTACCACAGATAAACAGTTGATTTTTATCTCTTGTGACAGATAGTTCAATGTCTTAGGTGAATACTTCTATCTACCTTTGGTTATTGAAATCGAAATTTTCTAAATATTTTGACATTATTTTAGACAATAATAAAAGATAGATAATATATAGGTTATTGAGACAGGCTGTTAGACAGCTAGTAAATACTACATAGGTAGTTTTAGACTAAGCTTTTAGTAAATGCCTTCGTAGCACGTATCTACAGCGGCTACGGTACACGTAGACGAGCTACGACGTAGAACTTACAGCAAGAATTTGTATTTACAGACAAATTATCACCATTACGAGCCTACAGATGTATACATTCCTACTATTAATTTAAAAGAACCGGAAAACTGAGAGTCCAACAAACAAATTCCGAAAAAAAATTAAGTACATCTTAATAATATTATAAACGCGAAAGTTTGTGTGGATGTTAGTTACTATTTCACGTAAAATGTACTGAATGGATTTTAATGAAACTTTACAATAATATAGATTATACATTCGAATAGCACATAGGCTACTTTTTATCCCAGAAACAAGTTCCTGTGGAAACGGGAAATCTTCTCTACGCTGGCGAAGCCGCGGGCGTCAACTAGTTATGTTATATTTTTATTGTTACGTTGACATTTTTTGGAATTATTTTATGGCCTAGTAAGACCTTTTAGCCAAATCTTAATACATATTTCTTCAATCTTTGTTATTATTTAAAATGTCCCCGTCCTCCACGTCTTAGTCAAGTCTCACCTCAGTATAATAGTAGTAGTCGTTATACTGAGGTTTTTGGTAGATTTTACACGGCAAGATACAAAATAGCATTTCCCTAAATGTAAATCATTGTCTTTCACTATAGCACGTTAACACAACTTTTTTGTCCATGTAACCACCACTCCTGCACATAAAACAAGATAATTTCAATAGTTTTAAAAAATAATATACAGTAAGCGTCCGCACTTGTCAATATTCCCGCGTAGAATCCTTATTGTCCTGTCACAGATTCAAGGGACAGACATATAAGACAGTAAACAGACCCAACGTTAGCGAAAAATAGCGTAGCATATTAAACACACATAGACAGGTTTAGCTTAGTTATTTCTGGTGATTTCTTGATAATTAAACTTCATCACTCTATGTACAACACCATATATTTTGTCTACTTTTGTAAATCAACAGACCGTAGACCCAAGTAGATAGATAGACTTTATTGTACACCATAACATACAGTATATTTATGACTTAAAATTATTGATGAGAGTACAATGGGCGGTCTTATCGCTAAAAGCGATTCTCTTCCTTCCTTATCTCTAATTTCAACCCTATTGATGATTCTATACGGGTTTTTTTTTCTTTTGAGTTACGGAACTCTATAAATTGTCCGGTCAAAGGTGTGTAGATCACGCTCCACAGCGACGTTGTTCAACAATATCACAAAATACTACTTTGTTCATTTTGGAAATTAAAGCTGCTGTCATCTCTGTCTACCCTGACAGGAATACAGCGTAAAGATTAATAAGAAAATAAAAGAGACAAAAAGCACAGACTTTATTCAGGTGCTAGAAGAGTAACATACCATTATGATCAGAATCGGTAACTGTGACACTATTTCATTAGAAACAATTTTAAAAAGCAATTAGTATGCTACCTTCATCTAAATATAAATTTTAAAGTGGAAAATTTTTTCAGTCACGAGCTGGACTAGAACCAGCGTCTTCTGGTTCAACGCACCAGACGCGTTTACCAACTACACCACCGTGACCTGCTTGAAACTAACAAATTAATCCACCTCTTTATATTGTCATACAAGTACTGCATTCGCACAGATAATACAATTGGGTCTATCTACCAATATTACATATGATTTTAATTTACAGTCTGCTCCAAAAGTAGCTTAAGGTGTTTAAATTTACAAATCACCTTAGCATCGTAACTAGCCTAAGTCAGTATTGCAAAGAGATACTAAAATAAACTTAAGATCATAAACGTCCATTAAGAATAATAAGAGTGATTCATTGGTTACTAAACATCTTATATATCATACTAATTTTACCCGCGTTTTCTATGAAAGCTGCACCTTCAACAAATATTGTTATAGCCATTATATACAAAAACTTTACAAATTAAATACTAAAACCTACATCGAGAACCACTCTAATGATTGGTGAAAACAGCATTAGTCAGTAGGTGCACTGTTAATATATTATGTTAGCGATGCACTTGCTGACTAAGGGTCCAGGTAGGGTTAGGAGGTTTGTGTGATTTTTTAATGGACTGTTACAATATTTGTATTAAATCAAATAAAAAGTGCGTGAAAGTAAAGTGACATTACCATAAATCCAATATGGCGGACTATTAATGTTGCTAAAGTAAGTTTTTGAAGTTATTTCTCTTTTAGCGCGGTAGGGAAAAATTATGAGAGTAAATTTTTAAACGCAACTATTCCGTCACGAAAAACCGACACCATGAAGTTAGCTGTTAAGTGTTTCCATGGCAACAACTAAATTCAAAGTAGTTTTCATACACTCTGAAGTTAGCTATAGTCAAAATTTTAGTATTTTTAAAGTAACTATAACTTCTAACACGTGTACAAAAGTACACACACACTTATTTAGCTTTATTGGTATTAAATTATAGGAATTTACTGTCATTCTGTCTGCGCCATAGTGTATATTAATCGTATTGCAGCTGTCATCGATCTAAGCTTGTTTTATATACATACATACATATCGTCACGCCTGTCTACCATTGGGTTAGGCAGAGACTATGGCTTTCCACTTGCTACGATCCTGGCATACAACTTTCGCTTCTTCTACTTTATTAGTGTTTTCATACACACACGCCGGTTAAGGGTACTCTTAAAATGACATTTTGGAAAAAGGTCATTTTTCCAAAATGTCTTCTATTTACGTACGCCGAGGTCGCCCCTTACCAGTTTGCGCATTCACTCACTTCTGATAAATCCGTCTTGTTAGTCTACTTTTATCCATTCTCTCCACGTGTCTGAACCATTTATATGTTTTACAATTTTGCATTCTTCTTCTTCTTCCAGTGCCTCTTCAATCCTGAAGGTTGGTCGTTAGCTTCCTGTATTCATTTCTATCAGCAGCCAGCCGGAACAGCTGTTCGACGGAGGCAATACCGGTCCACTCCCGGATATTCCGCAGCCATGACTTCTTTCTTCGCCCAGCACGTCTCTTTCCGTCCATATTGCCCATCATTATCAACTGCAGCAGTATGTATCTATTGTTCCTGAGCATGTGGCCGAGATATTCTATCTTGCGCTTTTTGATAGAAGGCAACATTTTTCGGGACATATGAACGCGCTGAAGCACGGTTTCGATCCTGACCCTTTGCGTCCTACTAATGCGTAACATGCGACGGTAGCACCACATCTCGAATGCCTGTAGGCGTCTTGCAGTGTCCTCTTTCAGGGTCCACGTTTCGCAACCATACATGACGATAGGCCAGACATAGCACATGAGTAGCCTGACTCGGAGCTTTATATTCAGTTGACGACAGCAAAGAACTTTCCTCATTTTATTAAAAGAGGCTCGAGCAATTTCTATCCGGGTCTTGATTTCTTGATCAGATTCCCATGCTTCATTTACCCAAGCCCCCAAATACTTGTACTGTTGTACCCGCTCTAGTTGTTTCCCAGCTACAGATACGCTTGAACTCAAATTCGGGTTTCTTGAGACTACCATGAACTTGGTCTTGCTTATGTTTATCGACAAACCGGCCTCCTCGCTGTACTCATTAACCTTATTCACAATTGCTTGCAAATCGGCTTCCGATGCTGCAATAAGGACAGTGTCGTCCGCATAACGCAAGTTGTTAACGACCCTACCGTTGATTCCTATTCCCACATCAAGGTTTTCAAGAGCTTTTGACATCACAGCCTCTGAGTAGACATTAAAAAGCAACGGAGATAAGATACGAGTACACCCCTGCCGGACCCCACGACAGATCTCAAATTGGTCGGTTTCCTCATTTTCGACCCTTATGGTAGCCACCTGCTTCTCGTACAGGTTGCGGCTGATTCTGACGTCCTTACCATCAAGACCAATATCACATAAAAGGCTGAAAAGTTGATGATTTTTAACTCGGTCAAATGCCTTTTCGTAGTCTATGAAGCACAAAAAGACATCAGTTTGCATGTCTCTGCATTTCTGTACGAGAACGTTGAGAGCGAAAAGAGCCTCTCTGGTGCCAACACCAGATCGAAATCCAAATTGGCTATCGCCCAGTTGTTCATCACATTTTGGCCGTATTCTATTCTGTATAATGTTCAAGAATACCTTTAGGGCATGGCTCATCAGACTAATCATACGATACTCTCCACATTTTTTTGCGTTTTGCTTCTTGGGTATCGTGATGAATGTGGATTTTAGCCAGTCACTAGGAAAATTGTTTCGTATATGTTATTGAAGAACTGTGTGAGAACGTCCAGTTGGTCTTCTTCCAGTAACTTTAGTATTTCGATCGGTATATTATCAGGACCCGGTGATTTACCTGTTTTAGCAGCTTTCAAGGCCCGCAAAACCTCAGATTTCAACATAGCTGGACCAGTCCTATCAGTGATCCTTGGAATGTTCCTCGATGAGTCCGCAAACATCTCTGCAACATAATCACACCACACTCTCTTTTTGCCATCGGTGTCAAGAATGAGATTCCCATCTGCATCGGTCGGGGTATTCATTGATTTCCGTCTATGACCAACCATTTCCTTGATGTGCTTGTGCACATTGAAGCTGTCATGTTTACGAAGGAGATCTTTCAAGTGCGCGCACTTATTGCTGTAGTAATCATTCTTGGCTTTCGCAATCTCTTTTCGAATGGTGACATCGACTTGCTTATACCGTACTGGATTTGTACTCTTAAATTGCCTCCTGTCTTCCATAAGCTGCAAAATTGAATCTGTTATCCAATCTTGTTTTTTGACCAGTTGTGGTGTTTGGAGATATTGGTGACATATATCTTTTACACGTCGCTTTAGACTAGTCCACGTGTCGAGGTCATAGGCATTGGTTTCAGTGCGACGATCGTTGGCCCATTGATTAATGGCGGTTTGGGCCTTCGCTCGTGTGTCGGGCTCCGCAAGTTTCCGTACGTTTGGCCTTCTATCCATTCTCTTTGGCTGCAACTTCTTTAGCTTGCATACTACATCTACCACCACTGGATTATGATCTGACCCAATGTCTGCACCGGGGTAGGTTTGCGCCTTCTTGATACAATTTCGATACCTTCTGTTAATCATAACATAGTCAATTTGGTTTTTTACTACGCGGTCTACTGTGTGCATTGGTGATGTCCATGTGTACAGCCGACGTGGAGGTAGCTTAAAAGGTGTTCGTAATTATAAAGTCCTTATCTTGGCAAAATTCAATAAGCGTATCACCTTTATCGTTTCTGTTTCCAAGGCCATAAGCACCAGTCACTCCAGGAGTAATGGTCGAACCCACCTTCGCATTCATGTCACCCATAACGATCACTAGCTCGTGACTCTTAGTAGTTTTTAATAGGGTATCAATAGCCCTATATAAGTCCTCTATCTGGCCCATTGGTTTATCCCCTGTGGGCGCATAAACTTGGACAATGTTGATGTTAAATGGTTTGGCTTCTAATTTAATCAACATGGCCCGGTTTGAGAGGGGAACAAAATTTGTGATTGATTTGGAGATTTCCTTTGTGAGAAGAATTCCCACACCATATCTTTCCAATCGTTGGTCTCCTCCGGAATAATACAGGATGTAGTCAACCGATATGAAATTTGTGCCTTGGCCTGGCCATTTGGTATCACTTATGCCAAGAATGTCGACATGCAACCGTTTAATTTCTTTAATAACATTGGGGAGCTTTCCATCTTGTTTTAAACTTCTCACCTTCCAAGTTCCTATTCTAAGAGTTTTCCGCCCGGGGATTCTTAGCACCCCTGTCCCATTTAAGGAACGCCGGGCACTCGGGGCCGTGGCTATATTTGACTTTTCCATGAAGCTAACTACTAGGGAATTTAGTGCAGTGGTTTCCCGTTGCCTTCTGCACCAAACCTTTTTTGAGATTATTTAGATCTCAAGGCTGCTGAGGCCTCTTCCGACCAGTTTCCTGATTAGGAGTATGGGTATACCGCCATTGCTCGGTCGCCAGAGCCTCGTTCGTTGTCTAGCAGGGAGCACCACGCCATCCCAAGGGATTGGCGCCGCTAGTTATTCTGAGAAGAACGACTAGCGCGGGCAGGTGAGGTTGACACTAGGGCCGGATAGATGCTCCGTTCTCCCCTTACCCCCCCTTTTTGCAATTTTGCATGTTTTACCATAAATATGAATAATTTCTCCACGGAAAAGAATTTGACAACTTTTTTTTCGACGGATTTCACCCAAAAACATTAAATAAGAAATATTGTCGTTTCAGATCTCGTACTATCCGCGTATTGGATTTTTATCTCCCATGCGTTACATAAATATTGCGCTTCGCTGGTTCCGTATCTTCTACTTTCCGATATTTACGAGAATATTGCCGATAAAACTGTAATTCGCGATTAAAACTTTGCCGATGTAGCGGGATATTGTGCCTTTGTCGAAGATAGCTTGGCACTTTTTTTGTTTATTTGCAGTTTTTTTTATCTTTTTTATGATGTAGTGATATTGATTTTCAGCCCTAGGGAAAAATATTGTTACTTTATGTTTTCAATGTGTGTTAGTGTTTCTTCACATAGTTTAAAAAAAGATTATTTCCCACTGTCTTTTTGTAAAACTAAATATAGATATTATATTATAGCTAACTGACCCCACAGAACAGAAAAAACTGTTTTTTCTGTTCTGTGACTGACCCCCACAACTTTGCCCGTGACATATCTACTTCAAACTCCTGTTGCACCTATTTAATCGCTTTGTTTAAATTTTACAATAATGTATGAAAATTTGCCTGATTTGTTGACAAGAGAACATTTTCGTTTGTGTCTTAAAGCTAATTTATCGAGAAAGGCTTAGGATAACCTAATCTAACTAAGCAACATAGGCTAATGTGATACTTATGACAAAAAATAGTAGATAATAAATAATTAGGAGCGTTCATCAAACGCGACGTATTTTATTTTAAATTATTAATACATACTTAGGTTTAAGATTGATTTTATTGTAATATTTTTTACTATTCAAAGGGATCTTAGGTTTTGTCAATTATTATATTATGTTCTGCTATGTTAAACAACTTTCGTCTCTGACCGTACCAATTGTAGTGAATTTCCGCCCAGTATACTACGAGTACCTAATCGTAAACCGTAAAATGGATATGAGAGTCAATATTGAGACCGTAATATTTTTAAACGGATACTTAAAGCATTCGAACCTTATCGAACATTTTATTTTCAATAAAGAGAACGATATGAAGTAAATAAATATTAAAAATAAATATTGTGGGATATTTTTAAATCAACGCCATCTAGTACGAACTAGCTTATACTAGTAGTGGTTCTTTGAACCGTAGACTTTGTAGTAATTTTTTTTTTTTTTTTTTTTTTAATACAATTTTTTTTTTTAACATTAATTGCTGTTTTTCGTTTTGAGCGCTTTTGCCAACCACTACGGGACCATTTCCCCTTCCCTGCCTCCATTTCCCCCCCGATCGACAAACCCCCTCGCTAAAAGTTGTTGGCTACATCAAGGATTGTCCATGCCAAGTTGCATGCAGATCCGATGAAAAATGCGACCTGTAGACTGAATGGACGGACGGACGGAGGGACGGTTGGACATCAATAGTATTTTTCCCGTACCAGTGTAGTTAAAATGGAGACTTTCGTCGGCTCGCTTCGTTCGCCTCCTCAGTCAATAAGCTTGTGCAAATGGAATCTAGAAACTGATAAATTTTGAAGCTCCTAGGTGATGAAGGATCCTTACTAAAATCCACAGGTCCGATTGATCTGTAATTTGATATACTTTTATTTTTATAGTATTTCCACGACCGAGTGTTCTGTAAACGATCACTGCGTTAAGCAATATTGGCTATGGATGGTCCATCGATGGGTGACTACTTTGTGGAATTTTCATACGCGAGCGTTTCTGTGCTTCAGAAGGCACGTTAAGCCGTTGGTCCCGGTTGCCAGTAAAATGGCAGTCGTTAAGCCTTGAAAAAACCTTGGGGGCGGCCTTTAATTTCAACAGCAGGTCGCCACAGCCTGCAGCTGTCCATTTTCAACACGGCAATGGGCTCAACACCTGTAACGTGGGACAAAAATGCCTTCGGTGAGATGTGAGCCTATAGTATGCCTCTGCCTACCCCTTCGGAGATAAAGGCGTGCCAATATGTATGTTGTACAAGCCATAATTCGTAAACCGCGGCGGTGCGCTTCATACATCAGCACTTTTCAATTATTTCATATAATTTAGCATTAATTACGATATTTGGACTTAGAAAGGTCTCAATGAGCAGTTGTCGCTAGTAGTAAAAGACAAATTCAGTGAAGGATAGAGTCTCTAAAAGACAGTTCCCAGAAAAGTTAATCTTTACTAATATATAAAGTTGAAGAGTCTGTTTGTTTGTTTGAATTTATAAAGCTGAAGAGTTTCTTTGATTGGTTGAACGCGCTTATATCAGGAACCACTGAGTCGAATTGAAAATTTCTTCTTGTGTTAGATAGCCCATTTATCGAGGAATTTTATAGGCTATATATCATCACGCTACTACTCTGAAAAGCAGAGTACTAATCATAAATATCGACAAATCGGGCAATTTTTTATAAATTATTGTAAAATTTATAAGCGACGGGATTAAATAGGTGCGACGGGAGTTCGATTTATGTCACAGGCAAAGCCGTGGGGGTCAGCTAGTTGTAAATAATAAAGATCCTTAAGAAAACTTACTCTTACTCGTAGTACACAGATTCATTGGAAATGTATTTGCCAATAATGATATTTAAAAGAATGTTCCTTGAAGTGACTCTTTTGTTGTTTACAAATAATCGAGTCACCACTTCGCGAATTCCTACCGCGCTCTCAAACATCCAAAATCGCCTTACGTTTCTAAGCCTCTTACCATTTGACCTCAGAAGGGTCTCTAATATTTGTGATAGTTTTCTATTGTAATATTATCCCTGAACGAAAAGAAGAAAACACTTTCAAAATATTATGCGTAAAAACCTTTTTTGGGATTAGCGCTAGCAAAATGGTTTCTTAAAATATTTAGATATCTTTAACGAGACTTGGATCTAGAACTTATGAACTTCTATTTAGTGCTGAAGCTGGCAACGACATAACATAACATAACATTAACCATCACCAACACCAGTCACTGATATAGGAGATAATCTATAATTCTGCAATCAGAACCAAAATTCTGATAACTAGGATAGATATTACACATTCACAAATACAATCTGTGCATTCCGAGCGTAAATAACATACAAGTTAGGGAATTTATGTCATAATCATACTTACATATTATTGCGCCTGTCTCCCATCAGAGAAAGCAGAGACTATAAACAAGCTGGTCTTAATCTAATGAGATTGAATGGTCAAATCTTACCAGTTTAACTATTCACTCTTTTTTAATAATTCTGTTTGTCAATCTATTTCCATTCATCTTTCTTTCTTAGCCACTAAATCATCTGTCATCCTGCAAGGTTCTCTTATCACGCTGTTCCTTTGTTTGTGTATCAATATCACTCAAGATACGCAGATTTCTCATTTTGACTGCACTGATTTTACTTTATTAATTTTAAATTATTTCTGCCTTTTCTGCTCAAAGGTGAAAGTTTCCGTTCACTTGATCTCCTACCAAAACTTTTCGATCAATGTTATAATACATTGGTGCATTAATCTTGTCATAAATCTTTACGCTTGTCTTTTTTCGATACTGGAGGAAAATTTTCCAAAAATTTTCCAAAGCAAGCGGGTCTGTGCGATCGCTCCGTAATTTTAATAATTTTTCTTTGGTTTAACTTTGTATTCCCAGCTCGTGAATTGGTTTATGTGATATTTTAGTGATTGTGTTTCGGTAACACTTAAGTGAAACTTGGTTTTATTGTCGTTAACCGCGTAAATATTGCTATTTATCAATCGGTAAGTTTTTTTTGATTTTCATTCTAAAGTGTGTGTGTGTGTCAATGAATTAAATTGCGCCGATAATTTTATTGTTTACACTTAATTTAGATACTTTTTTTATTTGTGCTGTATAATTAGTGTTAAAAAATAACGCCCTTCCGAGATGAACCTCCCGATAGAGGGGGAGGTAAACGCGTATGTGCTACTATAAGGTCGCCACCGGCAAAGCGACTTTTTAGTGAAATGTCTCCGGTTTTCCAAACACCCGAAGATGTAAACAAACGGGTACAATCAGTTAAATTGGTCAATAGTGATTTGTCGGAATACCATTATCAAGGCGAATATTGCACGTTAGTCGAGCAGGCAAACAGTTATATTGCTACAATAAATAGTATAATCAACGATCAGGGATCGCGAATCACTTTGTCTAATAAAACTTCTATCATGGATTTAAACCAGCGCTTGACCGGCATTATTTCTATTCTGGCATTAAAATCATCATGCAACGAAACTAAGGTGGCAAATATGGCCAAAGAACTGCAAGCACTTAAATGTCAGCAACCAAAAATGTCATATGCGGATAAACTAAGGTTACGTTTGCCAGCTAAATCGGCCCCCGCCCCAGCAGCAGTGAATGCTCTTCCAGCCCAACCCTGTGTGGTGGCTTACCCCGCGCCTGATCGTTCAACCGAGTTCACAACGGCGTCCGCGACTAAACAGGCACTTATGAAAGCTATCAAGCCCAGTGACGATGGCTTCCAAATTGTAGGCATTAAAACAACAGCTAAATCGGGTGTAGTACTTCGTGTTGCGAGCGAAAGCCAACTCAAGAAGTTGCAGTCAGTGGAAGCAATCAAATCGGCGGGCTTGCGCTTAGAAAAACCCAAGGGTCGTAAACCGCGAATCTTAGTTAAAGATGTTCCTGGGTCTATGGAAGACCATGACTTTATTAGAGCCTTATATCGCCAAAACATTAAGGACGAATTAAAAATTAGCGAGGAGGACTTTATTAAGAATTCCAAAATAGTTCGTAGGCGTCGTTTAGCTAACGGTCGTTCTTGGGTGGGTTTGGAGCTGAAGCCGGAGATCCGGAATCATTTGGTGGCCACGAAGGATAAATTATTTATTGATTGGGCCACTTGTAGATTTATCGATGACCTCTAGGTAGTGCGTTGTATGAACTGTCAACAATACGGTCATGTTCACAAATTTTGTACCAGCAAGTCACCCAGCTGTGCTAATTGCGGCGAGGAACATGATACACGAGCATGTCCACATAAAGACAGTCCTGATTTTAAACCCATCTGTATAACCTGCAAAAGGTTTAAAAAGCCCCATGACCACCTTTGCCGCTCTCGGGAGTGTCATACCTATAAGCATAGGCTGCAGTAGCTCATTCTGAGCACAAACTACCTGTAGTTGTTTCATTTAATTAAAAATTAAATATCCATCACGCCTTATCCCCGAAGGGGTGGCAGAGGCATATTATATGCCCACTTTTCACCGTGTGGATTCCTGTCCCACGTGGTGGTGAGCCCATTGCCGTGTTGAAATAGACAGACGCAGGTTGTGGCTACCTGCTGTTGAAATTTTTAAGCCGCCCATAAGGCCTTCAACCAGGCTTAACGACTGCCATTTTACTGGCAACCGGGACCAACGGCTTAACGTGCCTTCCGAAGCACGGAAACGCTCGAAAATGTAAATGCCACAAAGTGGTCACCCATCCGACGACCAGCCATAGTGAAAGTTGCGTAACTCAGTGATCGTTTACAGAACACTGAGACCGCGGGGCCACGAGCGCTTCAATTTTTTATTTTTTAATAAAAAAATATTTTTATTTTTAAGCTTGGAACATGAAAAATCTAATTATAGGACAGCTTAATTTACATAATGGCGGAACTGGACCGCCTAGTAATAGACAACAAATTAGATATTGTCCTCTTACAGGAACAATATCAGAGCGCCCACCTGCGTAACAGAGTGGTACAATTACATGCCAAGGCACGAGCTGGGATTTATGTTTCTAGTACAAATTTTACTGTAACATTTTTGTGCAACCTCATGACATCTCATTGTGCTGTTGCTGAGGTTACTTCCTCGGCCTGTAGGGTGTTTGCTGTGAGCTGCTTCTTTCAATATTCACATCATATCGATCCTCACTTACACCATCTTCGTCACGTCCTGCAGTTTCTTGCGGGTCAAAGAATAATCATAGGCGCTGATGTCAATGCCTCTTCTTCATTATGGTATGGCAAACTACGTGTATTCGATAGGGACCGGCGCTGTGCCGTCGAAGAATTCATTGCAGAAATGAATTTATCTATACAGAATTGTCACAATGCACCACCTGCTTTTTGCGGCCCTATGAGTGAGTCTTCTATTGACGTGACGCTTTCACGCGGCGACGTCTCGATATCCGAATGGCGTGTCCTCCCGGATGCGTCCTGTAGTGACCATCGTCTAATCGTTTACAAGCTCTTACCCGGTGATGCACGAGAGGCGCAAAGTACTACTTGTAATTTCAAATATAAAAGTAGGGGCGCAAACTGGGAGCTCTTTGGTTCTCTGTTTGCGGCTAACGCTAAAGATTTTGGTCGTGGTAACCTGTCTGTCGAGAGAGTGCTTCGTTAATGTCAGAAACTTTTACCTACTGTGCCGACGTGGCCATTGATCGTGGATCTATTAACAACACTCGTAGATGCGATTGGTGGAGTGACCGTTTAGCTGAGCATCGAAGGCGTTTTCGGGGAGCTTGTAGAAAATTAAATTATTTTAAAAAGCATAAAATTAGTGCCGGTGCGGAATACAATAGCGCTTTACTTGCTCTTAGAGTTGTCAGGTCCCATTACAGCGCGGCTGTTAAAAAATCAAAGGGTAATTTGCTACTAAAACTAGTGCATGGGCTGGAAGCTGAGGGTCCGTGGTCGCCTATATACCATGAGTTTAGGGCTAACCATTCTGTTGATCTTGCCTATGTACGAAATATCAAAATTAACAACTCGCATACTATAGGTATGAAGGAAACTGCCGATTACCTCTTGGATTCTCTTATACCCGACGACTGCTCGGAGAACGATAGTGATTATCACCGACAGATAAGATAGTGGGCTCTTGAGCCACCATACTCACCCCAGTCAGACCTACCAACTTCCTTTTTAATCATCATCATCCGAGCGTCTGTCCCAGTTGCGTCTCGCGACGCCTGGGGTCCGCTTTCCTTCATTTTCTCCTCCACTTCGCACGGTCTTCGGCATCCCCTGTAGTGAGACCATTGGCACGCATGTCATCCCATACGACGTCAAGCCAGCACTTCTTGGGTCTTCCCCTCTTACCGGGACCCGGCGGGGCTGACATGGCCAGACATTTGTTACCTACGTAGCCCGGCGGTTGCCGCAAGACTTGACCATACCAACGAAGGCGACACTCTTACAACTTGTCTGCAATGTCACGGACGTGAAGGCCGCCGCGGATGCGAGAGTTTCTTCCCCTACCCCACACATCCACCGCAGCATCTTCATTTCCGTGACACGCAGCTCCTGCTTGTGTCGCTCCAATATCGGCCACGTCTCACTGCCATGTAAAAGGACAGGTCTAATAATGGTTTTGTAGACCTGTCCCTTCAACCGGATCGGCATTTTAGGGTCACAAATGACACCGGTCATCTCCCGCCATTTGGCCCACGCGGCAGCAATGCGTGACTTGACATCGCAATCGATGTCACTGGACGTGTGAAAAACAGATCCCAGGTATTTAACCTGGTCCGTGCGCTCGACCAAATCACCGCCTATGTGGACGGATGTGGGATCTGTCGAGTTTAGTGCCAAGTTCTCGGTCTTCGCCACATTTAGTTTCAGACCTTCGTTCTCAAGCGTCTCCTTCCACGCCTTTACACGTCGCACCAATCTGCCCCTGTCCGCGTCTGCCAGCGCAATATCGTCAGCATACATGAGCAACCATGGAGGCTGCTCATGCGGGTTTCTGATGCTGTCCGACAATTCGTCTAATATTACACTGAACAAAAGCGGACTAAGGACCGAACCCTGGTGTACCCCGACGGTGATGGGGAAGGGTTTCGTGTCGCCAACAGCAGTCCGAACCATTGAATCGGAGTCACAGTACATGTCCCGGATAGTGTCAATATAGACCTCTGGAACCCCTTTGGACCGCAGTGCCCACCAGATCATCGCACGAGGAACACAGTCGAGCACACACTTCTGCATGTCTAGAAACAAACAGTGCCGAGGCGTGTTCTTTGACCTGTATTTCTCTGCGACAACCCTCAGGGCAAAAACAGGGTCCGTGGTCCCATAACCAGGGCGAAACCCATATTGACTCTCCGAGAGGGTACACTCCTGCCGGATCCCAGAGTCTATAATCCTCTCGAAGATCTTCATGGTGTGGGACATCACCTTAATACCGCGGTAGCTCCCGCACTCCTGCACTGACCCCTTACCTTTGAAAACTGGAATAATAATACTCAGTCTCCATTGGTTTGGGATCTGCCCGCTGAGGAGTATGCGGTTAAAAAGGTTTACTAAGATACACCGCGAGGACCCATCGCCTTCAAGACTTCGATGGGGACTCCATCGGGTCCGACCGCTTTCCGATTCTTCATGCGGCGAAGCGCAGTCAGGACTTCTCCAGGCGTTACCGGTGGCACTAGTCCCTGATTCACACCAACTTCCTTTTTAATATAATATGCTTAATTGTTTTCAAGTAACGTCGGGAGTAGTTTACTATGCGGATCTCGTGGCACGAGGGTAAATTTTCGTGCTTTTAAACGTTTCTGCCATACATATTACTGGAATCAAACATAGCTCACATAGGACCCGTAATATACTATTACCGTGGTGCTTCCCTAATTCTATAGGATTTACACCTAGTTGCTTTCCAGGTCTCCCGCTTTGCAAAGGAGGGAAGAGGCATTACGTTCTTTTCTTACTTCCTCACATTATCTTCTGATTAATTTCGTTGCGGGTTCCAAGACATGCTAATTTCTCCTGGGACATCACCGAGAACGAGCTCGGTGTAACTTTTCTGGTGTTTTGGTCATTGCTGTAGATCCTGGTTTACAGGAGTCACAGTAATGGGAATGTGGGTGGGATTAGTACCATAAAAAAAATGCCACCTCAGTGGTATAAAAAAAAACAAAAAAAAATGACAGACACTAGAAAAAACACTCTTCTTTTTAATTCTCTTAAGTGTTGCTTAAGCAGTTGCTTCCAATCTGTCAAGTTGCTACCTGGATTTGGAACCTGAGGTTCACTTTCATTCGGCGCTAGAAGTTATTATTTGATTTTCGACATTACTGGGAATTATTACCATCGGACCTCCCAACCCTGTAAAGGTGCCATCGACGTTTTTTCGTCCGTTAGTCTGCAGATACAACACTAGCAAGCGAGGTCGCTTGGATTCCAGAGATCTTGATAGGGCTCTTTACACCCCATTTCTTGATGAAATTAATTTGTATCAAAGACGATGTAGTGAAACTTTCAACACAAAATGTTAATTAAAAGGCTGTTAGTGACAGTTCAGTTTCCCGCAGACCGCGGACGAGATTAATTTTATTAATAAATTTTAAAGTTCATCGAAGAAGGTGTAAATTCGCCTGCGAAAGTGAGTGATGACTTCTTTAAATTTTATTTTTAGAATATTTAACCCGTTGCCGGTAACATGGCATTCGTTAAGCCAAGTTGAAGCCCATAATAGGCGGCTTAAAAAAATTACAGCAGGTGTTGCGCTTGTCTATTCAGCAACGGGCTCACCACCTGTTACGTGGGACAAAACTGCATACGGTGATATGTGGGCCTATAGTATGCTTCGGGGATAAAGGCGTGCGTGACAGTATGTATGTAAAAACAAATGTTGGGCGTATAACTACATCCATCATCATTTGTGTAACCTCAAACGTATAAAACAAGCGGTGAGACTATACTATACATGCGTAGCCATATTATGTAGAGGGAAAGAACTTTATGAATATATTCAGCATACATCACGGGATAGAGTCAGAGATTTATAGCAATTAAACAAACAGTCTATGTTTGTTGTTCCGAGTTGCATTTAATTTATGGTATGAGTAAGTCAACGTAAGTAAATGTTTGTAGAACGTTTTGTTTATTAGTCAGCTAGGTAGCTGATGCTCCCGGCTCCGTCTGCGTGGTGTAGTTCTCCACAGGTTCGGTTTTTGATAATTGTCACGGGTTTCATTGTTATAGTCAAAGCCTTCTGTATACATAATATCAGGCAAATTGGTTCAGGAGATATAGTGTAATCGAGTAATAAACGTTTTTTGAGTAAAAGAATGAAGCGTTCGTTGCCCCGCTAACTCAGTGTTCTGTAAACGATTACTGCGTTAAGCAACTTTCGCTATAGCTGGTCCTTGGATGGGTGACCACTTTGTGGTTATTACATTTGCGAGCGTTTCCGTGCTTAGGAAGGCATATTAAGCGATTAGTCCCGGTTGCTAGTAAAATGGCCGTCGTTAAGTCAACTTGAAGGCCTAATGGGCTTAAACATTTCAACAACAGTTGGCCACAGTCTGCGTCTGTCTATTTCAATACGGCAATGGGCTCACCACATGTTTCGGGCGACAAAAACGCATACGGTGAAATGTGAGCGTATGGTATGCCTCTGCCTATCCCTTCTGGGATAAAAGCTTGACAATATGTATGTATGTACAAACTTTGAAACCGTTGCGTAGGTCTAGGCATACGGCGACATTTCAAAGGCTTTATTGCAAAGGCAATAATAGCGGCAGGACTTTATAAAATTACTATAGGTCCGGCGAGCTTTGCACCGCCCTTTTTTTTTTTTTTAACTTGTTTATCTATTCGGGGTAGAGATTATTTTAAAAAGCAAGAATTATTAAGAATTTAACAGAATTATATACTCACTGATTGACCCCTGCAGTTACGCACGCGTAGTGAAGTTTTCCTGCTCCCGTTTCCCACAGGAACTTGTTCCAGAAATATAAAGTATTATTATTATTCTGATGTGTAAGCTAAATTATTGTTAATCAAAATCCATTCAGTAGATATTGCGTGAAAAAGTAACAAACATCCATTCTAACAAACTTTCGCGTTTATACTATTAGTAGTTTTAGAATTGGCCCACCCGTTTTGAGATATAAGTGTACGAACAAACTTTATTACACAAAAAGTGTATTAATTAACAGCATAAAAAACAATAAATTATTGTTTTGTGGAGTAGCAGCCAAGGTTGAAGTTATTATGTTTAACAAAATTATTTTTTGCATTTTAACTAGGCAATAGCATGACCCCACGTAAGCTAAGTTTGTCATTACATTGATGTAAGTCAAAACTGCTTAAGATTAAGAGCTCTGATAAGAATATAGCTTGCGTGACAGAAAACGATCACAATCACGAAATGTTCCAACAAGCACATTAAAAGGCTTTGATTATTACCTGCCTAAGGAATATTAGGGTTTGTGTTTTAGTTAACTAAAAAACTAACTAACTATCTTCACGCTGTATCCCTGACGGGGTAGTCAGAGAGGACAGATCGCCAGGCTTCGCGATCCATGCATACTTCTTTCGCTTCTTCGAGATTCATCAATCGCTTCATACACGCACGTCTGGGTATCCGAGTACTTTTGACCTTTCCGTTTTTGAGCAATCTGCTCACGTGGTCTTCATATGTAAATCTCGGCCTTCCCTGACTCCTTCTACCCTCTACTTTTGAACAATATATATTCTTCGTCAATCGTTCCTCACTCATTCGTTGGACGTGTCCAAACCAACGGAGCACGCCCTTTTCCAGCTTAACGCTGACACTTTCATTCAAACCTGCCATATTGCGTATCACTTCGTTACGTATTCGGTCGGCCAAGGTAACGTCGCACAATTTTCGAAGTGATCGCATCTCCACAGCATTCAATTTACTTTCATGCATCTGCTGACATACCCAGGTTTCACTACCGTAAAGCAAAGTTGGCACTAGCACTGCGTTATGAATCGCCATTCGTGCTTCTTTTACGATGCTTTGCCGCTTTACTAACTGGGACAAAGCACCGTTAACTTTGTTTCCGGCAGCTACTCGCCGTTCTACATCCGAATCACATCTTCCATCCGCGCTAAACATACTTCCTAAATACACAATTTCATTCACTTGCTCTAGACGTTCCTGGTTTACCTTATTCTCGCATTTAGTTCTTACGTCACCTCTTTCAAATACTAGAACCTTAGTTTTACTTGCATTCAAGCGGAGACCCTTACTTTCACACCCCTCTTTCATATTAGTGACTAATGCCTGTAGGTCGGCTTCTGATGAGGCCATGAGCACCGCATCATCAGCGTACAGCAGACAGTTTACTGTAAAGTCACCCAAATTCACACCCATATTAAAATCTTTCACTTCTGTAGGCAGCTGTCCAGATACACTATGAACAGCCAGGCGGACATGACACATCCCTGTTTGACGCCTGTACAGACATCAAAAAGAGGTGACACATCCCCCCCTACTCGCACGCAAGCCTTACAGTCCCTATAAAGCGACTGTATTGCCCGCAGTAGCCAGCCGTCCACACCATATCCTGGCAGCAAGTCCCACAGCGTTTCTCTCACAACGTTATCAAATGCTTTCTCTAGATCCACAAAAGCGCAGAAAACCTTCTGGCTAAGAGCCAGAAACTTTTCCGCGATCATGCGGAGAGAAAACACTTGATCCATGCCACCTCTTCCACGTCGGAATCCGCATTGAGCCTCCCATAAATACCTTTCAGACTTTTCTTGCATTCGTGCCGTTATAACCTTTGCATACACCTTACTAGCTAAGCTGATCGCCCTGTAGCTGGAGCAGTTTAGGCGGGAGCCTTTACCTTTGTAAATAGGTACTACAACTGCTATTCGCCAGTCATCTGGGACCTCACCCGTCCGCCAGCACAAGTTGCATAACAGACATAGTGTGTCCCAGACACGCGACCCACCGTACTTGATCATCTCAGCAGTAACTCTGTCTTTTCCCGCAGCCTTACCACATTTCATACTTCTTATCGCTTGTTCTATTTCTTTCATACTAATGACTTCAATGACATCGGGATCCGGAGCATCGAAGTGAGCTCCACTTCCCGACGTGGCATCTCTGTCTTTTCTTGCATACATCTTTCCATAATATTCACTCCATCTCTGCAGGACGTCACTTTGGTCTGTTATGACGTCATTGTTAACACTAAGCACTTTATTCATACTGTAGATTGCCGAACAACTCCGGGTCTTGCCTACCTCTTTCCAGAAGAGCTTGGCATTATCCCGGAAATTGGACGACAACCTTTCATCCGCTTTCATTCTGCACCTTTCACGAGCTTCTTCTATCAGTGCCTTCGTGTTAACTTTCTGCAGCTTGTATCTCTCTTTCATATTAAAATCATTCCGCGAGGCTAAGTAGTCTAGCCATGCTTTCTTCTTCATTCGAACTGCTTCTTTCACTTCCTCATTCCACCACGCTTATTACTACTGCCTCTTTTCGTTTCTCCACACACTTCCACAGCGGCATTTATCATACTGTCCCTAAGGTTCTGCCATACACTTTCCACATTCTCACTGCTTACATTGACGTCGCCAAGCTTTTCGGCTACCCTTTCATTATATTTATCCCTAATGGATGCATCCTGCAGCTTCCAGCTTTTGATGCTATAAGTCGGCTCAGGTTCAGGACACTCGGTACGATGACGCCAACCCGCGAACAGACCCCTAATCCTAGTTATGACTAGGTAGTGGTCTGATCCCAGCTCAGCGCCTCGATAAACCCTTGTGTCCATCACCTGTTTACGGAGCCGACTATCCATTAGGAATAGATCTATCATGCTTCTCTTTGACTTACATCTCCTCGTATACATATGAATTTGTTTGTGGTTGAACATTGTGTTCGCCACAAACAAATCCTTTTCCTTACAAAATGCCAGTAATAGCTTGCCAGCGTCGTACACCCTTTTATCCCCATACTTCCCGAGTACCGACTCAAAACCATCGCGAGCGGTACCCACCCATCCATTCAAGTCTCCACATACTATAAGTCTTTCATTTCCTTCTATCACATTTAGAGCTTCTCTCATACTCTCCCAGAAGTCCTCTAGCTTACTCGCGTTCGACGAAGATACTGGCGCGTAAGCAGCTACCAGGAAAATCTTCGTCAAACCAAGTTTTACACGGATCCAGAGGATTCTAGGACCTACCAGTTTGTACTCATACATACCGGAGGCCAATCGCGAGGACAGCAAAATTCCAACCCCTCGACTGCCATGCTCGCTCTCTGGTACTTCAGACCAAAGCGCGAGCATCCCACCCGGGAGCTCCAAGACTTCGCTGCCCTTGCACTTGGTCTCTGTCAAGCACACTGCATCTAACTTTCTCTCATTCATAACATCCATCAACTCATTCATCTTATCTGTCATTCCTCCCCTAACATTCCACGCAGCTACCCTGCACTCCGTCCTCCACTTCCACTCTTGTTTAGTTAATAAATTATTAATAAACTAGATGATGCCCACAGTTTCGCCCGCGTTGTGATTCCTGTACCCGTGTTCCCCGGTGTTATAGTAACCTAATATGTTATCCTTAAACATATTATATGGCATTGTCAACTTTTCTATAAAGTTTGGTTAGTTAGATTATTTATATAGAGGCTATTCCAACTAATAATTCATAATAAATTTTATTTATTATTTATTATTACATAGTTGGATTAGCCTACCATGATACTAGCTGAAAGTGCTCAGAGAGCAGTGGTCGCCCTTGGAAAGCCGTATGGGGACCCATTCCATGAACTGTACACAGAGTATAAGGCATTAACGGTTCGCCAAATTTTCATTCTACGTGCTACCACAAGGAAACAATCAAATCTACCTATAAATAAAACCACAAACAAATGCCGACTTCGTAGAAGACCGGAACCTATCTGTTCAAAAGTTTACACTCATACCGCGTTCGCACAACGACATTACCCTTACTTGAGCGTTTAAATATATAATAAACTTCACCAAATATTAAATACAAACGAATAGATATAATTAGAACGATAGAGACGAAGAATAAGATAAAGCAATATTTACTTACCATGAATTACGATGACACCGAAGACTTACTAAAACCACCATACACATAGTCAGGTAACACACACACACACACACACACACACACACACACACACACACACACACTCACTCACACACGCACACACACACACACAAATACACACGCGCGCGCACACAAGCATTTATATGTATTAATAGTCACCAACATACTAATTTCGGTTTTTTTTATTATAAACATCCATATTAATGTTACCATGTAAACACATAAACAAAAAAATTAAAAAAAACGAAACAAATGTCGGAGCTGAAGGGAAGTCCCCCGTAACACAGGATCTTCCTAGCACGGGAGGCATTGAATTGTTTTGTTTAACAATATAATAAAATCCACTGTAATAGGTGTAATACATAAAAAGTTTGTAAGATTTTGTACCAAAAAAATATTATTATAATATTTAAGCTAAATCCTTTACTAAGATACCGAAGACTAAAATTTTCAGCCTTGAGTAGCAAATCACCTAGCAATGTGAAGCCATCTAAAAAAACCGAACACACCCGTTCCTGAGATAATCAATGGTGAGGCAAATGTAAATACCACAAAGTGGTCACTCATTCAAGGACCATCTTTACCGAAAGTAGATTAACACAGAAATCGTTTACAGAACACTGAGTTATCGGGGCCACAAGAGCTTCATTCTTTTTCACATAAAAAGTTTAATACTCAAGTACATTATATCTTCTGAACCAATTTGGCTGAAAATATGTATATAGACGGCTGATAACAATCGAAACCCGTGACAATTATCAAAACTACACCACGCAGACGGAACCGGGAGCATCACCTAGCTGACTAATAAACAAAACGGTCTTACAAACATTTACTTACGTTGACTTACTCATACCCTAAATTAAATGCAACTCGGAACCACAAACATAGACTGTTTGTTTAATTGCTATAAATCTCTGACTCTATCCCGTGATGTATGCTGAATATATTCATAAAGTTCTGAACCAATTTGGCTGAAAATATGTGTATAGACGGCTGATAACAATCGAAACCCGTGACAATTATCAAAACTACACCACGCAGACGGAACCGGGAGCATCACCTAGCTGACTAATAAACAAAACGGTCTTACAAACATTTACTTACGTTGACTTACTCATACCCTAAATTAAATGCAACTCGGAACCACAAACATAGACTGTTTGTTTAATTGCTATAAATCTCTGACTCTATCCCGTGATGTATGCTGAATATATTCATAAAGTTCTTTCCCTCTACATAATATGGCTACGCATGTATAGTACAGTCTCACCGCTTGTTTTATACGTTCGAGGTTACACAAATGATAATGCATGTAGTTATACGCCCAACATTGGTTTTTACATACATATTGTCACGCATTTATCCCCGAAGGCGGTAGGCATAGGCATACTATACGCCCACATATCACCGATTGCAGTTTTGTCCCACGTAACTGTTGGTGAGCCCATTGCCGTGTTCAAATAGACAAGAGCAGGAGGTGGCGACCTGATGTTAAATTTTTCAAGCCGCCCATTAAGGCCTTCAACTTAGCTTAATGACTGCCATGTTACTGGCAACCGGGACCAACGGCTTAACGCGCCTTCTGAAGCACGAAAACGCTCTCAAATGTAAATGCCACAAAGTGGTCACCTATCCGAGGACCAGTCATAGCGAAAATTGCTTAACGCAGTTATCGTTTACGGAACACTCAGTTAGCGGGGCCACGAGCGTTTCTATATTTGTTTTGTTAATAACTATTTTGTGACGTCATATCTGTCGGACGGTTTAATTCTTCAGATTCCAACACGAAAATCTTTTGGCATTTCTTGAGACGGTTTAATGTAATCAGGGTTGCTTGTTCAGTGTTCTGTAAACGATCACCGCGTTAAATCGTCCCACACCATGGTCAGATCGTTTACAGCATTTGCGGGTTTCAAAGGCTGCTATAGTTAATAAATATTGAATAAATTAAATATTGGGGACACTTTTCACACAACGCCATCTAGCCCAAAGTAAGCTAATATAAGCTTGTGTTATGGGATCTAGATAACTGATAAACATACTTATATATTTCTAAATACATACATATTATAGATAAATAACACCCAGACACAGAATAAACCATCGTGCTCATCACACACAGTTTTATCCTGGGTGGGAATCGAACCCACGACCTCTTGCGTAGCAATCGGATGCACTCCCACCGCGCCACAGAGGCAGTCAAAGTTGCCTTAACGTTAGAGTGGTAATGATAGTTGTTAAGATAAGTCTATGCTGATCTGTCCCCTCTGACTTTAATTGCAACACGAAACAGTATGCAGACACAATAACATTAAAATGATGAATATTATTTTTTGTGTAAACTGTAAAATTTCGCGGTGGTATACTTTATGTAGGGGCAAGTGCGGAACATGTGGACACTTTCCAGAATTTAGAGTAAAACATTTATATATTTTAATCAGTATTATTAGAATTAATTTTTATTTAAACCTGTCAACCGTATGGTTACATTTTTGTATACAGCTTTGTGTATACAAAGCTTCAAATTATAATTTAAGGGTTGCTAGTTTCGTCGAAATCGATTGTGCCCACAGGTACAAGCGTCCATAGGAACAGCACTTGCCTATACTACTTGGGACTTCATTCTAAGTAATTCTCGTATATCTTACTCATATCTTACTCATATTCACCGCCACTAGCCCCAGTGGTCACGGCTAGACTGGTGGTGAGGGTCGATAGTAGGCATGAAATTACTTTTCTGTGTAGGTAACTACCCTTCGTTATTACTATAATGAAGAATAAGGCCGGCGACACACTTCACTCACGTTGTATGTTTTGTTTGGCACAAGTCATCGATGAATGTAAGTAAATATTATTTCGCCTGAAATCCACAGTAATATATAACTAATATACTATATTCACGCTATATCTGCTTCATACATGCACGTCTGGGTATCCGAGTATATTTACCCTTCCGTTTTTGAGCAGTCTGCTCACATTGGTCTTCATATGTAAGTTCCGGCCGACCCGGACTGCTTCTACCGTCTACTTTCACACAATATATATTCTTCGTCAATCGTTCCTCACTCATTCGTTGGACGTGTCCAAATCAACGGAGCATATAAATTATGAAATTGAAATTAAATATTTTTATTCATAATAGTCATGACAATAAATAAAATCAGAGTGATTCTAGTTGCCAGTTCCAAGGGCAGCCTACCCTTCATGGAGAAGAATCTGGCAAGAAACTCCATGGATGCTCTTTGATGATGATTAACAAGGGTGGTTGGATCATCCAGGGACTATGGTTTTAGTGTCCTGGAGACATTCTTCCCGAGAGTACCTGGGCCTTCGAGCACAAAGGAAGAAATATGCCATCGTGCGGTTCACTCGGTATGAGTCCGATAGACACACCTCGCCGTCACAGAAATGAGAAGTCGACGAAAATTCGCGACATAAAAATATTTAGCCTTATGGGCACAGAAATCAAGTCATTAACATTGTGAAAAAATCTTGATCTTATAATACTCGTATTTTAATTATGAAATTGAAAATGTCATCACTCACTACCGGAGGCTGATTTACACCTTCTTCGACGAACTTTAAAATTTATTCATAAAATTAATCTCGTCTGCGGTCTGCGGGAAACTGAACTGTCACTAACAGCCTTTTAATTAACATTTTGTGTTGAAAGTTTCACTACTTCGTCTTTGATACTAATTAATTTCATCAAGAAATGGGGTGAAAAGATCCCTATCAAGATCTCTGGAATCCAAGCGACCTCGCCTGCTAGTGTTGCACCTGCTGAATAACGGACGATATAACATCGATGACGTCTTTGCAGGGTTGGGAGTAGGACGTCTGATCTCCCAACCCTGTAAAGGTGCCAAGGAAGTTGTTTCGTCCGTTACCATCTGGTATATCCCAGCCATGTCGAAAATCAAACAATAGCTTCTTCTGGCAGCCGAATAAAAGTGAACTTCAGGTCCCAAATCCAGGGAGTAACTGGATAGATTGGAAGCAACTGGCATAACACTTGAGAGAATAAAGATGAAGAAGAGTATTTTGTTTAGTGTCTGTCTATTATTTTTTGTGTTCTTTTTTTATACCACTGAGGTGGCAGACGAGCATACTGCCCACCTGATGGAAAGTGATCACCGTAGCCTATGGATGTTTGCAACACCAGAGATGCGGCATTATCGCTGCCGTCAATTTAAAAATCTTCTAAGACCCCTTTTGAAGAACCCCATACTGTAGACGTTCAGGAAAACCTGAGTCGGGAGTTTATTCCACAATTTTGATAACAATGTCCTCGCGGATAAAATGTAATTTTCTACTTAGATTTCTTATAATAAAACGAATCTTCGTGAGCAAGTGAAGTAAAAAACTATTATCCAATATTCTTGCGCTGTCACGCGTGATCAAGGCTTTTGCGAAGAAATATTTTTTTTGGAATAGTTTTCTCCACAAGATAAAAGAGACAGTATTGAATAAAGATTTATGACAAGATTAATTTAGCAACGATTATGTTCGTTCGGAGCACACATTTTTAAGTATCGAATGTTTATATATGAAGAAACAATAATGAACTAACCAACGAAATCGATGTCAATGACATGGTGTGTATTTGTCCAATTAACTCATTTGTCCATAAGCGTCCAACCGTTTCATTACAGTTATTTTCAGTGTAATATTTGCTTTCACGCGAGTTCTCGTTAGTAATTTGTACAGATCAAACACAATATTGACGTAATAAATGGTTTCTATGCGAGCGTTTGATTCATACTCTATCATACATCGTAAACGTCAATACCTACAACGAGGATTGTAAATCATAAGCTAGGACCTAAAAGAAAGTACGGACGTAACTTCGATTTAACATGTCACGTCGAGATAACGTCCTTAGTTCATTGGTGATACATATAATACGTACATATTGACTGCCTCTGTGGCGCGGTGGGAGTGCATCCGACTGCTACGCAAGAGGTCGTGGGTTCAATTCCCACCCAGGATAAAGCTTTGTGTTATGAGCACGATGGTTTATTCAGTGTCTGGGTGTTATTTATCTATAATATGTATGTATTTATAAATATATAAGTATGTTTATAAGTTATCTGGTTACCATAGCACAAGCTCTGCTTAGTTTGGAATCAGATGGCGTTGTGTGAGTTGTCCCAACAATATTTATTTATTAATTTATATTGTGACACCGTTATCCCCGAATGGGTATGCAGAGGCATACCATACACAACATTTCATTTAGAAGAATTGGAGGGAAGGAAAGGCTGGCAACTGGAAATATAACAAATAGTTGTCCATAATTAGACTAACTGTAGCAAAAGGTAAAACACCGAACCAATAGGATCACTGTGTTCTCCATCTGTCTGTATATCAAGACCCGTTATCTTATTAAGGCATCCTCCATGCCTTCGGGTTCGGGTTGAAATTAAAACTATGTCCTTTTAAGTTATGGAATCCTAATTACGACAGTTGTTGCAGCTTCAAGACATATTGTGGGATATGAGATTCTTTTACCGAACGCCATCTAGTACAAACTAAGCTAATAGGAACTGGATTATACAACTGATAACATCATTAAAAACATCCCAACTTCGAAACAAACATCTTGATTAAACACTTGTACTGTTCCACTTATTTATTATTTAAACCTGACCGGTTTCGTCTTCCAGCATTTTCAAAGGTTAGCACATATTTTATGTATTTTGAATGTCATTGAGTACAATATGTGAAGTTATAACAACAATGGTTTGACTCTCAAACCAAACCGGTCAGGTTTAAATAATAAATAAGTGGAACAGTACAAGTGTTTTTATTCAAGATGTGTAGCAAGTGCTATCTATTCAACAGTCCGACCCAGGATTCGAACCTTAGACCACTACCAGTCATTTACACTATTTTATTCACCACCGAGGTAGTCATATTTGTGTCATAGCGCTAACTTTAGAGCTATTCTCAATGCTCTAATGGGTTGTGTGAGTATCAGAATGGCCCTCAATTAGTTAGATATACTTTCCATCAGGCGGGTGGCGTCATTTTGGTATACTAGTTGTACAAAAATAAGAATCAGGTCCGTACTTTTATAGGTTTATATTCATGAATTATACCTAAAACTAATTGCCTCTGTTGTTATAGCAATATTTATGTTAAGAACCGATAATGGAAAAGTTCTTAAGTGTTATTCTTCGCATTTCTACCAGACTATTGATATATAATGAATGAAAGATCATTAATGGGAGCAAGCATACATCGGAGTTCTACATTATGCGATAGAGAAATACGGCTATTAATGCCTAAATAATAATGTTTAAATAGTTTTTTGAATTGCATTACTCCTCCGCCATTTTTTTTAAATGTCGAAGCACTATCTATACTTTATATAATTCATATTTAAACTATACTTTTATGGGTACTTTATATTTATAATAATATATAAAGCTGAAGAGTTGTTTGTTTAATTGAACACGCTAATCTCAGGAATTACTTGTTGGAAACGAAAAATTCTTTTTGTGTTTCATAGCCCATTTATCTAGGAAGACTATAATTATGCTATATATCGTCACGCAATTACCCAGGAGAGCGGATCACTAATAAAAAAAAAACAAATCGGGCAAATTTAATACATTTTTGTAAAAGTAATAAGCGACTGGGTTAAATGGGTGTGACGGAGGTTTAGAGTATTTCACGGGCGATGTCGTGGGGGTCAACTAGTAGAACATAAACATGAATAGAGGACTCGTTTCTATATTTTGGATACTTACTTTATTTCGGACATTATTGGAACGAAGTTCCTTACGGCAGGCTTGGAGGAGATAGGGATTCTGCTGTGGGACCGAACTGAAAAAAAATGTGATAGTAAAACCGTAAGAAAAAGTCCGTGGAATAAAACCGTTAAATGAGACGTGCGCAGGCGCGACAGTCGTTTGTTTTGCAAATTGTGTCGATTCTACATTAGCCGAAGGAACTTCGTTCCTACCTGGTGTCCCATGACACCACATTTTCTTCTTTTTCGGACATTAACGGTCCCTTGTCTTCTAAATGAACTGAAAATATCGCATTAAGTTAGAGTATGTCATATATTCACTACATCTCTCCACCTTTTTTTTAACGTTTGGAAATCCCTCGGATGTCATGCCAGTCGGATGTCATGTTGAACCGGCTAAAACCACACGGTCTCTGCCTAACTGTCTATTGCCGGACTCCCCCGGTAACTCCTCGAAAAGATGTTCCAGAGCTCCCGGCAGACTTTGGCTACCACCGCGGCCTCACCTAAGGGTTCGGGTGTTTTTCCGCTTCTTTAGGGATTGGTTCGGGTATTATACCGCTTCTTGGGGCGTGGGTGGTGCGTGAAATTATCACACCATGCCACATCTCTCACTGTGTGAGTGAAATGACCCTCAATATTTATATTCAAACTAAACTAACAAAATTGATATCTTAAAATGATATATTCAAAATTGGTATCGAGTTGTTGAGTAGCTCCATAGATGGCTCTGGTCTTACTCTTAAATGACGATTAATATATGGTGATGAATTTCAACTTGTTTCGATACGGTTCGGGTAGTATAGTGACTAGAACATTGCCCTGGTTAGGGAAAGGTCACGGGTCCAATCCCCGTCTCGAAACAAATTTTATTTTTTTATATTATTTAAAAATTATGAGAAATTTAGCATAATAATTGCTTTAAAAAAGTTATCCAGTATTCTAACACTCTGATTAGACGAGTTGCCATTAAATATCTCCGTAAATTGTTTTATCAGTAAACGAAGGGTGTTTTATCGAGCGTCTAATGTCCTATAAACGGTTCCATGGGGTTTGTAAGTACATATTTAGAAGTGTAGTCGTACACCAACCATTTGTGCTGTTTTGTCATTTTACGTACATACTACATATTTATATATTATTTATTACAGTCAAAAACAAAACAGAAATCAATTTAACATTAATCTTGGTAAAAAACAAATAAATTTATTAGTTTTGATTAAAAACTAATAAATTTATCAAAATTTACCCATGATGCAGGCAGCATTCCCACGTTGAATAGCTATGGAAAGCCTTTGCGCGAGAAAGCTACCTGTACAAGGAACTCAGGTTTCTTCCCTCAGACGCTTACTTAATGCCGTGCAAAGACCATGCGCGCCGCGACCCCATGGACCTAGTGTCTCTACACCAAATGGAATAAATTCATATTTATGATAGAAATGGTAGGATCGGTAGGGCACCGATTTATGATATTGTGGGACACAATATCATAAATCGGTAAACTTTGAACTTTCGTCATTACGTTTTTAATTTTAAAAACTAGTGTATTTTCTAGTGTTAATGTGTTAAACTCTGACAACGTCCACTAGTGTTGTGAAATTGGATAACTCAGTGGAAAGTGAAATTTTATGTTACTTTAAAAAATACACATAAGCTGCAGTAAAGTTACACTACTGAACAATATTATTATATAAACAACTATACTAAAATATACGATATAAACAACCTAACCAATAGCGTGCGGGGAGACGACTGCTGCGCATAACCAGTGCTTGCGCCTCGGAATATAAAACTTCTGCGACAGCAGTGTGTCCCTACATATTCCCCCCTTTTATAAAGAAAAGCATTTTACCAATTAAATACAAATTAAATTCAAGTTAAGTTAACACAGTTTACAATCAATAAAATAAAGCAATCATTACAATGAATGAAATGCACATCAATTTACTGGAGTAGAACTTTGGACAGACCTATACATGATTCAGCTTTAGCATTGCTATGTACCCTAATTGAAGAAAAATCTATATTTTTGACATAAAAATAAATGTACAAAACAAGAAGAATTAAAACTAATCCTCTAGGTTACTGGCTATGCAAATGATTAACGTAATAAATAAAGTATTATGAAGTTATTTTATAAAACTTGATGTACCTACTTCCTGATTTAGTTTTTTTGTCTTTGTGTTTCTGTGCAAAATCTTCTATATTTACTGAAAGTTAGGCAGTTTTTGATGAATGGTTGACGATTTATCTGCCATAAAATGATTGGTTACATCAAAAAAAATTTTGATACTTTTGTGAGAAATAATTATTTTATAAAGTACTTTAGAATCGCACCTGCATCTGTCTATTTCAACACGGCAATGGGCTCACCACCTATTACGTGGGATCCACACGGTGAAAAGTGGGCATATAATATGCCTCTGCCACCCCTTCGGGGATAAGGCGTGATGGATATATATAGAATCGCAGTACGGTATCTCAGCAATCGGAAATTAGTTTTAGCATATTTGCAACGTTTTTGATAGACCCGACGATATCTTAAGCCACTTGGTAATTAAAAAAAAAACAGAAAACTAGTTGACGGCTGGCGCGGTGAAGTTTTCTTGTTACCGTTTCCCACAGGAACTTGTTCCAGGGATAAATAGTAGCCTAATTGTGTTATTCTGATGTATTTATAATTGTAAAGTTTCATCAAAATCCATTCAGTAGATTTTGCGTGAAAGAGTAACAAACATCCATCCATATTTCTAACTTCCGATTTTATAATATTAGTAGGATGTTATACCGAGCTTGAACCGACTTAATTCCAAACAGTCTCTACCGTTCCATCTAGTACCAGGAGAGCCCCCGGTAACTCTTTGTAAGAAATCTTGTCATACTTTGACAGAGCAGATCAGGTAGTAGACGTAAATTCGAACGAATATAAGTATCATTTTGTAGTGATTGAAGATATTACTTCCTTCATGCAATTGTAAGTTACATAAAGTTCAAATATTTGACTTAGAATTTCTAAATACATCTCTCTTTTATCTTTTACCTACAATAAATCCACATCAAATGAAGTCTCACTAAAAGGAATTCAATTAGTTCATCAAAGTTAAAGTACCTATCTAAAGTCTCTTTGTCAGGATGCTTTTTAATCACACGATACGACAAAGACGCGACATTTATTCTTTAACTTAAGGACGCCCCGAGGTTTTATCCGCGTGTCATATTTCCATTGGCATATGGGGATCAAATGTAGCCTAAGTTACTCCTTATAACATCAGCAATCTATCTGTGAAAGTCACGTTAAAATAGGTCTAGCCGTTTTAGAGATATCTAAACAAACAGACCGAAAGAAAAAAATAAAATTGATTTTTTTATGTAAGTCATCATTGCCATCATCTGAAGTTTTGTCCCAGTTGCGTCTTGTGACCCCCGGGGCCAGCTATCCTACATTTTCTCCTTCACTTCGCACGGTCGACGGCAGTAGTGAGACCATTGGCGCGCATGTCATACCTTACGACTTAAAGCAAGCACTTCTTGGGTCTTCCCCTCTTACCGGGTACTAAAAGTAAGTACGCGACCTTTTGTAATCTACTTAAAGTAAGTAAGCGACCTTTTGTAATCTACTTGAAATTAAAAAACTTTGTACTCCGGGTACAATCCAATGAATCATTAATAATAATAAAAATAATAAATCTTTATTCATTTAGGTCACAAAGTAACACTTATGAACGTCAAGAATATTTTAAATTTAGAAAAAGTTAAAGCATACTAATTGCTTTTCAAAATTGTTTCTAATGTTTAGGCAGGTGTCATCACAAATCGAATGATTATAGATGCAATTCTATACATTCGTACCGTGCAACTTTGCTAAGTGCCGGTAGATGACGCCTTACGTCGCCTTAAGACGTAAAAAGGTGGATTAATTCGTCAGTAACGAGCAGGTCACGGTGGTGTAGTTAGTAACGTGTCTGGTGCGTTGAACCAGAAGACGCTGGTTCGAGTCCAGCTCGTGGCTGAAAAATTTTTCCACTTTAAAATTTAAATTTAGAAAAAGTTAGCATACTAATTGCTTTTCAAAATTGTTTCTAAAGTCAAGAATATTGCTTCTACATTTACATTTACTGCCAGATTCGCAAAGCAATAGGTAGAGCCTGAGGAAGAACCTGGCAATAAAACTCATGGCCACTCTTTTCTAAACGCAAAAATTATTAATTAAGTCAATGTTGTGTTTAAGTCATATCAAAATTAGAGCGATTATATTTGCCGGTTCTAAGGACAGCCTACCCTTGAAGAAGAAGAATCTGGCAAGAAAGTCAAGGATGCCATTTTAAAATGTAGGAATGGCTTACAACATTAAGATTACACTTACATTGTTCCTTTGGATTTATGTGAGAACAGTCGACTAAACTTAAGTTTACCTTAAAAAAATAAGATTATTTGTAATAATTGCTATAATAGCTATGAGCTGACCAGTCCCAACACACGGCACCCGTTTACGGGTATGACGCATTATATCAGCCATCGCCCTACTCAACCGTATTATAGGGAATAAGGCGACCCCGATACATACGCCACCACTGCCGGGACACTTAGGAGAGCATGACATACTCAAAAACTGCACAGCAACTATCATGTCAATTTCAAAATAATAAATAAGTCTACATGGTGCTCACACAACAACAAAGTCAAATTACATATAATAATGTATATTAGTTATTACCGGGACTTAACGGAGCCATACCTTTAGTTGCCTGGCGTTTCATATTATTTATACTGTAGGATGTAAAAAAGAAATACAACAAATATATGCAGATTCAACAACAAACACGTACAATATAACACAAGATTCATTCGAATCCTAAACAACTTGAGCGAAGAGCTAGCTACTCATTTCCATTTATTTTTATCATTCAAATAATCATTAATTGTGTAATAAGCCCTTTTCAAGAGGTGCGTCTTAATTTCCGCCTCAAATTTATGTAACGGCAGGTTCATAATGTTTAAAGGAATTTTATTATATAGGCGTATGCCAATTCCTGCAAAAGAGTGAATGAACCTTTTGTAAACGATGATGTGTTCCAATTAATTTATGCTTATTTCTAGTATTTATCGAATGTATGTCACTGTGTCCATTGTATAAAAGTATGTTCAGTTTAACTAACATAATATTTGCAAATAAATACTGTGATGCAACCGTTAAATTGCCTATTTCTTTAATTTTTTCTCTTAGAGACACTCTAGCACTCAATTTATATATTGCACGTATAGCTCTCTTCTGGAGTACAAAAATTACATATACATCAGCTGCTTTGCCCCACAGCAAAATGCCGTAAGACATGACACTATGAAAATAACTAAAGTATACCAGCCTGGCAGTTGCCACATCAGTAAGCTGCCTGACTTTACTAACGGCAAAGGCTGCCGAGCTGAGTTTACCTGCAAGACACGTTATTTGAACATTCCACTGCAGTTTGCTATCTAAAGTGATCCCCAAAAATACAGTTGATTCTACAAGATTAAGGGTATCACCGTTCAATGTTATATTTGTACCGCAATTCCTGACATTAGGCATGCTGAATCTGATACATTTTGTCATCATAGCGTTTAGTAGCAAATTATTGGTCGTAAACCAATCACCAACTTGGGCAAGTGAACTATTTACGCCGTTAAAATTACTAAGCGTGCTATCAACTTTAAAATTAAGTGACGTATCATCAGCAAATAGAACAGTGTCGCACAAGATCTGTATATAGAATGGCAGATTGTTAATATAAATTAAAAATAGAAACGGACCCAGAATTGATTCCTGCGGTACGCCCATAACTACAGATGCTCCAGAGGAGCGAATTCCATTGACGTCAACATGTTGTATTCGATCATTTCGGTAGGAGGCAACAAGGTTCAGTGCAGAGTCTTTGATACCATAATAAAAGAGATTTTTCAATAGTGTTTTATGGTCAACGCAATCAAATACTTTGGAGAGATCGCAGAATACACCAATAGCATCTTGTCTATTCTCCCAGGCGTCATATATATGATTCAAAAGTGTCACACCTGCATGAATGGTAGAACGACCCCTTGTGAACCCAACTACATGCCGCGTATGAAATTACATGCCGCACCTCCATCAAGTCAAGATTTTTATAAGTTATATATAAAGTGGAAAAATAATACACATGATTTTTTTGTTGGGAATTACGACTACAATATAACAAACTAAGAAATAAAACTCGTAAATTAATAGAAACATCGCGAAATAAGTACTAAAAAGAACAAATAAATACAAATAAAACCAATATTAGAGAACTATGGCAAATTCTGAACTCCATAACAGGCCGTAGTAAAATATTTATCGATTAAACTATTTTTAAGGCATTCCAAAACCGAAAAGTTAATGCCAAAGAAATAGTTAATAACTTTGCTAGGGAATTCCAAAATAACGTACTGAAAATATTGCCAAAATGCAATAAAATGATGATGAACGAAGGAGAATACACCTATCCGCAAAATACATCCATGTTTTTTAAAAAAGCTACACGTGAAGACATACTCAAAATAATTAAAAAACTTAACACATATAAAGCCCCTGGGGTAGATAATATTAGATGCATTGATATAAAGTCTATATGTGACAAGATGTCATACATTATAGCCAAATTTATTAATTCTAGCTTAAAAGAAGGCATTTACCCCACGGGCCTAAAAACCGGTATAGTGAGACCAATTTTTAAAAAGGGAAATCACAGTTATTATGCAAATTATAGGCCAATCACGATACTTCCAGTCATTGTTTGTTTTTTTTTTCCTTGTGGCAACCCTAGGTATAACAGCTGATTTGAATTGGCTCCGTATTTTATATTGTAATATTGCAAAAATAATTATAATTTTAATTAAAAACCAATTCATCATTGCCAAATAATACCATATTGAGTGTTAAATAATCATTTTCACCATTTATTGTGCTAAAAGTAAATAAATATAAACTTAAAAATTGTACCGGTGTAGTGACAGTTAGAACATCGGAAAAATTTTCAATATTTGAAATTATTACTTGGATTTGGCAAGATTTATAAAACTAATAGTTTTTCAATCAAGGTTTGTGAGTTTATTTACTTTTACATCCTCATATGTCCATTAATAGTGTGATTTTGTAATTTTCTATGAATAAAACATAACCTCGTTTTGTTTCGCATTTCTTTGCTCTAAGTCTACTTTGCTAATAATTACTGATTCTGTAGCACGTAATTATAACAAAATGTCGAATACTAATAACATGATAATGACGCGTAAGGCCTTAGCTCATCAACAAGAGATAAGGCTTCAATTAACGTTGAAAGAATTACAGATTTTTAGGGAGAAGTGCGATAAACTGAACAAGGAAAGGGACGAAAATGAGTTAGAACTGCTAGGTATTTTAAGTAAGAACGGACAACTCAAAAAAGAACTGGCACAGTTGCATTCACTGTATACTGATACCTTACAGGATCAGGATAGGTTACAACTTATAGTTGACAGTTTTGACATTTTTACATTTAGGGAACATTATGAACAAACTCTGCACCAAATTAGAATACTAAAGGAGGAGCTACAACGATCGGAAATCAAAATATCGCAACTAGAAGACAAGAAACAGAGCACAGTGGTTCAATCTAATCAGAGTTTGTTCGATGAACTGATGGCTACAAGCTTAGATACTGCTACAGCTCACCCTTCCATTGTCATAGACCTCACTTCTGATGATGAAACCGGGGGCTGTTCTAAATCATTAAAAATTATTAAGTGTAGTAAGAATAAGTTAAAGAAATATTTAAAAATTAAAAAGTTTATTACTAAATCTAAAAAAATGATACATAAATACAAGTTTTTTATAAATAGCATGTCACTTAATAGACAGAGATTGCAACTGATTGACCAGGTAAATATGTATATGTTAGAACTTGATACTGTTGCACAACAGTACAAAACTGATACACAGGCCCTTCAATGTCAGATTGACCGACTTCAAGACTCTTTGAAATCAATTTCATATAAATATGAAACAGCAGAGAAACAGAGTAGGGAACAGGTGTTAGCCATAGGTAAATTAGTAAATTCATGTCATTGTCAAAATGACCAATTGACATCCGCAGGCCATGTTCCCTCCTCACCCTTAAGTTGTGAAAGAATTAGATGCAATGATGAATTTTCACCAATTAAAACTGTGTGCAGTGTGGATAATAGTATATTAAGTTCAAGTAGTAATTGCGAGGCATCTACGAGTATAATAGAAAAGTTGCAAATAAAAAGTGATGCAAAGACCATAGTCTATTGCGATGATATAGGTAAAAATTTTGGACATTATTTATCACAGTTAAGTCATTCTGTAATAAATCATACATATCCAGGAGCTTCATACTCTCAAATTATAGATTTTATATTGACTGGTACACACTGCATGCAGTCTACTATAGTGGTGCTGGTTGGCAGAAGAGGCAATATTAATAGTGACAAACTTTTAAAAGTTTTTGATAAGTTATCAATTCTGCAAGTAAAACAAGTAATTTTGTCCACCTTGCCATACAGCACTGCTATGAGCCACAAGGAAAATCACTTAAGATACAAATTAAATATGAAACTACATACCATAGTATCATATTCCAAAAAAATTGAATTGTTCGATTGGAACATAATTTTCAATAATAATAGTTTGTTGACATTAGATAGATATTTTCTATCAAAATTTTTACAACGAAAGGTAGCTCTGTTGCTATCTAATTTTTTAATTTTTCAAGCCAAATTATTGGCTAGTACAACTGCTTTTATTGAGCAGGATAGTTTTGATACTTCACATTTGGAAAATGAAATTCCAAAAAACTAGTTTATAGGACAACAGATAATTAATAATTAATAATTTCTAATTCTGTAAATAAAATAAAAATGACTTGGAACATCATTAACTCTGAATGCGGTAGATCTTTAGTGACTGAAAGGGATTTCCACTTAAAAGTAAATGGTTGCCATGTTACAGGGGACCTGGAAGTGGCTACGGAGTTAGAACACTTTTTCAAAAATGTACCTATATTGACAACAAAATCTCTCCAAGCATCTTCCAGTTCCGCTGAACTTTTATTAGAAGAATCTGTTCTTTGTTGCAGGGATGCATTTGTATTCACAGATATTTGTGCTCAGGACATTGTAAAAACATTTAAATGTATCGAAATTAAGAAAACCGCAGACATTTGGGGATTATCGGTCAAAACTGCATCATGTATAATTGAGGTAATTGCGCCCCATCTAGCAACTGTGTTTAATGACTGTGTTTCTAGTGGTACATTTCCTGATTTAATGAAACACAGCAAAGTCGTTCCCTTGTTCAAGGCTGGCAGCACTACAGAGCCGTCTAATTTCCGACCAGTGTCAGTGCTGCCAACTTTCAGCAAAGTATTTGAAAAAATAATCTTGAATCAAATGCTATCCCATTTTAATAGTCATAAAATACTCCATGCGAATCAATTTGGGTTTACGAAAGGGCGCTCAACTTCCGATGCTGGTGTTGAGTTATTAAAATGTATTCATGAAGCATGGGAAGACAAGCACGATGCATTAGGTATATTTTGCGATCTATCAAAGGCTTTTGATTGCGTTCAACATGAAACGCTGTGCAGGAAACTACACCACTATGGAATAAGAGGCAAAGCTCTCGACCTTCTGTCTTCATATTTGAACAATAGAATACAGAGGGTCGATATTAATGGTACACGTTCTGTAGGATCCATGGTTACAATGGGTGTGCCGCAAGGCTCGATACTTGGGCCATTCTTGTTCCTCATTTATATTAATGATTTACCATTTTATGTAGGGGACAGGAATAGGATTGTTTTGTTTGCAGATGACACCTCATTAATTTTTAAAATTAAAAGACAATTATATAACTATGACGATGTAAACAATGCAATTGCAAGAGTAGTTCATTGGTTCAGCTCAAATAATCTTTGCCTTAATGAAAATAAAACTAAATGTATAAAATTTACTCTACCAAATGTAAAACAAGTTGCGGCCAATGTTCAACTGAATGGACAAGTGTTAGAGTTTGTAGAATCAACTGTGTTCCTAGGTATAACTATTGATGCCAATTTGCAGTGGGGCCCACACATAGAAAAGACAGCCTCTAGATTAAGTTCGGCTGCATACGCTGTAAAAAAGATCAGGACTCTAACAGATGTGGATACGGCTAGAATGGTTTACTTCAGCTATTTTCATAGTATTATGTCTTACGGTATTCTCCTTTGGGGGAGTGCTGCAGATTTAAATATTATTTTTGTTCTACAAAAGCGGGCTGTACGCGCTATTTATAATTTGGGCCCCAGAGTTTCTCTCCGAGAAAAATTCAAAGAAGTAAATATTCTAACCGTACCATCACAATACATTTTTGCCAATCTTATGTATGTCCAGAAAAATCTATCACAGTTTTCTAAACTCTGTGATAAACATAATATAAACACTAGAAATAAAAATAATCTTTCAGTCCACCACAGTCGACTACATAAGATTGGCGATTCTTTCCAGGGTAACTGTATACGCTTTTACAACAAGCTTCCCTGTGACCTGAAAAATTTACCTTTAAATAAATTTAAAAAGTTTATTAAAAGCAAGCTTTGTGAAAAAGGTTTTTACTCCGTTACAGACTATTTGCAGGACAGGGACGCCTGGAAATGATCTGCTGGCAAAGTGAAAGAATATTAAATTGTAAATAGGCCATCAAAAAAAAAAGCCTTCCTAAGTTTCTTGCCGGTTCTTCTCAGGTGGGCCGCGTTCCGAACCGGTGGTCGCTTTAAATGTTTTAAATAGGGTATGACATTTTGTAAGCGCCGTTAAAATGGTCTATGCAAAATAAAGATATTTTTTTTTTATTGACAAAATTGCAGAGAAATATGTATGCAACCTAATACAAAACTTTTACACGCAACATAATGTACTTTCGGATTCACCATACGGTTTTTAACCAAATAAATCTACAGCAGAATTATTATCAAAATTTACCAATGAAGTCAACAAGTGTATTGATGATAAGAACCACGTTATTCTGCTTTTTATAGACTTTAGTAAAGCGTTTGATACGCTTAGACATAACACTCTTTTGAAGAAATTAGACAACACGGATATCCGCGGTCCAATCCTTGCTTGGTGTAAAAATTACCTACAAAATCGTAAATATGTCGTTAGGGTCGGGGATGAGGAAAGTGATGCTGTTGAAATCACACTTGGAACTGCTCATGGTTCCTTGTTAGGACCATTACACTATCTGGCATACGTCAATGGCATGGATCATGTAGTAAACCATTGTTCCATTTATCAATATGCAGATGACACTTGCCTTTTATCTGCTAATGAAGATCTTAACGAAGCAGTACAGTAGCAAGACTTTACCCGAATATGCAAGTGGTCACATAACGCAGGTCTAGTAATTAACGCAAATAAAACAAAAAATACTTCATGTCCATTCAAGTCACATAAAATCTGTACCCTTTAAAATAATTGCACATAGTCACAGCTGTTTACATAATACATCTCAAACAACTTCATGCAGGTGCTGTGCAATTGATCAAGTGACCCACCACACTTACTTAGGACTTTTGGTAGATGATCATTCAACTGGAGTATTCATATAGAATCAGTCTGTGAAAAATTACGCACTTTATTGGCCAAATTCTACATACTGAAACCTAAAGTACCCTGCAGTATTCTTCGAAATATGTATTTAGCATTAGCAGAGTCTATAATCTCTTATGGCATAACGAGTTATGGCAGAACATTTAAAACCTATCTTGACACTATTTATAAGCTGCAAATAAGGTTTATAAAACTCTTTGTACCGAAAAAAATAAAAAGACAGCATAAAGATAACCCTTTAGAACTTTTTAAGTATACTAATACCTATACACAAAAAAATTCAAATTAACATATTAATTGAACAGTACAAGAATAAAAATATTTAAAAACCCATAGCTCATAAAATCACCACTAGAAACATTAGCAAAAATAAATTAATAGTACCTAGGTGTAGAATTTTTTATAGTAGGCGAACTATGGTATTTATGGTTCCAACCCTTATGAACGATATAAGGATTAAAACGATATGTGACACTAATAACTTATAATTATTCTAACTAAAACTTAACTTAATATAAACAAAAGAATAAATCACAAAAACATAAAAAATGGAGAAAAAATGGCCGCCGGCAATGTTTATATCACGTTTACTTTGAATTTTGATATTGTGACATGTAGATATTAAACCTCTGATACACGGGCTTTTTATCCACGATTCTAATGGTATAAAATTTCATTCATTAAAACCATAGACATCGTTGTTTAAAAAGTTTTGAAAGGAGGTCAGGGGGCCTACCATAAACTTTTGCTATATCTGCCAAGCGCAGAGCAGCTCAACTTGACACGTAACCTGGCAGGTTTTCAATTTGTACCATGAACCTTTTCGGTTGAGCTGCAATGTATCGAATTCTGACACGCGTATTTATCTCTGGTCAATTTGGTAGCAAGTCACTTAGTCTGACGTCATAAGACTAATCGTTCTAAAACAGTACCGTACTCATTATCGGTTTACCGGTTTTATGAACCTAGAATATAATAATTGGATAATTATAGTTTATTATTAAGTTGTTTAAACAAACTGTGTTTATTTTCGATAAAAACAACTATAATACATCATTTAAGACATTGAGGACTCTTAGAAGGCACTTCATATACTCAACTGAAAAAGTTATCAAGTGTTACAATTCTTGAACGACATTTAATAAGACTTATGTTTACAATTGGAATGAAATTTACGAGGGAATTTGAAACTCATATGTGGATTGCTTTTTGTTATGTTTTAGTTTAGTTATTTATGTCCTCTAGCCTCTAAAAGCTTTTTGACTGTGTACATTCATTATCGTTTATACGTTTGTCTCGGTCGCATCCGTGCTAAATATTGTGTGTGTTTACAACTAGGAATAAAATAAAATAAATTAATACTATTGAAGTCAAAGTGTGTGCAACTATGAGTTCAAGGAGTGTCGTTTGAAAAATTTGAAATAGGTACCTAAAGTTGGAGTTTCTAAATGCTCACAAAGATATCGCTCTTTGGGCTTCAATAATGTGTTCAAGATTGTGGAATCTTTATATTTCTATAGTGGGCGGTGCTATTAAAGACTGGAAAAATTGCTCAAAGTAAGTTAGTATGTTTTCTTTTCAATTGATTTATGTCGTTCACGTCTCCCAGGGATTCAAGTGGCAGTGAATATAATAATTACTCAGCCAAGGAAAAAGGTTTAATCAAAATAAATGTAAAGTTTTCATGGTCATCGTGATGACATCCTTATAATTTAATATTATATATATAAGGTTGTTACCATCTATCTATGTGGTATTTGATAAAGTTATTTTTTACAATGCAATGAACACAGGGATAGTTTTTATCAATTTTACACATAAAAAATAACATTGTAATAGTACAATATTATTTTTTTGACTTGTTAACTTTAATATTTTGCAAGCAACATCAAATTAATTATCTACTCATGTGCTATAGTGCAAAATCATCATCGTAAAACTCGTAATATGTTATCTTTATCACACATCTAAAATAATGGCAATTATAATGAAATTTATTTTTTAGAATAATGTTTAATGGTGTCAGAATAATATTCTGACCAACAATTAATAAATACTTCCGATTTTTAATTAAATTTAAAGGAAACAGTTCAATTAAAGTTACTCTTTTACGCCTGCTAAATATGACAACACGGCAGCTCAGTTCTCGATAGTAAACATGTCAAAAATCACTTCATGGTAACGCCAAGCCGCTGAAATGTTAATCACGTGACCTCTGACAGGCAATCGCTGACTCGCCTGCTGTCCAACGCGTTTATGGTACAAAATAAGGCGGCCATTCAATTATCGGCTATAATTGACCTGCTATAAGAGTTTATGGTAGGCCACCAGTACAAAAAAAGAAAAATCAAAAAACGTCAGCTGCTTTAACAGCTTGAACGTTTGAGTGGGTAACGACTTGACCGATTTTAATAATAAAAAAAACATGTGATTGAGCATAATAAGGAGTAGGTTTTGACATTAAGAAACTTATGAAATCGAAATTAACTAAAAAGTCCTAGTAATAATTAAATTGTCTATGGGCAATCCCATGTGAATAAAAAAGCGCGCGCCTTTACTATACCTAATTTTTATTATTTTTAAAAGGCCTCTGCCACCACTTCGGGGATAAGGCCTAATACAAAAAGAAACACAAACATTTTATTAAACATTTAATTTACCATTTATTTAATATATTTTTTTATTTTTTTATAAAATTCATTTATTTAGATACTCACGTTTATTCAATAAATTAGAATCAGTTGAATGTTCCGCTTTAATATGCTGCAAGCGACTGTGGCCTCTTTAATATTAACTTGCAATGTTTGAATTTTGAAGCAGATATTTTCAACCCATTGAGCTAAAATGATGTATACCCACACGTTTAGTTTGGATGACAATGTATGGTTTAATAAATAAATAAATATCCATCACGCCTTATCCCCGAAGGGGTGGCAGAGGCATATTATATGCCCACTTTTCACCGTGTGGATTTACCTGTCCCACGGAATAGGTGGTGAGCCCATTGCCGTGTTGAAATAGACAGACGCAGGTTGTGGCTACCTGCTGTTGAAATTTTTCATGCCGCCCATAAGGCATTCAACCAGGCTTAACGACTGCCATTTTACTGGCAACCGGGACCAACGGCTTAACGTGCCTTCCGAAGCACGGAAACGCTCGCAAATGTAAATGCCACAAAGTGGTCACCCATCCGAGGACCAGCCATAGTGAAAGTTGCGTAACTCAGTGATCGTTTACAGAACACTGAGACCGCGGGGCCACGAGCGCTTCCTTGCTTCGGAAGGCACGTTAAGTCGTTGGTCCCGGTTGTCAGTAAAATGGCAGTAGTCAGGCATGGTTGGAGGCCTTATGAGCGGCTTGAGATATTTCAACAGCAAGTTGCCATTTCAACACGGCAATGAGCTCACCACCTGTTACGTGGGACAATAATTCATGCGGTGAAATGTGGGCGTATAGTATGCCGCTGCCTACCCCTTCGGGGTTAAAGGCGTGACAATATGTATGTATGTTTATTCAGTCAGGTACTGCCAACTATAAATATGTTTTTTATTAAGTGTTCTGGCAGTGGTGACGTATATACCGGGTCGCCATGCCTTATAATACGGTTGAGTATGGCGATGGTTGATATATGGGTCATTCCCGTGAACTAGTGCCGTCTGATGGGACTGGTCAGCTCATAGGTGTTATCGCAAATATTACAAAAATATTATTTAAGTTTTAGGCAAACTCAGTTTAGTCGACTGTTCTCCAATAATTCTAAAAGAACTATGTATGTTTAATACTGTAAGCTATACCTACATCTAAAAAAAGCATCCATAAAGTTTCTTGCCAGATTCTTCTTTTTCTCTTCTTAGAATTGGCACCTAGAATCGCTCTCATTTTGCTTTGATTTTAATTTTATTTCTTTTGTATAAACTCATTACTATATAATTTGTTCAAATGTTAGAAAAGAGTTGCCATGAGTTTTATTGCCAGGTTCTTCCTCAGGCTCTACCTTTTGCTTTGAGAATCTGACTTTAATTCTAAATGTAGAAGCAATAATCTTGACTTTTATAAGTGTCACTTTGTGACATGAATAAAGATTTTTTTTTCAATGTTTTTTTTTTCAATAATATCGCAGAAAATTATTATTATTTATTAAAGACAGTGTTTTATGTTTTTCACTTTATTCAAACATCTTACGTTGCTGATCTGATAATGGATGTCAGGAACAACCCCGTTAACGGTTAGGGTTGTTTTTTTTTTGTAACTAGCTGACTCCCGCGGCTTTGCCCATAACATACTTTCAATCTCCATCGCAACCATTAATCACGTTGCTTATTACTTTTACACAAGAGTATGAAAGTTTGTCTGATTTGTTGACATTTATGATTACTGCTCTGCTCTCCTGGGCAGTAGTGTGATGATATATAGCTTATAACCTTTCCCAATAAACGGGCTATCCAACATAAAAATAATTTTAAAATTCCGAGCAGTAGTTTCTGAGATTATCGCTTAGAAACATATTTTGCGATTAACTTTTATTTATATAGATACAGGGAAGTATGTAACGTTTTTGTATTCTTTTCATTTAATCAGGACATTTTTTTAACAATAAAGTAAAAATAATAATAAAGTATAGTAACTATTTATCTGTGTATCATTTATGACAATGAAAACTATATTTAATGTACAGAATTGGCTAAGATACATTATGTGTTTCATTGTACTTTTCGTTTACGGGCGAGTTGACGACATAAACTAATAGGTAAAATGTACAATCTCGCACGATTAGGTGAGGTTCCTTCGTGCGAGATGACGAATAACCCCACCGATCTCTGTAGTCTACACTGACCTAATCGTGAGATGTCAATCGCAGTAATTGTTTACAGAACATTGAATTTGTGGGCCAACGAGTGCTCATCTAGAATATAAAAATATTAAATAAACTCTGTGAGGCTGTATTGTTCATTATGGAAGATAAAAATATATTTAACATAGAAACTACAGCACTATAAATTAAAACAACGCGGCTTAAAGAGTTTAACAGGCATTAAACTCTTGCTTAAAACAAACCTTTATTGGGGAAACTGTAATTTAAGACCGTTTATTTCCCAATGCTAGCATACTTCTCCTCGGTTGTTCTAGATATCGCCTAATATAGAATGTTTAACGTCGCAGAATGTATAAAATTATCCATTTCTCCCTTCTACTCAAAAAGAGCAATTTTGTTTTTCTATAAGCGGGAGCAAAGTTGCTCATTTCTCCGAGAGACTTTAAAAATGGGATTTGAATTTGGAACATAAATTGTTCATAGAAATCAAACGCAAATTGTATAAACTACCTATAGGTTGTATGGCGGGGCTTGTAATCGGACTTGATTGTGTTTTGTAAAATATAAGTTATACATCGAGTTATGAAAGCAAAGCATGCATCAACTCCTAAAACATTAATAGAATTGAGAGCAAAATTATTTTTCCATTAGTCGAAGTACTTTGAATCCCTGCTTCGGTCAGGATTCTACTCTAGAATCCCTCTCTAAGCTCTAGAAACCTTCATTCTGTATTTAAAATAGTACCCTCGCCGTAAAAATAGTAGTTTGCTCCCTTATTTAACAATCTATTATTTCTCTGTGATAAGCAAACGAATATTTTATAAATGTAGTAACACAGTTAATGGAAATTTTACATTGGACCCCCACTTAAGAAGCGGACCCCTTATTACTTAACCTAGATGCAGTGACCGGCCATTATGAGATACTCGTCTTGAAGGGTCCTATACACACACTTCTCGAAGATTGAGATATCTTGAAAGTGAATTGCAATGAAATATTTTATTCTCTAGTTTACGCTCTACCTACAAAATATCTGTTGTCTCAAGTTTTATGAAACTTTGCCAGACATTATCGTGCGCAGTTGCTTGCTATTGCAATATATCAGGCATATTGAGAATTGACTAGTCACAGCACATAAAATGAGCAATTAGGAAACTAGGTTTAAATCTAAAATTACGCACCACTAAAGGTTGTCCGTACAATGAATAAAAAATTGAAAAATTATTAAAAGTATAATAAATTACGCTTTAACCGAGACAGATAACATACACATTGCCACGCCTTTATCCCTATACGGGTAGGCAGAGGCATAATATACGCCCACATTTCACCGTATGTATTTTTGTCCCACGTAACAGGTGGTGAGCCCATTGCAGTGTTGAAAATGGACAGGCCTGCGCCTTGGTGGCCTGCTGTTGAAATTTTTCAAGCCGCCCATAAGGCCTTCAACCAGACTTAACGGCTGCCATTTTACTTGCAACCGGGACCAACGGCTTAACATGCCTTCCGAAGCACGGAAACGCTCGCAAATGTAAATCCCACAAAGTGGTCACCCATCCAGGGACCAACTTTAGCGAATGTTGCTTAACGCAGTGATATACATTATATTTGAGATGACCCCTGCAGCTTCTCCTTTGACAAATTATGAACCCCCGTCAAACCCATTTAATCATGTCGTTTATAACTTTTACGATAATGTAAGAAATTGTGCCCTTTTTGTAGACAATAATCTCCAGGGTAGCAGCGTGATGATACGAGTATATATATAGCCTATAGCCTTCCTCGATAAAGGGGCTATCCAACACAAAAATAACCTTTTAATTTGGATGAGTAGTTTCTGAGATTAGCGCGTTCAACAAAACAAACAAACAAACTTTTCATATTAGTATAGATTAGGGTTAGGATTGTCACTCCCATGTAATACTCAAAAAAAATAACTTGAACACTGCAACAACCCTACCTGGTCAACGGTGTGAGTAAGCCGTTTCTCTGAAGTTTCCTCAAAAGTTTTGATGACATTTTGAAAAAAAGACCCTAAAATCATAACAAACTGACATAATTTTGTAAAGTTTCTATCAGAATGTAATTTATATATTAGGAGAAAATCCACACAACACGCCAACCAACTCGCGTCGCAGAGGAAATTGATGTTTCAACATGCTATATAAGGCATACCTTATATAGCATGTTGAAACATCAATTTATAAGTGACAACTAGATTATGTGAATTGACAACTTTATAATTCGCTGCCTAGGTAGCGCAGTGGTAGTACGTGCTAGACTATTGGATTTGGGTGCAAAGGGCCCCACCAAAATCTCTGAGGCCCAAGCCACCTAACTTGCTGACTAACGGACGAGCGACAGCTGTTGCTTAAGTGTCTATTCCTAATCGGAAAGAATGCAGTGTAAAATTTCACGTTCATACATTCACGCAATTTTCTTAAAAAGAAGTACATAATTTTCGCTTCACGTACTAGGGAGGCCGTAGTCGCAGGCAGTACTGCTTCTCTTGCAGCATATAATGGAGCAAAGCATTCAATTGATTCTAATTTATTAAATAAACCTACTTCTAAATATACAAAAAGCTCGCACTTTTATATTTACATGGGATTTCTCATAGACAATTTAATTTTGGCATTAGATTTTTAATTTATTTCGGTTCCACTGGTTGCGCGTTGCCTTGCTCCCAAATGTTTAAAAATGCCGTAAAGCGAAACTCGTCGGGTCAAAGTGAAATGTAATGTGTAATGTGAAATAGTGCAAGTGTTGTCATTTAAGATATGTAGCAAGTTCCATGGAGTATTCAATCAACAGTTACAACCATGCTTGTCATTCCTTATTTTAAAATAACCTCGCGTATTATCTTCAATACAAATACAAATTCTCAATGTTGTCTAAACACAAAAAAATGTGAAAAAGTATCAAGAATGTGGGTAACTGAAATTTATCTTCAAAAACTTTGCAATATTTCGGAGAAAAAACTTTTTTACACGTCAAGGGAATGTACAATATACTTATTTCAAAAGCTTTTAGAGACAGAGAGAGCTCCAAGGAAAACTCTAACGAAAATTTACTATCTATAAATTTGACAATGTTCTTGTTGTTGCCTCCTAAAGCTTTGGTCTACTCTCGGGGACCAATAATCGGATAGTGATATATATTAAAGAAGGTGAATTTTTATACTAATTTTAAATATTATATTAAAGAATTGATTTGAAATGATAATAAATTGATGTCGTAAACTCTATGACATGTAGCGGAGAGGTGTCGAGTGTGAATTCACCAATCATAGTTCGCGAAATGTCCACAATCCAGATTTTGTACACTACGATTGACCAATTCACGGTTTGCATCAGTGTAAATGCACCCTTTAATTTCCATATACTGACAAACGGAAACGCTGAGGATAAAAAGAAGTGACTACATATCACCAGGAAAACAAATCCTGGGTTATCGCAGGTTAACCAGGAATAACGCTAATAGGACAGTGACCGTATCTGGTCTGAGCGCGGACAGCAGCTTTGAAAATTTACTTGTAATATTTTTCATCTATTATACAATAAATATATGAACGACAATTTGGTTATAGCGTCAAGGCGTCTTACGATGCTTTAAAACTATATAGAAGAGATCCAACCATAGCTAACTACATAAATTATAAAAGACTGGATGCGTTAAAAAGCGTACCATTTGTGAACAAAAAAAAATGGGTTGGAAAGACTTTTGCAATGCATTCAACAGAAACACTCCGATAAGCACTGTTTGGAATTTAATTAAAAGGTTTAAGGGATTAAAGGCTGGAAATAAAACATATAAAGACGAGTTCGTACAGCCATTTTTATCTAAATTAACAGATAATGATAATTTGATAGAGTTTAGTTCCTTTTGTAATTATTTCAATGTAAATAATAATAACTCTGAATCAATGTTTCTACTTAACACCTTTACATGGAGGGAATTTACAATGAGTTTGCAATCTAGACGAAACACAACCCCAGGTCTCGATGATTTCCCATATGTTTTAATCAAAAATCTTCATAATTCTGCACAAAATCTGTTCCTCAAAATTATTAATATGTTATGGTCTCAAAAAATCGTTCCTGAACACTGGAAAACACATTGTATCATTCCAATTGAAAAAATAGATAAACCACCTGATCTTCCAAATTCCTATCGACCCATCTCATTGTCATCTTGTCTTGGCAAAATATTTGAAAATATGCTCAAAAATAGAATTGACTAGTATGCCGAAGCTAATAATATTATTCCACAAATCCAATATGGATTTCGTAGAGGTCGCAGCTGCGCAGATAGTGTCACTTCGCTTATTGCAGATTTAAAAACAGCAAAAAATATGCATTTAAAAATATCTAAAAACACACATACTGTATGTGTATTTTTAGATGTCCAAGGTGCGTTTGATAACGTGGACCCTGGAATTTTAGTTAAAGTTCTGACTGGTGATCTAGGGATTCCTGGTCAAGTTTCGAAATGACCGTATGAGTTTTTAAATAAGAGAATAGTATATGTGAAGCACAATAATATTCTATATGGCCCAGAAAATGCATCTAAAGGTACAATGCAAGGTGCCACCCTTTCACCTTTATTATATAATTTATATACTAGTGAAATATGTAAATATATAAATATGGAAAATATACAGATTCTTCAGTTTGCAGACGATTTAGTATTATATAGCTCTGATAGAAACTTAACTAATGCAACAAATAATATAAATGTAGCCTTAGAACAACTGAGGAGCTACTATCACAATAAGTTGCATTTAAAAATAAATGCCACCAGGACGAATGATGCTAGGGCGTGCCCCCGAGGCGACGCGCACCAGTTCGTCCCCGCTGGTGCGAAAAGTGTGTGCCACAGCGGCGTAGGGGACCGGCACCCTACACGCGCGGCCCGACACGGCGGGAAGTGGAGGATGGAGTGCAGGGTAGCTGCGTGGAATGTTAGGGGAGGAATGACAGATAAGATGAATGAGTTGATGGAAGTTATGAATAAGAGAAAGTTAGATGCAGTGTGCTTGACAGAGACCAAGCGCAAGGGCAGCGAAGTCTTGGAGCTCCCGGGTGGGATGCTCGCGCTTAGGTCTGGAGTACCAGAGAGCGAGCATGGCAGTCGGGGGGTTGGAATTTTGCTGTCCTGGCGATTGGCCTCCGGTATGTATGAGTACAAACTGGTAGGTCCTAGAATCCTCTGGATCCGTGTAAAACTTGGTTTGACGAAGATTTTCCTGGTAGCTGCTTACGCGCCAGTATCTTCGTCGAACGCGAGTGAGCTAGAGGACTTCTGGGAGAGTATGAGAGAAGCTCTAAATGTGATAGAAGGAAATGAAAGACTTATAGTATGTGGAGACTTGAATGGATGGGTGGGTACCACTCGCGATGGTTTTGAGTCGGTACTCGGGAAGTATGGGGATATAAGGGTGAACGACGCTGGCAAGCTAATACTGGCATTTTGTAAGGAAAAGAATTTGTTTGTGGCGAACACAATGTTCAACCACAAACAAATTCATATGTATACGAGGAGATGTTAGTCAAAGAGAAGCATGATAGATCTATTCCTAATGGATAGTCGGCTCCGTAAACAGGTAATGGACACAAGGGTTTATCGAGGCGCTGAGCTGGGATCAGACCACTACCCCTAGATTAGGGGTCTGTTCGCGGGTTGGCGTCATCGTATCGAGTGTCCTGAACCTGAGCCGACTTATAGCATCAAAAGCTGGAAGCTGCAGGATGCATTCATTAGGGATAAATATAATGAAAGGGTAGCCGAAAAGTTTGGCGACGTCAATGTAAGCAGTGAGAATGTGGAAAGTGTATGGCAGAACCTTAGGGACAGTATGATAAATGCCGCTGTGGAAGTGTGTGGAGAAACGAAAAGAGGCAGTAGTAATAAGCGTGATGCATGGTGGAATGAGGAAGTGAAAGAAGCAGTTCGAATGAAGAAGAAAGCATGGCTGGACTACTTAGCCTCGCGGAATGATTTTAATATGAAAGAGAGATACAAGCTGCAGAAAGTTAACACGAAAGCACTGATAGAAGAAGCACGTGAAAGGTGCAGAATGAAAGCGGATGAAAGGTTGTCGTCCAATTTCCGGGATAATGCCAAGCTCTTCTGGAAAGAGGTAGGCAAGACCCGGAGTTGTTCGGCAATCTGCAGTATGACTAAAGTGCTTAGTGTTAACAATGACGTCCTAACAGACCAAAGTGACGTCCTGCAGAGATGGAGTGAATATTATGGAAAGATATGGAAAGGTATGCAAGAGAAGACAGAGATGCCACGGGAAGTGGAGCTCACTTCGACGCTCCGGATCCCGATGTCATTGAAGTCATTAGTATGAAAGAAATAGAACAAGCGATAAGAAGTATGAAATGTGGTAAGGCTGCGGGAAAAGACAGAGTTACTGCTGAGATGATCAAGTACGGTGGGTCGCGTGTCTGGGACTCACTATGTCTGTTATGCAACTTGTGCTGGCGGACGGGTGAGGTCCCAGATGACTGGCGAGTAGCAGTTGTAGTACCTATTTACAAAGGGAAAGGCTCGCGCCTAAACTGCTCCAGCTACATTGCGATCAGTTTGGTCAGCTTAGCTAGTAAGGTGTATGCAAAGGTTATAACGGCACGAATGCAAGAAAAGTCTGAAAGGTATTTATGGGAGGCTCAATGCGGATTCCGACGTGAAAGAGGTTGCATGGATCAAGTGTTTTCTCTCCGCATGATCGCGGAAAAGTTTCTGGCTCTTAGCCAGAAGGTTTTCTGCGCTTTTGTGGATCTAGAGAAAGCATTTGATAACGTTGTGAGAGAAACGCTGTGGGACTTGCTGCCAGGATATGGTGTGGACGGCTCGCTACTGCGGGCAATACAGTCGCTTTATAGGGACTGTAAGGCTTGCGTGCGAGTAGGGGGGGATGTGTCACCTCTTTTTGATGTCTGTACAGGCGTCAAACATGGATGTGTCATGTCCGCCTGGCTGTTCATAGTGTATCTGGACAGTTGCCTGCAGAAGTTGAAAGATTTTAATATGGGTGTGAATTTGGGTGACTTTACAGTAAACTGTCTGCTGTACGCTGATGATGCGGTGCTCATGGCCTCATCAGAAGCCGACCTACAGGCATTATTGACTAATATGAAAGAGGGGTGTGAAAGTAAGGGTCTCCGCTTCAATGCAAGTAAAACTAAGGTTCTAATATTTGAAAGAGATGACGTAAGAACTAAATGCGAGATTAGGGTAAACCAGGAACGTCTAGAGCAAGTGAATGAAATTGTGTATTTAGGAAGTATGTTTAGCGCGGATGGAAGATGTGATTCGGATGTAGAACGGCGAGTAGCTGCCGGAAACAAAGTTAACGGTGCTTTGTCCCAGTAAGTAAAGCTACAAAGCATCGTAAAAGAAGCACAAATGGCGATTCATAACGCAGTGCTAGTGCCAACTTTGCTTTACGGTAGTGAAACCTGGGTATGTCAGCAGATGCATGAAAGTAAATTGAATGCTGTGGAGATGCGATCACTTCGAAAATTGTGCGGCGTTACCTTGGCCGACCGAATACGTAACGAAGTGATACGCAATATGGCAGGTTTGAATGAAAGTGTCAGTGTTAAGCTGGAAAAGGGCGTGCTCCGTTGGTTTGGACACGTCCAACGAATGAGTGAGGAACGATTGACGAAGAATATATATTGTTCAAAAGTAGAGGGTAGAAGGAGTCAGGAAAGGCCGAGACTTACATATTAGGACCACGTGAGCAGATTGCTCAACAACGGAAAGGTACTCGGATACCCAGACGTGCGTGTATGAAGCGATTGATGAATCTCGAAGAAGCGAAAGAAGTATGCATGGATCGCGAAGCCTGGCGATCTGTCCTCTCTGACTACCCCGTCAGGGATACAGCGTGAAGATAGTTAGTTAGTTAGTTAAAAATAAATGCTGCTAAAAGTAGCATGATGGTTTTCAGTGATGAGATTCCTTCTACTAATGTTATTTACAATGATGACACCATAGCCAGAGTTACCCATCACAATTTTTTAAGGTATCATCTTAGATCAAAAATTGTACTTCGAACAACATATTAAATATATATCCAAAAATGCCTTAAGAGTCGTTAATACTATCCGATGTCTAGCTGGTGTATCGTGGGGTGCAGACCCAAAAACTCTGTCTATATTGTATAAAGCAATTATAAGAAGTCATTTCGATTTCAGCAGTTTAGCTTATGTAAACAGTTCCTATGTACATAGGCTAGATATAATTCAAAACAAGGCCTTAAGAATAATTTCTGGAGCAATGTGCTCAACTCCTATCAGAGCAATGGAGGTTGAAACTAAAATAATGCCACTCATTCTAAGAAGGATACTATTAATTGAACGATATTTTTTAAAACTGCTAGCAATAGAGAATAGTCGAGTAACACAAAAAATTATTCCTCACTTGATTAATGTATCGGAGCCACTAACTACTGCTGAAGAACTTAGAATAGAATCTTTCTGCATATTAACAAACAGTGCACTTTAGTTAGACAACAGTCTCAATGGCCATGTTACTCCCACTCATTCACCAGTATAATTTTTCCTATTACCATAATAACTCATGAAATTTCAAACAATAACGATTTGTTACAATTTTTAGACGAGAATCCTCTCTTTTATACCTTGTACACTGACGGCAGTAAAACTAAAGATCATGTAAGATCTGCAGTGTTTGATCCACAGACGAAATTTCCTCAAAGTTATGTTTTAGATAAAAACTGTTCAATATTTACAGCAGAGGAATATGCAGTTTTAGAAGCACTCAAATTAATTCACCATTTGAAAACCAGTAAACACTTTTTAATTCTAACTGATTCTTTTAGTCTCATAGAGAGTTTAAAAAACCTAAAATTTAATTTTAAATCCAGTTACTATTTTTACCTTATTAAAGATTGTATATATAAATTGCACAATATGGAAATTAATGTCGCTTTTATGTGGATACCCTCACATGCGTATGCTTTAGAACTTTAGTGACTGAAAGGGATTTCCACTTAAAAGTAAATGGTTGCCATGTTACAGGGGACCTGGAAGTGGCGACGGATTTTGAACATTTTTTTCAAAAATTTTCCTATATTGACAACAAAATCTCTCCAAGCGTCTTTCAGTTCCGCTGAACTTTTATTAGAAGAATCTGTTCTTTGTTGCAGGGATGCATTTGTATTCACAGAAATTTGTGCTCAGGACACTGTAAAAACATTTAAATGTATCGAAATTAAGAAAACCGCGGACCTTTGGGGATTATCGGTCAAAACTGCATCATGTATAATTGAGGTAATTGCGCCCCATCTAGCAACTGTGTTTATTGACTGTGTTTCTAGTGGTACATTTCCTGATTTAATGAAACACAGCAAAGTCGTTCCCTTGTTCAAGGCTGGCAGCGCTACAGAGCCGTCTAATTTCCGACCAGTGTCAGTGCTGCCAACTTTGAGCAAAGTATTTGAAAAAATAATCTTGAATCAAATGCTATCCCATTTTAATAGTCATAAAATACTTCATGCGAATCAATTTGAGTTTACGAAAGGGCGCTCAACTTCCGATGCTGGTGTTGAGTTATTGAAAATGTATTCATGAAGCTTGGGAAGACAAGCACGATGCATTAGGTATATTTTGCGATCTATGAAAGGCTTTTGATTGCGTTCAACATGAAACGCTGTGCAAAAAATTACACCACTATGGAATAAGGAGGCAAAGCTCTCGACCTTCTGTCTTCATATTTGAACAATAGAATACAGAGGGTCGATATTAATGGTACACGTTCTGTAGGATCCATGGTTACAATGGGTGTGCCGCAAGGCTCGATACTTGGGCCATTCTTGTTCCTCATTTATATTAATGATTTACCATTTTATGTAGGGGACAGGAATAGGATTGTTTTGTTTGCAGATGACACCTCATTAATTTTTAAAATTAAAAGACAATTAGATAACTATGACGATGTAAACAATGCAATTGCAAGAGTAGTTCATTGGTTCAGCTCAAATAATCTTTGCCTTAATGAAAATAAAACTAAATGTATAAAATTTACTCTACCAAATGTAAAACAAGTTGCGGCCAATGTTCAACTGAATGGACACGTGTTAGAGTTTGTAGAATCAACTGTGTTCCTCGGTATAACTATTGATGCCAAATTTGCAGTGGAGTCCACACATAGAAAAGACAGCCTCTAGATTAAGTTCGGCTGCATACGCTGTAAAAAAGTTCAGGACTCTAACAGATGTGGATACGGCTAGAATGGTTTACTTCAGCTATTTTCATAGTATTATGTCTTACGGTATTCTCCTTTGGGGGAGTGCTGCAGATTTAAATATTATTTTTGTTCTACAAAAGCGGGCTGTACGCGCTATTTATAATTTGGGCCCCAGAGTTTCTCTCCGAGAAAAATTCAAAGAAGTAAATATTCTAACCGTAGCATCACAATACATTTTTGCCAATCTTATGTATGTCCAGAAAAGTCTATCACAGTTTTCTAAACTCTGTGATAAACATAATATAAACACTAGAAATAAAAATAATCTTTCAGTCCACCACAGTCGACTACATAAGATTGGCGATTCTTTCCAGGGTAACTGTATACGCTTTTACAACAAGCTTCCCTGTGACCTGAGAAATTTACCATTAAATAAATTTAAAAAGTTTATTAAAAACAAGCTTTGTGAAAAAGGTTTTTACTCCGTTACAGACTATTTGCAGGACAGGGACGCCTGGAAATGATCTGCTGGCAAAGTGAAATAATATTAAATTGTAAATAAGCCATCAAAAAAAAGCCTTCCTAAGTTTCTTGCCGGATCTTCTCAGGTGGGCCGCGTTCCGAACCGGTGGTCGCTTTAAATATTTTAAATAGTGACATATTTTATATATGACATTTTGTAAGCGCCGTTAAAATGGTCTATGCAAAATTAAAGATATTTTTATTTTTATTTTTTTATAGAGGTATAACTGGCAATGAGGTAGCTGACAAAACTGCATATGAAGGGATTAATCCTTTAAACGTCATGTATGTAGTGAATATTCCGCTAACTGATTACTACAGTTCTGTAAATATAGACATATTAGACCAGTGGAAAAGCATGTGGAAAAAAGACCAAGAAGAAAAAGGAAAGTGGTATGGCTCTATACAGGAGGATATACCAGCATATCCATGGTACTGGAAATTGAAGTCGGCAAGTCGAGACTTCATAACGACTATAAACAGGCTTCGATTCGGACACGCCACCACTCCCTCCCACCTGGCGAGGTTGGGAATTGTGACAGATAATAGGTGCAAAGACTGTAATACTCCACAAGCGAATATTGAACACACTGTTTTCTTCTGCCAAACACACAATATGCAAAGAGTGATACTTGCTAGTGAAATCAGTGAAATAACGGCAAATGATTCCTCCCGCCGCTTGAAAGATTTATTAACAAATGTGTTGTTGTTAGATTTATTAACAAAAGTGCTACAAATATTTATACGATTTCATTAAAAATACGATTGGAAGAATTTAACAAAACAATAAATATTAAACGTGTTCAAAGTGTTGAGTATAGTGTTTAGTAAAGTGTATATATATATATATAAATAAAAAGACGTGGCTCAAAGGTCTAGTAACCAAGCCAAAAAACTTAAAAAAAAATACATCCATCATAGTTGAATGTAAACAAACAAAGTGTGTTTTCAACATTTCGCTTCGTTCGCGTTTGTAGTCAGTTTCAATCGTTTGTAAAAAAATAATCCAGTGTTTTATTTTATAATAGCTTCGGATTCTACTTCTCACGACGACCATTGCTTTTTGGACTCTGAATTCCCTGAAGACCCTGAACCCTGAAACCCTTCTACCAAAGCCAATGGTATTACTATGGGTATATTGAATCTGTTACACTAGAAGACCTGCGCCTGAATTATGGTATTTTATACACAGAAATAGATGACATACTTTTTTTTTTTATTAATTTGGATACGTATGTTTACAACAAAATATTTAAATTTGTACCATTAAACCTAGTAGAAGGTTTGTGTTGGCACTCACAGTCGAAACGTCCGCACTTATTAACAAAATTATGTGGGTATCTTAAAAGTATTTTTCTTACAAATATTAAACCTTATTGCATAAATACAATCTATGTTCTGCCAACAAAATGTTGTGGGTATCATGAAAATATTTTTCATACAAATATTAAACCTTAATGCTTTAGGCTTAAACATCTATTTCACATTATAAAATTCGTGAATACAATCTATGTTCTAGCTCCTATTGTCTTGTTCAATTTTACAAAAGAAACCTGTTCTATTCATTTGTATTGTACGATAAGTAGGAATTTAATACAGGTTGTTCGTTTTTTTTTTAATTAAGTATTTGTTATATTGTTGTGAAATAATATTTTAATTTTTGATTTATAGTTTTTTAATATTAGAGTTTTGCCAATGAGAATTGATTACGGATGAACGTCAAACATTCACCCTTCTTACTCAAAGGGAGCTCCAAAAAAGCTTGTAAGAACATATGTTGCCTGTTTAACCTCAACATATAAATCAAGCGATGACATTATGTACAGCATATATTTATATTCGCAAATTTTGTAGCGAGACAAAGAAATTTACGTGGGTATTACTCACCATACGTCATGACTAAATGATTTATAGCAATAACCAAACAAACAGTTCATGTTTGTTAACCGGCAAGAATTTATTTATGGTTTGTGTAAGTCGAAAAATCTAAATATTTGTAGGTGAACTAGCTGTGTCTCGTAGCTTTGCCTGTATTTTCAAATATCGTTTCCAAATATGTAATTTGGAAACGATATTTGAAAATACTATTTTTTCAATAATCTATAAAAATGCTTGATTAGTGAATAAATAAAATACTAAAAATTTATTTATTTTGCATAGACTATTTCAAAGACGTTGGCAAAATGTGATTTATAAGAACTAAAGATAAATTTAATATTATCAAGAAGAACCGGTAAGAAACTTATGAAGGCTTTTGTGGTGGAAAAAAAATAGAATAAACAAACAATAAGGGCAACTAGAGAGTAAACAAAAATTTACCAAGCTGAGAATGCCCTGTCTAAGTGTCGAAGAAGTTCTCCCCATAAATGTCAACTGCTAAAGTTAAAATAAGCCCAGCATTGCCATATTTCATTAAAATGCTTATATTCTCTGCGAAAACAGATATATTTATCAGTTGAAATATGAAGGAGCTCTTCAAATTCCAACTAGCGATAATATTAGCCACGACTTCACCACCGGAACTACATACTACTATAAATTGCAGCAATTTACATCACAAAGGCTTTCCGACTCGATGTGTTTGTGCGCAATATTATGAAGTCTTCATTCAGTTGTCCCAGAGAAAAATATACCCTTAAAGGCTATTTCATTGTGGAATATTTATGAAGGTTTATATTTTGGATAGTGTTTTTTATTTTGAGGATAAGATGAAGAGGTTCATCTTTCTGACACCTTATTATTTATTTTTTTATTTACCTGTTTATATTTACACACCATATGTTATAGAGAGAAAAAAGTAAGTACCCTATATATGTAAACGTTAATTTCTGCTAGACAATCTAAGAAACCTTGGTAAGTTAGCAGATGCATGAAAGTAAGTTGAATGCTGTGGAGATACGATCACTTCGAATATTGTTTTTTTCCCTTGTGGCAACCCTAGGCATAACAGCTGATTTGAATTAGCTCCGTATTTTATATTGTAATATTACAAAAATAATTATAATTTTAAGTAAAAACCAATTCCTCATTGGCAAATAATAGTATATTGAGTGTTACATAAACTATTTGTGATGAAAGTAGATAAATATAAAATTTAAAATTGTACCGGTGCAGTGACAGTTATACATCGGATATTTTTTCAATATTTAAAATAAGTACTTGGATTTGGCAAGATTTTTGAAACTTATAGTTGTTTAAATCAAGGTTTGTTTGTTTATTTACTTTTACATCCTCACATGTCCAGTAATAGATTGATTTTACTGACTGATGATAGAATACTGATTTTAGAACATAACCTTGTTTTTGTTTCGCCTTTCTTACTCTTTTTTGCTAATAATCACTGATGCTGTAGTACGTAATTATAATCAAAAATGTCGAATACTGTTAATATGATAATGACGCGTAAAAGCCTTAGCTAATCAGCAAGAGACAAGGCTCCAATTAACGTTGAAAGAGTTACAAATTATGAGGGAGAAATGCGATAAACTAAACAAGGAAAGGGACGAAAATGAGTTAGAACTGCTTGGTATTTTAAGTAAAAACGGACAGCTCAAGAAAGAACTGGCATAGTTGCATTCACTGTATACTGATACCTTACAGGATCGGGATAGGCTACAACTTATAGTTGACAGTATTGACTCTTGTAGGGATCATTATGAACAAACTTTGAACCAAATTGCAGTACTTAAGGAGGAGCTACAACGATCAGAGATCAAAATATCACAACTTGAAACTGAGAAACAGAGCACCGTGGTTCAATCTAATCAGAGTTTGTTCGATGAACTGATGGCTACAAGCTTAGATACTGGTAAAGCTCACCCTTCCATTATCAAAGACCTCACCTATGATGATGAATCCGGGGGCTGTTCTAAGTCATTGAAAATTATTAAATGTAGTAAAAATAAGATAAAGAAATATTTAAAAATAAAGAGCCACAAGGAAAACAACTTAAGATACAAAATAAATATGAAACTACATACCATGGTATCATATTCCAAAAAAATTTAATTGTTAGATTGGAATATTATTTTCAATAATAATAGTCTGATGACATTAGATAGATATTTTCAATTAAAAAACTTTACAACGAAAGGTAGCTCTATTGCTATCTATTTTTTTAATTTTTCAAGCCAATTTATTGGCAAGTACAACTGCTTTTATTGAGCAGGATAATTTTGACACTTCACATTTGGAAAATGAAATTCCAAAAAACTAGTTTGTAGGACAACAGATAATATATCTGGCCAGTTTTGTCAGACTTTGGCCCCTGAGAATAATCATAATAAAAATATTGTTTTTATAAACCTGGTGCACCATAATGTTAGAGGTTTAATAAATGGTAAAGATTTAGAGTTGGAGCTATACATTAATGCAAATTCTATTAATATTTTTTGTGCTACAGAGCACTGGTTAAGAGATCATGAAATCACATTGTTGAACTTCATAAATCACCAGGTTGCTAGCTCGCTCAATAGAAAACATTCTAAACGTGGAGGCTCTTTAATATTAATTAATAAAAACTTAAAATTTAAAGAACGTAAGGATTTAGTAGCTCTCTCCATTGAGCGAGTTATTGAGATTGCCAGTATTGAGTTTGAGCATTTCATCTTCGTCCATTAAATTTGAAGAAAAGCTTGAAGAAGCACTGTTTAAATGCCAATGTTCTAAGAAATCTATAATAGTTTGTGGAGATTTTAATGTTGATATACTAGATACATCATTAACTCCATCAGAGAGAAATAAAATGAAAAATTTATTTAAATCCTTTAATCTGCATAGTACTTTCTTAGAACCTACTCGTATTACAGCCACCAGTGCAAAATGTATTGATAATATTTTTACTAATATTAAACCAATAAATAAAGGTATTGTGGATCCTGTAGAGTCAGATCATCGTGGCCAAAGGATAAAGTTTCCTAAAATTAGTAATAAAGTCTGCAAAAAACAAATTAAATATGTACAAATTAACCAAAGTCGTATGAATATTTTTAAAGAAAATATAGTAAACAGATTGCCATATCTACCTGACTTCACTAGTGTAGACCAGTCATATACAAACTTATTTAATTTGATTAATGATGAGTTTGGCAAAGTTTTTACCTCAAAAACTCTACAGATTGGTGGTCGTCCTGTTTTCAGTGATTGGGCTACACCAGGTATTTTTAAAAGTAGAAATAAATTATTTGAATTATATTCAGAAAAATCATATAATTTTAACCAAACCTTTCAGGAATATGTTAAAAATTATTCTAAGATATTTTAACAAACATGTTATCTTGTAAAGTCAAACTTTATTCAAAATAAAATTTCTAATCCTATGAATATAATAAAAATGACTTGGAATATCATTAACTCTGAATGCGGTAGAACTATGGTGACAGAAAGGGATTTCCACTTAAAAGTAAATGATAGTCATGTTACAGGGAACCTGGAAGTGGCGACGGAATTTGAACATTTTTTCGAAAATGTACCTATTTTGACGACTAAATCTCTGCAAGCATCTTCCAGTTCCTCTGAACATTTATTAGAAGAATCTGTTCTTTGTTGCAGGGATGCATTTGTATTCACAGATATTTGCGCTCAGGATATTATAAAAACTTTTAAATGTATTGAAATTAAGAAAACCGCGGACCTTTGGGGATTATCAGTCAAAACTGCATCATGTATCATTGAGGTCATTGCGCCGCATCTAGCAAATGTGTTTAATGACTGTGTTTCCAGTGGTATATTTCCTGATTTAATGAAACACAGCAAAGTCATACCCTTGTTCAAGGCTGGCAGCGCTACAGACCCGTCTAATTTTCGACCAGTGTCAGTGCTGCCAACTTTGAGCAAAGTATTTGAAAAAATAATTTTGAATCAAATGCTATCCCATTTTGATATTCATAAAATATTTCATACAAAACAGTTTGGTTTTACGAAAGGGCGCTCAACTTCCGATGCTGGTGTTGAGTTATTAAAATGTATTCATGAAGCCTGGGAAGACAAGCAAGATGCATTAGGTATATTCTGCGATCTATCCAAGGCTTTTGATTGCGTTCAACATGAAACATTGTGCAAAAAATTACATCACTATGGAATAAGAGGCAAATCTCTCGACCTTCTGTCTTCATATTTGAACAATAGAATACAAAGGGTCGATATTAATGGTACACGTTCTATCACTCGATACTTGGGCCATTCTTGTTCCTCATTTATATTAATGATTTACCATTTTATGTAGGGGACAAGAATAGGATTGTTTTGTTTGCAGATGATACCTCATTGATTTTTAAAATTAGAAGACAATTAGATAATCATGACGATGTAAACAATGCAATCACGAGAGTAGTTCATTGGTTCAGCTCAAATAATCTTTGCCTAAATGAAAACAAAACTAAATGTATTAAATTTACTCTACCAAATGTAAAACATGTTACGGCCAATGTTCAACTTAATGGACAAGTGTTAGAGTTTGTGAAATCAACTGTGTATAACTATTGATGCCAATTTGCAGTGGGGCCCGCACATAGAAAAGACGGCCTCTAGGTTAAGTTCGGCTGCATACGCTGTAAAAAAGATCAGGACTCTAACAGATGTAGATACGGCTAGAATGGTTTACTTTAGCTATTTTCATAGTATTATGTCTTACCGTATTCTCCTTTGGGGGAGTGCTGCAGATGTAAATAACATTTTTGTTCTTCAAAAGCGGGCTGTACGCGCTATAAATAATTTGGGCCCCAGAGTCTCCCTCCGAGAAAAATTCAAAGAAGTAAATATTCTAACCGTAGCATCACAATACATTTTTGCCAACCTTATGTATGTCCAGAAAAATCTATCACAGTTTACTAAACTCTGTGATACATAATATAAACACTAGACATAAAAACAATCTTTTAGTTCACCACAGTCGGCTGCATAAGATTGGCGATTCTTTCCAGGGTAACTGTATACGCTTTTACAACAAGCTTCCCTGTGACCTGAGAAATTTACCATTAAATAAATTTAAAAAGTTTATTAAAAGAAAGCTTTGTGAAAAAGGTTATTACTCTATTCAAGACTATTTACAGGACAGGGATGCCTGGAAGTGATCTGCTGGCAAATAAAATATTATAGTCATAATATATTAAATTGTAAATAGGCCAACAAAAAAAAAGCCTTCCTAAGTTTCTTGCCGGTTCTTCTCAGGTGGGCCGCGTTCCGAACTGGTGGTCACTTTAAATATACAATTTTTTTCTTTAGTTTTAGTGTATGGCATTTTATAAGTGCCGTTGAAATGGTCTATGCAAAATAAAGACATTTTTATTTATTTATTTTATTTATTTATTTGTGCGGCGTAACCTTGGTCGACGAAATACGTAACAAAAAAATACGCAATATGGCAGGTATGAGTTAAAGTGTCAGCGTTAAACTAGAAAAGGGCGTGCTCAGTTAGTTTGAAGACGTCCAATGAATGAGTGAAGAACGATTGACGACCAATATATATTGTACGAAAATAGACGGCAGAAGGAGTCAGGGTAGGCTGAGACTTACATATGGGGACCAAGTGAGCACATTGGTCAAAAACGGAAAAGTCAAAAGTACTCGGATATTCAGACGTGCACGTATAATAAATAAGGACAAAAAATAGGTGTAAAGATCTAAGCATTTTAACTAATCACAAAAATGGTATATTTATCGTAAGAAAAGTGCGCGTATCCCCTACAACTCAGTGTTCTGTAAACGGTCACTGCGTTGCGTATCTTTCACTTTGGTTAGTTCTCTGATGGGTGGCCGCTTAGTGGCATTTCAGTACTTTGTCACGAACATTAAGCCGATGGTCCTGGTTGCCAGTAATATGGCAGTCGTAAAGCTAAGTTGAACGCCTTATGAGCGGCTTAAAAAAATAAATCTACGCCTGTTCATTTCAACACGCATTAAAAATGCATACGATGAAATGTAAGTGTATGGTATGCCTTTCCTAACCGTTTTGGGGACCGTGAGAAGACTGGAGGCGTGCCTGACCGATAAGTATGGAATATTTCCTAAAGAATTCCAAAACAAAGTTGGAATATAATAATTGACTGAGAAGGCGAGCGAAGCGAGCCGAAGAAGTCTCCGTTTTAACTCCACTGGTACGGGAAAAATACTATTGATGTCCAACCGTCCGTCAGTCTATTCAGTCTACAGATCGCATTTTTCATCGGATTTGCATGCAACTTGTCTTGGAAAATCCTTGATGTCGACAACAACTTTTAGCGAGGGGGTTTTTCGATCGAGGGGGAAATGGAGACAGGGGAGGGGAAACGGTCCCGTAGTGGTTGGTAAGAGCGCTCAAAACGAAAAAAAGAAATGTTGATTTTTTTTTAATTGGTGTTAAAAAAAAACTCCGAAGTCTACGGTTCACAGAACCACTAGTAATAATATATTCGAACTACTATAATACTAACTAATTGAATCGGGCGTTACTTAGCGGAAATCCATCGTAGAACAATAATTCCTCCTCCTTTCCTCCTTTATTATCGTTCTACTATAGTACTAATAATAGTATCGGTATATTTTGAAATAAATAATATTATTATCAAAGAAATGGCGTGACCTCGCGTAAGCTAAGTATGCCATTAGATTGATGTAAATTAGTCAAAGATAAAAGATTACGATAAGAATGTAGCTAGCATGAAAGTACGGAAGCTTGTAATCTTAAACTTCAAATATTCCTACAAGTACAATAAAAGGTTTGAAATATTAATACTAAAAATGAGTTCAGAACGTATGTTTTAGTTAATAAATCCATTAGTTATTAATTGTTATAATCTTAATGGATCGTGTGAACGTAGTGAGAGAGAAACTGAATTTTGTTTGTATTTGTGTGTATTTTTTTTGTCTACAGGCCAATCAGCTTGAAAGTGTAGACGTAAATGTACGGTGGAAAGTTTTGTCTTGTGTTTCGCCTTCTCTAAATATAAAATTGTGGAATAATTAATATTAGATTGTGGAATGAACTCCCTCCCTGGGTTTTTCCGAACGTAAACAGTATGGGGTTCTTCAAAAGGGGTTTAGAAGGTTTTTACAAGGTCAGGAGCGCGAGAGGCGTACCTCTGGTGTTGCAAACGACTCTAGGCTACGGTGACCGCTTTCCGTACTTGTTTGCCTTCTCAGTGGTATAATAAAATGAAATGGATGACATTTCAGCTGAAAATTTCCGTTTACGCTTTCTTATCGAGGTCGAGAATTGGGCACCTGATAGCATTTCTCTAATGATTTTCATGAATTTTTCCATAAATTCATTAATTCTATGTGCGGTTTTTTTTATCGTCATGTATTTTGATTGATGACAGAACGAGAACATCGAAGTATTATAATTATATTTCTTTTTCTTTTGGTATAGTGGAATGCTTTTAGACTATTTGTGTGTGTTAGATCTGGGGCTTGTGAATACGTGAAAAACAAATTCTAACAATTTCAAAAATTTGTATATTCGAAAACTTCAGTACAATGATAGGTATGTCTTAAGCGAGTGCTGTAGAACGGCCTAGTGGGGCCCGCACGACACGGTGGAGGATGGTGGTGAAGAACCGGTTCTCCGCTGGCTAGTTACGTTCCCGGTCTCAAAGTGTACTTGTTTGCGTAAACAGTGAGGCTCCCAGAAGAGGGACCAGTTTCCTCACTAAACCATAAGTATGTTCTGGAACGCCACTGATAATTTATATTCCCGATGAATATTTTTTTGTGCAGGTTCTCATTTGCAGATCGCAAGACTGTCTCTTTGCAAATATGGTAAAGACCTACATACAAAAAAAGGAACGAAGACGCCCAAGCTAAATGCCTTTTAAAGGGTTAAGAATAAACAATAGCTACTAAAATAAAATAAAAAACGTCATATCGGGTAAATAGCAAATTTATTTCTTAAAATTAAGCATGATAAAACAACGTGAAACATCCTTTACCTCATCTTTGCACATCTCACGTATTTCCGTTTCCCATTCTCAACACGCTATAGAGTAGTGTCACAGTAAAAATAAGTAGTGATACAATATGGCGTCTCGAAGGTACCTTCAAATCGATAACAAGTCGCGCTAAGTGTGTAAAACCTGAGTCCACCTACAGATCATCACTACAAGTCTAACTTGTAATCTAAAGTAATATATAAAGCTGAAGAGTTTGTTTGTTTGGTTGTTTGAACGCGCTGATCTTGGGAACTACTTGTGGGATTTGAAAAAATATCTGTTTGTGTTGTTTGTGTTGAATAGCCAGTTTTTTGAAGAAGGCTATAAATTGTCACGCTAATACCATGGCGAATGCAGCATTAATCATAAATGTCGACAAATCAAGCAAATTTTTATACATTATTATAGAATTTATTATCGACTGGATTAAATAGGTGCAGCCGGAGTTCAATGTATGTCACAGGCGAAGCCGTGGGGGTCACCTAGGAATTATATAATAACAGTTTAATATAATAACAGGGATAGTTAATGAATATATTGTACACAGTAAATTTTAAAAATGAATAGAATACAAAAAGGCATTAATATTAATAATCTGTCTGATGATAAAAGAAATAAGCAGATTAATCCCTCGCTCACTCATAGAAAAAAAGTTGATAATAAAACTGTACTTTTACGCCGTATGTAGACGAAAACGCATTCGAGGCCTAATAGTTGGCTGCCATTCATGTATAATTAATGTAGTTGTAAGAGTAAACAGTGATGTCCCCCGATACGCTTAGTTTGTACAAAATATAGAGCCTCTCTAATAGATCGCTAGTGACATTGATTTCTTACTCTGTAGATAATGCACAAATCGATGAATGAATTCGTAGATTTGGATGGACTGAATACAGACTTTTCTGAATTTTCGCAATATTAGGACCATTTTATACCACGCTGGTCCAAACGGGTCGGTACAAGGTTTGTTTCTCTTCACCATGACCTCTTCCATTAGTCAGCAGATACATCTTTCAGGTGAGGCTGACTTAGGCCACGATAATCACGGTAACACTACCGTGATTATCGTGGCCATCGTATATTTCATTAATAGAAGGCGCAATACAAATTATAAGCCACATGTGCCAAGATTGGTGAAGCTGACAATTTCTCACATAAATACATATGCTAAAATTGTACCTTTTTTCGTGAAGATAGTCTCATGGATGCTATGCCGGACTCCTACCGACTAAAACCACACGTTACCCTTCCATCTGTCTATGGCCAGGAGTCCCGGGGGAGCCTTCGAAAGAATCCAGGCCCCAGGGCAAACTGTACCTAAACTAAGTATCATTATTGTAATATTTTTATGTAAGAGAAAACAAAAATAAAATTTATTATTATTACTGTTATAATTTACAAGCCTTTTAAACAATATGTACCTAACTAATTAGTAAATATAACTAAAATAAATCATGCCACGACAGGTTCTCACATTTAGTAAGCTGGTTATAGTGTAGTTGACTGTTGATTAAGATTTCGGAGGTCTTCGTTTCGGGCTCTTTGTATGGAAATAACATACTGCATATACTACCTACTGTGGTAATTTGGACGCCTTAAGAATTATACCCTCTCTCATGGACCCCATTAGTCTCTGTCTCAACGTCATCAATCGGAATTTGGGCAGACACAGTATCCAACCACAATATGTCATCCCTCGGGTTAAGCATATCGAAGTAATATATCTCATAAGTGTTTTCTGTTCTTTGTCTCATCTTAGTCATCTTCAAAGTTGTTTACGATATTGGAATAGAAAAGAGTACATAACAATCATCAATACAAAAACAACAAAAATAAATACAAGAAAATAAAGATTTACTTACACACAGATAGAAATTTGTGATTAACAATTTAAAGAATAATTTTTAATTGAATACAATGGGTATTCAATTAAAAATTAATCTTCAGAGTATGTTAAATATTTATAGCATAGTTATTTTTTACGAGACAGCACAGCCTTTAATATTAAATGTTATGCCATTCAGATCTATTTTCATTTTTCATTCCTATAACACGTGTGTCCTTTTTGAATGTCCTTTTACGTAAAGATGATAAACGATAGTCCTTGACGAACTCGATAAATCAATTTCAAGAAGTGGCTCTCTTAAATAACAAAGTCACCACGTTTTGGCATTCTCAGCGCCCCCTTAATCTTTTCAAATCGGCTTACGCCCTTAAGCTTCTTACCTTTTGACCAAGGGTCTATTATATATCTATACTTATAATATCTATACTATTTTATAAAGCTAAAGGGTTTGTTTGTTTGGTTGCAGGCGCTAATCTCAGGATCTACTGGTAGGATTTGAAAAATTCTTTTTGTGTTAGATAGCCCATTTATCGAGGAAGGCTTATAGGCTATATATCATCACGCCACTACCATGGAGAGCGGAGAAATAGTCATAAGTGTCGACCAATCGGGCAAATTTTTTTGCAATATTGCAGAATTTATAAGCGATGGGATTAAATAGATGCGACGGGAATTGGAACTATGCCACGGGCGAAGCTGTGCAGCGGCGAAGCAGGAGGCATCGCCTAGACACAGGTTAAAGGTACGCATTTCGTCCCATTCTTACTTCGTCCCGAGTTAGTTAGTTAGCAGTACACGTTTTTTCTAATTTTCGCCAACTGTCATTTGTACTTAAATTGTAAACTTAATATTTGTAAACCAGGAACGTCTAGAGCAAGTGAATGAAATTGTGTATTTAGGAAGTACCTATGTTTAGCGCAGACGGAAGATGTGATTGGGATGTAGAACGGCGAGTAGCTGCCGGAAACAAGGTTAACGGTGCTTTGTCCCAGTTAGTAAAGCGACAAAGCATCGTAAAAGAAGCACGAATTCGTAACGCAGTGCTAGTGCCAACTTTGCTTTACGGTAGTGAAACCTGGGTATGTCAGCAGATGCATGAAAGTAAATTGAATGCTGTGGAGATGCGATCACGAAAATTGTGCGGCGTAACTTTGGCCGACCGAATACGGAACGAAGTGATACGCAATATGGCAGGTTTGAATGAAAGTGTCCGCGTTAAGCGGGAAAAGGGCGTGCTCCGTTGGTTTGGACACATCCAACGAATGAGTGAGGAAGGATTGACGAAGAATATATATTGTTCAAAAGTAGAGGGTAGAAGGATGACATATGAAGACCACGTGAGCAGATTGCTCAAAAACGGAAAGGTCAAAAGTACTCGGACACCCAGACGTGCGTGTATGAAGAGATTGATGAATCTCGAAGAAGCGAAAGAAATATGCATGGATCGCGAAGCCTGGCGATCTGTCCTCTCTGACTACCCCGTCAGGGATACAGCGTGAAGATAGTTAGTTAGTTTTTTTTAGTTATTTGTACTTAAATTTTTGTTTCTTAAGTATGTATGGATAGCGAAGCGTGGCGATCTATTCTCTCTGTCTACCTCTTCAGGGATACAAGCGTGAAGGTATGTGATAGGTAGTCAGTTAGTAGTAGTTTAGTCTCTATTATAGGGTATGAGCGAGGGAGCGAGCAATAAACTTTGCTCTGTGTGTATATGGTATCAATATATCTCAGGGCTTTTTATTGATCTAAGCTTATTTGTATGCAATAGAAGCTGTATTTGAGTAGTGTATGCTGAGTTGCTGATTTTTATCGTTGATATTGTTTTATGCGTAGGAGGGCAAGATCGAAATAGAATCACAAGGCTAGCAGCAGAAGGCTGGTTTCTTTTTGGCAATGCCGCCAGGTTGTATGGTAATCTTACGGGACATGGTAACTTTAGGAGCGAACTACATTCGTATAAACTGGTCGAGTCACCATCACAGTGTTCAACAGTTGATGCCAAATATGATCAAACTGCTTATCACATACTCTGGGAGTGTAATATTTGGCGAAACGAGCAAAATAATATGCTAAGCAGTTTACAAGTAACATCAGGAGTTATTTACTATGCGGATCTCGTTGCACCTGGGGTCAATTTTCGTGCTTTTAGACGTTTCTGCCATACACATTACTGGAATCAAACATAGCTTACATAGGACCAGCAATGTAATACCGTGGTGCTTCCCTTTTTCTATAGGATGTACACCTGGTTGCCTTCCAGGTCTCCAGCTTTGCAAAGGAGGGAAGCGGCGTTAATTTTTTTTTTCAACACCTTCAAATTACTTCTGATTAATTTCGATGCGGGTTCCAAGACATTTTACTTCTCCTGGGACTAACTATTTTTGGTGTTGGTCATTACTGTAGATTCTGGTTTACAGGATTCACAGCAATGTAGGTGGGATTAGTCTCAATAAAAAAATGCTGCCAGTCTTCTGGGAATGCTACATGAGGACTGCGATGCGGAGAAATTGTATGCCTTCAACTTGGCTTGACGACTACCATTCCACTGGCAACCGGGATCAACGGCTTAACGTGCCTTCCGAAGCACGGAACTGGGGTGCGTCTAAAGGGCCAAATAAATTTAAATAAAATGTGTCTATTTTTTAGATGTTAAATTTGGAAGAAAGTTTGAACCCGTTGTCTTTTTAGTGGGGTGGTAACAAAAAGGCTAAAAGGTCTTATGTGCTAGACACTAATTAGCACGACCAATTAAAGTCCTGGTAGTCTCGGACGGTATGAGCCCATTACCGTGTTGAAATGGACAGACGCAGGTTGTGGTAACATGCTGTTGAAATTTTTCAAGCCGCCCAATAGGCCTTCAACTCAGCTTAACGACTACCATGTTACTGGCAACCGGGACCAACGGGATAGAATTTTCCAAATACAGTAGGTAAACCTACACTTAATGAATCATAAGTCTAAAGTAATGCCGTATGAAGTTTATGGTGATTGCTATATTAGTCATATTAATTATTATTTATTTTAATTATACTACTATAAATACAGTTTCACTTTAACTTAAAAAAATATATGAATAAATATCCATCACGCCTTATCCCCGAAGGGGTGGCAGAGGCATATTATATGCCCACTTTTCACCGTGTGGATTCCTGTCCCACGTAATAGGTGGTGAGCCCATTGCCGTGTTGAAATAGACAGACGCAGGATGTGACTACCTGCTGTTGAAATTTTTCAAGCCGCCCATAAGGCATTCAACCAGGCTTAACGACTGCCATTTTACTGGCAACCGGGACCAACGGCTTAACGTGCCTTCCGAAGCACGGAAATGCTCGCAAATGTAAATGCCACAAAGTGGTCACCCATCCGAGGACCAGCCATAGTGAAAGTTGCTTAACTCAGTGATCGTTTACAGCACACCGAGACCGCGGGGCCACGAGCGCTTCGCTAATTACTTACACTTAAAATTACTAAATAATACAGGAAATTTTTTTTACACACCGCGTCTAGCCTAAAGTAAGCTAATATAAGCTTGTGTTATGAGATCTAGATGACGTATAAACACACTTATATATTTTTCCGTCGCACCTATTTATTCCCGTCGCTAATAAATTCTACAATAATGCATAATAATTTGCCCGAATTCTCGACATTTATGACTACTGATTCGCTGCCCAAGGTAGTAGCGTGATGATATATATCCTATAGCCTTCCTCGATAAATGGGCTATCTAACACAAAAATAATTTTTCTAATCCGACCAGAACCCGACTTTTTTCTTTAACCCGAAATTTTCGATCCGACCGTTCCTGAGATTAGCGCGTTCAACCAAACAAACAAACAAACCAAAAAACAAACTCCTTAGCTTTATAATATTAGTATAGATAGGAAACACCCAAACCCCGAAACAAACATTTGTGGATCCACACATACATTTTTTCCGACCCAGGACGTACTCCGTATTCCGTACCATTATTGTTTTAAGTTGTAATTTATAGACATTGTGGTAATTGTTATTCTATTTTAATTATTAGTCCCAATTGACTCCATTAATTCTGGTGAAATGCTCTGAGCTACTATAAAATACTTATGTCATATTGTACCTAATAACTGTACCTAAAATTTTTGTACCGTATTTCATGCAAATTAATAAATAAATTTACTCTGTTTCCGTCTAAAATCTACTTTCACGCATATAAAAAATATACGTCAATTGTTTCTCACTGAGACAAACCAACGGCACGCCTTTTCCAGCTTGATACTGACACTTTCAATCAAACCTGCAATATTGCGTATCACTACGTTACAAATTCGGTCGCCAAATGACAAATAATATAAAAGTAGTCCTTTATCTATGGGACGTCTTATCATCTCAAGGGGATACAACATCATTAATTAGTTAGTTAGTTAGTTTAGTTCCAATAATCCAAAAAAAAAATCGATTATTTTGAAATAAAATACCTTACATAGTTACTATAATTTTAAAATTTCAGTATACTTTTAAAATTTTTTGTTTTAATTTCATACTATATTTAGGGTATTTTTATTAATACCAATATGAAATATATTATTTTCCTGAGACGAAAATGTGAAATGCCAAAAAGGCCATCATAGCGTGCCGCTAGTATAATAATCTAATGGTGATAAAACTTTGATCAAAATTGGTATAGATAAGTATTCTTTATTTAAAAACGCTATCTAGCCCTTTCAATAACGATGACGTCATTATTCCGATGACAAAAGTAATACAAGTCATTCGTAACTAAACCATTTCGATATTGGATCCACAGAATAAATAAATGAAAGTAACAAAAGTGCTTCAAACGAATTTCATCAAGCACCAATTCGACTCGTGACGCGGTGATTGGTTTACATGAAACCCGTTGTTTTAGCATTAATTAACATGTCTACATTGTTTGTCGAAAATATGTTATATCAGATACATTTTGTGATCGAGTACTTGACAAACAAGATAAAATTGTTGGTATTTTAATGGGAAAGTTATCGGTCGAGTAGGAGTTGAACTCGGTTAAATGACGTTTGTAAACACAGGTTTTAAGAATATCGTATCTAAAAGAACAAAAATTTTGTTGTAAAACTTACTGAGAACACTTGAGGATAATTTTATAAGGTTAAAAGTAAGCTCAAGCGTCTGAGTCTTTCTTTACCTTAAGTGTTTAGTGTTTACCCAAGTTAAGTTTAGTTTTTTTTCTCCCAAAGCCTACCTTGATTCTACTTTTTCTTTTTTTTAACCAACGCGCGATTTTTTGGAAATGAGAACTTCTTATGGTGCGGTACGCATATTTTTAGATGAGATAAAATCTCTGGACTCGTGACACCGTTACGAGACACAGTTATAGTGTGTGCATATATGCATGTACATAAAACAGACCGCGAACGCGCGGGCTTGATATTTATTTTTCTTTGATAGTTAATTGGTAGATTCAATACCTTGCTACTAAATAATATAATCATCATCATCTTCTAACGCTGATCCTGGTTTTCTACACGTCTTATTAAATAATATTGTACTACTATTAATAATTACTATTATTAGTAATACTATTTCAGTGTAGAATATTTTTTTCATTATCATCATCATTAACGTCGATCCCGGTCAATTTTTGAAGTGAATACTTCTTTTAGCGCGGTACGCATATTTTTTACTTAAATTTAGTTTTCACTTCTGTCGGCACTCCCGGAGTGCAACTCGTAATTTGCTTATTTGGCTAGGAGCAGATATCGTTTGGCCTCCCAACCTAATAAGCCTGCGTCAATGGCTCGTCCATTAATCAGCTGGTGCACCGCTTGCAGGCGATATCGCTTGGGCCCCGGAAATCTTGATGACTCCTTACACCCATAGAAGTTTTTGAAGTGAAACTTCTTTATCGACGTTGACAGAAATTTTATAGCTGTAAAAAAATCGTATAGTTTTTCGGTTACGCGCCACTTTGTTTTGAAGTGAAATTCCTTTTGAGACGTATGAGAGAAATTTAGAAGCTGTAAAAAAATGTCGTATTGAAGTTTCACTTCTTACCTGTGTACTCTGGTACACACATATTCTTACCCTACATGAAATTGAGTGACTTTTCATTTATTAAATTACAAAATAAGTGCAAGGCCATCTCAAGCGTATTAAGAATTGTTTCGTAATTCTGCCCTTAGATTATTATACTATACTAGGTGATCCCCACGGCTTCCTCCGTGACATACCTTCGAACTCCCGTCGCACCTATTTAATCCAGTCGCTTAAATTCTACAATAATGTATAAATTTTGCCCGATTTGTCGATATTTATGATTACTGCTCCGCTCTCCAGGGTAGTAGCGTGATGATGATATATCCTATAGCCTTCGTCTATAAATCGGCTATCCAACACAAAACGAATTTTTCAATTCGGAACAGTAGTTCCTAAGATTAGCGCGTTCAACCAAATAAACAAACTCTTCGGCTATATATATTAGTATAGATATATAAGAACTAGCTATTGCCCGCGGCTACGCTCACGTGGTGCATTAAGTTTCAAAATTTGTCGGCACCTAATGCTTATAGTATGTGCGTCTAAACTTATTATCCTGTGACAATCTGGAGAGTTTTTAACGGTACTGCTCCACGCCGCGCCGGCCAGATCAGTTGGTACAGGGCTTTGTTTAGATTTTTCTTTTTCTTAGTCATGAACTTGTCTGATAATCAGTAGGTACACTACTTCCAGATAAAGCCATCATGAGCCGTATTCGTGCAATTGAGGAATACCATCAGTAATAAAAAAAAATACCACAAATTGTTAGATAGACTATCGATATAAAATTTTATTTAATTTTGAAGTATAATTTTTAAGTAATGTATTTACAGAGGTTTGTCACAGTTTTTTTTAATATATTTTTAGAGCGGCAATGGGCTCACTGCCTGTTACGTGGGATCGATATAAAATTTAATTTAATTTTTAAGTATAATTTTTAAGTAATGTATTTACAGAGGTTTGTCACAGTTTTTTTTAATATATTTTTAGAGCGGCAATGGGCTCACTGCCTGTTACGTGGGACAAAAATGCATACGGTGGAATGTGGGCGTATTATATGCTTCTCAGTAGTATTTATTTTTAGACTGAGGTATCAGTATTCAAATTTGGAACCAAATGCAATATGAAATTAAACATACAGAAGTTTTTATTTGAAAACCTACCCAATTAATTCCTTTTACGATTTGTACCCAAATAAATCCATTTATACACTTCATAAAAGGTTTGAGTTGCTGTCGCATGCTTGACGAGATGAATAGGAGGTCCAAATTGTAATCGCTTTCGAGAAAAAAAGACTTTTTTAAAATACTGAATGGAACGTTTGAAAGATCTCGTTTGATATTGAGATTATTGTAAGCCGATTACAAATTCGATGTTTAAATTTTTCGACTGTTTCTTTTTTTTTATTGAATGGCTACATTAGCTACAAATATACAGATAAATAAAAATAAAATGTCAATTATTAAGTCCAAATTAAGTACGTTTCTTTAAATGCATATTTTTTATTATTACTGCTCCGTTCTACAGGGTAGTGGCGTGATAATATTTAGCTTATAGCCTACCTACACATGGGCTATTTAACACAAAATTATTTTTTCTATTCTGAACTGAAGTTACTAAGATTAACGCGTTCAACCGAACAAAACTCTTCAGCTTTTTATATTAAGTAAGTAAAGATAAAATATAGAGTAAGGCGTCTCGTAGACATCTTGAACTAAAACACTTGTACTGTTCCACTTATTTATTACTTAAACCTGACGGGTTTCGCCTTACGGCATTTTCAAAGGTCAGCACATTTTGTATGTATTACCACAGATAATATAATATAATTCTGTATTACGGATGTCCGAAGTAATAAATAAGTGGAGCAGTACAAGTGTTTTTGTTCAAGATGTGTAGCAAGTTCCACCAAGTGCCATCAATCAACAGTGTAAACAGCGTCTCGTAGAGTAGAGCACGTTATTGAGTGATATTGAATTCTTGTCCTGTAGATAAATAACATACTTGATTAACACACACACACACACACACATAAAACACAATGTACATGAAGCGCTCGTGGCCCCGCGGTCTCAGTGTTCTGTAGATGATCACTGAGTTACGCAACTTTCACTATGGCTGGTCCTCGGATGGGTGACCACTTTGTGGCATTTACATTTGTGAGCGTTTTCGTGCTTCGGATGGCACGTTAAGCCGTTGGTCCCGGTTGCCAGTAAAATGGCAGTCGTTAAGCCTGGTTGAAGGCCTATTGGGCGGCTTGAAAAATTTCAACAGCAGCCACAACCTGCGTCTGTCTATTTCAACACGGCAATGGGCTCACCACCTATTACGTGGGACAGGAATCCACACGGTGAAAAGTGGGCATATAATATGCCTCTGCCACCCTTCGGGGATAAGGCGTGATGGATATTTATTTACAATGTACATTCCTCGATCCACTACGCATCGGTGTAAATGTGATTTCACGGCATCTTGGCCCGTATTTAAAAGATGTCTCAATTATCAATTGAACTACGATCACATGAAATTAGTTTCAAAACAAGGTCAAAACTTTTGCTCTTATCTTGTTTTAGAACGTGTCTTAAGTTTTGTTCACTTGAAATAATCTCAATTACTGATCGTCGATCGATCGTGACGTTTTCACATGTTCGACATTATATTCGTATCTCGCAGTTTATTTTTTCGAAAATTATACTAAAATAAATATTATATTTGTGAATTTGAATAAAAATGTAATAGAATATTACCTAGTGTAGCAATGTAAACGCATTAAAAAGCTTGTTGCTCGCCTATAACTAAATAATATTAATATAAAAATATTTTCCTTGTTTTAAATGCTATAACTGAACGTTAATTTATTGAGTTGACAAACGAGCTCGTCTCACGTAAACAAAGATCACGCCTGTCAAAATCTATACTTGAGAGAAGATTCGGATTTGAACATCAATCAAATCACTTGAATTTGGATCGACGAATTTTGCCACGACGTTCAATAATATAATTTCTACTTAAAATAGTTTTAAGATTAGATTCATGACTGAGACACCTAATACGGGCCTTTGTCTCATATATTTATTTAAGATATCATTGTTTCCATTACTGAATACTGCAGGCATTAATCTAGTATGAAATACAGTTTCAACACGTTTTGTGAATCTTCCTGACTAATGTACGCCGAATGTAAAAATATTACCGTCAAATAAACATTTTTATTATTTTTACTATTATTTCTCCTTATCTTATAAATTATATAATTAAATATATATTTAAAAAATTTCATTTAAAAATATGAAACATAGTATTCCACCGGCATCAGGTACAGGGTCCAAGCCACCGGTGGTTATCGCTTCAGAGAGATGAAAATCCTCACAATACGTGAGGTTTTAAGAAGAACCGCCTTCTGCATCAGGCCCTTGACCCAGCTGCCTTACATTATTATTATTATTATTTAGCTGTCCATATCTTAGTATATCGCATTTTGGTCGTGAAATAACATTTATCACCGTTATCACAAATGTTTCTTTTTCTATGAATAGTGTTACGTTATTTTCACCATTTGTCACCGAAGTTAGCAAACGGATGATAATTATATTGAGTACGTAACTATTTACCGCTGAAATTGCTATAAATATGTAATATTACTGTTCCTAAGTAACTGTACTGTACTATTATCACTATCCGAGCGTCTGTCCCAGTTGCGTCTCGCGACGCCCGGAGTCCGCTTTCCTACATTTTCTCCTCCACTTCGCACGGTCGTCGGCATCCCCTGTAGTGAGACCATTGGCACGCATGTCATCCCTTACGACGTCAAGCCAGCACTTCTTGGGTCTTCCCCTCTTACCGGGACCCGGCGGTGCTGACATGGCCAGACATTTGTTACCTACGTAGCCCGGCGGTTGCCGCAAGACGTGACCATACCAACGAAGGCGACACTCTTGCAACTTGCCTTTTTTTTTTTTTTTTTTTTTTTTTTATATCTAGCTCGCCAAAATGACGCCGTCCGCCTGATGGAAAGCCATGACGACATCTAGCGAATTGAGGGGCACTCTCTTAGTCTACATGACTACTGACAGCGTCCCTCAAGTTGGCGGCCCAATGATGTGCCTCTTCACGCTCCGCTTGAAGAACCCGGGATTGTAAGAGGAAGGAAACACGTGCGCTGGCAGAGCGTTCCAGGTAACTATAGTTCGACAGAGAAACGATCTTTTAAATCGTTCCGTTCTGGCGAAAATTCTTTCCACTGTATGGGAGTGGCACTTCTGCCCAGCACGCGTTGTTCGGGAATGAAAAGGAGAGGGTGGGATTAGGTTGAAGAGCTCTTCAGAACACTCGCCATGGTACATGCGGTAAAATGCAGCCAAGGACGCTATGGTTCTACGCTGCGCCAGCGGCTCAAGGCTTCCTGTTACCTCAGGACAATCTATAATGCGAATAGCACGTCTCTGCATAGCGTCGAGCGCGTCCAGCAAGTACCTCGCGGAATCATCCCAAAGGTGAGAACAGTATTCGACGCAGGGACGAATCTGTGTTTTGTACAACATACATCTCTGCTGCGGCGTGAAAAAACGTCTCACCTTATTCAGGACTCCTAACTTCCGCGAGGCTAGCCCAATACAGCTCTCTATATAAGATTTGTTACTGAGCTCATGACGAACGTCTATGCCGAGGATGTCTAGATTGTCCTTCATTGGTATTGTAGTGTTCTGAAGATATGGTAGAGGTAGGAAAGGGGATTTTTTAGCTGTGAACGCACACGCCTGTGTTTTTCGGGCATTGAAAGCGACCAGGTTTTCAGAGCCCCATCCGGAAATGCGATTCAGAACCAGGTCGACATCAGTCACAAGTTGCCGTCTTTTTTCCTCAATGTCGGCCCTTCCCACTGCTGGACGGGCAGAATAACTCCCGTGCAACGTGCTATCATCTGCATAGCAATGAATGTTCCCGAGGGACAGCATGTCATTGATATGCAGAAGAAAGAGAGTTGGCGACAATACAGACCCCTGTGGTACCCCGGCATTAACCCGCAAAAAGCAAGAAGCCTGGCCATCACAGAGGACCCGCATACGACGCCCTTGTAAGAAGCTGGCCATCCAGCAGCACAATTGAGGCGGTAGACCATATGCCGGTAGCTTGGAAAGAAGTGACGTATGCCAAACTCTATAGAAGGCTTTGGCAATGTCCAGACTTATAGCCAAGGATTCACCGTGCCTTTCCATAGCCTCACCCCAAACATGTGTTACGTACGCTAGAAGATCACCCGTTGACCGTTTGGGCCTAAAGCCATATTGCCGATCATTGATCAACGAGTGATCCTCTAGGTATCGCATTAGCTGCTTGTTGACAATGAGCTCGAACACTTTACAGATAACTGAGGTGATGGCTATGGGGCGATAGTTGACTGGATCTGAACGATCCCCTTTTTTGGGAATCGGTTGTACGTTCGCTTCCTTCCAAGCCTCCGGCACGTCCCCTGAAGAATACGTTAGACGGTACAGACGCGTTAGCGCTGGAGACAACTCGGCTGCACATTTTTGAAGTACCACCGCCGGAATACCGTCAGGGCCACTCGCTTTCCGCGTGTCGAGTGACCGTAGCACTGCCCGTACGTCACATTGTCTGATCACAATATCAGGCATTGTGTAGCCACAATTAGTAATGGTGGGTGGCTGCAGGCCACAGTCGTCGACCCGGGAATTAGCCGCAAAGAAATTTGCAAGCAAGTCGGCTTTCTCTTGAGCTTTGTGAGCCAGTGACCCATTAGGGTAACGCAGCGGGGGCAACGAGGTTTGGCAGAAGTTGCCCTGCACGGCTTTGGCCAGTTGCCAGTATCCACGGCTGCCCGTTGGATGTGACGTAAGCTCCCGGCCCAGCCACGCGACGCGCTGGGCATCCGCTCTCCTGAAGGCCCCCTTGCAAGCCCTAGTGGACCTGTTGTACGCTGCCTTGAGGCGGCCTACTTTCGGATCGCGCACCGCCCGAGCCCTGATCCAGGCGCGATACGCCGTCTGCTTTTGTTGAACAGCCTCGGCGCACTCACGCCCGAACCAGGGCCGAGTTTTGCGAATGCTGGCGACATCAGTAGATGGGATGTAATATTCCATCCCTAAACTGACCTCGCCAGCAATCGCGGAGGCACTATCCGACACAGCTTTGCTTGCAAAGCAGCGCTCACTCCATGGGATGGACGCAAAGTACTCGCGAAGACCATCCCAATCTGCCGACGAGTAATGCCATAATCGCCGCGTTACCTCTACTGCACGTGCAGGAGATGACGCCAGCATGCGAGTCTGCACAACACAGTGGTCGGAGGTGCCCAATGGAGCGCCCACCGACACTCTGTGCCGGTCTGGGCGACTCGTCAGCAGTAGGTCCAGCAAAGCGGGCGCGTGGTCTGACCTGTCTGGTATCCGCGTGATCCCGCGTACCATCTGGGTCAGACCATGGGAGAGAGCGAATGCATGGGCGGCACGTCCCGCAAGATCGGTCTTGAGGGACCCCAGCCACTCAGTGTGGTGACCGTTGAAGTCCCCCAGTAACAGCAACTCGGCGTTCGGGAACCGCACCTGCGCGTCATCGGCCCCCTCGCTGAGGTATTGAAACAGCCTAGTCGTCTCCGCTTCCCCTGTGTGGGAACGGTATACGCACACGTAGATCTGGCTCATGGAGCCATGATCCACGTGCAGCCAAAGGACAGAGTAGGAGGAGTTCTCGAGGCAACGCAACCGGCGACAGCAAACATCCGCCCTAACGAACACGCACGCCCCTGCTTTATCTCGAAATTGCTCCTCGATAATACAGCCGGGGTAACACAGGTAAGACGAGTCGTCAGGGCGGCGTATTTGTGTCTCCGTGAGGAACATCACAGCTGGCCGTGCCGTCTCAAGGTGGTGGTGGACGGCATCGAGGTTTGAGTGGAGTACACGGATGTTAGTGAACTCCACCTCGAAAGCAAATTTTGCGGGGTTTTGGGCGGCCACTGTGATCCTCTTTCTTTTTCTTTGCGTTGCCATTTTCATTTTTTTTTTTGAAGGAATGCGTGAAGTTGTTGCAACATTTGCTGCAGCAGTGAGTGACAAGGCGCAGACGCTAGTTTTGACTATGTATGTGTGGTTAGATGGAAGCCGACCCCCCGGACGGAAGGGCCCCCGTACCCCCCCGAATGTGGTCGCCGGGACCCCGCGCCGGTCACCATCCGGCACGACGATCCACATCGGGATTATGCGCGACCTGGTGGGGCAGCCTCCTGAGGTGGTTAGTCCCAGTTGGGCCCCTGTACTATGCCGCGGGCGGCCAGCGGCACCACCGTTTCTACAGGTCTCCCTGGCCGACGGATCGACTCACATCACCCACACTAGACTCCACTAAGCGCCCACTGGTCCCTCGCCTGCTGCATCAAGCGCTGCCCCAGGCCCGGCTGTGCAGCTGCTGAGCCCCTAACGCAACCCAATCGGAGCTGGGTTACTTGGGGGGCCTGACACAGCTGCACGGTGGTACCCCCCCGGACCAACACATTGTACCACCTGGCACCCACACGGAGGTCATACCACCACGTGGATACCCTAAAGCGTCGGAGCCTCGTCTGTTGGTCAGCAGGTGCGCCACTTGCAGGTGAGGTCGCTTGGGCCCCCAAAGATCTTGGTGGGACCCCTTGCACCCTAAATTGCAATGTCACGGACGTGAAGGCTGCCGCGGATGCGAGAGTTCCTCACGCGGTCCATCCGCGTGACTCCACACATCCACCGCAGCATCTTCATTTTCGTGACACGCAGCTCCTGCTTGTGTCGCTCCAATATCGGCCACGTCTCACTGCCATGTAAAAGGACAGGTCTAATTTTGTAGACCTGTCCCTTCAACCGGATCGGCATTTTAGGATCACAAATGACACCGGTCGTCTCCCGCCATTTGGCCCACGCAGCAGCAATGCGTAACTTGACATCGCAATCGAAGTCACTGGACGTGTGAAAAACAGATCCCAGGTATTTAACCTGGTCCGTGCGCTCGACCAAATCACCGCCTATGCGGACGGATGTGGGATCTGTCGATAACTGTACTGTACTATATATACAGATATATAAAATTTAAGTGTCTGTATGTAATTCCAAATTAAAAGCTTTCATTATACTCGTATGTATATGGAATTCTCAGTCAATCTCAATCCCAACCTCAAAACAAATAATAACTAGGTCGGTTCAATCGATATGCATAAAGCACCATATATTTGAGCGCAGCATCAAAAAATAGGAAGGAAAAATTAAAAAAAAGCTGAAGCTGACGCTGAAGAGACGGATCTATGAATGATAAGATTTTTTTTTCCAAAAGCGCGTGCTTTTCTCGAGAAGAGAAATCCCACTGACCCATGTTTTTTGGGGTCCGTATTGGGTTGCATAAATTTAAAAGGCATAACTTAAAACTGCAAAACGTTTTTTTGCATACTCTTCGTTTCGCATAACGTTCCAACAGAATAAATCATTTGGCATACTTTATTTTTCCATAATTTCTTTATAATAATGATATACCTGCATAAAATGTTTACGCATAATATTTATTACAATAACGATTACTAATCATAACATTTATTGGCATCACACTCTATGGCATAAAGATTACAAGTCATATATAGAATACCATAATGATAACGAGTACATATTTTTATATCTAAGCTTGAACTGTCTAAGATTGAAATGCACACTGATTAAAAATGTCGATAGTCACTATACTGAAGTTCAAAATGTCAACACTTATAAATTATTCTATTTCTATAAAAAAATAAAATACAAAAAGCAGTAGGTAGATTAAAACGAGCGATTCAGTTCTGGCGCATCGCCGGCCGCTGTCGCGGCACGCTCGCTTCGCTCGCTCGGTTCGCGCGTTGTGGTCACAAGTAACCTAACACTCCTCCTCACTTCGCTCGTCGTCGCACCTATTTACGACTTTGCTCAAGAGTAGTCTAAAATTTATAACACTTTAAATATCATTTCATATGTTACAGCTTACAAACTTGGCTTTAAGTGAGATGATTATTTACAATGGTGTCTTATCATTTCTTAAATATTCTTAGTCAAATCTATTATTAATGTATGATTTAAACGGTTATGCATACCTCCATTATGCGTTTTGTATTTTATGATAAATTATCTTTAGTCGTAAAATAATTATATCCTTTACATGTATGCTAATTAAATTTATGGTAAAAAAATTAGAGTAAGTTAAAGTTATGATAATAAAACCATTATGCGTTTATAACACGCTGCCTATCATAATTTATGCGAGAAAACTTTATGCTGAAACTGTTATGCCAAACTAAACAGCTGAAAAAGATTATGCGATCGAAAGGGCTTCCGTTTTTTTGGTAATATTTTCATTAATTTTGCGAATTTAAAAATTCAGGCTCTGTCACGATTTAAATTTTAACCTGTGAATTCGATTTTGAACAAAAAATACAAAATTCGGTTAAGAACCTGAAGAGTTAAGCGTCACATACATTTCGCTATTGAAGCTGATCCATGGAAGCTCCGCTCCAATGAGTATTTGTAGTACAAATTATTATAAGTTCTGAGATCCTATAATGTCTTGGCAATACGATTGTGGAATGCGCTGACATTAGATATACATCGTGCGAAATCACTTGCTAAAAATAAGGACAAGGTTAAAAACCACTTTCGTCCTCTAAGTAAGTTTTACTTGTATTTCTTTTCTATAATTTCTTTACTGGTGTACAACTGAACTGTTACCCTCGCTATCATATTAATCTGTAGTTATATATTGTGTCGATTTTCTAACATTTAATTAAATTAACTTAATGTTAACATTAAATATAACCTTAAAAATATGATACATAACTAAAATATATTATTCGAGCTCCTCGAGGGATTCTTTTAACTACGGGTATACTATTTTTCAAATGGCTTAGATATGTGTGAAAAGAAGTTGGATCGCTGGCTACCAAAGTAGGCGCACTCGGAATAATGGGATGGATGTCTAAAGGGGAACTGTTTTGGCTAAAACATTTCCTGTGTGTTTTTTAGTGTGTATGTTAAGGCCTTTTAAAGATTTGCATGATTTATTGCACTGTGTACATGTATGGGTCGCGTTCGACGTGCTATCACAAGATTTACAAAAAAGAACAACTTAAAACAAATTTAAAAACACAATAAAGAAACTTAAAATGTACACTAAAAACATAAAAAAGTCGAAGTCAAAATATGAAGGCTGCTTGTTTTGGTAACAACACGCATGCGTCGTTACGTAGGTGTCACAGGATGGTCTTGCAATTGGACGCTGCAGTGAAAGAGACCTAGTGAAGTGACGCATGCCGTCGCTAGGACAACCGATAGCGGCCTTAGCAACCGCGTCTGAGCCTGCTTGTCACTGTTGATATTATAGTGACAGCAAATTAATTCTTATTGATCGACTCATTAAATTGCACTTTTATTGACTTTATTGGAGGATCAATGAATAGATAACAATAGTAGAGCATAAAATAAAATTGCTCGACAATTTAACAATATTTATATGAACATTAAACATTTTTTTCTACATATAGTTACCTATATATTATGTAAGTACGCCATTAACTACCTGCTTTTGTCTTTACTGATCATTTCTTTCCATTCTAAGGTTGTCTGGAAGAGATCGCTTTTAGCGATAAGACCGCCCATTGTACTCTCACTTGTAGTTTTAAGTCCTGAAAATACTGTATGTAATGGTGTGCAATAAAGAATTATCTATGTACCTATCCCTACCATAATTCAGTAAACGTTTAGCTCCCGATCGTTATTCAATCTTATGAACTGCCGCTTGTCCAAACACGCCCGCATTACAGCCTGATTGGAAAACAAACATGTCATGTTAATAACTGTTTTCTTACCATTAACCTACATACAAGGCTGACTTAACGTTAACTCGCAGCTATTATAATCGTGTAAGTTAATTAGTCTGACATTATGAGGCGAGATTTACCTAGCGATATAGGTATTTATATTATATTATAAAGCTGATGAGTTTGTTTGTTTGGTTGAACGCGCTAACCTGGTACCCGGTGGGCTACTATTTTATATATTTTCAAATGTATTAGTTTTTAGAAATATTTAAAAGTGAAATTCATAGGTATGTTTGGATTGTAAATAAAGAGAATAATAATTTTAAAAGTAATACTTAGGTAAGTATTACAATTAGGTAATTGAAAAAAAAAAGACGCAATGAATTCTATTCTGCATATTTTTGTTATTACGTATTTTTGTTATATTATGCATAATTTTGTTATTTTTGATCCACTGAAATGAAAAAAGAAATTTGTAAAGTATACAATCATTGTTACAGTTAGTTACAATTATTGTTTGTATGCTCGTAACCCGGCTAACTCAGTGTTATGTAAACGATCACTGCGTTAAGCAACTTTCGCTATAGCTGGTCCTTGAATGAGTGACCGCTTTATGGTACGTTAAGCCGTTTGTCCCGGTTACCAGTAACATGGTAGCCGTTAAGCCCAGTTAAAAGCTTTATGGCTGAAAAATTTCAACAGCAGGTCGCCACAACCTACGTATGTCCAATTCAACACAGCAGTGGGCTCAACACCTGTTGAAATGTGGTTGTATAGTATGCCTCTGCCTACCCTTTTCGAGATATTGACGTGACAATATTTATGTATGTAGTTATACGCAATGTTTAATTGAATTGGGTTGGTGAAATTTTTACTCTGACCGTCATCAGACGTGTCTAGTTACCAGAATACTGTTTTTTTTAAATCTACTGAAACGGGGAATGGCTTTCAACATTCCAGTCAAAAGTAAACATTTTCATATAAAACTTGCGTATATTTTGGTCAGAATTAAGGACAGGACACAGTGCCAGCTAGCGAGCCAGTTAGGCAGTTGGCGAACAAAAAAAATAAATAAATGTAACATATAGAAGTAAATATACTATTATTATATTTATTTACTACTGAGGTGGCAGACAAGCATACGGTCCACTTGATCGAAAGTGGTCACCGTAACCTATGGATGTTTGTTGCATCAAAAAAATATTAGACGAAGATCAATCAAAATTAAAAAAAAAAATTGGTACAAAATTTTGAGTAATAAAATATAGAATAATAATAAATGTTTATTTTGGTGTTTCATACCACAACCCACATAGTATTATTATTTTCTTATTTTTATACCACTGAGGTGGCAGACAAGCATACGGCCTCATCATCATCATCATCCGAGCGTCTGTCCCAGTTGCGTCTCGCGACGCCCGGGGTCCGCTTTCCTACATTTTCTCCTCCACTTCGCACGGTCGTCGGCATCCCCTGTAGTGAGACCATTGGCACGCATGTCATCCCTTACGACGTCAAGCCAGCACTTCTTGGGTCTTCCCCTCTTACCGGGACCCGGCGGGGCTGACATGGCCAGACATTTGTTACCTACGTAGCCCGGCGGTTGCCGCAAGACGTGACCATACCAACGAAGGCGACACTCTTGCAACTTGTCTGCAATTTTGTCTGCAAACGGACGTGAAGGCTGCCGCAGATGCGAGAGTTCCTCATGCGGTCCATCCGCGTGACTCCACACATCCACCGCAGCATCTTCATTTCCGTGACACGTAGCTCCTGCTTGTGTCGCTCCAATATCGGCCACGTCTCACTGCCATGTAAAAGGACAGGTCTAATAATGGTTTTGTAGACCTGTCCCTTCAACTGGATCGGCATTTTAGGGTCCCAAATGACACCGGTCATCTCCCGCCATTAGGCCCACGCGGCAGCAATGCGTGACTTGATATCGCAATCGATGTCACTGGACGTGTGAAAAACAGATCCCAGGTATTTAACCTGGTCCGTGCGCTCGACCAAATCACCGCCTATGCGGACGGATGTGGGATCTGTCGAGTTTAGTGCCAAGTACTCGGTCTTCGCCACATTTAGTTTCAGACCGCAGTTCTCAAGCGTCTGCTTCCACTCCTTTACACGTCGCACCAATCTGCCCCTGTCGGCGTATGCCAGCACAATATTGTCAGCATACATGAGCAACCATGGAGGCTGCTCATGTGGGTTTCTGATGCTGTCCGACAATTCCTCTAATATGACACTGAACAGAAGCGTACTAAGGACCGAACCCTGGTGTACCCCAACGGTGATGGGGAAGGGTTTCGTGTCGCCAACAGCAGTCCGAACCATTGAATCGGAGTCACAGTACATGTCCCGGATAGTGTCAATATAGACCTCTGAAACCCCTTTGGACCGCAGTGCCCACCAGATCATCGCACGTGGAACACAGTCGAAGGCTTCTGCATATCTAGAAACAAACAGAGCAGAGGCGTGTTCTTCGACCTGTATTTCTCTGCGACAACCCTCAGGGCAAAAACAGGGTCCGTGGTCCCATGACCAGGGCGAAACCCATATTGACACTCCGAGAGAGTACACTTCTGCCGGATCCGAGAGTCTATAATCCTCTCGAAGATCTTCATGGTGTGGGACATCACCTTGATACCGCGGTAGCTCCTGCACTCCTGCACTGATCCCTTACCTTTGAAGACTGGAGTAATAATACTCAGTCTCCATTGGTTTGGGATCTGCCCGCTGAGAAGTATGCGGTTAAAAAGGTTTACTAAGATGCCCACACCGCGAGCACTCATCGCCTTCCAGGCTTCGATGGGGACTCCATCGGGTCCGACAGCTTTCCGATTCTTCATGCGGCGAAGCGCAGTCAGGACTTCTCCAGGCGTTACCGGTGGCACTAGTCCCTGATTCGGAGGGAGGTCCGGAGGCTGCACCTCTTTGTGCTGTTTATTAAGCAGCTCGTGGAAGTACGAGCGCCATCTCTCCTTTACCGCGAGGTCTTCGCTTAACAGGTTGCCCTCAGGGTCTTTTACACAGCGACACTTGGATATATCCTGTGCCGCTTTGACCCTGGAGCGCGCCAGCTTATAGATAAGCTTCTGCTCCTCAGACGATTCCAGCTTATCATATAGAGGTTGTAAGTGGTCTCGTCTGGCTCTGGCTACAGCTCTCTTTGTGGCGCGCTTGGCAGTCCTGTACGCGTCGCGGTTTTCGGGAGATCCGATCGCTTGCCACTTTTTAAAGAGGGCTTTCTTCTCCCTAGTCTCCCTCTGGACTGCGTCGTTCCACCACCAAGTTTCCTTGTCACATTTGCGTCCACCCTTAGACTCACCGAGCACCACCTTCGCCGCTCCAAGGATGGCCTGAACTTAGTCCCAGCAATATTGGGACCTAGTTTCATCAAGCAGCCACCATCTGATGCGGCACTGGCACCGCTTGATGCGTTTGCCTTTAGGCTTCACGCAGAGTTCCATGACAAGGAGACGGTGTTGTGCAGTAAGACTCTCTTCGGGTATGACCTTGCAGTTGGCCACCTTGCCGATGCTGTGTCGCCTAGTGAGTAGGAAATCGATCTGAGTTGTACGCCTTCCGCTCTTGTAGGTGATGAGATGTTCGGATTTCTTTTTGAAATACGTGTTCACAATGGCCAGATCGGCAGCCGCACACGTTCTGAGGATAGTTTCTCCTTCAGCGTTGCGGGTGCCGTATCCAAAACCACCATGAACACGCTAAAACTCCTCACACCTCTCACCCACATGACCGTTTAGGTCGCCGCCCAAAACGATTCCCTGTGACAACGGAATGCTCCGAAGCACTCCCCCGAGTTGGTCCCAAAACGACATCTTATCGGCGTCGCTACAACCGGCCTGTGGCGCGTAGGCACTTATCAGGTGGGTAATTATCCCATCGATAAGCACCCTCACGATCATAAGCCGGTCGCTACAGCGTTTCACCTCCAAGATGCCGCTCTGCAGCCCCTCGGAGAGCACCACGGCCACCCCGTTCTCCCCACCAGGCGCACCCGTGTAGTACAGCTTGTAGCCTTTCTGCAGAGGCCGGGCTCTGTTGCCCTTCCACCGAGTCTCCTGCAGGAACGCCACGTCCACCCTCCGCCTGGAGAGTACTTCGGCCAACTCTACCGCACGCCCAGTCAGCGTGCCAATGTTCCACGATGCGAAAAGGATACGGGTTCGGGCTAACTTCTTTAGCCGTGCTGGCCTGACACACGGCAGCATCATCCCTAGCAGCATTCCTTTTATTGCTTTTCATTTTTGTTTCGATGGGTGGCTTTTATGGGAGCGACGCCCTCAGACCTCCCAACCCCAGAGGGGTAAGCCAGCGCCAGAGCCTCGTCCGTTAATCAGCTGGTGCACGCACTAGCACAGGAGGTTGACTTAATGATAAACTATATATTCAATAAAAATATATCCGGGTCGACGAGTTGATGTTGTTTATAATATATGTGGTTTGCGGTGAATCGACAATCGAAGTTTGAAAGAGGTAAAACAAATGATTGTTTGACTCGTTCTTGCTAGCCGGAATCGTCGGGTTTTTCTTTTTGATTATTTATCGGATATTTATTTGCTAACACAGTGTTGTGTAACATAGCTGGTCCTTGGATGAGTGACCACTTTGTGGCATTTACATTTACGTTTCCGTGCTTCGGAAGGCACGTTAAGCCGTTGGTCTCGGTTGCCAGTAAATTGGCAGTCGTTAAACAAAGTTGAAGGCCTTATGGGCAGCTTGAATATTTTCAACAGCAGGTCGCCAGCCTGTCCATTTCAACACGGCAATGGCCTCACCACCTGTTACGTGGTACAAAAAGCAAAGCATACGGTGAAACGTGGGCGTATAGTAAGTCTCTGCGATTGCTAATTAATTTTATCTCTGTAGTTCGCTGTGTGAACCTCAAAAAGTCGTTAAAAAATGCTAGCCCGGCTCGCTAACTTGCTCGCTTGCTGACGCTGTGTAGCCTGCGCTTTACCAACTGTTGTTTTAAAAAATTCCTGTAGGTGAGTGAATATATACAAAGATAAGTAAGAAATGGTTTAGAGAGAACATGTTCTGAGATATACCGCAATCATCACGTCTATATTTATAATTTTATGCTCGCCATAATACTAGTGTTCCGTTATTTCTACGAACATTGTATATTTCGCCAATAAGTATTTCAATAACGTACGCAAGATGTTTAAAATTTTTTTACATAACCTTGATATGTATTTGTATAAATTTATACTAAAAGCTGGAGTTTGTTTGTTTCTTTGGTGAAATAATCGAAAAGTACTGGTTTTTGTATTCTAAGGAATTATATGTCAAGATGTCCACGGCGACTTGCTTTTAATTTTCTTCGCCCATCTTAGGCAGGCAAATGAAACTTAGTCCATACAGCCTCTTTAGTATATTTTATATTATCTTAATTTTTAGTTTTAGTCATGTCCAGTCCTTTTCTTTGTCAAGTCCTCAGTCCTAGGTCCTGGTAGTGGACTCTATACTTGGGATTTCTATGGAGATTTGGCTCTAACTTTTCACTTTCCTTCACTCGTTCACATTTTTTAAAAACTTTATTGTTCAAATAAAGTAAAAAAAAAAAACCAAATCACGCATTATACACTAGTTTTGGACACATTACTTACACCTTACTCTCGTGTGTCAATATAATATTATTGGAGAATATTTGTCTGCTTGTTCAAAGAATAAGGCTTACCTGATGTGTTTTGCTAATTCAATTAGATGAGGATCTGAAACAGAGAAAGCTACCATCATTTCATATACATATTTCATAAAAAGATTTAGCAATTTATTTGAAGCGCTTGTGGCCCCGCTTACGAGTACTCAGTATTCTGTAAACGATCACTGCGTTAAGCGTCTTTCAATGGCTGGTCCTTGGATGGATTACCACTTTATGGCAGTTACATTTGCGAGCGTTTCCATGCTTCGGAAGGCTCATGCCTTTGGTATATTATTAGCCTAAAGTATGCCTCTGCCTACCCCTTCGGGGATATAAGCATGACAATAGGTATTTATTTATTTATTAGAATCGCCAACATTCGTTTACACCTTTACATGCTATACAATAGAAACATAATTATAGGCAACTACAACATGCATTATTTATATAAAAATAATGTACCTACATATTGATATTAAAAGAATTTACGCATATCAATCTCACAAAAACTCGAGAACAGCTGGACCGTTTTGGTGAATTATATATATAATTATTATGTATATCGTCAGTGGAAAGGGAAAAAAGCTAAAGCGCCAAAACTGTACTTGTGGAAAATGAAGGCCAATGTATTTTTTTTTTGAAAAATAATCATATCTCTTTTGTTATTAATGTAAATTAGTTCTTTCAAAAAATGTCTAGATTACTACTTTTTTATCTAAATTGTGTGCATATCTGTAAGTTTATAACTTTTATAGATCGCGAAATAGTTGTCGCTTAAGCAAAAGTATTATGAAAAGTAATAAGATGATAGTCAGGATAAAACTTCTTACCTCCTTTAAATTTAAATACCCAGCAATCAAAAAGTGCTAATTAGTGGTAACTACCTCTTGCCCACAAAACAAAAAATGCTAAGTGATTTTATGTTTAATAAGCGTGATAAAGATAAATTTCTAAACTCCAGTTAGGATAGTCACATACGCTAGCAAAAGAATGCGTAAGAAGCGATATCCTTCATAGGCTGTTCAGGAAAATTTACTTACATGCACAGAATCTATTGAACGAATTCAAGCAAATGTTACTAAACTCTAGATCGGTTACACGTTTCAAGCAATATTACTTCTTAAAGAATTCAATAGGTTTTATGTTTTGTTACAAAAAATTGCTTATTTACCATACTAGATACAATAAAAATATAGTAGCTACTATTAGCGTCTCTTGTTCAATCAATTTTATGATGCCCGCATTGTTAATTATTTATTATATTTGACGTCATTACTCACATTTTGTTGTATTAATTGCTTTGAAGCCATGGCGTGTCACTAGGTGGAAATAAAAACATTTCTTTTACCAATACCACTTTTATTTGGTTAGTGTAATTGTTATCTTAAAGCTCTTATGGCATAATCTATTCATCACAGTTATAAGGTAATAATTAAAATAGTTAACAAAAGTAAGAACAATTGATAATTCTCATTTAGTAGAAACTTTCGTTAAAAAAACATAAAATAGCATAATCGGCAATAAATTTTTTCCAAACAAAAACAAATGGCTAAAGCCTTCTGCAGGCAACAAAAAATTATAGTTTCCTATTAATCATTAAAATTGTAGCTTAAATACCCTATTTATTTATTTTGACTGCATCTTGGTAATGCACCACAACAACGTATTTAAAACAATCAGTCTTGAATATTTTCAATATCTGAAATATTAAATTCTGTCAAAAATAGATTCTTAAAAACTTTTCACCAACGTAACTTTTCTCCTCTGTAATATTCTTTTGTTTATAAATTTTGTATCAATTGGTCACATTTCTGTATTCTTGGGGCAAATAACATTTTGTGGATTTTTTTCGGCAATAATGTGAGGGAACTGCTGGTAACTCTTGAATTTAATCTCTCACAGATTGCAACAAGGACGGAGGCGTTTTGTTTGCTGGAACTCCTCTACCCCTATTATCGGGTTTAGAGGTTCCTTCCTGTGAAGTGGTTATCACTAAATGTAGGAACCTTTGACGAATATCCAAGGTGCTTAACAAGAATTTTAAACAAATGTGTCTATGTCCTTCTCCTTCATTAATGAAGTAGGAATGTGTAAATTGACGTCGGCTCTCTGTATCTTTAGTTCTTTTTCGTTTCACATTTTCTCTCTTCGTATGACTCACAATCCAATCGCGTTGTCTTTCAACACTTAAGGACCAATAGTGTTCAAATATACCTTTTCGTCTTTCTTCACTCATATCATGACATTTGTTTGGACAATTTCATGCAGTGCAGGGATTTTCTTTCAAACTTTTTACCTGAACTACTTTTCCTGTTTTTGTAATATATTCTTTACCAGTTCTTTTTCAAATTTGATCTCTCTTTAGCTTTATTTGTTTTTTTCTTCTTTTTTCTAGAATTAGATTCATCTTTCGAGTCGTTTCCGTCTTCACTTTCTAGTTGTTGGTTTCTGTCTGAAACTTCGTTACAAAAGCCAGTTTTGTCAGTGTTTTCTTTTCGTTTCTTTAACTGCTTCTTATTCTTGGTTTTATTTTTCTTTTTCTTGTTTTTACACTTATTTTTGTTATGGGTAGATGTGTCTGAGTCCGTGTCTTCTGATGCTTTCCCAGGAGGAAGAGGTCAGTGTAAACAATTCTTCATCCGAAAGAAAGTCAACGTGTTTAAAAATAATTTCTTTGCTGTTTTGAGGTTTTTCCTTGCTGACATTTTCATAAATTTATTTGCTAGCTATAGAGTGTTTGTTGCTATTTTCCGTTGTTTTTTTACTACTTCCAGGTTTCCTTTTGCTACTGTACGGAAATTTAGCAGATTTTTCATTAGAACGTGTATCTCTTATATTTTTAGATTTATCTTTAGTACGTGTTTTTCTACAATTTTTGGACGTTTGTTTACTAGAATCAATTAATGTGCCTTCATCGTGAAAGATATTCCCACAGTTTATGTTAATTTCATTTTCAGGTAATTTTCTCGTCTCTTCTACAAACTCGATCGTGATTCTGTTGACTTGTTTACCATCAATAGTTTCTTCATGGTCTGCCTTAATTTGCTGTAAACAAATTTCTATTTCCTCTTCTCTAGACAAAGACTTAATTCGGGGAGTCTCTTGAAGAAACTCAGGGGCTGGTATAGCTTGATTTGTCATATTAGAAGTGGCACCAGTTTCTAAAACAAGTTATGGAGGTATCAAACTCGGAGTGTGCTGGGTAGGAAACTCATCAGCAAGGTTAATGTCTGTGCTCGGTTGTAGGAGCACATGAGCCGAGGGGTAGTGAGAGGATATCTCGATCTCGCCAAGAGCACAGGTGTCTATGATCGGCTGTAAGAGTAAAGAAGCCGAAGTGTGCTGAGTGGACAAGTCTTCAGGAGCTTTAGTATCTGTACCCGGTTGCAAAAGCACATGAGCCGAAGTGTACTGAGAGGACATTTCGTCAGGAGTGATGGTATCTACGTTCGGTTGTAGAGGCACAGAAGAAGAGGTATGATGGGTGGAAAACTCATCTCGAGCATAAGTGTCAATGCTTGGTTCTAGGAGTACAGGAACCGAGGTGTGCTAAGTGGATATCTCATCAGGAGCGCAAGTATCTATGCATGGGTGTAAGAATACTGGAGCCGAGGCTTCCTGAGTGGTCACCTCATCTAGAGAGTCGGTTTCCAAGGCATGTTGTTTGATTTCTAGACACATCTCGTCAGATGCTTTGGTCTCTAAGACAGGCGGTAAGAGCATTGAAGCACTGGCGTGCTGAGTGGGTATATCGCAACGTGTAATATGGCTACTTGTTTCTAACACACATTCTATTCAAAATCTCAAGCATAGTATTTTTGCTAACATAATGAAGTATTCATACAAAGAGAAATCGAATAAATGCTAAAGCGCCATATGTTATCAAAGCTTATCCGATTACTTTTGCTTACACACCAAATAGTTGTTAACAATAGTAATGAATAATTACTAACAGACCAATAAACCATAAAATTCAAAAAGCCTTAGTTGCTTAAGTAACAGCGCCAACAATATTTGATAATAATAAAAAACAACTTATGTCATGATATTCAAAATAGTTAGACTAGAAAAAAAATCTTAAGCGTCATCTGTATAAAAAACAATGAATATATGTCGTTTTAGTCGCAACAACGGCGAAAAATTGAGAAATAATTCTAAATTTTGAAATGCTAAAGCGCCAAAAAAGCGCTCTGATTGCCACGAAACCAGATCCCAATAGACAGATCAACGCAGAAAAAAAAATGCTTTCCAACAATGTATATAACTCATTTTGTCCCTAGTGGCGCTTTAGCATTTTTCCCTTTCCACTGACGATATATACTTAGTAATTCCTCAGACAAAACGATCCTTCCGTCCGAAAATTCTTGAACTGCTTAACAACTAATACTAAAAACAACGTTTCACAAAGTTTATCGCTCTTAAAACACAGTTCTTATTTTATTACCCTGTAAACCTTTTCAATGAAAAGGACACACACTTTACCAACAGACACATCCATTAGAAAAACACGTTGTGCCTTTATTTTATTACGAACGTGTACCTACCAATACAAAAGAACCAGTTGAAAGCCACTTGTCGAGTACAGCACTTAAGAAAAGAACTTCGTAGAAGTTCTCCTTAAACTGGTTATGTAGCGAGTCTGTAGAATTAACTTGAGTACCTACGTTACGTAATCAGTGAAATCTTATTCGTACAAACGAAGAAATGCGTGGTAATGTTGGTTAATCTCGAGATTGAAAATTCTAGTCTCAAAATTAAAGTTACTTGTCAAATTCTTATTTTGATGATTTTGTCATTTTCTTTAAGAACTTTACAGAACAGGTCATGAACTGAAAACCTTTGAATTTTTCGTGTAGAATACAACCATTTTCTCAAAAATTTTAAACACTGAAATTAAATGAAATGTAAAATCTTTATTCATGTAGGTCACAAAGTAACACTTATGAACGTCAAGATTATTGCTTCTACATTTACATTTACTGCCAGATTCGCAAAGCAATAGGCAGAGCCTGAGGATGAGCCTGGCAATAAAACTGATGGCCACTCTTTATTAACATTATTCTCTTTATTTACAATATAAACATATAAATTACATTTTAAATATATCTATAAAAACAAATACATTTAAAAATATAAAAAATAGTAGCCCACCGGTATCCGTTACAGGGACCAAGCTACCGGTGGTTATGGTTCCAGAGACAGAAACCTCCTCACAATGCGTGCCGTATCGAGGAGAACTGCCTTCTGCATCAAGCCAGCTGCCTAACGGGAGCCTCGTAAGATGTTGATCGAGGCTCTTGGCAATCAACCCATGTGCTGATACGACTATCGGGATAATGATTGCCGAATTATGTGGATGCTATTCCCACACGTCGACAACCTCGTGAGCCAAGTCCAAATATTTTATTTGTTTCTCTTTTTCTGCTTTCACGAGATTTTCATCATGTGGAATGGTAATATCAATAATCATTGCGCGACGCTCTAATCGATCTATCACTACTATATCAGGTTTATTGGCAACAATAGTCCTGTCAGTAATGATAGATCGATCCCAGTACAAAGTGATACGACCATTCTCAAGAACTGGGTCGAGTACATACCTGTAATAGGGCACCTGCAATTCCACAAGTTTATATTTAAGAGCTAGTTGCTGATGGACAATCCTGGCTACTTGATTGTGTGTATGCAAATACTCCCCGTTAGCAAGACGAGAACAACCAGAAATAATATGTCTAATAGATTCTGCATGCCCGACAAATGTCAATAGTCCCATCCTTTAGAATATACTTCCGATAGTTATTCGTCATTACTACTTCATCTGTAATTGCACATACAAAACCTTTAGTTTGTCCAAAGAGGTTACCAAACCGTAGCCAGGAAACAGATGCTGTTAAATCTACGTCGGACCCATATAGGGCCCGGAAAAATCGTCCATGCAGCTCCTTGCTCCTCCATATCTCCCTGCGATCATCAGTAGTGAATGTCACAGGTTTCCACCAGTTCTTTTTAGCCAGATTAAGCGGGGTAAATCCATTGTCTACTGCTACTACATCCCGATGCATATTCACGTCCGCTGACAGAAAATATTTTCTAAGGTCGCATATCTCGCGGTTGTGCATTTAAGAAGACTCGACCCCCAAACCTCCGCGGGATATACAACCTCATGACAGACGAACGTGGGTGATGTATTCGGTATGCAGTAAACAGAGTACGAACTTTTCTATCCAGGGCGTCCAGCTCTGTTTGAGTCCATCTGAGTATACCAAAGGAGTAGGTCAACACCTGTGACATACCCAAATATTTGTAGGTTTCATTTGCAGAAAGGAATCTAAGTTTTGTGGAATCTGAAAGTTCCATGCCTTCAGATTCCACAATCTTACCTCTTTTAACATGCATGGTTGCACATTTGTCTACACAAAACTCCATCTTGATAGAATTACTAAAGTTTTCAGTTGCCTTTAGTAAGACTTTCAATTGGATATCGTTGGAGGCAAAGATTATCAAATCATCCATGTAAAAGAGGTGGGATATAACTTGACCACTTTTCTGCAAATAATAGCCCAGCCCTAAACCCTCTAATATAGTACTGAGAGGGTTAAGTGCTAGACAAAACCACAAAGGACTCAAACTGTCACACAGGAAAATACCCCTCTTTATCTTTATAGGTTCATCGTCACTAAGAATTTCTCGACATCCCGGATAGCAAAGGACCGTACTCCATTGCCCCATACATGTCTCCAAGAAGGTGCATAGAGTTGCATCAATCTTATATAACTCCAGCACCCTCATGAGCTATGAATGAGGCACGGAGTCATAAGCCTTCTTATAGTCTATCCAAGATGTCGCCAAATCCCTTCGTTTACGACGAACCTGTTGGCTAATGGTCGTATCAATAATAGTACCACGGGCTCTTTAGTACCACGGGCCCCAGTCCTACATTCATTCTGAGAGCCTGATAAGATTGAATTTTCAGTAACATTAGAATTAATTTTTACTTTCAGAATAGATGTAAGTAGTTTGTATAACGTTGGAAGACACGTTATAGGTCTATAGTTTTTGGGGTCCGAGGTACTACCTCACTTATAAAGCAGGTGGGTTACTCCAGTGGTCATAAAACTTGGAAGCAACCCAGATTCTAAGGATGATTGAAATTGAGATGCCAAATGACTGTGTGAACTCCGGAGCCACTTTAGCCAAAAATTGTGCAGTCCGTCCGGTCCTGCAGCTTTCCAGTTAGGAAGTTGACGGACTGCATTTGCAACATCATCAGATGTTATTGATGGTGGCTCCATTGGATGAATGGAGTCACACATTCGCTTGACACCTCTCATCCATTCACCCTCTGTATGGGTGACAGGTACTGACCAAATACTGAGCCAAAATGAATTCGTAGCCTCATTATCTGATCAATGCGTGTCACTCACTGCATCTGGTAGCTCCCAATTTCTATAAACACGCCGCTCATCTTTTTGAAATGTGCTTTTCAGGACATATCTATCTGTTCTAGTTTGTATCGTCTAATGCGGTTTGCCCATGCATAAACTTTCAATCAATCAAGTCAATGCGTTCTGTAACTCGGTTTGCGTAATCACTTATTCCAGTTCCTGCAAAAGCCCGAGTTACAAAACGCATAACTCTCGGGCGAGTATTGCCCGACCTAAAGCAGCTAAACTTGCCAATGAGTACCCTGGTCTCAGTAATCCGCCGTTCAATCCTGCACTGCCACAATGGTACAGCAGGAATTGGTCGAGTAGTGGTTTTGTAGCCTGGGAACTTAACACCAGCTACTCGACATGCTGCAACAGCTGCACAATACAAAATTGAGTGCGTATCACTGAGATTTTCACTATTATCTAAATAACTAGGTAATAGTGAATCCAGGGTATACACCAGTGCCATATTGCGTTTATGCATTGGCAAACGTGGTAGACGCGGTCTTAATTCTAAATCAACATCAAAATATTCCCGTACCGCACATTCCAAAGCACTCCTTATCTGTTCATTGCACTGAGTACTCACGGTTAAAGGCACGCTATCCATCCCAACATCGTTAGGTGTCAGAGGTAATGGTCTTGATTCCCCTATGGGTTGTGATGCGGGAGAAATAGCATTTCTTTGCCGTAAGTCAGAGAGTAGCCTCTCAAGTGCAGTACTATCCAACAAATGACAACGTTGGACGTTCGTTTTTTAACATTATTATTAACATTATTATTGTCTCTTCTTCACGGGTATCTTCTTTTTTTTTTCTTATGAAGATACCCGGTCTTTTGGCAGGCTTACATGAAGATATATTGGTCCAACACGCAGAGGCCCTTTGAGAATTTTAATCTAATAGGAAATGGGACTCCTGCTGCAGACAATCCACGCCCGCCTTATGTAGAAGAACGGTAATGGATCACCTCCAATGGGAGTTAAACTATTGTGAAAGGTGCTAACTATGAAATGGGCTATTGGGTTGGGTGTTAAATGGATTAGGTGATTTAAGCTATTGATGAAAACGGCGTCTGCCTTTTTAATATATTATTATCAAAATACTGGCAGACGGTGACTTGCCAACTCACTAGATGGGCCCCCTATACAATCACCATAGGCATGATAAGCCTGTAAGGCGACAGAGGGCAACACCGGTGTGAGCGGCTTGGGGTGTCGAGCGGTGCGGCGCCGGTTTCACAATTCGCGGGACAGGCCCGGAGCGGGCTTCCCCGTAGTTATGCCCTTGAAAATGACACTTCCACCCCCGAGCATATAGCTCTGGCTCCCTCCCTCTGACCGGCCAATTAAGACAAGCCAGAGTTGAGATTTACTGCACTCCCGGGAGTAGCACTCTCACTGCTCTCCCGTTAGGCCATTAAATCCTAACCGGTGCAGAAGGGCAACAAAGCTCTGAGGAATCGGGACCGATGTGTAGCCACGCACATTCAGCTCGCCACAAGCTGCCCTGCGGATGTGAGCTTTTCATTAACATTATTATTTTATTAAAATTAATATTATATTTGACCAATTATATAGTAATGAGTTCATACAAAAAAACAAAATCAATGTTGTGTTCAAAATTCTCGGTTCTAGTTGACAGTTCTAAGGGCAGCCTGCCTACCCTTTATGAAGAAGAATCTGGCAAGAATGTGCAAGGATACTCTTGAATGTAGGTATGGCAATTATTTTTTATTTTATATAATACATTTTAATATTGAGTATGCATAGATCGTGATGCCTGGTGATCTGTCCTCTCTGACTACCCTGTCAGGGATACAGCGTGAAGATAGTTAAGTTAACTAAACCCTTAAACTCAACTATACAATAGTTGCGTTTAAACACTAAAACTTTTTAAACTCAACTATTGTAAACGTAACGTAAAACTACAAAAACCATAATTATCCGATCAGGGGGCCGACTCTACTATTGACAAGCCGTAGAATAGAACCAGGGCCCCAATTCTCGGTCATACGACTCGAAAGCGTAGACGTCAATTTACTGGTGAAATGTCTTTTGTCTCTTATTACACCGTTTATAGATATGAAACAAATGACATTTCATTAGCAAATTTCCGTCTACGCTTTCAAGTCGTATGGTCGAGAATTGGGGCCCAGAATCGCTGTTTTTAGCTGTCAACATGTTAGTAGACTATCAAATATACAACTGATTAGCAGCCACTGGCGCGGTACGTGTTAGTAGAATACTATCGTCCGGCCGATAGAAGTCAATTGGAGTACGATTGTAATAGTAGACTACCAAAAAAAGTTAATTTTGTACCTGTCGCTTTCCATTGAGCGACGATTTCGATTCTATTCCAACACGATTTAAATAGCAGACTCGTCCCCCAGGTGGGTCGTAACTATGTTTGTCTGTCACATCAGTAAAATAAGAACCGGTCAAGCTAGTTGAACTTGGGCGCTGAGTGCTCCGTTCTACCCATTATACCTTATGGTACGAATTTTATTATAGCGGCAATGTTTATACGGCAATCGATCATATTTTCATACATTAATCTTTCTAAAGTAGCTATATTCGCTTTTACAACAGGCTTCCCTGTAAACTAAGAAATTTACCATTAAATAAATTTATGCCATTAAAGCGCTCGTGGCCCCGCGGTCTCAGTGTTCTGTAAACGATCACTGAGTTACGCAACTTTCACTATGGCTGGTCCTCGGATGGAAGACCACTTTGTGGTATTTACATTTGCGAGCGTTTCCGTGCTTCGGAAGAGACGTTAAGCCGTTGGTTCCGGTTGCCAGTAAAATGGCAGTCGTTAAGCCTGGTTGAAGGCCTTATGGGCGGCTTGAAAATTTCAACAGCAGGTAGCCACAACCTCTGCCTCTGCCCTTCAGGGATAAGGCGTGATGGTATTTTTATAAAATAAATATCCATCACGCCTTATTCCCGAAGGGGTGGCAGAGGCATATTATATGCCCACTTTTCACCGTGTGGATTCCTGTCCCACGTAATAGGTGGTGAGCCCATTGCCGTGTTGAAATAGACAGACGCAGGTTGTGGCTACCTGCTGTTGAAATTTTCAAGCCGCCCATAAGGCCTTCAACCAGGCTTAACGACTGCCATTTTACTGGCAACCGGGACCAACGGCTTAACGTGCCTTCCGAAGCACGGAAACGCTCGCAAATGTAAATGCCACAATGTGGTCACCCATCCGAGGACCAGCCATAGTGAAAGTTGCGTAACTCAGTGATCGTTTACAGAACACTGAGACCGCGAGGCCACGAGCGCTTGGTATATTTATTTTAAATAAATTTAAAAATTAATAAAAAAAAAAGCTTTGTGGAAAAGATTGTTACTCTGTTAAAGACTATTTGCAGGACAGGGACGCCTGGAAATGATCTGCTGGCGAAGTGAAATAATATTAAATTGTAAATAGGCCATCAAAAACTTTACACATAGATACATAAAGGTACAGAAAGACAGGTATAGAAACATAGGTACATAAAGATCTTCAAGGCAAGGAAGGCCTTACCAAGTTTCTTGCCGGTTCTTCTCAGGTGGGCCGCTTTCCGAACCGGTGGTCACTTTAAATATTTTAAATAATGTATGACGATTTGTAAGTGCCGTTAAAATGGTCTATGCAAAATATATATTTTTTTATTTTATTTTTATTGTAAAAGCAATTAACGATTGGAATTCAAAGGGTGCGACAGGGGTTCAAGGTATGTCACGGGTTAAACCCCGGCAGTTAGCTAGTTACGTAATATAATCTCCAATAGTAGTGTAATAATATTAATGATACTTTTTATGTAAGTAATATTATTATGATACTTTTTGTCAGAATAATTACATTTCGATGTCGAAGGAGAGAACTAACGAACTACTTTTGGGACGGAAACTAATCTATTTTTGAAGGTATTCGATCTGTGAGGACAAAATTGGTTGCGTAGCCTTCGGGGATTGGGAATATGAATGTTTTTTATCATGGGTATAAATGCTCCGTTGGTTTGGACACGTCCATCGAATGATTGAGGAACTATTGACGAAGAATAGGTATAAATTGTGCGAAACTATAGGGTAATAAAAATCTTACACACATACATTTTGTCACGCCTTTATCCCCGAAGCGGTAGGTAGAAGCATTCTATACGGCCTCATTTCACCGTATGCATTTTTGTCCCACGTAACAGGTTGTGATCGTTTACAGAGCACTGAGTTAGCGGGGCTACGAGCGCATTATTTTCTAACTATCTTCACGCTGTATCCCTGACGGGGTAGTCAGAGAGGACAGATCGCCAGGCTTCGCGATCCATGCATACTTCTTTCGCTTCTTCGAGATTCATCAATCGCTTCATACACGCACGTCTGGGTATCCGAGTACTTTTGACCTTTCCGTTTTTGAGCAATCTGCTCACGTGGTCTTCATATGTAAGTCTCGGCCTTCCCTGACTCCTTCTACCCTCTACTTTTGAACAATATATATTCTTCGTCAATCGTTCCTCACTCATTCGTTGGACGTGTCCAAACCAACGGAGCACGCCCTTTTCCAGCTTAACGCTGACACTTTCATTCAAACCTGCCATATTGCGTATCACTTCGTTACGTATTCGATCGGCCAAGGTAACGCCGCACAATTTTCGAAGTGATCGCATCTCCACAGCATTCAATTTACTTTCATGCATCTGCTGACATACCCAGGTTTCACTACCGTAAAGCAAAGTTGGCACTAGCACTGCGTTATGAATCGCCATTCGTTTTTCTTTTACGATGCTTTGTCGCTTTACTAACTGGGACAAAGCACCGTTAACTTTGTTTCCGGCAGCTACTCGCCGTGCTACATCCGAATCACATCTTCCATCCGCGCTAAACATACTTCCTAAATACACAATTTCAATTTTTTCTTAAAAATGATCTATGGTTTTGCTTATCTTATGGTTCAAGGCAATGCATTCCACAACCGTATAGCATGCACAGTAAACGACTTGTCATAAAAAGTTGTCGAATGCGTAGGTTCTGCTAATTCCAAAGATTTTGATGACCTCAGAGTTCTTGAATGTGTGCCATTGAGGAACATGAAACGTTCTTAAATAAAAGGGAGTAGCTGGAATGGAGAGAATGCTGTAGAGCAACGAGAGAATATGAGTATTCCGACCAAAATGAATTAGGAGACTTGAGTTTGTTGCGGAATTCAGATACTGATCACGTATCTGAATACCACAACAAACTCAAGTCTCCTAATTCATTTTGGTCGGAATACTCATATTAATATTTGCGTAATCCAAATATAAATTAAAGCAAAAAAATTGAGAGGCGCTCAAAGTTTATTATATGTATTTAGGTTATTCTCAGCACGCTTTTTATTTATTAGCCATATTATGACAGTACGTGAAAAATAATTTGTCCGCCATTTTGTGTGTTCCGTTATGTTGGTTATATAATGAATCACGTTAAAAAAATTGGTTTAATGTGCTGTAGTAATTTTTTTATAATCAACTAGTAGACGCCCGCTGCTTCACCCGCCTAGAGAAGTTTTCCCGTTCCCACATCCCACAGGAACTTGTCCCAGGATAAAAAGTAGCCTATATCCGTCTCCTGACTCTAAGCCTCCCAAGCTCTCAAGCTCTCCACCAATTTTCAGCCAAATCGGTACAGCCGTTGTTGAGTTATAAATAGTGTAACTAACACGACTTTCTTTTATATATATAGATTTAGACAGGATTTTAGTATTAGGTACTAAAAAAATATATCTATGAATTTCTAGAAGAAAATTATAAAGAAGGCACTCAAGATTTCTAGCAATTTATCTTACAAGTTTATTAGCAAAAGTTTTAATTGTGATTGATAATCATCTTTTTTAGTAGAATAAAAAATGCCTTAATTAGGCATTAGCCTAATTAAGGCATTTCTTTTTCTATTACAACGATGAAGACATATTTTTTCGTTGAAACATTAATTAGGTTGTACACATTATTAGACAGTTCCCAGAAAACGCTTTTATCATGATTTTATTTTAATGGCTACTATCCTCATTAATTTATGCCACACCTACTTCTCATTATACCTATTTTATACCCTGTTACCATTAAGGTTCTACCGGAGCGCAATGAACTCACTGCCTGGATTTTCTCTTCTTTCATATTTATTTATTTTTCTATCAAGCCTTATCCCCGAAAGGGTGGCAGAGGCATATTATATGCTCACTTTTCACCATGTGTATTCCTGTTCCACGTAATAGGTGGAGAGCCCATTGCAGTGTTGAAATAGACAGACGCAGGTTGTGGTTACCTGCTGTTGAAAGTTGTAGCCCCCTTAACGACTGCCATGTTACTGGCAACCGGAACCAACGGCTTAACGTGCCTTTCGAAGCACGGAAACGCTCGCAAATGTAAATGCCACAAAGTGGTCACCCATCCAAATACCAGCCATAGTGAAAGTTGCGTAACTCAGTGATCGTTTACTGAACACTAAGTCCGCGGGGCCGCGAGTTCTTCTTCTTTTTTAGGTATTTCAAAAGGGGTTTTACAAGGTTTTTAGAGGGTCGGTAGCGTGAGTGCTGCAGCACCTCTGTTTGCAAACGTCCATAGGCTACAGTGACCACTTTCCATCAGGTAGGCCGTATGCGTGTCTGCCACCTAACCATTGTAATTTTGCAATCAAAAAAATATGCCAACTAATAGAATTTTTAAAAAGATTAATGTTACAATTAACTATTTTACTGAAAGTGGCAGGACTTTCGTGTTAAAAGCTGTTTAACCAAACGGTGTTTTATTGAAGTCGAGCATGTTCTTACCTGGTTCAATAAAACCACGACTTCATAAATTATTCATGAGCTGATCAAGATAACCTATAAAACGAGAAGTGGGCCGATCTTTTACTTAAGTTCCTCCATAAAAAGAGCTCGTAAATTGCACATCATAATAATTGTGGTCGTTTATAGGAGCTGTGAGCGTCTAATCATTTTCGTTTTATACACTTACTTATCATCCACTCCTTTATCCCCGAAGGAGTGGCAGAGGCATTACATACGCCTACATTTCACCGTAAGCACTTTTGTCCCATGTAACAGGGGGTCGAGTCTACTATTGGCAAACCGTAGTCGCTGTCTGTTTTTAGCTGTCAAAATGTTAGTAGACTATCAAAAATGCTACTAACTAGAGGCTAAGGGCGCGGTACGTTTTAGTAAAACTCTATCGGCCGACCGATAAAAGTCTATTGGAGTACGATTGTAATAGTAGACTACGAAAAACCGTCAAAATTATAACGGTGGCTTTCTATTGAGCAACGATTTAGATTCTATTTTGACACGATAAAAATAGACTCGGCCCCCAGGTAGTGCCGTTGTAAAACGAAAAGCTTTCGAAGTACATCGGTACTAAAAATCCTACATGGCGCTATGTGAGTTCTCGAGCTAAAGAATGATATATGCAACATCCCAACATCAACCGTTGGGCCGCGGCCCGCCAGGCGTGATCACGTTGCCTGGTCGGAGGATCCTCCCTTTGTGTCGGAGGAACATCTCCACCCGTTTCTCCACACCGTGTTGAAATAGACAGGCGTAAGTTGTGGCAACCTGCCGTTGAATTTTTTCTTGCCAGATTCTTATCCTTGTAGGGTAGATTGACCTTGAAACTAGCAACTAAAATAATTCTCATTTTGATTCGAATTTGGTTTTTGATTTTGTTTCGTTTCCAAAAACTCACTATTATTACAGATTAAGGGGATGAAACGTAGAAGCGTGCACGTCGCCATCCCTGCCAGCTACGGCTGCAATTCTACTCCAACACGAGTGCCACCAGGGCGAATGATGCTAGGGCGTGCCCCCGAGGCGACGCGCACCAGTTCGTCCCCGCTGGTGCGAAAAGTGTGAGCCAGAGCGGCGTAGGGGACCGCCACTCTACACGCGCGGCCCGACACGGCGGGAAGTGGAGGATGGAGTGCAGGGTAGCTGCGTGGAATGTTAGGGGAGGAATGACAGATAAGATGAATGAGTTGATGGATGTTATAAATGAGAGAAAGTTAGATGCAGTGTGCTTGACAGAGACCAAGCGCAAGGGCAGCGAAGTCTTGGAGCTCCCGGGTGGGATGCTCGCGCTTTGGTCTGGAGTACCAGAGAGCGAGCATGGCAGTCGGGGGGTTGGAATTTTGCTGTCCACGCGATTGGCCTCCGGTATGTATGAGTACAAACTGGTAGGTCCTAAAATCCTCTGGATCCGTGTAAAACTTGGTTTGACGAAGATTTTCCTGGTAGCTGCTTACGCGCCAGTATCTTCGTCGAACGCGAGTGAGCTAGAGGACTTCTGGGAGAGTATGAGTGAAGCTCTAAATGTGATAGAAGGAAATGAAAGACTTATAGTATGTGGAGACTTGAATGGATGGATGGGTACCGCTCGCGATGGTTTTGAGTCGGTACTCGGGAAGTATGGGGATAAAAGGGTGAACGACGCTGGCAAGCTAATACTGGCATTTTGTAAGGAAAAGGATTTGTTTGTGGCGAACACAATGTTCAACCACAAACAAATTCATATGTATACGAGGAGATGTAAGTAATAACAAAGAGAAGCATGATAGATCTATTCCTAATGGATAGTCGGCTCCGTAAACAGGTGATGGACACAAGGGTTTATCGAGGCGCTGAGCTGGGATCAGACCACTACCTAGTCATACCTAGGATTAGGGGTCTGTTCGCGGGTTGGCGTCATCGTACCGAGTGTCCTGAACCTGAGCCGACTTATAGCATCAAAAGCTGGAAGCTGCAGGATGCATCCATTAGGGATAAATATAATGAAAGGGTAGCCGAAAAGCTTGGCGACGTCAATGTAAGTAGTGAGAATGTGGAAAGTGTATGGCAGAACCTTAGGGACAGTATGATAAATGCCGCTATGGAAGTGTGTGGAGAAACGAAAAGAGGCAGTAGTAATAAGCGTGATGCATGGTGGAATGAGGAAGTGAAAGAAGCAGTTCGAATGAAGAAGAAAGCATGGCTAGACTACTTAGCCTCGCGGAATGATTTTAATATGAAAGAGAGATACAAGCTGCAGAAAGTTAACACGAAGGCACTAATAGAAGAAGCTCGTGAAAGGTGCAGAATGAAAGCGGATGAAAAGTTGTCGTCCAATTTCCGGGATAATGCCAAGCTCTTCTGGAAAGAGGTAGGCAAGACCCGGAGTTGTTCGATAATCTGCAGTATGAATAAAGTGCTCAGTGTTAACAATGACGTCCTAACAGACCAAACTGACGTCCTGCAGAGATGGAGTGAATATTATGGAAAGATGTATGCAAGAAAAGACAGAGATGCCACATCGGGAAGTGGAGCTCACTTCGATGCTCCGTATCCCGATGTCATTGAAGTCATTGGTATGAAAGAAATAGAACAAGCGATAAGAAGTATGAAATGTGGTAAGGCTGCGGAAAAAGACAGAGTTACTGCTGAGATGATCAAGTACGGTGGGTCGCGTGTCTGGGACACACTATGTCTGTTATGCAACTTGTGCTGGCGGACGGGTGAGGTCCCAGATGACTGGCGAGTAGCAGTTGTAGTACCTATTTACAAAGGGAAAGGCTCGCGCCTAAACTGCTCCAGCTACAGGGCGATCAGCTTGGTCAGCTTAGCTAGTAAGGTGTATGCAAAGGTTATAACGGCACGAATGCAAGAAAAGTCTGAAAGGTATTTATGGGAGGCTCAATGCGGATTCCGACGTGGAAGAGGTTGCATGGATCAAGTGTTTTCTCTCCGCATGATCGCGGAAAAGTTTCTGGCTGTTAGCCAGAAGGTTTTCTGCGCTTTTGTGGATCTAGAGAAAGCATTTGATAACGTTGTGAGAGAAACGCTGTGGGACTTGCTGCCCGGATATGGCGGGGACGGCTCGCTACTGCGGGCAATACAGTCGCTTTATAGGGACTGTAAGGCTTGCGTGCGAGTAGGGGGGGATGTGTCACCTCTTTTTGATGTCTGTACAGGCGTCAAACAGGGATGTGTCATGTCCGCCTGGCTGTTCATAGTATATCTGGACAGTTGCCTGCAGAAGTTGAAAGATTTTAATATGGGTGTGAATTTGGGTGACTTTACAGTAAACTGTCTGCTGTACGCTGATGACGCGGTGCTCATGGCCTCATCAGAAGCCGACCTTCAGACATTAGTCACTAATATGAAAGAGGAGTGTGAAAGTAAGGGTCTTCGCTTGAATGCAAGTAAAACTAAGGTTCTAGTATTTGAAAGAGGTGACGTAAGAACTAAATGCGAGATTAGGGTAAACCAGGAACGTCTAGAGCAAGTGAATGAAATTGTGTATTTAGGAAGTATGTTTAGCGCGGATGGAACATGTGATTCGGATGTAGAACGGCGAGTAGCTGCCGGAAACAAAGTTAACGGTGCTTTGTCCCAGTTAGTAAAGCGACAAAGCATCGTAAAAGAAGCACGAATGGCGATTCATAACGCAGTGCTAGTGCCAACTTTGCTTTACGGTAGTGAAACCTGGGTATGTCAGCAGATGCATGAAAGTAAATTGAATGCTGTGGAGATGCGATCACTTCGAAAATTGTGCGGCGTTACCTTGGCCGACCGAATACGTAACGAAGTGATACGCAATATAGCAGGTTTGACTGAAAGTGTCAGCGTTAAGCTGGAAAAGGGCGTGCTCCGTTGGTTTAGACACGTCCAACGAATGAGTGAGGAACGATTGACGAAGATATCTATTGTTCAAAAGTAGATGGTAGAAGGAGTCAGGGTAGGCCGAGACTTACATATGAAGACCACGTGCTCAGATTGCTCAAAAACGGAAAGGTCAAAAGTACTCGGATACCCAGACGTGCGTGTATGAAGCGATTGATGAATCTCGAAGAAGCGAAAGAAGTATGCATGGATCGCGAAGCCTGGCGATCTGTCCTCTCTGACTACCCCGTCAGGGATACAGCGTGAAGATAGTTAGTTACTTAGTTAAAATGTATGTTCAAGTATCACACAGGAAATAGTACACGTATTTTAATTCACCTTTTTGACTAATTATTTATTTAGACATGCAAATATAACTAATATGTACAACTAATATATACAACTACCCACTAATTACATCATTATTTTATGAAGCGCTCGTGGCCCCGCGGTCTCAGTGTTCTGTAAACGATCACTGAGTTACGCAACTTTCACTATGGCTGGTCCTCGGATGGGTGACCACTTTGTGGCATTTATATTCGCGAGCGTTTCCGTGCTTCGGAAGGCACGTTAAGCCGTTGGTCCCGGTTGCCAGTAAAATGGCAGTCGTTAAGCCTGGTTGAAGGCCTTATGGGCGGCTTGAAAATTTCAACAGCAGGTAGCCACAACCTGCGTCTGTCTATTTTCAACACGGCAATGGGCTTACCACCTATCACGTGGGACAGGAATCCACACGGTGAAAAGTGGGCATATAATATGTCTCTGCCACCCCTTCGGGGATAAGGCGTGATGGATACTTTAATAATAAATAAATAAATATCCATCATTATTACAGCCGAAAGATTATAGGTTTTTCTTTATACTTTGCTATTATAGAGTTTGATCAAATCTCATGTAAATAAAACTAATAAAAATACTGGCGGTTACAAAAGAGTGGCCATGAGTTTTACTGCCAGATGCCATGTTCTTCCTCAAGCTCCACCTATTGTCTTGCGAATCTGGCAGTACTCGTAAATGTAGAAGCAATAATCTTGACGTTCACAAGTGTTACTCTATAAGCTTAATGATTTAAGATTTATTATTGAATTTCAGTAATCCATTAATTAATCTATCGACATATAGAATTTACATAAGTTTTAATTAAGATCCTTGAGCTTGGTCTAGTGAGGCTATCTGGTAAACCCATCCGAGTTCTAACTGTCACGTACTTAGGACTACTATAATCTGTTTTATACAAATAACTACCTGAGCCGGCTTCGCTCGTGACATACTTTGAACCCCTGCATTGTCATTTTAATAATGTTTATTAATTTTAAAATAATCTATAAAAATTGTCTGATTTTTTTCACATTTATGATTACTACTAAACTCTTTTGTGTTAAATATTATAAATGGGCAATTTATTCAACACAAATATTTTTTTTCAATTCGAAATAGTACTTTCTGAATTTAAGGGGAAACTAGTCAGTCATTCTTCCATACAAACTTCGTTGGACCATTGCTCAAAAAGATAAGGTCATGTCATGTCATGTCAAAATCACAATAATTAAAATTACTCAAATGTCAAACAAAGCCTTCATATTTTACTGCAACTTTTCATAAAATCCCGGGCGTTAAAAAAGTGTATTTTAGTAAGCTTTCAAAAATACTGCCATACAGACATAGTTTATTTATTTAAAACATTATATAACTTTATTTTGGTTACCTAAATATACACATTTCTATATAATCTACCAAAAGTCGAAAGAATATAATATAACTTGCAAAGCTATAATGACATCTTGCATCTCATTTAATACTACGGACTATCTTTTTACTGCGGCACTACCCCATTCTCACACCATGTCGAATGAGATAACACAAATTTTGCCTCACCCACAAAACGGTTTATGCTCGCGAGTAGTGCAACCTAAACGTGTTCAACCAACCAAACAAACAAACCCTTAGTATATTTTATGGGAAAGTACTTTAGTGGGAAAAAATGCATACGGTGAATTAAGGGCAAATAGTATGCCTCTGCTTATCCTTTCGGGAATAAAGGCTCAAAAAAACTAATGGGGAACAAAATTTTATCAAAATTGGTCTGGTCTACTCGTTTGATCGTGTAGAATATCAAACTCACACACTAACAACTTTCTCCTTTATAAGATTAGTCCTGATAAGTCATATAGGGTTTAGTAATTTAGTCATAGAAATATGGTCATAATCATGCCCCTTTTCAAGGCAATACATAATGTTACGCCCACATTGCATCAATGGAGAACACAAAAGGGTCAAAATGTTACTATCAAACTACTATAAAAGCTAAAATTGGAGCGTAGCTCATGTACATTACATTAGTTTTTATTTTACTTCAATACATGCAGTATTTCCGAAGTTATAACGACGAGAACATTTAGTTCTTTTTTGAATTTCCGAGATTAGGCGCGCTCATTATGACGTCACAGCCTTGCACAGACTGCGATAATGCGCGGCGCGGAGGTCGGGTGCGAACGAGAGCGTGACTGTTGAATGGACAGGATTGTGATGTATGCGATCAACCGCGTTATACGCACTTTGATTGTAAATATTGCAGCCACTTTTTGAAATATAAAAAAGTAAAAACACCGTTTTTCTTATATTTTTTTTGTAGATTAATATTACATAAATAAAAAACGTTTGTCAGACCCATTGTATTTGTTTCCACGCAGATCTCCAATATTCCTAAAATATGTTGTTATGTATTTATTATGAAGCACTCGTGGCCCCGCGGTCTCAGTGTTCTGTAAACGATCACTGAGTTACGCAACTTTCACTATGGCTGATCCTCGGATGGGTGACCACTTTGTGGCATTTGCGAGCGTTTCCGTGCTTCGGAAGGCACGTTAAGCCGTTGGTCCCGGTTGCCAGTAAAATGGCAGTCGTTAAGCCTGGTTGAAGGCCTTATGGGCGGTATAGTAGATGCTGCGGTGGATGTGTGGGGTCACGCGGATGGACCGCGTGAGAAACTCCCGCATCCGCGGCAGCCTTCACGTCCGTGACATTGCAGACAAGTTGCAAGAGTGTCGCCTTCGTTGGTATGGTCACGTCTTGCGGCAACCGCCGGGCTACGTAGGTAACAAATGTCTGGCCATGTCAGCCCCGCCGGGTCCCGGTAAGAGGGGAAGACCCAAGAAGTGCTGGCTTGACGTCGTAAGGGATGACATGCGTGCCAATGGTCTCACTACAGGGGATGCCGAAGACCGTGCGAAGTGGAGGAGAAAATGTAGGAAAGCGGACCCCGGGCGTCGCGAGACGCAACTTGGACAGACGCTCGGATGATGATGATGAAGGCCTTATGGGCGGCTTAAAAAAATTCAACAGCAGGTAGCCACAACCTGCGTCTGTCTATTTCAAAACGGCAATGGGCTCACCACCTATTACGTGGGACAGGAATCCACACGGTGAAAAGTGGGCATATAATATGCCTCTGCCACCCCTTCGGGGATAAGGCGTGATGGATATTTATATTTATTTTTATGTCTCAAAATACGGTCTCACAGAATTTAATGTGAAACAAATCGGTAACAATATCAAGTATACATTACATACGAGTTATTATTTTTTAATAATTATATTGTATGGAATATAAATATAAGGTGTACATTTTAGCTGTACTCATATCAGTGATAGAGTGCTTAAATTATAATGGTTTGTACTGACGAATACAAAAGTGTTATCTAAATTAATTATAAACATTTATATATAGGTTTTATCAAAGCTTTCATAGTGATTACATCAAATATTACAAACAATATTATTAAAATTTAAGGCGAACTAAGTTTGGTGGACTGTTCTCACATAAATCCTAAAAACAGTGTAAGCTTCTTATTGTAAACCATACCTACATTTAAAACCAACAACAAACAACCGTCAAGCCCAAATTTTGTAGCAAGGCATATTATAAACTTTTAGACTAAATAAATGACATTGAACATGGGATTAAGTCGCTCTAAGTAATAGTAGATTAATGTTTAAAATTTTCATTTTAATTATATAAACGTATTAAAACAAAGTGGCCATAAGTTTTATAGCCAGGTCCTTCCTCAGGCTCTACCTATTGCTTTGCAAATCTAGCAGTAAATGTGGAAGCAATAATCTTGAAGTTGATAAGTGTTACTTTTTGCAAAACTTGATGGTGTTCTTACACCAATACCCCTTGGCCCTAGCAATATATCCGAAGTGCTAGAGAACTTACCCGCTAGCGGTGCACCTGTACCTGTACCTGAAGGAACGACTCAGGTGGCCACATGGGATTGGGAGGTTATACGGCTATCGCTCTTAACAATGTCGAAAACTTAAAAATATCGGCTCCTAGCAGCCAAAAAAAGAACCCATGTCCTGGTGGGGTTTGGAAAGCAACTCGGAATATACAAAGATGAAGTTAGAGACTTTTGGGCCCAAAAAACTCAGATCGTAGTTCGTAGTAGAATCGAAGTTTGACGCAGTTAAACCTTCGAGCCACTTTCCATTCGTCTGGAATGTAAGAATCGCCAGAACAAAACCAAAACGCTAAACGGATTTTATAAATTTTCTCTTGATATTATGAGGTAGGAAAGAATGTACGATACCTTTTTTAAAGAAATACGTATAGTAAGTTACTATTTCTCAAATATATAACAAAAAATGTGGGACTTTTTAAACAGCGACGTCTTGCCTCTAAGCTAATAAGCTATGGGATCTATACAACTGATAAACAACATTATATATATCTATTTATCATTCACGCCTGAATCCCTCGAAGGGGTGGTAGAGATTTATTATACGCCAATATTATACCGAAAGTATCTTTCAGTATATTTGTTAATAACGGGGCTAATCGCGGTCATTTCACATACCTTTTGTTGCCTGACGTTTTGACCAGGTTGCACCGGCCGTGGTCACAGGCTAACTCACAGTGAAATAACCGCCTTTAGCCCCGTTTTTAACAATTATACTGATAGTATGCAACGCCATAGTTAAAAAACGTAAGTATCTTTGTCCCACGTAACAGGTAGTGAAGCCATTGCCCTGTTGAATTGAACAAGTGCAGATTGTGGCGACCTGATGACGAAATTTTTCAAACCCTCTTTGAACCCTCTTCGCTTTGAACTTGGTTTAACGACTACCATGTTACTGGCTACGAAGGCCGACGGATTAACGTGCCTTCTAAAGCTCGGAAACGCTCTTGAATAGAAGTATCTTGGGAACGCGTGAAGCTATCGATAAAAAATTAAAACTATATACTCAGTTCTTATGGTTTCTTAAAGCTGTGAAAAAAATCCATCTTTTAAGTTAACGTAAAAACCGTTATGGCCGTTTATGACGCAACAAAACGTATTTTAGAGAACCCTCGGTGGGCATTTCCAATTCGCACTTGTCCGGTTTTTTTTATCACGATTTTATTATTTTTTGTATAAACAGTCTCGAATTTTAATAAGTAATGTGTATCTCAAAACAATGTTTGTCGAATCAGTATAACAATATGGCATTGTATTACCAATCTTTGTTTCAGTTTCATAGCATTTTCAAAAACAACTATTCACATTCTTCTCGGTATAGATAAAAACTTTTGTCGTCGATTATCCCCAGTTTATGATAGTAATGCGGCTTATCTATGTAGATTAGGTGCGCATTGAAGTTGACACATTTATTTTGGTAGTTTGAGTACCTACACGCCCTCTACCTCTAATTACAAATAGAGGACACAATCGTGCCCAGAACGGAAAGATTCCGCAGGTGTTTCTTGTATCGCACCATTTAAGCTTAGAACTCTCTGCTAGCGCACGTGTTTTCCTCTTCTTACAAACCTGGGTCCTTTAAGAGGTTGTTCGGCGCCATTTTGATGTGTCAAATATAATAAAAGATGACAAAGAAACTGATTGTTTATTAGTAACGCCTTATCCCTAAAGAGGTGACACAGGCATTATACGCCCTCATTTAATAAGTGGTGAGGCCATTGCTGTTTTGAAATCAAAAGACGCAGTTTTTGGCGACCTGCTTTTGAAAATTTTTAAGCCAGCCATAAGGCCTTGGCTCAAAGACTGCCATGTTACTTGCAACCAAGACCAACGGCATAACATGCCTTACCGACTGCGAAAATACGACAAAACGGTCACTCACCTATCTGAGGACCAGTCATGGCGAAAGTTAAATAATATTTCAGATCCAGGCCTACCTTATACTTCCCGACGTTTCGACGGGATTACATCAGTCGTGGTCATGGGTGGACTGATAAATAATAAATAAATAAATAAATATCGTTGGGACAACTCACACAACGCCATCTGATTCCAAACTAAGCAGAGCCTGTATTATGGTAACCAGAAAACTGATAAATATACTTATATATTTCTAAATACGAGTAAATACATATTATAGGTAAATAACACCCATACACAGAATAAACCATCGTGCTCAAAGCCACAGAGGCAGTCAAGATGTATTCAGCGCCGCCTCCTCGAAGCTCGAGATCATTTAATATGTGTGAAAATCGCATAAGTTTAAAAACATTAATAGCGAAAGTTACTTAACGCAGTGATCGTTTACAAAACACTGAGTTTGTATAGTAAAAAAAAAATATGTAAAAATATAAAAGAAATTTTGCTCTTCAAACAAGAGCTAGTCGTGGGCGGTTCGTGGTCGAGCCGACGACCTCCATTTTTCAATCAATCACGATCGAAAAACAAACATAATACATTAGTCCCGCGTTTTCACAAAGAAATACCGACAATATTGCCCATGTAAATTTTCCCAATTTGTAGATTAAATACCACAAAAGATACTGGCAACACTGCTAATTTATTACAATTACGATACTGACTTTGATATACAATAGAAATGTGTATAATAACTGAGAAAAAGGTATTTAATGATTAAGGTAAGTACTGCGTAGTCTTTTCAAATGGCTTTTCATAAAAAAACATTGCACAAATGATCAGCTTTTAAAATGGTTTCTGTTGTCTTAAGTCCGCGAATACTGTGGTGCTTTCTAAATCTCAGGTTCAATTGTATCATTATCTTTACTAATTATAAATAAGTAAACGGGATTACTCACGTTTTCACGACGAGTAATAGACGACCGTGTTCAGCTGTATTTAGATAGCCTTTTTCAGAGGTGCGAACCGTTTGCCGAGCACTCTTTACGCACACTGCGCGCATCCGCTCTCGCCGATCGCGCGCTGCGCGCGTTTTGTTGTTGGGGTATTCGGTGGACGTACGGTTGCGCCGAGGCACACGTAAGATCCGCTTCACTATCGCTCCCATCCAAACTATTTGGAGCGTCTCTGCATGCATAGCTCACTGTGTCTTCAACAGACTCGCTTTCCACATAACAACGAGCACCACGAAGGCACGGCTTTCATGTAGGAGGTAAACTCTAGCCCCCATCTCTATTAAAATGCGGCCGCCTCCCTATCTCTATGGCTTCTTGAATTTTCCGGGGCACAAAGTGCTTCTCCCGTGACAAGATCTTCACCTTATCAAACCGGATAAAGTGACGCGTATCATAGCTCAGTGCATGCTTCACCACCGCGGATCCGTTGATATCTTGGTTCTTCATGGAACGTATGTGCTCGCTGAGTCTCGTAGATACGTTCCGCTTTGTCTCCCCGACATAACATTTTTGAACTTAAATGATTAAATCCAGCTGAAACCGGTCGGTCTATTACTGGTCGTAACACGTGAGTAATCCCGTTTACTTATTTATAATGTGTAATAATAACGTTAGTTATCTAGTTAAAATCTTTACTAATATCTAAAAGCTGAAGAATTTAAATGTTTGTTTGTTTAAAAAATCTTAGAAACTACTGGTCGGATTACAAAAATTATTTTTGTGTTACATATCCCATTTATCGAGGAACGCTATAGGCTACATAAATGTCGACAAATCGGGCAATTTTTTATGCATTATTGTAGAATTTATAAGCGACGGGATTGAATTGGTGCGACGGGAGTTTTAAGTATGTTACAGACGAAGCCGCGGGTGCCATCTATCCTACTAATATTATAAACGCGAAAGTTTATAGGTATCAATGTTTGTTACTCTTTCACGCAAAATCTACTGAATGGATTTTGATGAAACTTTACAATAATATAGCTTACACATCAGAATAACACATAGGATACTTTTAGAGATCAAGTTCCTGTGGAAAACGGCAGTGGGAAATATTAAACAACGCGTGCAGAGCCGCAGGCGTCAACTAGTTATTAAAATATAAAACTGAAGAGATTCGTTGTTTGTTTTATTGAACGCGCTATTCTCAGGAACTACTTACTGGTCGGAATTTAAAACGCTATATATAAATGTCGACAAATAATATAATAAAATAATTTGGTGACATATCGTCACGCTACTGCCTTGGAGAGCGAAGCAGTAATCAGAAATGTCGACAAATCGAGCAAATTTTAAAGCATTATTGTAGAACTTATAAGCGACGGGATTAAATAGGTGTAGTACTTCGAAGTTCCCGAAATATGTCACGGGCGAAGCTGCGAGGGTCATCTATAAGGAACGAATCAGATAGATCTCTGTTTATTACACTGTATTCCCAGAAGCTTCCAAACTCTAATATCTGGATATAGAGCTTAGGTTTTATTTTTTTCGTTGTTTTTTTTTTTGCATTGTTGTGAGTGACTGAGATCTGACTTAACCATCATTAGTCAGCAGATGTCATCGCTAGGGCCATGAAGATCTTGGTGAAACTCTTCACACCCCTATTCTAGAAACTAATATTAGTTTACTTCCAATTTCGTTTAAATAGGAAATTTGTACGGTGATCGGTTTTATGCATGCAAACAATAATTCTATCACTTTATTTGACCGCTTCGATTATTAGATTTTTTTTATTTTTACTGTATCGGTGGTGGCGCAGTGGTAGTGTATACGACTACCGCGACTGAGGTCCCGCGTTCGATTCCCGGGTTGGAAAAAATGTGTGATCCACAATTGTTTGTTTCGGAGTTTGGATATATTATATATTATTATATTATATGTATGTATTTAGAAATATATAAGTATGTTTATATGTCGTCTAGATCTCATAACACAAGCATATATAGCTTACTTTGAGATAGACGGAGGTGTGTAAAACTAAAAGAAAAATATGTCCCACAATATTTATATTTATTTGGCACAAGCGGACGCTACGCGGTTTCACCCGTAAAGTAACCGTTCCCGGAGGAAAACGGGAATAAAATATAGCCTTAGTTACTCCTTATAACATCAGCTATCTGCCAGTGAAAGTCCCGTCGAAAAATCGGTCCACCATTTCGGAGATTAGCTCGAAGCTGGCGACTGGCTCTCTAACTACCCCGCGTCAAAACTGATAACGATCAAAAATTTCACCCCCATTAATTTCAACCCTATTTTGCACAGCTGTAAGAAAAAGAATCACAGCTCAGTTGTGAAGAACACTAATGAAATCATCTGCATACGAAATAGTTGAAATCGGGTTTAATTTAGATACTCTTAATCCGGACTTTTTGCTATTTCTGTGAAAAGAGTTACATTTATGTGAAAAGGGTCTAAAAATGTCCGTATTAGAGCAGTTAGAAATTATAAAACGGGACGGGTGTGCTTTGCCGAACGAACAAACAGACTTCCACACTTCGGTTTTGCTTAGTTTATTCAAAAATAGACAAAACAACTAGAAGTCTACATCGCGCTATCGTTTGGTTGCGTTCGAACTACAAGAGGTTGAGGTGAACGCGTAAGTACTTTTGCTGCCAAACAGTCTTGATAGTGCCTCGTGTGTAGGCGAAACGCGTGTCGAAATCGTACGACATTCTAAAAAAGCGGAATATTGCAAAAATAACATTTAAAAACAAAATAATTATAGTTTTTTATACAATATGCTTCTGCCAACCCTTCGAGGATAATAACGTGATTGATAAACGTTTATTCGCAGGAAGATATTCTCTAATAATAAATAATCGGTGGTTTATGGCTGTATCGTGACGGTACAATAATAAAATGGGGAAAATTTTATGATATTATTTCGGTATTAAAAGCAGCTTAATATGGCGTAAGGATATTATAGATGTCTTAGTTAAAGAGATTTGGCGAATGCAGCATTTATTGCGAACCTGTGTCGCCAAGTTTCTCCCTCTACTCTCTAGAGTACTACATACGTACATAACAAACATTTATACACACACTAATGTGCATCACACACTTTAAAAAAATGTCACTCATTGTGTTTCACACATCAATAATGGTGACGAAAACTGTCAAATAGTTCATTGTAGAGGGCGCCAAATGTGTGTTACAAGTCAACTGTCAATCTTCATACTATTTCATTCGAAATAGGTACGTGTTTTAAATTATTTATTGAAGAATGGGTCGTTGTGTAGCTTTTAAATGTGGCTCATTTTTCTTTTTTTAAATTCCTGCTTTAATTCATCGACTCGCCAGGTAGAAGATATGTTGTAAAGCTTTATTCCACCACAAAAAAGAAACTTGGAGCAAAAACAAAACGCAAGACGAAGCAGACTACAGGGTTTGCTATGAAACGTAACGTTTTCTGTGTAACAAACACACAGCGCCCTCTACATAAAAGTTGCATTGCGTTTTCTTCCTCATTGACTGAAGTTAAAAGTACTACTACATTACAAAAGCAAATTATTTATGTACATTGTAATCAAAATTTCCTGAAAAGAACAGGAAAGTTCCTCCAAAGAACTTTCCTGTTCTTTCTGAAAAAGAAGACAGCGCAGCGCGCTTGTTTAATATTTCTTTAGTTAAGATAATATCTATGACATAATAGATTTCGAAAAAATACTTATATTAAATTAGATAAATAAAATTGAACTTGTCTGTTAGATTTTCCAAATTAAGATTTTACTATAAATGTACTATATTAAACAATATTCTATACATAATATACTATTATACAATAAATGCAATTTACAATAAATATAGGTTCTTACACGAATAAAATAAATTTAAGTGTCGGCAGCGCGAGTGCTGCACCTCTGGTGTTGCAAACGTCCACAGACTAAAGTGACCACTTTCCATCAGGTGGGCCGTATGCTTGTCTGCCACCTAAGTGGTATAAAAATAAAAAATCTCTTTCTGTCAGTTTGTTCCGACTAATATGTAAATCGGCTAGATCGATTATAACGGGACTTTCACTAACTGACAGTTGATGTCGTAAGGAGTAATTTATGTAACAGTCTATCCCCTTAATTATATAGCGTGAGCTTCCACTAGTAAATAATTTACTACATACATACATAAATATTGTCACGCCTTTATCCCCGATGGGGTAGGTAAATGCATACTATACGCCCGCATTTCACCGTATGCATTTTAATACTAATAATTTTAATAATTTACTAACACATATAATTGAATTAGTCATATCTAAACAATCCAATTACTTCCCCACCAAAAAATCTAAATGTACTTAATTAAAGTAAAATGCAAAGAAAATATGACCACGTGAGCAGATTGCTCAAAAACGGAAAGGTCAAAAGTACTCGGATACCCAGACGTGCGTGTATGAAGCGATTAATGAATCTCGAAGAAGCGAAAGAAGTATGCATGGATCGCGAAGCCTGGCGATCTGTCCTCTCTGACTACCCCGTCAGGGATACAGCGTGAAGATAGTTAGTTAGTTAGTTTAGTTAGAAAATATCAGGTTTTAAACTTATAATATAAATTAACTAGTAAACACCGGCTGCCCGCGTGGTTAAGTTTTCCCATTCTCGTTCACCACAGGAACGTGTTCCCAGGGTACAAGTAGCCTATGTTATTCTGATGTGTATACTATATTTTTTATCAAAATTCCTTAAGTAGTTTTTGCGTAAAGGGTTACAAACATACATTCATAGATTCTTACAAACTTTCGCGTTTATAATAGGTACTAGTAAGATCTTAATCTTAATCTTATAATATTTATTATTTATTATTAACATTTTTGGAACGTACAAAATTGTGAGAAAAACATAAGTTTACAACGATGACAGCTGCAATAGTATACACTGTGGTGCAGCCATCAACGTCATTCTCCCGGTAAGGAAGGTAATTTCGTTCCAGACTTAATTATTAACATGACTTAACAGTATTAACATGATTGTTACAAGAATTAAACATTTATTTAATAAGAAGATCCGAGTAGATGTAAAAGTTATATTACTGTATTTTATTATTCTGTATATATGTGAGAGTGAAGTGTCAATTCATGTGTTTTTGTATGTAGTGTGCTGGGTGTGTTTTGTATGTTGCGTGTGTGTCATGTGTGTTGTTGTGTTTGTGTAAGAAGATATGATATTATCAAGATGCCACAAATTTCTCAGTTTCCTCATAGTTTAAGTTTATCAGCCTAGATTTAGTCTTCTTTTCAATATATATCTAATCATAGGGTAAGTAGTCGCGATCTCAGTGTTCGGTAAACGATCACTGAGGTACGCAACTTTCACTATGGCTGGTCGTCGGATGGGTGACCACTTTGTGGCATTTACATTTGCGAGCGTTTCCTTGCTTCGGAAGGCACGTTAAGCCGTTGGTCCCGGTTGCCAGTAAAATGGCAGTCGTTAAGCCTGGTTGAAGGCCTTATAGGCGGCTTAATAAATTTCAACAGCAGGTAGCCACAACCTGCGTCTGTCTATTTCAACACGGCAATGGGCTCATCACCTATTACGTGGGACAGGAATCCACACGGTGAAAAGTGGGCATATAATATGCCTCTGACACCCCTTCGGGGATAAGGCGTGATGGATACATAGGGTAAATATTCAGTAACACATTAATACTATTATACAATTTGGAAGCAATATGTTTATAGTGACGGGACGCGGCTACCATTCTTCGAGATCTAATAATGCAAACTTTAGTTTGTAACACAATAGAAGATGTGCAACATTTGCTGATGGAGTGTGGCAGAAACGGTACTGAACGAAATACTCTATTTAAAGAGTTGCAGTTAAATGTATTGGATGTAGGTTTAGTACAGACTATATTAAGTAAACCCAAGTCGGATGCTGCTAAAAAATTGTGTCACCTAGTTACAATAGCCAATCAACGCACTGTGTAAATAATTTTAAGCTTAGTATTAAGAATGATGTACTTATACTAGATTAAGACACGATGGAGTTGACATTTCCTTGAAGGATAAAAACTCCAAAAAAAAAAATGATTTAAAAAAAAAAATAAAAAAAAAAATAATGCAAACTCTATCGGAGAGAGATATTATAAACGTGAAAGTTTGTATGAATGTTTGTAACACTTTCACGTAAAAAGTACTGAATGGATTTTTTTAATGAAACTTTACAATATAGCTTATACATCAAAATAACACATAGGCTACTTTTTATCCCGGGAACAAGTTCCTGCGAGAAACGGGAAAACTTCTCTACGCGGGTGAAGCCGCGGGCGTCAACTTGTAATATTATAAATGTTACTCTTTCACGTAAAAACTACTGAACGGATTTTTATGAAACTTTACAACAATATAGCTTATACATCAGAATAACACATAGGCTACTTTTTATCCCGTGAACAAGTTCCTGCGAGAAACGGGAAAACTTCTCTACGCGGGTGAAGCCGCGGGCGTCAACTAGTAATATTATAAATGTTACTCTTTCACGTAAAAACTACTGAACGGATGTTTATGAAACTTTACAACAATATAGCTTATACATCAGAATAACACATAGGCTACTTTTTATCCCGGGAACAAGTTCCTGTGGGAAACGGGAAAGGGAAAACTTCTCTACGCGGGCGTCAACTAGTAGGTACATAAAACTTTTATCCAAACAAAAGCCAATTATTTCAACAACAAATAACAATTCAAAAACAAAGTATCGTGTTTTTTGTTTATCAAAGAAAGGGCTCCGTGAGCTGACACAGTTTCACAGCACAATTGCCTTTAGCTATACATGTGTGTATGTGTGTGTGTGTGTGTGTGTGTGTGTGTGTGTGTGAAACCTTCCTAACATAAAAACTTATTATTGCCGTGTTTCTGACAGGATGACAGTTAGAGGAAATATCTCGCGGCAATTCTTGTGAAATGTGGTTTCATAAAATACTAGTTGTTTTAGTCTTTGGATCTGAAATTCGGAAAGAAATTGTTGAGGCGGTACCGTGTGTGACACGATAATACGGGGTTTATTAAAATTAATGAGGGCCGAGATTACTATTTTATAAAAAGTTCTATTTGAGTGCCTCGGTGACACAGTGGTAATGTATGTGACTGACGCGCCGAGGTCCCGTGGGTTCGATTCCGAGCCGATTATATATTTGTGTGATGCACAAATGTATTTTTTCGGAGTTTGGATGTATCCTATGTGTAAATATGTATGTATTTAAAATATGTTATATAATAAAATATGTTTATCAGTTGTCTAGATCTCTTAGCACAAGTTTGAAGTTTAGTTTCGACAATATTTATTTTTTTAAGTCATACTTCTTTATAGACGTTGAAAGAAATTTTATAGCTGTAAAAACAAATCGTCACGTTTTTCGGTTACGCGCCATGTTGTTTTGAAGTGAAACTATCGACGTATGTGAGAATTTTTTTTTATTTGCAGTACAGCTAAGATCATGTCCTATAGCGAAGTTAGTTTAACACAAATTAAAAAAAAATATTGTGATCGAACACATAACCTCCTCGTATTTGGAAGTCGGTTAAAAATAACAACTTCTCTGATATTGCTTACAGGCGAGTCGTGTACAAACAAACGCTTTACAAAAACTTGCTAAAAATAAAATCACGCGTTGTTGCCACGTGGCCTTATAATAAGTGATGAAATTGCTTCATATCAATTCATGAAGGATACCTACAGATGTAGATATAGAAGTAATATCGAGAAACGGTTCGTACCGGCTTTTAGTTTGGCTCAGAATTTATGCCAAACGTATAGCTTATTATAATAATAATAATAAACGTTTAATTCAGGCAATTAAATCCCATATTTTCATTACAATGTAGATCGTCATTAAATATAATATAATCAAAATAATTATAATACTAAATTAACATACTTTAATTGTATTTTTAAAATGTATCATTATAATTAATACAATGCATAATTGTAATCAATAACTTAACTTAATTCGTAATTCAATTTTTTTTTATAGTATAAAAATTCGGGGACTGAGTAGTCTCATCAATTTAATACATTGTCCTTTATTTCCTACCTATGGAGGTATTGTCAGCTAATATTTAATATGGCAGATATCGTTTTCATAAACATTTTTGAATACCGTGCGAATTAGGTCATTCTTGGAGGAGTACAGACGTCTATGAAATGAGGTTTTTAGTACCTTTAACAGCTCCAGCTTTTTTTTAATTTTGTTTTCCTCAAACATGCCAGACGCGCTACACCGCCAAGGCAGACCGAGCATTACTCTGAGAGCGTTGTTATATTGTACACGGAGGGTGCTGTAGAAACCCTTCGTGTAGTTGCTCCATAGCTGGCTGGTGTAGAACGCCTGGCAGTACGCCTGAAAGAGGGTCAACTTTGTCTTATACGAGCAGCGCGCAAACCGCCTCGCTAGCATGTTACTGCGCGTTGAGAGGGCACGTCTCTGTCATTCTATGTCATCGTTATCGTCAAGGATACTGTTGACAAAGTGTCCTAGATATTTATATTTAGCAACTACAGTTAAGGAGCCATTACAAAGACTGAATTTGGGTACCTTTTCCGGACCCCGTCCAGATTTAAAAACCATCACTACCGTCTTTTTTACATTGTACGTAAGGCCATGTGTGTGAGCATATTTTTCACAAAATTTTTCATTATACTAAGCCCCGCTGGAGAGGGGCTCAGCAGCACCATGTCGTCAGCATAGCTGAGGTTATTGACGCATACATCACCGACGTGGCATCCGACTCTCGTGCTACTGAGCTCGTTAACGTAAAGATTAAAAAGTACCGGCAAGGTCAACCCGCCCTGTCTAACACCACATTCAAGTCATATATTATGTTCATAAGGACAACTCATTATAATGTTGATTGTTGTTCTTTTTAGATATCTAAATCCTAAAGTTTAGATAAGTCTTATAAAACGGCTCCTTCTAAACTATAAATAAATATCCATCACGCCTTATCCCCGAAGGGGTGGCAGAGGCATATTATATGCCCACTTTTCACCGTGTGGATTCCTGTCCCACGTAATAGGTGGTGAGCCCATTGCCGTGTTTAAATAGACAGACGCAGGTTGTGGTGACCTGCTGTTGAAGGTTTTCAAGCCGAGGCCTTCAACCAGGCTTAACGACTGCCATTTTACTGGCAACCGGGACCAACGGTTTAACGTGCCTTCCGAAGCACGGAAACGCTCGCAAATATAAATGCCACAAAGTGGTCACCCATCCAAAGACCAGGCATAGTGAAAGTTGCGTAACTCAGTGATCGTTTACAGAACACCGAGACCGCGGGGCCGCAAGCGCTAAAGTTTTATAAGACGTCTCCTTCTAAACTCTATAGTTTAGATACCTAAGTCTTATAAAACGGTTCTTCTAAACCCTAATATTTAGATAAGTATTATAAAACGGCTCCTTCTAAACCCTAATATTTAGATAAGTCTTATAAAATGGCTCATTCTAAACACTAAAATTAGGTAAAGTCTTATAAAATGGCTACTTCTAAACTCTAAAGTTTAGATAAGTCGTATAAACAGCCGTTTAGGATTTAGAACGAGCCCGTTCTAAATCCTAAAGCTTATAAAAGTCTTATAAAACGACTTAGGCTGTCCAGTAGCTGAACAGACGGACTGTACGTATATATTTGTCAGGAGCCAAATAGAGATAGAGATGTTTATACCGTTGATTGATGATACTTGATGAAACTTGCTACGCTATAAGACGAAACCGGTCAGGTTTATAGTAATTAGTGGAACAGTACAAATGTTTTTATTCAAGATGACATAGGGACGGTTTACGGTTTATGATCTTGTCTTGCGGCAACCGACGGGCTACGTGGGAAACAAATGTCTGGCCATGTCAGCCCCGCCGGGTCCCGCAAGAGGGGAAGACCCAATAAGTGCTGGCTTGACGCCGTAAGGGATGACGTTCGTGCCAATGGTCTCACTACAGCGAATGCCGACGACCATGCGAAATGGAGGAGAAAAAATAGGAAGGCGGACCCCAGGCGTTGTGAAACGCAACTCGGACAGACGCTCGGATGATGATGAGATAGAGATGGTTTACGGAATTCGTTGCAGAACCATGAATACGTGCATAGGTGATTTTGAAGTTTCTACCACTTGTGGTTTAGAAGTCGTCTAATTCTTTACTAAATGCATACCATAATATTATACAGTAATTACATAAATACATTTTCTCTCTCTGTCTGTCTGTTCCGGCTAATCTCTGAAACGGCTGGACCAATTTTAACAGGACTTTCATTGTCCTGTCCAACCGTTTCGGACATAAGTCGGAACAAACAGACAGACATAGGGAAAAAATATAAATTGTTTTTTTTTATGAAACTACAGTAGATATATACATTCATATGCATTTCATAAAAAGCTATAAATTTTGAATTACAAACAGACACTTTAATTTTATTTATCTGCGTAGATTAATTAATCAACAAAATTTTAATTTTAGAAATAGGTTCCTTTAAAAACATATGTGTGTGTACAAAAGTACACAGGTGGAAAGTGAAACTTCTTGACGATATTTTTTTACAGCTATAAAATTTCACTTATACGCCAATAAAGAAGTTTCACTCATTTATGAAAAAGAAGTTTCACTTCAAAACAACATGGCTGTAATCGAAAAACGTGACGAATTTTAATTTTACAGCTACAAAATTTCTGTTAACGTCGAAAAAGGCATCCATTTGTGTACAATACGGAGAGTTTTCCAATAAATCATCGTGGTATTGAAGAATCATAAAATCATTTGTCAATTCAACTTTACAGAGCTGCAGAGAGCTTTCTCTAGTTTCTCAAACTACAAGGCTAGCAGACTCGTTGACCCAGTTTAAGGTCCGTATTCCAGAACGTTTCTCAATACTCAATCGACGCTTGAGATTAGATTTTATAAGGCAAAATCTAGCCTCAAGCGTTGATTGAGTATTGAGAAACGTTCTGGAATACGGACCTAAGGCTTTTAGGGATATTGCCAACTTTTCTCTATTTTTGAGAACACAGCTTTTTGAAGTCCTTGAGTTTTAAAATAAAATTTAGAAGTAGTTGTGCCCTATTATTTATTTTTTGCTAGAATTTACGCACATTGTAAACATCCCTACTAATATTATAAATGTGAATGTAAGTTTGTTACGCTTTCACGTGAAAACTACTTAAACGGTCATCATGAAACTTGGTACTCATATTCTTGGAGGTGTTAGTAGTAACTCTCTAGTTACACTAATACAATGAACAGCAAACTTGCAATTAGTGCATTTATAAATTTGTCTTTCAAAAGTAGAGGGTAGAAGGAGTCAGGGTAGCCCGAGACTTACATATGAAGACCACGTAAGCAGATTGCTCAAAAACGGAAAGGTCAAAAGTACTCGGATACCCAGACGTGTGTATGAAGCGATTGATGAATCTCGAAGAAGCGAAAGAAGTATGCATAGATCGCGAAGCCTGGCGATCTGTCCTCTCTGACTGCCCCGTCAGTGATACAGCGTGAAGATAGTTAGTTCGTTTTTAGTTTAGTCTTTATAAATGCACTAATCATTTACAGGTTAACACCTCGTGTTTGTTGCTCTATCATGCAAAAACTACTGAATAGCTTTTAATTAAAATTCACAATAATTTATCTTATACATCGGAATAACACATAGGTGACTTTTTAACCTGGGATCAAGTTTCAGTGGGAAATGGAAACGGGAATACTTCTATATATAGTTTCTGCAATACAAGACAAAAATTAACACGATGAAATGTGGGTGTATAATATCCCTCTGCCAACCCTACGCATTATAAAGGCGTTATTGATAAACAAAATAAGAAACAAATTCAACTTTTTATATTAACCCCGAAATATATCTTGGACAGGCAAACAACCTGACACGTTTTTCCAGGTTCGTAACGGTACAATAAACTGTTCAGTAATCAGTCACCCTCAAAACGTTCTGAAACAAACTCAACTTTTTAATTGGAATGCGGTCACGTTTCAGCAGTAACCATTTAATATTCATGTCACAGTAGAGAGAGATTTTACCAAGCCACTTCGAAATATCAATCAACAAAGTCAGTTGAAGACAGATTCAAATTTAAGGGTCACAGCATTTTAGCTACTATTAGTATCGGTAACCGTCGGTTTTAAGACTGTATCAATGTATTTTTAGTATAGTTTTAAGTAGTATCTGTATATTATTTACAATTTTTAAGTATCTTTATAGATAACACTTGTGCTATTCTACAAAATTTATTACTAGTTGACGCCCGCGGTTTCGCCCGCATAGAGAAGTTTTCCCGTTGCCGTTTCACACAGGAACTTGTTCCCGGGATAAAAAGTAGCCCATGCATTATTCTGACGTATAAGCTATAATATTGTAAAGTTTCTTTAAAATCTATTCTGCAGTTTTTACGTGAAAGAGTAATAAACATCCATACAAACTTTTGCATTTATAATATTATTAAGATTAAGATTTACCTGACCGGTTTCGCCTTACGGTATTATTGTGTCAACCTTTTATAATGCCGTAAGGCGAAACCCATCAGGTTAGTAAAAAATATTGTGGAATAGTACTAGTGTTATCATTAAAGATGTGTTGCAAGTTGCACCAAGTGCCATCAATCAACAACATAAACAGTATTTTTAAGTAGTTTAAATCATTATTCTAGCTTTTATAGTTTCAAAGATATGTCGATTTTGGTTAATTAGGTCATTGGTTAATTAGAAAAAACTAGGTCATCAAAAAACTGAACGTTCAAGTGGCTAAAAAGTGGAAAAATCACAGATTGTATTTAGCAACAGAGTCATTGAGGATACTAAAAGTAACTAGTCTACAGTGCCCTTAATGAGTATTATCAAAAACATAGCACAAAAGTTTTAGACAATATCAATGGGTTACATTGAAGATGCATATACGAGTAGGTATCGTCACATAATAAGTAAGAGTCATTATGTAGCAGTAGGGATTACAAGGATTGAATGAATGAATATTAAATGAACTCATTCATTAACCAAGAACTAACTAGATACATTTATGCTGTTTATCTGATGGGGTAGTCAAAGTGGACAATCTTCGCATTCTATGTATACGTCTTTTGATTTCTGCAGATTCAGTAATCGTTTCATACATGTATGTCTAGTAAAATTAATTTTGACCCTTCCGTTTTTGAGCAATCTGCTCACATGGTTTTCGTGTGTAAGTCTCGGACTACCCTGACTCCTTCTACCCTCTACTTTCACACAATAAACATTCTTTGTCAATCGTACCTCACTCATTCGTTGGACGTTTCCAGACCAATGGAGCACGCCCTTTCCCAATTAAGTGCTGACATTTCCATTCAAACCTTCTTCATACATATTGTCACGCCTTTATCCCCGAAGGGGTCGGCAGAGATATACTATACGCCCATTTTACTACAACTTATAAAATTAATTAATTACACAATGATCGTTTGGAATACTCTATTACTAGCTTCTTTTATTTACTGTGATTGTATCCATATATATATTATACGAGAACAACGCTCACAAGATCAAATGTTCAGTCTAAATGTAGATAAATCGAAGCAGTTTGTTGGATTACTATGGGGCAAATAAAGCCTTAAACGTGAGTATTTGTTTAGCCCCCTTAAGAGGGGAGTAAATACAGGCTAACTGCTTTAGAGGGGTATTTAAACATATTCTGTAATATGAAGATGTGCTCTTAGCCATGTAAGAATAGTGCTTTGTAAATGATCACCGCGTTAAGCGTCTTACTATAAGGTTATTTCTGAAATGGGTGAAAATTTGTAGCATTTCAAATTTATTATTACTTTTGTCTTTATAAGTGTAGGAGTGAAAGGGAGCGCAATATTCGTTGTTCTGTGGTTTCTATTTCATTTATTCACAAACCAAAAGCGCTTTTGGCCCCGCTGACTCAGTATTCTGTAAACGATCACTGCGTTAAGCAACATTCGCTATAGATTTTCCTTTTTTGCGTGACCACATTGTGAAATTTACATTTGCGATCGTTTCCGTGCTTCGGAAGGTACGTTTAGCCATTGGTCTCTTTTTCCAGTAAAATGGCAGTCGTTAAGCCTGGTTGTAGGCCTGGCTTGAAAAAATTGAACAGCTGGTTGCCACAGCTTGCGCCTGTCCATTTCAACACGAAAATGTGCTCACAACCTGTTACGTGGGACAAACAAGCATACGGTAAATGTAGGCGTAAAGTATGCCTCTGTCTACCCCTTCGGGTATATAGGCGTGACAATATGTATGTATGATATTCACAAAGTAGATAAAAAACGGACGCCATTTCACAGCTAGCCTTTATATCATAATAGTTAAAAACTTTTATTTAACTAGTTACGAACTTATAGTAGTCGAGTTCACTCGACGATCTTAAGGCGAAGTTTTGCACTATCCACTTTATAGGTCAATAAGAAATGGACGAAGATATAAAATTGTTGGTTGAAGTATGAGATTAAACTAATATAATGGAAAACCCGCGCAATAATCTTCCCGTCCTTGAATATATTTCATCTCCTTGGTAAATTTCATATGGATTATATATTTTACATACTTATAGTTACACTTGAATGCAAGTAAAACTAAGGTTCTAGTATTTGAAAGAGGTGACGTAAGAACTAAATGCGAGATTAGGGTAGACCAGGAACGTCTAGAGCGAGTGAATGAAATTGTGTATTTAGGAAGTATGTTTAGCGCGGATGGAAGATGTGATTCGGATGTAGAACGGCGAGTAGCTGCCGGAAACAGAGTTAACGGTGCTTTGTCCTAGTTAGTAAAGCGACAAAGCATCGTAAAAGAAGCACGCATGGCGATTCATAACGCAGTGCTAGTGCCAACTTTGCTTTACGGTAGTGAAACCTGGGTATGTCAGCAGATGCATGAAAGTAAATTGAATGCTGTGGAGATGCGATCACTTCGAAAATTGTGCGGCGTTACCTTGGCCGACCGAATACGTAACGAAGTGATACGCAATATGGCAGGTTTGAATGGTCAGCGTTAAGCTGGAAAAGGGCGTGCTCCGTTGGTTTGGACACGTCCAACGAATGAGTGAGGAACGATTGACGAAGAATATATATTGTTCAAAAGTAGAGGGTAGAAGGAGTCAGGGTAGGCCGAGACTTACATATGAAGATCACGTGAGCTGATTGCTCAAAAACGGAAAGGTCAAAAGCACTCGGATACCCAGACGTGCGTGTATGAATCTCGAAGAAGCGAAAGAAGTATGTATGGATTGCGAAGCCTGGCGATCTGTCCCCTCTGACTACCCCGTCAGGGATACAGCGTGAAGATAGTTAGTTAGTTAGTTAGTTATAGTTACACCTTTATCCATAAAGGGGTAGGCAGAGGCAGACATTTCTGTTTAAAAAGATAAAAAGAAAGATAAAAAAATATTCATAAATCCGCACAACAGAATACAGCGATTAAACACAATACACACCAAACACAGGTGAACATATTGTAGTGTTGTGCGAATTTTGAAAAGTTCACCACCTCAGCATATTGCCGCATATAATTGGTGATGACCTGCTGCGCTGATTTTCAGATGGTGCCCAAAAGATGACGTCACGCACGAAGTCATTATCTACTTATACACTAAAACTAAAAATTAAACCCTTATCTATTTTATATTAGTATCTTGGTGTATTTACAGTTGCTTTCTAAACCTGAATTTGGACCCTTGGGATCACATTTAATTTAAAAAAAATATCGTTGGTACAGCTCACACAATGCCATCTGATTCTAAACTAAGCCAAGCTTCCTAATCAGTTGTCTGGTTACCAGATAACTGATAAACATACATGATATATATCTAAATTCATACATATTATAGATAAATAACACCCAGACAGAATAAACCATCGTGCTCATTACACAAAGTTTTATTCTGGGTTGGAATCGAACCCACGACCTCTTGCGTAGCAGTCGGATACACTCCCACCGCGCCACAGAGGCAGTCAAAATTGGCTGCTAACAGAAATAACTTAAAAGAAAACCCAAATGATAGCTGCTCCAACTATCGTATGGGTTTTCTTTTTGGGCACTATTAGGAGCGGCTACCATGAGAACCCAACTCTGTAATGGCTATTGTGCCATTGCCTCGTCCGTTAATCACCACTGGTGCACCACTTGCAGGTACGGTAGCTTGGCCACCGGAGATCTTAGTGGGGCCCCGTTCAATCAAGCAGAGGCATATATATACCCAATTTTCTCTATATGCGTTGTGTCTCAGTGTCTCACGTGGTTAACCCATTATAATTAAGCCTTTTATTCAAACCCACTTAAAATAGTAACATTTTTTTTTTTACAACTATTTCGTAAGAACTAACATAAAAATTGAGAGAATTGTTCCCGTATTTGCTGTTTGCTTGTTTTCTGCAGGTCTGTTTGCCAATCGGCAAAGGCCTCTTATAACCGTTTCCATTCAAATCTTTCCTGAACCACTCTGTTCCACATCACTCCTGCCACTAATCTGATGTCGTCATCCCACCTTTTCAGTGGTCTGCCTCTCTTCCTTTTAAAAAGGTAAACCCATTGTCTTGTTGAAATGAATACGCGAAATGTGTGGCGACCTACTGTTGAAATTTTTCCAGCCGTTGAGGTGACGACTGTTGTGAATTATAAATATTTGAGAATATTTTTTCTTTTTCAGAAAAAGTCAAGGCAAATGAGACTCATCGTGGTATCTACTATTGAAAAATTAATAAACAGAAAGTTCAAAAGTAATCGGATACTCAGTCGTGCAAGTATGAAACGATTAATGTATGTGCAAGCGAAAGAAGTATGCATGGAACGCGAAGTTCGGCGGCGAGTCCCCCCTGACTACCCTGTCAAGAATACACCGTGAAGATATCTTGTGAGTTATTATAAAATTACGTAATCTCCATAATACCTCATGAAAAATTGAAAATAAGTCGAGGTGTTGCATGCATACCCTTGGTGAATTTCCTCGACTGTTGTCATAATATTGTGGTCCTATCAGTATTCAACACAAGTTTTAACAGAATAGGGTTTCCGTTGAATACATTATATTAATTTATCATACAACAATAAATTGTATATTACCTCTTTAATAATTAAGATTCCCAAAGAGATAAGCAGTAAAATGATAGTCAAACGTAGTATTGTGACCCATTCTATTGAGCGTACTGCAGAATTGTCCTGTGTTGAGCTTGAGCAACTCATTGTCCTCTGTGCCTACAGCCCACCGGATAGGGATTTTAATTTATTAGAAGCTGTAATGGAAAATGTATCGAAGCGTTTGTTCACTAGTATAAGGATTTTAATGTTGACATACTTGTGCAGTCGTTGAACTGTTTAGATTTATTTATTTGATTACAAAACTTATTTTGTGAGTCAACTTGAATTACCTCACATTCTAGAAAATGTATAGATAATGTGTTCTGCAACTGTGCATCATCGACAAAAGAGATACTAAGTAACTTTCCGTCAAACCATCTTGAACAGAAAGCAGCATTTTCTATTAATGTCACTTCTAAAGGAAAAAAGTTGTACACCAATGAGTACATAATGACTTAAACAATTTAATGTTAATGTTTCAGCAAAAGTCACTAATATTGACTTTAATCAGGAAGATCACGGTTTATATTTATTTATTTAAATGCAGGTGCTTGATGTGCTTACATATGACTCCTTATTTTTTAATTAAAGCTAGTAATGCAACGCCTGGAAGAATAGACAAGATGCTATTGGTGTTTTCTTTGATCTCTTAAAAGCTTTTGGCTGCATTGAACATAACACACTATTGCGAAAACTCGTTTATTATGGTATCACTGCACTGGACCTTATTGCCTCCTACCTAAATGATCGAATATAACATATCGATGTCAATGGGATTTGCTCCTCTGGAGGATCTGTAGCTATAGGCGTACCACTGGGATCAATTCCAGGTCCTTTTCAATTATAAATTTATATTATCGATACAGAACTTGTGCGACATTGTTCTATTTGCTGATGATATATCACTGATTTTTAAAGTTGATCGCATGCTAAGTTATTTCGACGGCGTAAATAGTTCACTTGCGCATGTTGTAGATTGGTTTTCGACCAATAACTTGCTACTAAACTCATAGAAGAAAAAATGTATTAGTTTCAGCATGCCTAATGTCAGGAATCGCGGTACAAATATAACAGTAGACGGTGATACCCAGTATTCGTCGTGTAAGTTCTTGTGAGCGTGATAACTCAATGATTACTTAGGAACCAAAGCATAATTTGTATTCAAACCAATTAACTGTAACCTTTCCAATTAACTGTGACCACTTTGTGGGATTTACATTTTACATTTGATTACATTACAGTCGTTAAGCCAAGTTGAAGGCCTTGTTGGCGGCTTCAAAATTTTCAACAGCAGGTAGCCACAACCTGCGTCTGATTATTTTACACGGCAATGGGCTCCTCACCTATTACGTGGAACAGGAATACAAACGGTGGAAAGTGGGCGTATGATTTGCTTCTGCGACCCCTTAGAGGATAAAGCGTGATTGATAAAGAAACAAATAAATTTCGTAATTGTTGGTCGTTCGAATTATTCTGAGACAAACTAAATATCAGCATTTATATGACAGCCTGGCAGTCGTGAAGATTTTCCAAATATTGATTGTCGACAGATTCAATAAAATACAAATATGAAAGAAATAAAGAAAAATATTTTATTCCAAGTATATAACTAAACCAGATGACCCCCACAGCTTCCCCGTGGAATATTTCGACCTCCCGTTGCACCTATTTAATCCCGTCGCTTATAATTCCTACAATGATGCATAAACATTTGCCCGACTTGTCGACGTTTATGACTACTGCTCTGCTCCCCAGTGTAGTAGCGTAATGACATATAGCCTATAGCCTTCCTCGATAAATGGGCTATCTAACACAAAAATATTTTTTCAAATCCTACCATCAGTAGTTCCTAAGATTAGCGCGTTCAACCATACAATCAAACTCTTCAGCTTAAAATATTAGTATAGATATATAAGATTAAGAATATGGGTACAGCTTAATCCTAAATATAAGTAGAGAAAACCTTAAAATGAAAATAAAAACTAAAAAAATGAAGGTATGCAACCCAAATGACCGATGTGCATCACCACCTGCTACGTGGAACAAGGCCTCCTTTTAGTATTAAGCTGACCCAGGAGCAAACGGTGGCTCACAAAACATACGACCTCGACTATATTGACTGCCTCTGTGGCGCGGTGGGAGTGCATCCGACTGCTACGCAAGAGGTAGTGGGTTCGATTCCCACCCAGGATAAAACTTTGTGTGGTGAGCACGATGGTTTATTCTGTGTCTGGGTGTTATTTAACTAAAATATGCATGTATTTAGAAATATATAAGTATGTTAATCTGTTATCTAGATCCCATAACACAAGCTAATATTAGCTTACTTTGGGCTAGATGGCGCTGTGTGAAAAGTGTCCCACAATATTTATTTATTTATATACCAAGTGAGCATTAAAAATTACTGCCTATTTGAATACATGCGTACCATAAAACAAAAGACTACCTATATACCTGGCACTTAAACGTAGTGTACAATATTCTGAAATATTTATCATCTCAATATATGACACCAAATAATTACTCAAAGTGACTGATGGTGGTCCCTGTATTTTTTTATCAAGACTATAGTCGCAGAATAAGTAATAGTACTTGCTATAGTGTAGGTATTTTCGAGTGTTTATGTGTGTAATTTGTGGATTCTGAAAAAAAAAACTAGGATTACTGGAGAAGAACTTTGATCAAACGCGGACACAAATACACTGCTACCTACAAGATACCTCTTACCTATTAGAAATGAAGAACATAAATATTTTCATATTTGACTTGAAAAAAAAAAGTAATATTAAAATTTTTTCAGCAGCAAAATTCTAAAGCCAAAAAGCCCAAAGAAAAAAGGAAAAGAAAGTCTTGACCATTGTCATCAACAGGACTCGTAATGAAGATTATAACGCCGACTGGAGTTAATATTAAAAACACGGATAATTTTTATTTAATTGTATACCCACTGATGAATTTTGATTCAGCTGATAAGCAATGCAAAAATGGTTTTGCATATAACCTGTTCATGATAAGCGCAATACAATAATAGTCCTTATCAACTTGCCCAAACGCCTTCAACACATTAACACACATACGGAATTTTTCCAAGCACATACATAATTGAAAAAATTATGATATGAAAATATTCAAATTGAAAACCAAATAAATTGTTAAAATACGAGTAGAAAAAAATACTTACCTTTGTTTCCAAATCCAAATTTAAACGCAAATATCACAATAAAAAACAGAACAAATAAAAATCAAATTCGGAACATTAAATTATAAAAATCAGTCACAAACACGATTAACTTTGACCGTTCCAAATACAAATATATGTTATAATAATTACTAAAATAAAAACGGATATCACGAACTTTGATAAAAATTCAACGAACAACCAAACTAGTTGTTATTAAACAGAGATTTTATAACACATTTTGTGACATAAATATTTTCAGGTCGTAATTCGAAATTCACCCGCGTCGAATATAACCATCCGTTACGGAGAACGGGACAAGACTGGCTTAAAGCTGTATGTAGCCTGTATCTGAGCCTGCTGAAATTGATGAATCCCCTCTGCTCCCCTACCTCACCCGTGTCTCGCCGGAAAATTTCATTGCACCTTCAGATAAAACTGATGACCTTGTGGGGGCCTTTTGCGTTGATACATCTGAAGAGTTATTTCTTAGTATTATCTATGTCACAGTGTTTATAATGACGTCTAAAGCTTGTTTTGAAGTAAAGTTGACGCTCATTGGCTATATTTAGTTGTACTTTTTGTTTTTACTGTTAACAACAAACGTATTAGGTACCCACTAACTAAACGGTGTTACTTACCACTTGTTTCGAACCTATAGAGCAACGAATATTGCTCGCTGCCTATTGCTCGCGCTTAACAGAGACGTAAGTTTACGTGAAACTGTATGCGAAAATCGCATACGCGTCCTGTCAGTTACCTGCCATTCGTCTGTACTCGTAGTAATGAAAATTTAATAAAAATATGTATAATATATATTCATTAAGGTCACAAAGTAACACTTATGAACGTGAAGATTATTGCTTCTACATTTACATTTACTGCCAGATTCGCAAAGCAATAGGTAGAGCCTGAGGAAGAACCTGGCAATAAAACTCAAGGCCACTCTTTTTAAATCGCCAGTCAAATAAGTAAACGAAAACTAATGTACCTAATTAGGTACATTAGTTTTCGTTTACTTATTTGAAATGTTTCTTTTATAATTATTTTAAACAGTATTGTCTAATACATTATATTTATTATGTTTCTTTATTATTAAATATTTTTTCTATTTGTATATTTATGTATGTTAGAGCGACTAACTTCCATGCATTTTTATCATTTATATAGTCTGAAATTTTGTAATTGTGAAGTAATTGTAAATTAAAAGTGTGAGTAATTAATGTAATTGTATGAAATCAGGGTAACGCCCCCTGACACGCTTAGTTGTATGAAATAAGTATAAAAATAAGGTCCCTTTTCAAGAGAAGCGTCAAGCCATTGACCCGTGGCACCCTATTAATCCCGTCACTTATTAATTTTGCAATCTTGTGTATTTTAAATAAATAATCCCTGACGACGTTAAACCAGCACTTCTTAAGTCTTCCCCTCTGACTGGGGCATAGCCATTTGTTCCCCACGTAAACCAGCGGTTGCCTCAAAATATCACCATACCAGCGAAGTCGACGCTCTGCAACTTATCTGCAATGTCACGGACGTGAACGAGAGTTCCTGACGTGGTCTATCCGCGTGATTCTACACATCTACCGCAGCATTTACATTTCCGTGCCACGCAGCTCCTGCTTGTGTCGTTTCAATATTGGCCACATGTTACTGCCATGTTAAAGGACAGGGGCAAAATAATGTTATGTACACAGCACCATCTAGTTAAAATTAAGCTAATATTTTAGTAAGTAAGTACATAGGTACGTAAGTCCGAAGGGGTAACCAGAGGCATACTATACGCCCACATTTTACCGTATGCACTTTTTGTCCCACGTAACAGGTGGTGAGCCCATTGCCGTGTTAAAATAGACAGGCGCAGGCTGTGGCGACCTGCTGTTGATTTTTTTCAAGCCGCCCATACGGCCTTCAACCGGAGTTAACGACTGCCATTTTACTGGTAACCAGGACGAACGGCTTAATGTGCCTTCCCAAAGACGGAAACGTTCGCAAATGTAAATTCCACGAAGTGGTCACCCATCCGTGACAAGACATAGCAAAAATTGCTTAACGCAGTGATCGTTTACAGGACACTGATTCCGCAGGACCATCATCACCATCTTTAATATAATTTGTTATGAAGAAACAGTGGGATTTAAAAAACTGGACACAAAACTACTTCTTTACAATACTCTCGTCCGCAGCAATCTCGAATACGCAAGTACAGTATGGTCACCTTTTGTCGCTATCTATTTGCAAAGAATTGAAAGTATACAACGAACTTTTACAAGAAGTATTGCCTGTTCTTGCAGCGGTTTTTCAACCAACCCTTATCCACTCAACCGTTCAGGCGACCAGGGCAGCCCCTTTTTTTGATGTGAAACATCTATAGCCGCACGTAAAACAGATTTCTGGCGTTGCGACGCATGCCGTGGCGTCGCCACGCTATATGATGGTATATATATACAGTCGATATGCAGTAGTGTGTACGGTGTTTTTTTATTTTTTTTATTTAATGAACATAAATGTTTATTCAATAAATAGTCATCGTTATCTGGAAAAAAGCCGTTATATTTTATTTTATCATAATGACATATTTAGTTCCTATCACAATCTGTTCTTTTCTGTATATTACTTTTACAAAATAATGTCGATGTTTCACATCTGCCAGGCGTCCCGTGACGGCTTACATTTTTTTTGTTGACTGACCTCATTTTAAAACCTTAATTTTTAAACTGTGTTGTCTATGGTTTAAATGAACGAATTCCATCCAATTCTAATAACAACATGACATGTGTCAATGTCAAAATTAACGACAGTTAAACGGCGGCCATTTTTCCGCCATTTTTTATATTGTTGTGATTAATTATCCGTATTTATGCAAAAAGGCACCACACGACAAATTTCGTTTTTTACTTTTTTGAAAGAATACTGTATTAAAGTGGTCTAAAATTCTTATACAAAACAGAATCACATGATATTCCCCTTGAAAACAAGGTATACGAAAAGTAGAACAGACCCATCAGCATTAACAAACATTACATATAAAGCAAAACAGAACCACAGTGGGATGGGACTCTATCGTTCAAACAAATACAAAGTCATCACATCAACGATATCAATACAAAGTCATTTTATACAAAACTGATCCACACATACTTGGTACTATTATACATGACACATAATCTATTATTAATGATTATTTTTAATACACCAAATGGAACCAAGTTTATGTGGTATTGTTATAAGTAAAATATTATTTTAAATTAATTAGTAATTTTTTTTACATAAAAGAATCACAAGCATTCGGTTCTATCATGTATAAATAAATATTGTAAAACAGTAAAACCATTAGTTTGTGGCTCTATTATGCGTATTATGTTATGAAATCTAACATAGCTAAAAGGTACCACAAAAATTGAATTAACAACGAAATTTTTACTTAATTGACTTTATTACATTATTTTAAGGCTCAAAGTCCAATAAGTCGAATTTCGGAGTAAAACGTCTACCAACTGTCAAAATTCACCATTCGACATTCGACGAGATAGTTTGAATGCGTGACGACCGTTTTTTTCTCCGCGAAGAAAGTTTCATTGTTGTTGTTAATTTCATTCAAATTTAAGTGTAAAAATGTTAAGAAGAGGCAGGCAATTAGTAAATAAAGCATTGGAGATGAACACTGAGGATAATAATGAAGATACGACAGGTAAATAGTTTCATTTAATAATTATTATATTTAAGAACATAATAATGAATGTGAGATGTACGTATACTTTGTCTATATTTGATTAGTTTCCGATTGTTGAGTAATTTCAAAAGTCATGAACATTTCCTTGGAGCCATATATCTAGTTAGATACTCGTCTTTTAACGAAACTATAGTTCTTTTATCTAATATATTTAGAAGGCGGGCTATGTGCCTTTTACCTAGACCGCCCAGAGACAGGGTTTTTGACATGTTTTAACTACTGATACTAAGCAGGACTGACGGCTTAAAGTGCCCTTAGAGGCACGGTGGCGTTCGATTGAATTGCTACTATGCGGTCACCCGTCCTAGGACTGACTGCGCCTGACGTTGCTTAACTTAGGCGATCGGTTACGAACTACCAGTCAAGCTGGGATATGAGCGCTATGATGCGATTATTTATATACAAGATTGATAAAATGAATTTAGGTTAGCATTTTAGGGTTTCGTACCTACATTATTAAGCCTATTACTATTACTAAACTGTACTATATTATTACTCAACTAAACTATAACTAAACTAAAACTCTGACCCTATTACTAAAACTGATATGTGTCACCAGGCTGTATCTCCTGAACCGTGATGACTAGACAGTTGAATTTTCACAGATGATGTATTTCTATTGCGGGTATAACACCAAATAAACTAACTAACCCAAACAACTAAAAACCAATTTTATTACAGCAGAAGGTAACGAAGTACAAGGTACGTCGGAGCCTATGGAAAACCGTTCTTCACCTTCAAGTGATATTTTAACTTCGCCAAATCGCTTAGAAGAATATTCCTCGCCAATATTAGAATTGCTCGAAAACTTGTCCCCCTTTAAAAGTTGTGACTATATATCAGGTTCATCAGAAAATGACTCGATCATAGTTGCTGGTGGCAAGAGAATGAGGCTGCCTAATGGGGAATCGAGGCACACTATCGTAGAAGAGTCTGCTTCTGAAGAGGAACGTACAGTGAGATCACCATTGTTTGTGCCGTGTTCTGATGATGAAACAGTGAGTATTCATGACGAAGAAGTAGTAACAAAAGGAAGACCAAAGAAAGGCCGAAAGTATAATGGTGGTCTATCTAGGATGGAAAGAAAGAAGAATAGACATTCTAACAAGCCTTTTAACAACTACAAAAACATCGAAATCCAACCGAAAGCATTTGTTGATTTTAAATGTCATTGTAAAACAAAGTGCTGGGAAAAAATAGATTCTAGCAGGCGACAAAAAATATTTGAGATATTTTACAGACTCGAAAATTACAATACGCAAAATATGTTCATCGCAGCAAACATTAAAGAAAACGACGTAATAAGAAGAATGACTAATAGTAATATGAAGAAGAAGTTCTCTCGTAAGTATTTGTTGGACAAAGTCGAAGTGTGCCGGGATTTATTTGTCAAAACACTTGGCGTTTCTTCAAAGAGAGTTAATACTGCTGTGGTGAAAATGAGGTCACAGGATTGTATGGATAAAAGAGGATTGAAAACTGGAGGTAAGAACAAATGCAACGATGAAATAGTTTTACAAGTGAAATGCCACATAAACTCTCTTCCTAAGTACAAATCACACTACAGAAGAAGTGAGCGCGAGACAGAGTATCTTATGCCAGACATGACTTTAGACAAGATGTACGATTTATACTGCGAACATGTAGGTGGCGCTGAGAAGGTCAGTAAGGCAATGTATACAAAGATATTTTACAAATATTTCAATCTTAAACGAGCGCCTCTGAAGAAAGATACTTATAACAAGTGCGACACATTACAAGCGAAGTTAACTCATTGCAAAACTGCTGAGGAATAGCCATAGATACAGAACACAAAGAACATTGCCAAAAATGGGAAGAGGCTCGAAGTCTGACTTTGTTCTGGCTACTCAATGTAAGGAAGTAGAATGTCTCACTTTTGATATGCAGAAGACGCTGCCAATGCCGAAGATTCCTACCGGAATCATTTTTTACAAACGACAGCTTTGGCTGTACAATCTGGGAATTTATTCTGCAAAGACTAACTTGAGTGAGTGTTTTGTTTGGATAGAAGGAATAGCTGGTAAAGATGCTCAGGAAGTCGGTTCTTGTCTATTAAAATACTTGAGCGAGCATATTTCTGAAGATGTCGAGGAACTAATTTTATGGAGCGATTCGTGTGGAGGACAAAATCGTAACATAAAAATAGTTTTGATGTTAAAAGCGTTCCTGCATGCTCATCCCACCTTGAAAAAAATAACACAAAATTTTTTGGTACCCGGACATAGTTACGAATGACAGAGATTTTTCCCACATTGAAACGGCACTTAAGAAATATCCGAGGCTATACACTCCCGCTGATTATATGCAGGTTATCAAAGAATGTAAGAAAAAAACCCGCTTACAGTTACATTAATGGAAAAATCCGATTTTTTGGGTACTTCTAAAGTCGAAAAAATTATCATTAACAGAATAAAATAAAATAAAATAATAAAATAAAAATATCTTTATTTTGCATAGACCATTTTAACGGCGCTTACAAAATGTCATACACTATTTAAAATATTTAAAGCGACCACCGGTTCGGAACGCGGCCCACCTGAGAAGAACCGGCAAGAAACTTAGGAAGGCTTTTTTTTTGATGGCCTATTTACAATTTAATATTATTTCATTTTGCCAGCAGATCATTTCCAGGCGTCCCTGTCCTGCAAATAGTCTGTAACGGAGTAAAAACCTTTTTCACAAAGCTTGTTTTTAATAAACTTTTTAAATTTATTTAAAGGTAAATTTCTCAGGTCACAGGGAAGCTTGTTGTAAAAGCGTATACAGTTACCCTGGAAAGAATCGCCAATCTTATATTATAATATTAAGAAATTATACAAAAAAAAAAAAACAAAATAAATGTTGTGTTCATTAAAATTACAATTACGACGAAGAGCATCTGTTCGCGGCAGACCAGCTATCATATTGCCGGAACATTTAGTTCCCCTATGGCCGTCAGGGAAGCCAGTATCATCAGCGAAATTAGCTGATATTCAGTCCATATTACATCTAATTCCACAGGATGCACAAACATTTTAAAATGGGCTCGTTTGTGATGATGCATTAGAAGACGATTTATATGGGCTAGACACAGTGGATTTCGAAATCCAATTTGATGATATCGTTGATTAAACTTTAGTACGTTAACATAAATACATAGTTTTATTTAATTCAGTAAACTCCTGGGCTATGGTTCTTTTTTGTATATGAGAATACGTGTCGATTAGTAAACGTTCCAGTTTCCAAAAAGGAACCACATGCAAATTTTCTTAATTATTTAGAAATTTTAAGAGTATCCAAAGCAAAATTACATCTACATATTAGTAATTAATCAATGCATATAAATAATATAAATAGTAATTTTGCTTCACATAACAGACCTGCACATGTACTACACATAAAACCTTTGATTTATTCAGAAGTGTGTTTTGCTGAATGGTTCCATTTTGCATAAATACGGACAATTCTTTCGTTAATCTTAAATTAATGTTATTAAGAATAATAATAAATAATAAGTTATTAGTGTCGTATATCGCTGCAGTCGTAATAATTCCAGGATTATTAATATGTGAAAAGAAAAATAGTATTATTCATTAAAATTTTCATGTAAGTAGCAAATTTCTTATAAATAACAGTTATTGAATTTATACCTACTTTGACGATTTTATTACAATGTATTATTTAATTTGGATTATACAAAGTTTTCTAGAACAAATTTAGACCGACAATCACCTATAAATAGAGTCCTGAGTAGAGATTTGTGCAATAATATCCATACTCACAATCCAGACATCGACATTTTTAACCTTTATTTAACAAATTTTAAAGTACACTATACAATATGTTTAGTATAAGATTGAGTTCTTAGTCCTTTTTATACTTACAGTCAAAATAATTATAAAATTAACTTTAGTATTTAAGATTAGATCTCAATGTACCTAGAGTTATTCATTGTAAGAACTTATTTTTTATTTTTTTACTTAAAACTACAATATATTCTTATATTTATGACGAATGCTATGTACAGCTTAATTGATATCCATATATCAGATATAATACCATTCATTCTTGTTTATTGTCGATATATCTATTGATTTTGAATAAACACACTTGATGTTACACAGGACTAAAAAAAACATGAGAATGAAGAAATATGAAATAAATAAGATTTGGCTAAAAGGTCTTTGTAACCAGTCCATAAAATAATTGCAAAAAGTAATTATTTTACTAAATTTAAATGTATCTCAAATTACATTTAATGTGATGACACTGACGCTGGAAGTACTTTTCCCATGGGATAAGCTGCAGAGAAGACATTGCTATTTTCTTCTAATTGTTTCATGGCTTTTGTTACAATAAGCTCAAGATTGTGCAGAATTTTTTCATGTAGAATCTTATGCCAACTTTGATCTGTAATTTAATGGAAAAGATACTTGTTTACTATCCATGTAAATTGCGTATATACATCACAAGATGACACCCGCGGCTTCGCCCGTGACATATGAACTTCAGTCGCACCCATTTAATCTCGTCGTTTATTATTTTTACAAAAAAATGTTTTTAGTACAAAAAAAATCATACTTTTACAATAAAGGTTGGTTCTAATTCCGGGTTGGAACTAATTTTGTGGGATTTACTAATGTTTGTACCAAAGTTTGGGTGTAAACTACGCGTATGTATAAATTTATGTCCAACGAAGTAATGAGAAAATATTGACGAAGAATATACTATATTGTGCGGCATTAAAGGGTATAGGGATTCAGGGTAGGCCGAGACTTAAATAATGAGAAAAGATTGACGAAGAATATACTATATTGTGCGGCATTAGAGGGTAGAGGGATTCAGGGTAGGCCGAGACTTAAATAATGAGGAAAGATTGACGAAGAATATACTATATTGTGCGGCATTAGAGGGTAGAGGGATTCAGGGTAGGCCGAGACTTAAATAATGAGGAAAGATTGATGAAGAAAATACTATATTGTGCGGCATTGGAGGGTAGAGGGATTCAGGGTAGGCCGAAACTTACATAATAAAGACCACGTAAGCAGATTGTTCAAAAACGGAAATGTCAAAAGTACTCGGATACCCAGCCGCGCATGTGTGAAGCGATTAATGAATTTACAGAAGCTTTCTGTCTTCTCTGACTACCCCGTCAGGGATACGTTAAAGAAGTCAGGGTAGGCCGAGACTTACATAATGAAGACCACGTGAGCAGATTGTTTTCAAAACGGAAAATTCAAAAGTACTCGGATACCCAGCCGTGCATGTACGAGTATAAAGCGATTAATGAAATCTACAGGAAGTTTTCTGTCTTCTCTGACCACCCCGTCAGGGACAAAGTGTAAACATAGTTAAGTGAAGTCATCATTTATAAGTATGTTAATCAGTGTCAGTATCTTTTTTTATGTCGAAATCCTCATACCGACTAAAACCAGACGATGCTCTTCCTTTTGCCTATGGCCGAGAGCTTCGGGTGAGCTTACTCCAGATACTTACCTGTTTTTTTACGATGATCAATGTCCTGTTTAATATCAAATGTTAGACTTCCTTTGAGGTCTACTTTTGTTTGAATATCTGATACGCGAAAATGTGGTATGTGGTCCTTTTCAGCAACGAATATTCTATACATTCCACAATTTTGAATATCGTAATCAGCTGAAACCAAAGAAGTTTGAAGGATTATAGGTAAACAAAATCATGTGTGTGTACCAGAGTACTTAGGTAAGAAGTGATCCATAGGTCGCTGGTTCAGATCTGGCTCGAAGGACCATAAATGTAGAGATGTTTCTCCACATTAGATGCTGATATGTTAGTTTGATAGGAGTACTTGATGATGATGATGATAGAAACAACTTGCTTAGTTGAATGCTTTTATTGTACTGAATATATTTTAATGACAATGCAAAATCATACGATAGTGTCAGCTGATTTATGTTAATACTTATTTTCTAGCGAATTTTGGGACACGAATGATGGAAATCTGAAAACCGCGGGAATCTGTTTAGGAATAAAATAATAAATAATAGTTAAAAAAATCTAAAAAACACGCAATGCTGCGCGCGCATTACTGGTCTGACATGACATGTCTGGTGTGACATGGTTTGGGACTGACATAGTTTACTCTCATTCAAAGTATCCGGAAAAAAATTGATGAATCCTGGCGAATTTAATCAGAATAATCGGATTTTTAAATCGAATTATTCCATTGTCAATGGTGTTTGATAAATGTGCAAAATTTTAATTAAATCTGATCGTTCAAAGTACGGCAAAATCGGGCCCAAAAGAGTCGGTTCCAGACAAACGTACATACAGGTGAAACTAATAAAAGCGTGTTAAAAAGGACTTACTCGCTATTCCTGTAACTGTTTGACGATAATCAGATTCATCAGGTTTTTGAAGTATTATATACTTAAATTCCAATTTTGGGCAGTATAGTCGATGGGCATACACTTCTTCAGTTACATTTAAACTTTAAAAGAAAATACAGTACTGAATATTATTATCCTTTTTAAGTTGAAATATTAAAATTATAGATGGAGATGTTTAAAACACCAGTAATCTGCCAGGAGTGGATAGCCGAGTACATATCTAACGATATTTGTTTCAATAACGTTTCCTTACTCCTGTGGCAGATAATATAGGGTTTTCGAATAAGAGGTGTTATTTTGATATTCAAAGAAAACTGCCTTTTTTAATATTAATGATCGGATGTTTATTTAATTATAAAGAGGAAGGTATGCCGTTAATAGTGGAAAAAAACATCAGGCAAATGACCACCACGACCACGCAGGACAATATCCTTTTCATGAAATTTTCCATAACCAAATCGCAAAGTTGCTGCCCTATGTCCTCGATAGCCTCCGAATTCCATCTTTGAGGTCTTGAATTGACATTGGGCTGTTGGCGTAGACCTTCTCTTTCATGTGGCCCCAAAGAAAGAAGTCGGTGGCCAATTGTGATCACCTCTTTGTGAGATAACACAGATCGGAAACTTTTCTCGTAAAAGGTCAATGGTTTTGTTGCTTGTGTGGCACGTAGCGCCGTCTTGTTGAAAGTAAACATTGTCCAGATCATTACCATCCAATTCCGGCCATAAAAAATCGTCAATCATATCTCGATAGCGCAATCCATTCACCGTAACTGTTGCTCCAGCCTCATATTCGAAAAAGTAAGGTCCAATGTCTCTGCCGGACCATCGACCGCACAAAAAAGTCACACGTTGAGGATAGAGAGGCTTTTCAATAATAACTCTTGGGTTTTCTGAGCTCCAGATGCGACAATTTTGCTTGTTGACGAAGTCACTGATGTGGAAATGGACTCATCACTTAAGATGATTTTTCGATGGAATTTTGGATCGTTTTCATGCATTTCAACGACCCAATCAGCAAAGACGCGACCTTGTTAATGATCGGCAAGCTTGAGTTCTTGTGTTAACTGGACTTTTAACTAACTGATTAAGCCTTAAGACCCAATTTTTTATGCAAAATACAGTGTAATGACGTTTGTTTTCTTTAACACTTTCGGCTACAACAGCAATATTCTCACTGTTCTTGAGCGACGTGCACGGCTTTTATTCTTCACATCACTAACTTATCCCAACAGCTCGATTTTTTCATCAATTTCTGTATTGCGGTCCGACAAGGTGCTTAACGACGACCCAAAATGTTCGAGTTTTATGAACCGTCTCTGCCAAATTTTTACCATTTTTTTTAGTTAATTTTAATCATTTTAATGGCTTTTTTTTTCTTTATGGCAAGCGGTGTCAACATGTCACTGATGACGATTCTGCCAATGTCAGATGTGTAATGGAAATACGTGTGATTACTTAAAAACAACATCAAATAATTTTGCAGATACATATTATGTGTTTCTCTGTATGCAGAAATGGGTATGGGTACCTTTTATGGTACACTACAGTTGAGGCTAGGTTGAAGGGTGTATCGTTCCATTTTGATTAATGGCGTGGTTGCTACTTGTCAAATATCAAAAAATTACAGCTTCAAAACTTACATCTACCGAAATAGCGGGCTATTCAAAATAACACCTCTTATTGGAAAACCCTATATTAGTTTAATTTGGGCTAAATAATTTGGTGTAAGGAGTCCTATTATAATCTCCGAGGCCGAAGCAACCTCACCAGCTTGTGGTGCACCTACTGATTGAGGGAAGAGACAACAACACAGGTGAAGGTTGGTGACGGGGTTAGGACTCGGCCTCCTAATAATGGAAAAAAATCAAAGCCAAAGGATAGCCGTTGCACATAAAGTCCATCAAAAATAATTTGGAAGAAACTGGGAATGCACTTAAGATGAAGAAGAAGATAGGATGCCAGATAGGTGTATACATACATGCATACCTACAAATTGTTACGCCTTTATCCCCGAAGGGGTAGGCAGAGGCATACTATACACCCACATTTCACCGTATGCATTTGTATATCACGTAACAGGTGGAGAGCACATTGCCGTGTTGAAACAGGATGGACAGACTCAGGCTGTGGTCACCAGCTGTTGAAAATTTTCAAGCCGCCCATAAGGCCTTCAACTTGGCTCATCGACCTCCATTCCATTCAACGGCTTAACGTGCCTTCCAAAGCACTGAAACGCTCACAAACGTAATCTCCACAAAGCGGTCACCCATCCAAGGACCAGTCACATCTAAAGGTGCTTAACGCTGTGATCATTTACAAAACACTGAGTCCGCGTGACCACGAGTGCTTTAAAATATATAAAAGACTATCAAATCTCCAAATCCAGATAGAGTTTGAAGGACTCTGTGGCGCGGTGAGAGTGTATCCGACTGCTACGCAAGAGGTCCCGGGTTCGATTCCCGGGTCGGAACAAATATTTGTGTGATCCACATATGTGTGTTTCGGAGTTTGGGTGTTCCCTATGTATAATATATGTATGTATTTAGAAATATATAAGTATGTTTATCAGTTATCTAGATCGCATAACACAAGCTAATATAAGCTTACTTTGGGCTAGATGGCATTCCACATTTTTTTTTTATAGCCTTCTAGATATGAGTATAGGTTTCATACAACTTACGAAACAAATGTGATGTTACAACGTGACAATCCTTTTAATTCTACTTCACCAAAGTCGTATTTCATTGGCTTCTTTTTATCTTTCATCGTTGGTATGTACAATGGGTCTAAAGGTGGCACCAAGCCTTTAATTCCAACGGCTAACATTTTATATACACCGGCGAACCCTGGTGTAGTACATTTCACGTCATCCAATACACAAACATCAGGGCCTAGAATCAAAACACATTTTAACATATATCTATACTAATAAAGCTAAGGAGTTTGCTTATTCGGTTGAACGCGCTAATCTCAGAAACTACTGGTCGGATTTCAAAAATGCTTTTTGTGTTACATAGCCCATTTATCGAGGAAGGCTATAGGCTATATCTTTACGCTACTATAATGAGGAGCAGACCAGTAGTCATAAATGTCGATAAATCGGGAAAATTTGTATGCATCATTGTAGAATTTATAAGGGACGGGATTAAATAGGTGCGACGGGAGATCGAATATTCCACGGGCGAAGCTGTGGGGGTCATCTAGTATAGAAATATTTTTGTACTTACAATTGTTCGGACCTAATTGACAAGGAACAGCGCTGCAGAATTTTATAAGAATAAAAACATATAGCAACTGGATACCTATCATTATGAGAAAAATAAATAAACTGACAAATTACTTCCTTTACATAAGTTTATATTAATTGTTTTAGAGTAATCACTGGTAAACTACATTAAGTTGGTAATTAAATGTTGGACCGTGAACTAAATTGTTCATGTATTTGTTATAAATTAGACATAAATATAATTATACTGCTTCAGTGGCGTAAGTGGCATTATACTCGTATACCACTACCGCCCTGAGGTCCTGAGTTGGAACAAATATTTGTGTGATCCGCAAACGTTTGTTTCGAAGTTGGGTGTTTGCTTTGTATGTACAGGGGGCCAGGTGTACTATTTCAATCGCGTCAGAAAAGAATCGTAATCGTCGCTCAATAGAAAGCCACTGGTACAATATTGACTTTAGTTAGTAGTCTACAATATCAATATAACTCCAATAGACTTCTATCGGTCGGCCGATGACTTCTACTAACACGTACCGCGCCAGTGGCCGCTAGTCAGTTGCATTTTTGATAGTCTACTAACATTTTGACAGCTAAAGACAGCGATTCTGATTCTATTTTACGGCTTGTCTATAGAAGACTCAGCTCCCAGATCTGTATAGTATTACAACAAAACAGACTCATAAGAGATCGGACGTCTCTTTTTATTATTCACACGTCCTTCCCATACGACGTCCTTGAAGTAGGTATAATAAAATTTACGAAACATAAAATTAAAGTGTTACCTCGCCTTGTAACACTTGTTGCTTCTTTTAAAATTTAGATTTATGTCAAAAATATTTATTACCTTTTAAACTGGTATCAGTACTTATTAATTATAAAGGCGAAAGTTTGTGACGGTGTATGTTTTTTACTTATTCACGCTCAAACGGCTGGACCAATTTGAATTAAATTTGGTTTGAAGGGAGCTGACACCCTGGATAAACACATAAGCTACATTTTATTCTTTACATAGTTCTTCTTCTGTTTAATTTCGTTGCGGGTTCCAAGACATGCGAACTTCTCCTGGGACTTCACCGAGATCGAGCTCGGTGCAACTTTTGTGGTCTTGGTCATTGATGTAGATCCTGGTTTTAAAAGATGTAATACAAATTATATAATGACATTAAAATACAGATTATATAATGATGTTATATAATTTGTATTACGTCTTTTAATTGGGACTAAACTAAACCCACATTCTCTAGCTCAGTGCTCTCGTTTTTAAGCAATCTGCTCACGCGGTTTTCGTATGTAAGTCTCGGCCTACCCTGACTCCTTCTAGCCTCTACTTTCGCACAATATATATTCTTCCTCAATAATTTCTCACTCATACACTTGACGTGTCCAAACTAATGGATCACGCCCTTTTCTAGCTTAATGGTGACACTTTCATTCAAAATTGCCATATTGCGTATCACTTCGTTAAATATTTGGTCGCTCAATTTTACACCACACACGCATCTATGAATCACGATGCGTGCTCCTTTTTCAACGCTCTGTCGCTTTACCAATAGGATTCTTTAATTTTATTTGTTATATAATGGAAGATCAATATAAGTTTTATAGCATAACAATTTAATTTTTTTTCGTTATAATTTAAATATGTTATTTCAAAATAAAAATTTTTTTTTGAATCAAGTACCGAATACACGCCGACAGCTTCCGATCAAAACCGAGCGCGTGTGACCTTATAATTTTAGTTTTCACTCATTGCAGTTGATATAGAAATAATAAGTACAGTGCTTTGACCTATTCAATTTTTTTTGTCATTGTTAAATATTCAAATTAAAAAGTTTATGTTTTAATAATAAATATTTTGGGACACTTTTCACCCAGCGCCATCTACTAACTAACACTATATATTTAATTATAGTGACAAAGCAAGTTTATAAGAGTAATATGTGAAGGTTAAACACGTAGAGCAGCGATTATTATCCCTACAATACAGACCAAAGCTTCTGTGTTATAGCTTTGAGTGAATCTTACTACTATAAGATCCATATTAGAAATTAACATTTATTATTAACTTCTAAAGTTCTAAGCAAGCTACCATTAACTCTTTCAGGGCACTGATAGTTGCACAATAGGAACAATAAACGCTACTAGCTCTACAATGGTGTTTTATAAATCTTTTACAACACTTAAATCTTAAAGGGATACAAAGGTTCCTTGTATAATTTAGGACTGAATAGTAGGGATATTGTTCCCTATAAATAGAACGTATAGTGTCAAGTATAGCCTCTATATTATTTAAGGTTGAATTATTGAGTTCGTTACCACCTTAGTACCCCTAATTGGTCATGTAAGCGGTCATGAAAGCATAAAATGGCGCCGCAACAGAGCTATTAGAGAAATTTTCTAATAATAATATAAAACACTAGGTCAGTGCGAGCATTATGTGTTATTATAAGTTAGATCATTTGTTCGCTCCACAATCAATTTATAAAGTCAAACTTCCATTAAAAAAATAACATTCCATTGCTACAAATATTTAAAGGTTTTAACCGGCAGTATTTTACAGTATTTAATTTTGTAGACAGAAATATGTAGGTATTTAATTCCAAATCTTTTCAATATTGGCAAATCAAACAATAAAAACAATTTAGCACTCGTCCAACTAGGAGATACCTACGTGTAATAGTCGTGCGTAGGCTAGGAAGTGGTTTTGAAAAATTACTACGGATCTCCAATTTCATAGGTCCACCATTTTTAGATTATGAAGTTAATAAAAAACAGTAATACGGACTAAAAGGTAACATAATACAATGAAGGTATTTATTTTTATAGCATTCTAATAACAGGGTCACGACTCTTAAGTCAATGGGCAAATTTTGTTACAAATTTAGGAAAAATAATGTTTTGCTCCATGTGAAGCAAAATATTTTTTAGATAAATACACCTTCAATTATTTGCTAATAATATATACATATTTTCACAGTTTACTTACCTTCGCAATGAAATTCCGCTTCATTTTGCACTAAAAATTAGTTAAATGTTTTGCATTCAACTCAGCCATTTATTTTCGAAAAGACAATTGTGGTTTTACTGATCCCATTGAAATGGGAATATCATTCTTAGTTCATTTAACATGCATTATATCATCAATAATTTTATAAAAGAATAAATATTTATTTTTAATAACCCAATTGGGAAGAAATATCCGTAACTTGTTCCAGCAGCTACTCTCCGATCTACATCCAAATTACATCTTCCATTCTCGCTAAACATACCCCCTAAATACACAAATTCATTCTCTTGCTCTACACTTGCTTCTGGTTTACCCAAATATTGCACATAGTTCTTACATGTTCTCTTTTAAATACCAGAACCTTATTATTACTAGTGTAGCAGTGGTAGTACATGCGACTGCCGCGCATGAGGTTCCGGGTTCGATTCCCGGGTCGTAACAAATATTTGTGTGATCCACAAATGTTGGTTTTGGAGTTTGGGTATTTCCTATTTATAATATGTATGTATTTAGAAATATATAAGTATGTATATCAGTTGTCAAAATCCATAGTACAAGTTAATAGCTTTGTTTAGGCTAAATGGCGCTGTGTAAAACGTGTCCCATAATTATATTTTGTCCCACTATATTCAAGCAGAGACTTACTTTACTTTCATACTCCTCTTCCATATTAGTTACTATTGCTTTAGTTAGGCTTTTGATGAGGCCATGAGCACCGCATCATCAGCGTACAACCGACAATTTTCACGGAATTTTACACCCATATCACAATTTTTCAACTTCTGAAGGCAACTGTCCTGATTCACTATATCCAGGCAGCAGCTTCCACATAAAGATTTCTCACAACGTTATCAATTGCTTTATACAGACAACATTGTTTTAAAAGATTTTAAAATGAGGTCAGTCAACAAAAAGAATGGACTGCTCTGGCAGCCTCAACGCTTAATGGCTAACCTAACCTAACCTTGCCTAAGTTTGCAAGATGTGCACACTGGAGCGACGACTATAAGCTTAAAGATACAGAGTCGGCAGAGCAAGCAGAGTATGAGTAATAAATATCGATAACATCGAGGCCTTGAATAACAAAACCCTAACCAAACATTGGCTATATTCCATCCAACGACTTTGCTAAATGACGTTCAGTCAAGACGTTGAACGTTACATTAAACATCTTGACGAGTAGTTCTTTACTCAAACAATTACATGTCGTCATTCAATGAACGCGCTAGTCATTCTATCAAAAAGCAGATTCAACCAGATGACTGCGATATATATAACCCAACTATGTTGGAGTTGCCAACAGCTCTTCAAAAGACTCGCTGCCGTAGCCTAATGCCGCCAAAGACGCTATAGTTATACGCTGCGCCAGCACGGACTCAAGACTGCCCGTAACATAGGGACAGTCTATAATGCGAATAGCTCTTTATCTTTTTTTTATACCACTGAGTAGGCAGACAAGCATACGACCCACCTAATGGAAAGTGGTCACCGTAGCCTATGGACGTTTACAACACCAGAGGTGCAGCACCCGCGCTGCCGACCCTTTCAAAACCTTCTAAGACCCCATACTGTAGACCTTCGGGAAAACCTAGGCAGGAAGCTCATTCCACAACCTTAGCGTATGCGGAATAAAGCCTCTATTGGACATCGGACCTAACCGTATGTGAGCGCTACGGACGCAAAGTGTAAGGGTGAACACCCTGTCTATGGCGAGCGGTGTGATGAGAAAACACTTGATCCATGCAACCTCTCCACAGTAAAAAAACATCTCCACAGTAAAAAAATATCGTTGCATATAACATTGCCAGAGATGTTAACGGGAATAAAAGCAATACATACATACATACATATTGTCACGCCTTTATCCCCGAAGGGGAAGGCAGAGGCATATTGAACGCCCACATTTCACCGTATGAATTTTTGTCCCACGTAACAGGTGGTGAGCCCATTGCCGTGTTGAAATGGACAGGCGCAGGCTGTGGTGACCTGCTGTTGAATTTTTTTTTCCCGCCCATAAGGCAATCAACTTGGCTTAACGACTGCCATTTTATTGGCAACCGGGACCAACGGCTTAACGTGCCTTCCGAAGCACGGAACTGAGGTGGGTCTAAAGGGCCAAATAAATTTAATTTAATAAAATAAAATAAAATAAATAAAATTAATAAATAAAATAAAATAAAAGCAATAGTGTTACTAATATTCTTAAAAATAAAAAAACAACTCTTCGTAATTTCAATTTATTTACAATTTCTTGGCGGTTTTATCTCAAAGTTCATTTAATTTTCATATTCTTTAGTATATGTGTTTTATGCTGGAAAAACTACACCCAGTACATAAGATTTCCGGTTAATACTAGTTGAGTCTTTTAACTTTTCCATCGCTTTCTTTAATATTAGAGTTACAGAAAGCTCTACGTTATTCTGGATTTCTGATTTATTTGAAATTTTATTCTTCCTGGTTTTAGTAGCTGAAATTCATAAATAAAATAAAATAGTATATATGTATTGGTATACACGGCAACGGGTGGTAAGCCCACCTGTTACGTGGGACTAAAATGCATACGGTGAAATGTGGGCGTTTAATATGCCTCGGCCTACCCCTTCGGGCATAAAGGCGTGGCAATATGTATGTATGTGTATATGTATTGGTATTAGAGTAATATTTAGGCTGCGGCGACCTGCTGATGAATTTTTTTTAAGCCGCCCATAAGGCCTTCAACTTGGCTTAACGACTGCCATTTTATTGGCAACCGAGACTAACGCCTTAACGTGCCTTCCGAAGCACGGAACTGGGGTGGGTCTAAAGGGCCGAATAAATTTAAAAAACTAAATGTGTCTACGTTAGATGTTAAATTTGGAAGAAATTTTGAACCCGTTGCCCTTTTTACTGAGGTGGTAACAAAAAGGCTAAAAGGTTTTATGTGCCAGACAATAATTAGCACGACAAATTAAAGTCCTGGTAGTCTCGGACAAGGTACATAATAAATACATACATAATACTTAGCTATAAAAGTCAAAATGCGTATAAAAGGATATAAGTTGATTTAAATATTTAAAAACTAAAATAAACTTTCCTATTTTGAGACTGGGATCCAGGTTTGTCTGGCTGCTAGGAGCAGCTTTTGTCCGACTTTCGCATTTCAACATGGTTGGGAGTGATTGACGTCTGACTTGTGACTACCCTACCTGATCGCCTGCGTCTTAACCTCGTCCGTAGGTCAGCAGGCGCTAGGCTAGCAGGTAAGGTCGCTTGTGCCCCGGAGATCTAGGTGCTAGGATATTCCCAATTTGACAGCCGCGGTGGCGCAATGGTAGTGTATGCGACTGCTGCGACTGAGGTCCTCGGTTCCCGATTCGAAAACATATTTGTGTGATCGACAAATGTTTGTTTCGGAGTTTGGGTGTTTCCTATGTATAATGTTTAGGTATGTATTTATGTTTATCAGTCGCCTAGATCACACAAGCTTATATTAGCTTACATTGGGCTAGACGGCGGCGTGTAGAAAAAAAAGTGTCTTTAGTTTACTTTGAAACTTGCTTTTGTTTTTATTTGCCTTATCATCAGGTTTGATATCAAATATTAGAGGTCCTTTTAGAGTAAGTGCCATTTCAATACTTTTCAGGAACATATGTAGCAAATGATCTTCCTCTTTAACATATATAACATATTCTCCTTTATTTTCCATGTTGTAATTATCTGAAATTAAATAAATAATAAATAAATATCGTTGGGACAACTCACACAAAGCCATCAGATTCCAAACTAAGCAGAGCTCGTACTATGGTAACCAGATAACTGATAAACATACTTATAAATTTATAAATACTTACATATTATAGACTAGATGACCCCTACAGCATCGCCCGTAGAATATTTCGACCTCCAGTCGCTTATAAATTCTACAAGATGCATAAAAATTTGCCCGAGATGTCGACATTTATGACTACTGCTCTTCTCCCCAGTGTAGTAGTAGCGTAATGATATATAGCCTATAGCCTTTCTCGATAAATGGGCTATCTAACACAAAAATATTTTTTTAAATCCGATCAGTAGTTCCAGAGATTATCGCGTTCAACCAAACAAACAAACAAACTCTTCAGCTTCATAATATTAGTATAGATAAATAATAATACACAGACATAGAATATATCATCGTGCTCATCACACAAAAAATCATCAATTAATGTAGTATATTCTTCTTAAATCTATTGTCACAAACTATCAAAGAAATCTATAGTTTATTTACGGTAAGAAAGCAGTGACTAATCGTTGTTCCCCATCTTAGCCACAACAACTTACATCTGGTTTATTTCGACTCGATGAATTACGCATCGCGGTATAAAAGTCTCCTCCTACCAATCATATATACAGCAATATATAATCTTAAGCATATTTATAATCAAAGAATGATATTATATACAGCATATTTATATATATTATACATAGATAGTTATTAAACAGCAGCCCAACATATAAACCGTAGACCCGCTGTCAGATAATCCTCCCTTCGTCGTAGGAATATCTCAACCAACACAAGCTTTACCCACGATTAGAAATCTATTTATATTTACACGTATGTATAAGAAAACTAGATGACCCTCACAGCTTCACCCGTGGAATATTTCGACCTCCCGTCGCACCTATTTAATCCCGTCGCTTAAAACTCTACAATGATGCATACAAATTTGCCCGATTTGTCAACATTTATGACTACTGCTCTGCTCCCCAGTGTAGTAGTGTAATGATATATAGCCAGTGGCCTTCCTCGATGAATGGGCTATCTAATACAAACAGAATTTTTCATATATGACCAGTAGTTCTTGAGATTAGCGCGTTCAACTAAACAAAGAAACAAACTCTTCAACTTATAATAGTATTAGTATAGATAGTAGGTATGCATGAATCGCGAAGCCTTGCAATTTGTTCTTTCTGACAAACCCGTCAGAAATACAGCGTGAAAAAGTTGTAAGAAATCTAATATAATATCTACTATATAATATAATACTCACATGCTGTTCCTGAAATATATTTTGGCTTCGTCGATGGAGCTGATTTGTCTGTACAATTATATTTAAATTTCAATTTAGGACATAGTATCCTATCAATATATGTCTTGTCAGTTGTGTTGAATCTTAAAAAAAAGTACTGAGTTCATTTCATGTAGGTAGCCTCCAAGTTTAGGCTATTGGATACAAGGGATTTTGCACTACATCTAAGAATATTGGTGGTCTACATGAACTAAACAATTGTGGAAAAACCTCCAGGATATTATTTATATACAATCCTTAATGTTAAACTTTGCACTGAAGGTTTGATTTTTACGCAGTTAACATACATACATATTGTCACGCCTTTATCCCCGAAGGGGTAGGTACTATACGCCCACATTTCATCGTATACATTTATGTCCCACGTAACAGGCGGTGAGCCCATTGCCGTGTTGAAATGGACAGGCGCAGGCTGTGGCGACCTGCTGTTGAAAATTTTCAAGACGCCCATAAGGCCTTCAACTGAACTTAACGACTACCATTTTATTGGCAACCGGAACCAACGGATTAACGTGCCTTCCGAAGCACGGAAACGCTCGCAAATATAAACGCCACAAAGTGGTCACCCATCCGAGGCTTACCACCTGTTACGTGGGACAAAAAAGCAAAGCATACGGTGAAACGTGGGCGCATAGTACGCCTCTGCCTACCCCTTCGGGATAAAGGCGTCAAAGTATGTTATGTTATGTTATTTTAACGCTATATTGTGAAATCTGAAATTAAGCCCCCATAGGGCAGTTCTTTTGCTTCCTGCAGATTCATATTATATCATTTCCCTGTTTCTTGAACCTAAATTGAATTTAAAGATTCAAGAAATATGAAAGTTCGAAATGGAAAAACGTTTTTTTCTCAATTAACATCAAACTCTCCACTAAAGCTACTTACACAGAAAATATAACTGAACATAACTTCAATCCTGTCAATTCTATATAAGTTATTATATTTTTATCGGATTCAATTCTATTTATATTTAAGGGGTCCAATGATGGCAGTAGACCCTCTATTCCAGCCACCACTTTCTTATATTCGATAGCTCTGCCCCTCGTCACACAAATAGGGTTTTCAAATTCGCATATTTTTTGACCTGAAATCAAAATTGGATGAGAAAATAAATATTAGATGAGACATCTTTACTAAGCGCTATCTGTCCTAATCGAAATCAGACGACTGATAATTATAATCGTGAAAGTTTTTAAGAATGTATGGATATTTGTTACTCTTTCACACATAGACTACTGAATGAATTTCAATGAAACCTCACAGTGAGATAGCTAATATATCAGAAGAAGAGATAACTTTAGTGTATGAAAGAAATCAGACGCAGAGTCGTTATTTTGATACAATTATTATTATGACAATATATTAAAAATACATCGAAATAAATAAATATTGATGGACCTTTTGTTTAAGTACCGTAAACTTTCGTTATTTGAGGATTTATTAATACATAGCCAGAACATTAATATTTAACTAACTAACTATCTTCACGCTGTATCCCTGACGGGGTAGTCAGAGAGGACAGATCGCCATCCGCCACGTCGGAATCCGCATTGAGCCTCCCATAAATATTTTTCAGACTTTTCTTGCATTCTTGCCGTTATAACCTTTACATACACCTTACTATCTAAGCTGACCAAGCTGATCGCCCTGTAGTTGGAGCAGTTTAGGCGCGAGCCTTTCCCTTTGTAAATAGGTACTACAACTACTATTCGCCAGTCATCTGGGACCTCACCCGTCCGCCAGCACAAATTGCATAACAGATATAGCGTGTCCCAGACGCGGGACCCACCGTACTTGATCATCTCAGCAGTAACTCTGTATTTTCCCGCAGCCTTACTACATTTCATACTTCTTATCGCTTGTTCAATTTCTTTCATACTAATGACTTCAATGACATCGGGATCCGGAGCATCGAAGTTAGCTCCACTTCCCGATGTGGCATCTCTGTCTTTTCTTGCATACATCTTTCCATAATATTCACTCCATTTCTGCAGGGCGTCAGTTTGGCCTGTTAGGACGTCATTGTTAACACTAAGCACTTTATTCATACTGCAGATTGCCGAAAAACTCCGGGTCTTGCCTACCTCTTTCCAGAAGAGCTTGGCATTATCCCGAAAATTGGACGACAACCTTTCATCCGCTTTCATTCTGCACCTTTCACGAGCTTCTTCTATCAGTGACTTCGTGTTAACTTTTTGCAGCTTGTATCTCTCTTTCATATTCAAATCATTCCGCGAGGCTAAGTAGTCTAACCATGCTTTCTTCTTCATTCGAACTGCTTCTTTCACTCCCTCATTCCACCATGCATCACGCTTATTACTACTGCCTCTTTTCGTTTCTCCACACACTTCCACAGCGGCATTTACCATACTATCCCTAAGGTTCTGCCATACACTTTCCACGTTCTAACTACTATCATTGACGTCACCTAGCTTTTCGGTTACCCTTTCTTTATATTTATCCCTAATGGATGCATCATGCATTAAACCAAGTTTTAGATGGATCAGAGGATTCTAGGACCTACCATTTTGTACTCATTCATACAGGAGGTCAATCGCGAGGACAACAAAATTCCAACCCTCCGACTGCCATGCTCGCTCTCTGGTACTCCAGACCATAGCGCGAGCACCCCACCCGGGAGTTTCAAGACTTCGCTGCCCTTGCACTTGGTCTCTGTCAAACACACTACATCTAACTTTCTCTCATTCATAACATCCATCAACTCATTCATCTTATCTGCCTTTCCTCCCCTTACATTCTACGCAGCTACCCTGCACTCCGCCCTCCACTTCCCGCCGTGTCGGGCCACGCGTGTAGAGTGGCGGTCCCCTACGCCTCTCTGGTACACACTTTTCGCACCAGCGGGGACGAACTGGTGCAAGTCGCTTCGGGGGCACGCCCTAACATAATTCGCCCTTGCGGTGCTCGTGTTGGAGTAGAATTGCAGCCGTAGCTGGCAGGGATGGCAACGTGCACGCTTCTACTCTTCCCCAAATATTTATTTATTGTAAAAAATATAACTTTATTTTGATTTTAACAAATAGCTGAGGACAAAATAAGCAATATTTGAGACATTAATTTCTGTGAGTTATTTTATTTATTTTTATACTCATTTTTGCTAAGATTATGAGAAGCGCTCGTGGCCCCGCTGACTCAGTGTTCTGTAAACGATCAATGCGCTAAGCAACATTTGTTATAGGTGGTCCTTGGATGAGTGACCACTTTGTGAAATTTACATTTGCGAGCGTTTCCATGCTTCGGAAGGCACGTTAAGCCGAAAAATGACAGTCATTAAGCCTGGTTGAAGGCCTTGGCGGCTTGAAAAAATTCAACAGCGGGTCGCCACAGCCTGCGCCTGTCCATTGCAACACGGCAATCGGCACACTACCTGTCACATGGGATAAAAATGCATACGGTGAAATGTAGGTGTATAGTATGCCTCTGCCTACCCCTCGGAGGCGTGACAATATGTATGTATGTATTATTTTTGTTAAACTTACATTGAGGATGATTTAATGATGTGTTTGTTTTATCAAGGTTATAGTTTGCTTTCTTCCCATAACAAGAAACTAAAATATACATAAAAACGATGATAAAAGCACAAAAAAAATTAATAGCTCTCATTTTGTTAGAAGTTGCTTACTGAATAATCATCACTATGCCGAGAATTTAAGTATACTATTTTGTATTTTATTGTTCACAATAATGTTTTATTAGTATCCGGGTTATGTAGGTTTGCTATAAAGATATATATTTATGTGTCAAGGAGAGTGGGTTGATAGATGGATTGTGACGTAAGTAAGTTGGTTTATGTTGTTGATTGATGGCACTTGGCGAAACTTGCTATACATCTTGAATAAAAACACTTGTACTGTTCCACTTATTTACTCATTAAACCTGACCGGTTTCGAGTTACGACATTTTCAAAGGTTAGCATATATTTTATATATCGCGGATGTCATTGAACCAATGACATCAATGATTGAATCCATGACATCCTAGATACTACAAATATGTGCTAACCTTTGAAAATTTCGTATGGCAAAACTGGTCAGGATAATCTATAACGCGAACAGCACGTCTCTGCATAGCGTTGAGCGCGTCCAGGAAGTCCTTCACGGAGTCATCCGTAAGATAAGAGCAGTATTCAACGCATAAACGTCCAAAAGCACGAAGCCTGGCTATCCAGCTGCACAATTGAGATGGTAGAACGTATGCCGGAAGCTTGGAAAGAAGCGACGCATGCCAAACTCTATCGAACGCTTTGGCAATATCCAGGTTTATCACTTTGGATGCACCGTGCGCTTCCATACCCACTATATATCTCATCGTATATATCGCAATATATATCATTCTAAACAGCTTAAAAATCACCCGTCGGTCGTTTCGGCCTTCTTTCTTTCTCCAGCACGTCTCCCGATGAGTAAGGAAGACGGTACAAGCGTGTTAGCGTTGTAGGCAGCTAAGCTGCACATTTTCGCAGTACCACCACTGGAATGCCGTCAGGACCACTAGTTTTCTTCGTGTCGAGTGACCGTAGCACTGCCCGCACATCACATTGCCTGAAAACTGTGTCAGGCATAGTGTTAACACAGTCGGTGATGGAGGGCTTTGGCCAGTTGCCAGTATGTGGATACCGTGATCGTGAGGCCGTGGGGCTACCCGTTGGATGTGACGTAAGTTCAGAGCCCAGCCGTGCGCGCCAGTCAAACACTCTCTTGAAGGCGCTCTTGCTGGCTCTGGTAGCTTTATTGTATGCTTTGAGGTGGCCCACATTCAGACTGCGCGCCGCACGTCACATTACCTGATAACTATGTCAGGCATAGTGTTAACACAGTTGGTGATGGATGGCTTTGGCCAGTTGCCTATATGAATGCGTTCAACATGAAACGCTCTGCAAAAAATTTCACCACTATGGAATAAGAGGCAAAGCTCTCATCCTTCTGTCGTCATATGTTAACAATAGAATACAGAGGGTCGATATTAATGGTACACGTTCTGTAGGATCCATGGTTACAATGGGTGTGCCACAAGGCTCGATACTTGGGCCATTCTTGTTCCTCATTTATATGAATGATTTACCATTTTATGTAGGGGGCAGGAATAGGATTTGTTTGCAGATTATACATCATTGATTATTAAAATTAAAAGACAATTTGATAACTATGACGATGTAAACAATGGAATTGCAAGAGTAGTTTATTAGTTCAGCTCAAATAATCTTTGCCTTAATAAAAATAAAATTAAATGTATAAAATTTACTCTACCAAATGTAAAACAAGTTGCGGCCAATGTTTAACTTAATGGACAAGTGTTAGAGTTTGTGGAATCAACTGTGTTCCTCGGTATAACTATTGATGCCAATTTGCAGTGGGGCCCACACATAGAAAAGACAGCCTCATGGTTAAGTTTGGCTGCATACGCTGTAAAAAAGATCAGAAGGCCAATTCTCCTAATTAATAAACATCACAGAATGAGCTGTTATTGAATCTATACTGAATTATGAAGTGAGTGAAATTCGGTATTCTCCTAACCAAAATTACAATAGCATGTTGGTTAGGTTTTAGTTAAATGATAGGTATGATTTCAGTTCAGACTCGTGTCAATCTCGCGATAAAAACATCATGTTACAGTATAAAACAGACAGTGCACCCATCACCCCTAGATGAACTATACTTTTTTTTTAAGTGAAAACGCCTCTTAGCGTGGTACACATATTTTTAGAGGAGATAAAATCTCTGGATTTGCGAATATAATCATCATCATCATCTAATGTTGATCCCGGTCATCTACAGGTCTTATTAAATAATATTGTGTAATCAATTAAGACTCTTTCAGAGTAGAATTTTTTTATCATCATCATTAACGTCCATCCCGGTCAATTTTTTAAGTGAATATTCTTTTAGCGCGGTACGCATATTTTTAGATGAGATAAAATCTCTGGACTCGCGACCATAATCATCATCATCATCTAACGTTGATTCCGGTCATCTACAGGTCTTATTAAATAATGCTGTGTAATCAATTAGGACTCTTTCAGTGTAGATTTATTTTTCATCATCATCATCATTAACGTAGATCCCGGTCAATTTTTAAAGGAAAAACGTCTTTTTAGCGCGGTACGCAATTTTTGAGATGAGATAAATCTCTGGACTCGCTACACTCCGTTACGATACGCAGCTATAGTGTGTGCATATATACATGTACCAACACGTCTAGATAAATAAATTATTAATAAATTGAGTTTTCACTTCTATCGGCACTCCCAGAGTGCAACTCGTATTTTTTGTAATTTTTAAATTGTAGTTGAGAGTTAATGAGGCTTTTTTCAGTGGAATTTGCGCGGCAAGATCAAAAATATCATTTCACTGCAAATCACTGTCTTTCACTATAGCACGTTTACACAACTTTTATGTCTAAAAAACTACCATTTTTAAACATAAAACAAGGTTAATGTACTAGTTTCTGAAAATAATATACAACAAACGGCTGCTATCCGAGAGCATCCTGCGCAAATTCCCTGCATACTTCAGCTAAGCATCACCCAGAGACAATTAATATAGAATTTCATTGCCACCGTCGTAATTAACACTCATAACGCTCATATTTAACACGAATCGCGTTTTAACCTATCAAAAACAGGTTCTCAGCAGTATTCCATCGATCTAGTGTTTATATACATTCAAACTCATATAAATGTCAAATTTGACACATAAATTATGACGAGAATACCAAATACATTTCATTCAAAATTGAGTCTCAAAGAATAAGACTAGCAGAATACTGATTTTGTCATTTTCAACTTTCAGTCTCAATTCGATTTAATCAACTTACAGTTAATGTTAGATGCATAAAACTTTGTTACGAGAATACCTTTTTTAAGATTTAGGAGTCTGAGCTTAGATCGGAACTTAACTTTAACCGTTCTTTTATTACGAGAATTGGCCTTCAGAACTCTAACAGATGTGGATACGGCTAGAATGGTTTACTTCAGCTAATTTCATAGTATTATGTCTTACAGTATTGTCCTTTGGGGGAGCGCTGCAGATTTAAATTTAAGCAAAGTCTGAAAGGTATTTATGGGAGGCTAAATGCGGATTCCTACGTGGAAGAGGTTGCATGGATCAAGTGTTTTCTCTCCGCATGATCGCGGAAAAGTTTCTGGTTGTTAGCCAGAAGGTATTCTGCGCTTTTGTGGATCTGGAGAAAGCATTTGATAACGTTGTGAGAGAAACGCTGTGGGACTTGCTGCCCGGATATGGTGTGGACGGCTCGCTACTGCGGGCAATACAGTCGCTTTATAGGGACTGTAAGGCGTGCGAGTAGGGGGGGATGTGACACCTCTTTTTGATGTCTGTAGAGGCATCAAACAGGGAAGTGTCATGTCCGCTTGGCTGTTCATAGTGTATCTGGACAGTTGCCTGCAGAAGTTGAAAGATTTTAATATGGGTGTGAATTTGGCTGACTTTACAGTAAACTGTCTGCTGTACGCCGATGATGCGGTGCTCATGGCCTCATCAGAAGCCGACCTTCAGGCATTAGTCACTAATATGAAAGAGGAGTGCGAAAGTAAGGGTCTTCGCTGGAATGCAAGTAAAACTAAGGTTCTAGTATTTGAAAGAGGTGACGTAAGAACTAAATGCGAGATTAGGGTAAACCAGGAACGTCTAGAGCAAGTGAATGAAATTGTGTATTTAGGAAGTATGTTTAGCGCGGATGGAAGATGTGATTCGGATGTAGAACGGCGAGTAGCTGCCGGAATCAAAGTTAACGGTGCTTTGTCCCAGTTAGTAAAGCATCGTAAAAGAAGCGCGAATGGCGATTCATAACGCAGTGCTAGTGCCAACTTTGCTTTACGGTAGTGAAACCTCGGTATGTCAGCAGATGCATGCAAGTAAATTGAATGCTGTGGAGATGCGATCACTTCGAAACTTGTGCGGCGTTACCTTGGCCGACCGAATACGTAACGAAGTGATACGCAATATGGCAGGTTTGAATGATAGTGTCAGCATTAAGCTGGTAAAGGGCGTGCTCCGTTGGTTTGGACACGTCCAACGAATGAGTAAGTTAGTTAGTTAGATATAAAAATAATCTTTCAGTCCACCACAATCGACTACATAAGATTGGCGATTCTTTCCAGGGTAACTGTATACGCTTTACAATAAGCTTCCCTGTGACCTGAGAAATTTACCATTAAATAAATTTAAAAAGTTAATAAAAAAAAAGACTATTTGCAGGACATGGACGCCTGGAAATGATCTGCTGGCAAAGTGAAATAATATTAAATTGTAAATAGGTCATCAAAAAAAGCCTTCAAAAGTTTCTTTTTTTAAGCTATTGCATAGTTTTTATCGCGGGCTTTGAGTGGGCTTTAATCAAGAAATTAAAGGGTGAGGGTGAGGGTGAGGGTGAGGGTGAGGGTGAGGGTGAGGGTGAGGGTGAGGGTGAGGGTGAGGGTGAAGGTGAGGGTGAGGGTGAGGGGGAGGGTGATGGTGAGGGTGAGGGTGAGGGTGAGGGTGAGGGTGGGGGTTGGGGTGAGGGTGGTTTTTTTTAGTGTATTTAATTGTTGAATTAATTTCAAAGAAAAACAAAGGTATGCTATGCAATAGCTTTGCTGCGGCAGTCTCCGAGTGCCACACGTCTTTTTTTTCTTATATTTGTCACGTCAAAATGGCGTCGCCTTATGGATGGTAAGCAAAGACGATGACCCGTGAATGAGGGTTGCTATCTCAACTCGCACACAGGGTTCCAATAGCGACCCTCATTTGAACGGCCCAGAAATATGCCTATACACGCTTCTCTTAAAGGACCCAGGATTGTAAGAGAAGGGAAACACGTGCGCCGGCAAAGAGTTCCATGTTTTTATGGTGCGACATAAGAAAGACTTACGGAATGCTTCGGTTCTCGGCACGATTGTGTCCACAGTAAAAGGATGACATCTCTGCCCCGCTCGTGTTGTTCGGGATCGGAAGGTGAAAGGTGGGACCAATTGGAAGAGTTCTTCAGAACACTCACCGTGGAAGATGCGTTAAAATGCAGCTAAGCTTGCGACTGTTCTGCGCATCTCCAACGGTTTAAGTCTGCTAGTGACCTCTGGACAATCTGTTTTGCGGATGGCACGTCGCTGCAAAGCGTAGAGAGCTTCAAGCAAGTGATGATGCAAGCAAGCAGAGATGTGAGCAGTATTCCACGCACGGACGAATCTGACACTTATATAGTAAGCATCTCGGTTCCGGCATAAAAAACCGCCTTACCCTGTTAAGGACTCCGAGCTTGCAAGAGGCCAAGCTGATGCACCCCCCGATGTAGTTTTTATTATTAAACTCTCGACGAACGTCTAACCCCAGAATGCTGGGGTAAGTTTGCAACGGCAATGTTGTGTTCTGAAGAGTTGGAATGGGAAGGAAAGGGGATTTTTTTACAGTAAATGCACACGCCTGCGTCTTCCTGGCATTGAACTCGACCAGATCACCTACCGTATGGTACCGTGGGGTATCCGCGTGATCGTGCCATTGAAATTCTTACCCGTTCCACTTGGTTTTAAGGCGAACTTTGGTAGGTATGTACTCGATATAATTACTTATTAAAAAAAAACACGTACAGTAGGTATGTGAAAAACGAACGACTAAATGAAAGCCTATCGAATTATAGTGCCCATGTATAGAGCGTCTAGTAAGATCTAGTTCAAGTGAGCCTTACAGTAGTTGCATATATGGTATACTCCCTAACATCCTACCATAAAATTGATCTGAAATATAAAAAAAAATAAAAAAAATAAATCCTTTATTACTGTTGTGTTTTAACCTATTTAACGTACTTATAAATTGTTAACCATAGAGATAAGAAAACTATATAAACTTAATTTTTAATCTTAATCTTGGTAATCGACTCATCTCCTCTCTTAACAGTTTATCTTTCGACAAAGGCCTCCTTTAAGGATTTCCATTTATTTCTGTCCTTTGCTGTACGTATCCATTCAGGACCAGCTATTTTCTTCAAATCATCTTCCCATCGCTTTGGTTGTCTTCCTCTACTTCTTTTGCTTGCTCTAGGGTACCATTCAGTTATTAATCTGGTCCATTTTTCTTTCTTTTCTCTCAACATGTGTGCCGTCCAACGCCATTTCAATTTCCTACACACTGATTGAACTTTTTTGAACTTAGTATTCCTTTAATATTTTTTAATTGTATTTTGTCCCTTCTTTTTACTCCCACTACGCTTCTCTCTAATCCATTTTGACATACATTTAGTTTGTTTTGTTGTAGTTCAGTCAAGGCCCAAGTTTGACATCCATACGTAAGACATGGGAGTATTAAAAACTTATCGTTTCTCCGACATAGGCATTCCTTTATTTTTCATAATTTCGCTCAGTGACCAGAATCTCTTCCAAGTATTTGCTATTCTTCTTTCGATTTGTTTCTGCATGTTCTCTGAAGGTGACACTAATTGTCCCAAATAAATATACTCGTTGACATACGTCAACGAGTATACTAGTTGTTGATTATTAATTGTAACAGCATGGTTTTGTAGAGAATTGGTCATAACTTTTGTCTTTGTTCTATTCATTGTGAGACCTGCATTTGTACTTTCATCTGATAGTTGCTGTAGCATTATTTCCAAACTTTTTGGGCATTCGGAGAACATTATCAAATCATCAGCAAATCTCAATGACTCAATTTATCCCCGTTTACATTTATCCCTACATTATACCAAGGCAGTTTCCTAAATATCGTCTCTAAGAATATCTTCGGTGAAATAGGGTCACCCTGACGAACGCCTCTTTCAATCGGAAACTCGGCCCCTGCTTTTTCCAGTTTGATTTGTGCTGTGCTTTTTCCATAAAAGGTAGGTAGACACCTGTATTATATTTATTTATACAAATAAAAATTGAATATAGATAGATATGTATATTCACAACTTACAGCTAAACTTTACACATATTACAAAAGGAAGGTAAGGAATATTTACAAACTAATATCAAAAATAAAAAATAAAAGAAATATTTAGGCATCAAAAAACTCTTCCACATCGCTGTCAGCCACAACCGTACCCAGAATGCTGGCAGCATTGCCACGTTGAATTGTAATGCTGAGCCTTTGACCCAAGTACAAGCCAGCTTTCTGATCATGAGAACCATCGACCCAAAGCTTAGATAGAGCTCTGAAAAGAAGCTTTGTACTAGGACCCCACGGACCAAGAGTTTCGACCGCAAACGGCTCAAATACATAATTTCCTGCAAGATTTGTGTATTTGCGCCGTTTGAGTGCCTCAGCAGCAGCTCTCGCACAGCTAGCAGTGCCAGGAATATGCGAAGGTGCCAGGGTGTCCACACATGTGGCATCCCACACAAGAGGCCTTTCCATCTTCCAAGGCACCAATGACATCCCGTCAGGTCTCTTCCCATCGTCTCGCACCAAGCCCTTGGGTTCAAGGACTGCTGGTACGCCGGCGGCAGAAAGGGCGCGACGGATGATGTCATTTATACTAGCATTAGAAAACGGCCAGCACTTTGGAACAAGACAGTCCGTGGTGACCGAGGCGGTCGACAGTTTCACCGCAGTGACAACGATGTGGAACGATGCAGGAAGTACCTAGGCGTAAACAGGTAGCAATGCGGAAAGTGCCATTATCTAATAATGTGCCAGTATTGGCAGACGGCAGCGCATGAAGCCAGAGACCTGATTCCCACTCCCCCACAGCCAATAGGCGTGCTCGCTCTGCTGCACTAGATGAAGAGTTAGTTAGTTCTTTTTGAACTGACTTGCAAAGTGGCAAATCCCACTGTCTCTGGGAAGAGTAGTTGATGGGTAGCTCTGCGCTCGGGCAGGTCATTTTCCAAACATTCATGGCGTCAGATAAATATGGCACTTCAAAGTTTACCAGTGACGAAGCTAAAATTTTCCTGGTCTGCTTATCAGTACCATACACTGACGATAAGAATGCCGGTAAGCTAATATCGGAGATTTTGCGAACACCAATACCACCCAACCGAATAGGTAAGGACGATTTACATTCAAAATATCAATTAGAGTATTCCGGATAATTTCATCTATATTTTCTAAATGTTTGTTGTGTTTCCAAAATGGGCAAGATCGAAGATAGTATGTCAATTTTGAACCAAAATAACAATAACGTATCATAGTAAATGAGGAATGTATATTAATTTTGAAAAGCCGCTCTTTGGTATCCTGATAATTTAGAATTTTTTCATCTAAAAACGAAGGAAATGATTCTTCAAAAATTGGAGATCCCAGGAGGTTAAGTGTACATTTGTTCATAATTTTGAAATTGGGAATAAAATCTTTAAACTTCTGTATAACAGTCTGTCGGTCTGTTTTGTCCGTGATAAATAATTCACATTTTGAAAAATTTAATTCTAAACCAATTTTACCAAATTCACGTATTAAAAGTTGCAAGTCTTCCAAAACTGTATTGATGTCACCTCCAAGAGTACCATCATCAAGATACCAGACATTAAATTTCGAATTTAGTCGTCTAATAATTGGATGAATAGCTAAACTAAAAATAACCGGCCCTAGCGGGTCACCCTGCTGGCAACCAACAGCAGATTCTATAAGTTTGTCATGATACAGTAATTTAGAAGGGTGTCGGTAACATTGCCAAAGAAAATTGAAAATTTGAGGAATAATTTTTTTAACTTCTGCTAGAAGGGTGTCCCTATTAATAGAATTGAAAGCGTTTTTAATGTCAACCTTAAGGATAACCTCTCCATCACCAAAATTTAAGTATGAACGTAGGGCATGTATGGCAGCTTCACAACCCCCTTTAGATCCAAAACCTAATTGAATAGGTTGGAATTTTTGACTTAAATCGTCACTGACATGTCTGCAACAAATCTTAGCCACCATACGCCTATATGTGCAGCCTACGGCGATGGGACGAATGCCGCCATCTTTCTTACGCAGGGCACACAAATTAGCTCCATATAAAACATTAATGACGGCTTCGTTCACAACACCGGAGAGCATTTTGTTGGCCAGATTCGATAACTCCCTCAGCAGTGACTCACCCGCCTCTCCGGCGGAAACACCCGTGAGGTCCTTCAGGTGCTGGGGAAAAAGGCCATCAAGACCACCGGCAGAACCACAGCGGAAAGAGTTTACGGCTATGGTCACCTGCTGAGCTGTAACTGTAAGTTTGTCTAACGAATCAGGATGGTCGGGAAAGGAAAGGTTATTAGCAGCGGCGGGATGCTTGTTCTCCAAAGCTAAAAGAGTCTCCGATGAAAAAGGTGCCACCACGTCGCTGCTAAATAGTAGCCTAGCAGCCCCTCTTATATCTCCATTACTTAACTTGGATTCTACACGCTGGTGTATTTCTTTATTGTGACACATTTTTATGGACTGGATTTCGGAATAAGTGACCGGGTTATTACAATTTTCTTTTATTTGTTTTGTTAAAGATTGTTGTGAACTAACATTTTTATTGACGTGTAGAATCCGGTATGGGAAAGTTAACAATTGCTTCCAGGCGGTTTCTTTTATTTTTTATTTTGATATAAGTTTGTAAATATTCCTTACCTTCCTTTTGTAATATGTGTAAAGTTCATAGTAGCTGTAAGTTGTAAATATACATATCTTTCCATAAATGATTTGTAGTATGCGTATGTACTTTTTATGGATCCCTTACTGTTCTAATGAATCCCATATATAATGATGTTCCAAGGAATCAAATGCTTTGTTGAAGTCTACGAAACCTAAGTAATATATTTTGTTGTATTCCCTGTATTTCTGAAGTATCTGGCGTAGAACGTGTATGTGGTCAATTGTCGAAAAGTTACTTCTAAATCCAGCCTGCTCTTTCGGCTGGTTTTCATCAAGGATGTTAGTCAGTCTATATAGTAATATTTTTGAAAATATCTTATATATGTTAGACATTAAGCTTATGGGCCTGTAATTGTTAATGTCTCCTTTATCACCCTTTTTGTGTAACAAAACTATCATTGATTTCGTCCAATCTTCTGGGATAATTTCAGATTTTATTATTTCGTTAACTAATTTGTTCAATGTAGGGACAATCACTGGCATTGATTTTTTAAGAAGTTCACTGGTGATCTGGTCGGGACCAGGTGCTTTCCCTATCTTTTGCGTAGCAATAGCTCTTTCAGTTTCTTCTTTTAGAATAGGTGGTATGACTTCCGCATCTTGCGTGACTTTTATCATATGAGTACGTTTATTCGATTTACTTTTGTATAACTCCTTATAGTAATCAGTAGCAATGCTTAATATAGCCGATCTCTTCGTAGTACATCTACCTTGTTTATCCTTCATATTTAGCATCTAAATATTCTTCGATGCCAATTCTTTGAAAGCTTTCTTTACTCCCCTGGTTTTTTTTGATATGATATTGGAAAGTATTTGATCTCTTTTCCTTTCTATCTTTCCTTATACTTTTGTTTATATTTTTACTTATTTCTGTAATTTTTATACGTTTCTTTACTTTTTTGACCATGTAGAAGTAGCTTTCTTTCTTTAAATAGTTGGATTGTTTCGATGGATAAAGTTGCTTTATTTCTTGTACACACTTTTCGGGCTTCAGTTTTAAGGGGATTTACAAAATCGCAGTATGTGTCCTTTGTAATGTATTCATTTCTCTGTAGAATTTGTTTTAAATTGTTCATTATATCTGCTTTATTTTTAATGGTTACACACGGTACCAATTCAGTTTGCGACCTACGGTTTTTTTTTCGTATATGTCCTTAGTAACGTAGCACGAATCATTTTATGGTCCGAATTAAAATTAAGATTATGTAGAATTGACAATTCTTTAAAAAAATTTGGTTTATTAGTCATAATGTAATCGATTTCATTTTTAAACAATCCATTTGGGGAAGTCCACGTCCATTTCTTATTCTTTTTCTTTTTGTAGAAACTATTCAGGATACTTAATTTGTTTTCTAAACCAAAGTTAACCAGTCTTTCTCCGTTTTTGCTTCTGTTGCCATTCCCGTGTCTTCCTACTGTATAGTCTTCACCACTCTGGCATTCCCCAATATGTCCGTTAAATTCACCCATTACTATTAAATTTTTGTTAGCAGTATCAATAGTAGGGGATGAAGAGTAGAAGCGTGCACGTCACCATCCCTGCCAGCTACGGCTGCAATTCTACTCCAACACGAGTGCCACCAGGGCGAATGATGCTAGGGCGTGCCCCCGAGGCGACGCGCACCAGTTCGTCCCCGGTGGTGCGAAAAGTGTATGCCAGAGCGGCGTAGGGGACCGCCACCCTACACGCGCGGCCCGACACGGCGGAAAGTGGAGGATGGAGTGCAGGGTAGCTGCGTGGAATGTTAGGGGAGGAATGGCAGATAAGATGAATGAGTTGATGGATGTTATGAATAAGAGAAAGTTAGATGTAGTGTGCTTGACAGAGACCAAGCGCAAGGGCAGCGAAGTCGTGGAGCTCCCGGATGGGGTGCTCGCGCTATGGTCTGGAGTACCAGAGAGCGAGCATGGCAGTCGGGGGGTTGGAATTTTGTTGTCCTCGCAATTGGCCTCTGGTATGTATGAATATAAACTGGTAGGTCCTAGAATCCTCTGGATCCGTCTAAAACTTGGTTTGACGAAGATTTTCCTGGTAGCTGCTTACGCGCCAGTATCTTCGTCGAACGCGAGTGAGCTAGAGGACTTCTGGGAGAGTATGAGAGAAGCTCTAAATGTGATAGAAGGAAATGAAAAACTTATAGTATGTGGAGACTTGAATGGATGGGTGGGTACCGCTCGCGATGGTTTTGAGTCGGTACTCGGGAAGTATGGGGATAAAAGGGTGAATGACGCTGGCAAGCTTATACTGGCATTTTGTAAGGAAAAGGATTTGTTTGTGGCGAACACAATGTTCAACCACAAACAAATTCATATGTATACGAGGAGATGTAAGTCAAAGAGAAGCATGATAGATCTATTCCTAATGGATAGTCGGCTCCGTAAACAGGTGATGGACACAAGGGTTTATCGAGGCGCTGAACTAGGATCAGACCACTACCTAGTAATAACTAGGATAAGGGGTCTGTTCGCGGATTGGCGTCATCGTACCGAGTGTCCTGAACCTGAGCCGACTCATGGCATCAAAAGCTGGAAGCTGCAGGATGCATCCATTAGGGATAAATATAAAGAAAGGGTAGCCGAAAAGCTTGACGACGTCAATGTTAGTAGTGAGAATGTGGAAAGTGTATGGCAGAACCTTAGGGATAGTATGGTAAATGCTGCTGTGGAAGTGTGTGGAGAAACGAGAAGAGGCAGTAGTAATAAGCGTGACGCATGGTGGAATGAGGAAGTGAAAGAAGCAGTTCGAATGAAGAAGAAAGCATGGTTAGACTACTTAGCCTCGCGGAATGATTTTAATATGAAAGAGAGATACAAGCTGCAAAAAGTTAACACGAAGGCACTGATAGAAGAAGCTCGTGAAAGGTGCAGAATGAAAGCGGATGAAAGGTTGTCGTCCAATTTCTGGGATAATGCCAGGCTCTTCTGGAAAGAGGTAGGCAAGACCCGGAGTTGTTCGGCAATCTGCAGTATGAAAAACGTGCTTAGTTTTTAACTTAACAATGACGTCCTAACAGACAATGGTCCTAACTGGAATTGCGGCGCTACAGTAAATGGGTCTTTTTTAATGAATACGAGTACTTCTAGTGATTTATAATGAATACTTTGGTAGTAAAAAAATTGAAGTTTTAAAATAACCTACGAAACAGTAACAAAAAAAAAAGATTAAGCCCCGCGGACTCAGTGTTCTGTAAACGAGCACTGCGTTAAGGAACTTTCGCTATGGCTGGTTACGGATGGGTGACCACTTTGTGGCATTTACATTTGCTTTTCGTGCTTCGGAAGGCACGTTAAGCCGTTGGTCCCAGTTGCCAGTAACATGGCAGTCGTTAAGTCAAGTTGAAGGCCTTGTTGGCCTTAAATTTAATCAGCAGGTAGCCACAACCTGCGTCTGTCTATAGCAGCACGGCAATGGGCTCACCTCCTATTACTTGGAACAGGAATACACATGGTGAAAAGTGGGCATATAATATGCCTCTACCACCCCTTCGGGGATAACGCGTGATAGATAAATATTGAATAAATAAGTGGATTTTTTATCTTCGCTGAACGTGCTGAGCGAGAGGACTTCTGGGCGGGTATGAGAGAAGCTCTAAATGCTGTATCGTCTGTAAGTTAATGAAATTGCGTACTTAGAGAATATGTTTAGCGCAGACGAAAGATGTATTTCAGATGTAAAAGCCGGAAGCGAAGTTAGAGCTGGTGTCTCCGGAGAAGTAAAGAGATAAAGCATCGTAAAAGATGCACGCCACACGATTCACAACGCAGTGCTACTTCCAATTTTGCTTTTTCGGTAGTATAATCTAGGTCTATCAGGAGACGCATAAAAGGAAATTGAATGCTGTGGAATTGTGATCACTATGAAAGAGATTAAGTCATGGGGCACATCTAGTCTTAATAATATTATAAATGCGAAAGTTTGTGTGGATGTTTGTTACTCTTTCACGTAAAAGCTACCGAAATATATTTTAATCAAACTTTACAATAATATAGCTTATACATCAGAATAACACAGGCTACTTTTTATCCCGGGAACAAGTTCCTGTGGGAAACGAGAACGGGAAAACTTATCTGCGCAGGCGAAGCGGCGTGCGTCAACTAGTTTAATACAAATAAGTAAAACTCTATGTAAATAACATTATAAATTATTTATTTCACTCATGCACCAAGTCATATGGGTTCATCTTGTTCATTAAAGTTCGATGTTCTGTCCAGCAGGGCGCAATGCGGGAAGAACCTCCCCCATTAGATGAGCTCTACAGTAGATATCAGTTGATTTCTTTAATTTTTCCATCGCCTTCATGACTATTAGTGAGAGAGAATGTTTTACTTTATCTGGTTTATGTGTGTTACCTTTTGAATTGTTGCTCATCGTAGCTACAGTATCTGTAAATAAAAACAGTAAATTTGGTTTTATTGAAAACTTAAAAAGCGCTCGTGGCCCCGCTGACGCAGTGTTCTGTAAACGATCACTGCGTTTAGCAACATTCGCTATAGGTGATCCTTGGATGGGTGACCACTTTGTGGAATTTACATTTGCGAGCGTTTCCGTGCTTCGGAACGCACTTTAAGCCGTTGGGGCCGGTTGCCAGTAAAATGGTAGTCGTTAAGTATTGTTGAAAGCCTTATGGGCGGTTTGGAAAATTTCAACTGCAGGTCGCCACAGCCTGCGCCTGTGCAGTTCAAGACGTCAATAGGCTCACCACCTGTTACTTGGGACAAAAATGCATACGGTGAAATGTGGCGTATAGTATGCCTCTGTCTGCCCCTTCGGGGATAAAGGCGTGACAATATGTATGTATGTATAAACTTAAGTACTTTCTACTTCAATTTAAGTTTTTTTCCAGTTGCTTCCAAACCCTCTTATACAGTACACTTGTATTTGGCTAGCAGCTATCGATTGATTTTAAATTTTCGCCATTGATCGGAGCGACCGCCATCTGACATCCCAACGTAATGGTGCATGCGTCGTGGCCTCGTCTGTTAGTCAGCAGGTACACCGCTAGATGGTCAGGTCGCTTGGGATTCGACTCTCGATGGAGCCCCTTACACCCATTGTATTGCATAAGAGCATTGAAGAGATCTTAAGTTGTAATTTATTTCTTTTAGCATTCGCGAAATTGAAAATTATATAAAAAATAAAAAATAAATATCCATCACGCCTTTTCCCCGAAGGGGTGGCAGAGGCATATTATATGCCCACTTTTCACCGTGTGGATTCCTGTCCCACGTAATGGGTGGTGAGCCCATTGCCGTGTTGAAATAGACAGACGCAGGATGTGACTACCTGCTGTTGAAATTTTTTAGGCCGCCCATAAGGCATTCAACCAGGCTTAACGACTGCCATTTTACTGGCAACCGGGACCAACGGCTTAACGTGCCTTCCGAAGCACGGAAACGCTCGCAAATGTAAATGCCACAAAGTGGTCACCCATCCGAGGACCAGCCATAGTGAAAGTTGCGTAACTCAGTGATCGTTTACAGAACACGGAGACCGCGGGGCCACGAGCGCTTCTTAAAATTATATACATGTTAAAAATAAAATTAAAAAATGAGATTCAGTGTTCTGTAAAGGATCACTGCGTTAAGTCTTTCGTTATAGCTGGTTCTCAGATGGGTGAACGCTTTATGGCATTTCCATTTACACATGAACATACAGCCCGCCTGATAGAAAGTGGTCACCTTAGCCTATTGAAGTTTACAACATCAGAGGAACTCGACCTGCCGATCCTATAAAAACCTTCTAAGAGCCCTTTTGAAGAACCTCATACTGTAGACGTTCGGGAAAACCCAGACAGAAAGTTTATTCTACAATCTAAGCGTCCGAAAGATAATGATGATGATCGTCAATTGTAATGGAATGAATAGATTGGCAGGATCATTGCAGTAACACCAAATGAATACACACGACTTAAAATAAATTCGTCTCCTTATGTTCCCAAACCTTTAGCTTTCTAATTTCTAATTTTTAAGTAAGATTAGAGGGCGCCACCGTCCTAACAGTAAGAATATCCCTGTATTTGTGTTCTTTAAAAAAAATAGGCCTTACATCATATAAATAAGTGATAAACGTGGTCATAATAGTGTCAATAATAAGTGACATCGTTTGTAATACAAACAAATAATAGTTTACGTTAATATATGCAAGGAAAACTTGACAGTAAGATTATGTTCTAATATCTTAAATAAATAAGCACGTTAGAAACAAGAAAATTGCACTCAAAAGCGCAAAGCAACATTATCACATTGGAAAAAATAATACAAAGAGGTTAAAGTAGGTATATATGTGTTATCTGATGAATCAAATGTCAGGGAAAAGTGTTTAAATAAAACGGCAATAATATATAAACGGAGGAAAGAGATAGAAAATTGCAACTCAATCCTATACATATATAAATACATCATTGTTTACATGAAAACACAACTGCTGCGAAACCCTCATTGTAGATTCATGAGAGAATGGTGCCTTATATAAGCAGAAGAGGTTTGAAAATATGTTATACTGAACAATATGAATTTTCATGCAACTAGCCTCAAGCATATCACAGCTTATTGAATTTTGTTCCTGACGGATTCTTTCCGGTACGCTTAAATCGCTTCTTAACACTTGAAGGGAGTTTGACCCCGTTTGAAATAACCACTGTACAGTCACTACAGTTGTGTTGAAGGACAGATATTATTTGACAAAAATTGTATACTTTCAAAACAATAACCTGTGTTGTTGTCGACTTCAGATCTTTTCGATAATGTCCGTAGAAGATATATTTCAAGTAAACATCTACCTACCAACCGCTGTTCATTGTCAGTGTTTTTGCACAGTTGCCAGTAGGAAAAAATATATAGACTTTTAAACACCTGAATACCTAATATCATAATTTTTGTTTTTTTTTTAATTTTATCTTGTATATGAATTGTTTGATTGACCTATTTTTACATGAATTAACTAATTATAGTTATGTCTATTAATATTAATTTCTATAAACAATCTGACATTGAAAACTTCTGTATCTACCTAATTTAAATTGCAATAGCTGTTTACAATTTTAATTTTCTAAATAGTTGTTTTATAATTATTACTACTACTACTTTATAAGACATATACTAACTACAATTATTACTACTACTGTAAGACGACAGGTAAAAAATCTGGCCATGGTTTAGGTCTTTTGAGCCCATTGAGTCAAATTTTTTTAAAGACACTGATAATAATATTGGTTGTAATAATTCTGAGTATATTAACAATACTTCTAGTAGTTGAAACTTAGTCCACAAAAATATTGAAGGCATATCTGAAAAACTACTATAAATAGAACTTTATATAAAGGAACACAATGTTCACATTTTTTGTATTACAGAACATTGGTTAAAAAGTCATGAACTATTGTTCAACAATGAATTCTATTCACTTAGCAGTGCGTTCTCAAGAAAGAAAGCTGTTCGTGGTGGCTCTCTTATATTTGTATCTAATAATTTAAAATGTAAAGAACGTAAAGATATTGTGGCCCTTTCTATTGAGCGTACTGCAGAATTGTCCTGTGTTGAGCTTGAGCAACTCATTGTTGTGAGCAACACTGTGTCTACAGTCCTCCCGATAGGGATTATAATTTATTAGAAACTGTAATGGAAAATGTATTGAAGCGTTTGTTCACTAGTAGAAACCATGTTGTGGTGTGTGGGGATTTTAATGTTGACTTACTTGTGCAGTCTTCGAAATGTATTAGATTTAAAAACAACTCATATTCTAGAAAATGTATAGATAATATATTCTGCAACTGTGTATCAACAACAAGGGAGATACTAAGTAACTTTCCATCAGATCATTGTAATGATGCGTGGCCAAGCCACGCCATCATACGACTAGCGACATCTATCGGACGCATGCGGCATTAAAGTTACTCCCGTATAAGCGTGGAGGGGAGTTCGAGGTCCCGTCCCCCGCACATTGACCCACCCCTGGGCCCTATATAAGCAGTTGACAGGAAGTTTCGCGAACAACCTAGATTTGTCTATTACGCTACTGTGTACTACAACACAAGTTAGTTTGGACATAATTTGCAAATTAAATAGAAGAAAGAATCATTTATAAAATATTTGTAAAAAATATATAGTGTTCTTACCTATTTCCTTTTCAGCGTATGTATTACCGCAATTAATAGCTATTTTTATAATTGCTAAATCTATTACAATCGCTAATTTTCAGCCATAGATATAAGTGGGTAGGAATATGTATAAAGCCAAAATTTTCACAAGTGTGCCAACCAACACTTATTAAATTTCATTCTATGTACCTAACACCTACAACCTATATGTAAGACTTTCCGCCTCTCCAGCCAACCTGGGCCTGAGGAGAGGCTGGAAGCCTTTTAGGTTTCCGGCTGAGGTTCTTACCCCAGGCTTCTGTCTTCCAGGGTCCTTTGTTACGGTTGAATCTTTACGGTTCACCACTATACCTACTACTTGTTGGCCGAGCGCTGCTCCGAGGCTCCTTCTGGTCGCGCCTAGACCGGGATTGGAAGCCGTCGCCCAGCCGGAGAACCCTACGACTGCGAGAGGAACAACATCCGACCCGTGGAAGATCACCTGGCCCTCCCTCAGATAAGTCCAGATTCCGCGGCCTCTCGCGGCAAAGTCCACCTTACGGTTGCCTACCTTTATTCAACACCCGCGACCCTGACTACAACTACTTTTGGCCCTAACGGGAAATAAACTAAATATTAATTCTAACTACTACTTTCATTTATCTCCCGTAGGGTCCTGTACCATAAGGTTTACATCATCTTGATCAGAAAGCAGCATTTCCTATTAATGTCACTTCAAAAAGAATAAAATTGTATTAAACAATTTAATATTATGATGTTTCAGCAAAAATCACTCATATTGACTTTAATCAGGAAGATCCAAACAGCTTATATGACTCCTTATTTAATACAATTAAAGCTGAGTACAACAACATATTTAAATCAAAAACATTTTATAAAAACAAAAACTTGCAATTTTGTGAGTGGGCAACTGTAGGAATTTACAAAAGTAGGGCTAAGTTGTACGAACTATATGGTATGAAGCAATTTAATTTTGATCCTGCCTTTATTCAATATGTTAAAATTTATTCTAAGACCTTTAAAAAGGCCTGTGCTGCTGCCAAGTCGTTACATATAAGTAATAAAATTAAAGAGTCAAAAAAAAAGGCAACATGACTTGGAATGTAATCAATACTGAAACCGGTCGATTACTACCCCGTGATAATAAAATTGAGTTAATTATAAATAACAAAGTGTGTAATAATAAATTAGATAAAGCACAAACTTTTAACAACTATTTTATAGACATACCCGCGAAAAATTCTTGTCCAATAAAAGCTCAACGCATGCTTGGGGGCAGCGTGGAACAGTGTAGTGTGTTATTTGGCTTGAAATATGTAAACCCCAACGATATCATTAAAGTATTCAAGTTACTGTAAAATTGATTGAGTCTATCATTGTTAATATATCACCACATCTAGCTGAAATATTTAATAATTGTGTTGATAAAGGAGTGTTTCCAGATTTAATGAAACACAGTAAAGTAATACCTCTATTTAAATCTGGATCCAAAACCGACCCTGGTAATTTCAGACCAATTTCAATATTACCAGCCATTAGCAAAATTTTTGAAAAAAATATTTTGCAATAATTACAAGCTCATTTTAATTAAAATATGCTATTACATAAGAAGCAGTATGGGTTCACAAGGGGTTGTTCTACAATTCATGCAGGTGTGACACTTCTGAATCATATATATGACGCCTGGGAGAATAGACAAGATGCTATTGGTGTATTCTGCGATCTCTCCAAAGCATTTGATTGCGTTGACCATAAAACACTACTAGGAAAACTCTTTTATTATGGTATCAAAGACTCTGCACTGAACCTTGTTGCCTGCTACGTAAATGATCGAATACAACATGTTGATGTCAATGGAATTCGCTCCTCTGGAACATCTGTAGCTATGGGCGTACCGCAGAGATCATTCATCACAGATTCTGGGTCCGTTTCTATTTTTAATTTATATTAACGATCTGCCATTCTATATACAGAACTTGTGCGACATTGTTCTATTTGCTGATGATACGTCACTTATTTTTAAAGTTGATCGCACGCTTAATAATTTTAACGACGTAAATAGTTCACTTGCCCAAGTTGTAGATTGATTTACGACCAATAATATGCTACTAAACGCTAAGAAGAAAAAATGTATCAGATTCAGCATGCCTAATGTCAGGAATTGCGGTACAAATATAACATTGAACAGTGATACCCTTAATGTTGTAGAATCAACTGTATTTTTGGGGATCACTTTAGATAGAAAACTGCAGTGGAATGCCCAAATAACGTGTCTTGCAGGTAAACTCAGCTCGGCAGCCTTTGCCGTTAGTAAAGTCAGGCAGCTTACTGCTGTGGCAACTGCCAGGCTGGTATACTTTAGTTATTTTCATAGTGTCATGTCTTACGGCATTTTGCTGTGGGGCAAAGCAGCTGATCTACAAGTAATTTTTGTACTCCAGAAGAGAGCTATACGTGCAATATATAAATTGAGTGCTAGAGTGTCTCTTAGAGAAAAAATTAAAGAAATTGGCATTTTAACGGTTGCATCACAGTATATATTTGCAAATATTATGTTAGTTAAACAGAACATACATTTATACAATAGACACAGTGATATACATTCGATAAATACTAGAAATAAGCATAAATTAATTGGAACGCATCATCTTTTACAAAAGGTTCACGACTCTTTTGCAGGAATTGGCGTACGCCTATATAATAAAATTCCTTTAAACATTATGAACCTGCCGTTACATAAATTTAAGGCGGAAATTAAGACGCACCTCTTGAAAAGGGCCTATTACACAATTAATGATTATTTGAATGATAAAAATAAATGGAAATGAGTGGCTTGCTCTTCGCTCGAGCTATTTAGGATTCGAATGAATCTTGTGTTATATTCTACTTGTCTTGAATCTGCATAATATATATATGTTGTATTTTTTTTTTACATTCTACAGTATAAATAATTTGAAACGCCAGGCAACTAAAGGTATGGCTGCGTTTAGTCCCGGTAATAACTACATAATTATATGTAATTTGACTTTGTTGTTGTGTGAGCACCATGTAGACTTATTTATTATTTTGAAATTGACATGATAGTTGCTGTGCAGTTTTTGAGTATGCCATGCTCGCCTAAGTGTCCTGGAAGTGGTGGCGTATGTATCGGGTCGCCTTATTCCCTATAATACGGTTGAGTAGGGCGATGGCTGATATAATGCGTCATACCCGTGAACGGGTGCCGTCTGTTGGGACTGGTCAGCTCATAGCTGTTATAGCAATTATTACAAATAATCTTATTTATATTTAAGGTAAACTTAGGTTTAGTCGACTGTTCCCACATAAATCCAAAGGAACAATGTAAGTGTAATTTTAATCTTGTAAGCCATTCCTACATTTTAAAATGGCATCAATTGACTTTCTTGCCAGATTCTTCTTCTTCAAGGGTAGGCTGCCCTTAGAACCGGCAACTATAATCGCTCTAATTTTGATATGATTTTAGACACAACAATGATTTTGTTTTTTTTGTTTGTATAAATTCATTACTATATAATTGGTCAAATAGCATGTTAATCAAACTAATGTAATTACTGGCGTTTAGAAAAGAGTGGCCATGAGTTTTATTGCCAGGTTCTTCTTCAGGCTCTACCTATTGCTTTGCGAATCTGGCAGTAAATGTAAATGTAGAAGCAATATTCTTGACGTTCATAAGTGTTACTTTGTGACCTAAATGAATAAAGATTTATTATTATTTATATTATTACTTAATTCATTTCTGTGACATTTTGATACCTATTTTAACCTAGTCAGTTTAGACATTTTAATTTTCTTTTAAATTTGTATTATTATTATATTAATTACTTTTATTGTAATTTGGAAACATTTATGGGATTTTAACTCAAATGACATGCCCATACTGCCCGAGGTCTACTCGCACTTTTAGTTCACGGGGCCTCAATATTCATATAGCTAGGATACATAAAGATGTGCCTCGAATTAGGCCAGCTGTAGTTCTGCAGCCATTACATCAACATCAACAAACATTACCGGTGGGAGAGTCAATAAATCAGTGCCATTTTAAAAATTTAGCTCGATTAAAGGGAAGCATACCGGTGATGCGACATATACTAAAGGGTGCGCGTAACTTAGCGGCAGGCAAATTATGTACCCTAATAGATAGATGCGTGGAAAATAACGAAGTCGAGGATTGGTACGCCTTGTTTTCCTTTGCTTATAGTGCTTTGAGGGTGCCTTCTAAATCTATGCCAGGCAATATGACTAATTAAGTAAAAATGAATAATGATACCACGGACCCACATCACATTGAAAGCGAGGGTGACAGATCGTCAGCGGGCTCGGGGTTACGTTCAACAAAAAAACCATCGAGTCGAAAGTATTCGAGGGGGACCTTAGAGGAGCCGTTCGCCTTTTGATGTCAAGTGATGAGTTGGCTCAACGCGGTCCCAAGACGCTGGCTGCTTTGAAAGCTAAACATCCCGCCCCTTCATGCCCACTTGGCAGCTTGCCGGTACCAGATGCGTCATACACCGCTGTTACAGTTACGCCTGAAGATGTTTCACTAGCACTTGACTCATTTTATGCTAGGTCTGCAGCAGGCTTGGATGGTATTCGCCCTGGGCACCTAAAAGAGCTTACTTCGGGGACGGCGGGGGAAAACGGACGACGTTTGGTTGCCGGTTTGGCTAAGCTGTCAAACTTTTTGCTGGGTGGTCATTTGAAACCCGACGTTTGCTTATTTATATACGGAGCTTCGCTTTTTGCCTTGGCGAAGAAGGATGGTGGTGTCAGACCGATTGCTGTCGGCAGTACTTTCCGTCGTCTGGCGGCTAAGTTAGCCTGTCGTGCAGTCAGGGAGGAGATGGCCGAATATCTGCAGCTGCATCAGTTGGGTTTTGGAACGCAACGGGGATGTGAAGCAGCAATCCATGCCACACGGTCCTTCGTAATGGATGCAAATAACTCGCAGTGCGTAGTTCTGAAGCTCGACATTCGCAATCACAGACACCCTAGAAAGAGACGTTCTGTTGAGCTCAGTCAAGGACAAGATTCCTTCTCTCTACCGTTTCCTTCACCAATTCTATCAATTTCCATCAATTTTTTTTTCAATGAGGACTTAATACTTTTTCAAGTGGGTGCTCAGCAGGGGGACCCGCTTGGGCCACTCATCTTTAGCCTTGCTATTCACGAACTAATTTCCGAAATAAAATCACCTTTAAATCTATGGTATCTTGACGATGGCATTATAGGCGGTAAACCGGAAGTGGTTGCCACTTCCACTTTGTGCCTGTTGGGCTCTCCTATTTTTCTGGACGCTGTTCCTGATGCTCTCAGTTCTCGTAAAAGTCTTCTTCTTGACGCTCGCGAACGTTTACAACATCTTTCCCCCCACGTTGCGATAACATTGCTACGTATGCGTTTTGCGGTTCCTAAAATTACTTACTTGTTGCGGACTGCTCCAACGTGGCTATGCCCGGAGGGTGTCGCCTCTTTCGACTGCGCTTTAAAGGATACCACTATGTCGATCCTCAATGTCGCCCTGGATAAGCAGCAGTGGCTGCAGGCGGCTTTGCCTGTTAGATATGGGGGCCTTGGAATACGTCGTGTACAGGACGTCGGACTTGCGGTTTTCCTAGCGTCGGCTTGTGGGGTTGCAAACCTTGTTACTGTCATTCTTTCTTCTAATGGTGACGGGGCAAGCATACCCTATATGCCTGAGACATTGTCGGCATGGTCTGCATTTGGTGCGGATATTCCAGAGGCTACACATGTTCAGCGGGCATGGGATAGTATAGGTGCTAAAGGAATTTTGAAAAAGCTGATGGATGGGGAAAGCGGTGCCGATTTGGCTAGACTTAGGGCAGTATCGCAGCCGGAGTCAGGGGGATTGTTGCAAGGTGGGTGGCAGTGGCCCTACGCTTGGGCTGCAGAGTGTGTGAACCACATAGATACATCTGCGGTTCCATGGTCGGGGCCGATGGTCACCACGCATTGAGATGTCGTCGTTCCACGGGTAGATTTCCGAGACACCACGCTCTCAACGATTTAGTCCGGCGAGCTCTAATATCATCCAATGTACCTTGTGTGCTGGAACCCCCGGGCCTCAGCAGATCAGATGGAAAGCGACCAGATGGCTTAACTTTGGTGCCATGGACAAAGGGTAGGTGCCTGGTGTGGGCTGCCACATGCGTCTGCACTGTTGCAGCCTCGCACCTTGGTCGTACCATCCACGCACCGGCTGCGGCGGCGGAGGACGTCGCTAGTAAGAAGCGGTTAAAGTATGCGACGATGGAGACACAATATAATTTTGTGCCGGTGGCTGTGGAGACTTTGGGCAGTTGGGGATCAGAGGCTAAGAGCCTCATATCAGAAATCGGCCGACGGATGCGTTAAAATAATGGTGACCCTCGTTCCGGTCGTTCCTGAGGCAAAGGATGGCCATTGCTATTCAGAGAGGCAATGCCGCCTGTGTCATGGGCACCTTTGCATCGGGAACCATGCGGGACGGGTTAATTTGACGTAGAATTTATTTGAGATGTGGCTACTGTATTTTTAATTTTCATTGTGTAACATATATGATTAATTTAGAAACAAATAAAATGAAAATATTTATAAGTAAATATTATTTTTGTTATATAAGTATTGTATATATATTTGTATGTAAATATGTATTTCATTATGTACTTGTATTTCTATCTGTATACATTTTTATAGTTTCACTAATACACGATAATGCACCTTTGTTTATCTCTGCATCACCTATGGTTGACTGGTAGAGAATGCCTATGGCATTATTTTTTTTTTTTTTTTTTTTTAAAGTTCTTTATTACAAAAAAACATTACATGGTACAGGGTAACAACTGTTGAAAGTTAGTTACAAATTCTATCAAGCGCCTATAAAAGTTTTCTAAATAATAAATACACTTACCAGTTAAATCCCATATTAATAACACAGTCTAATTACATGCAAGTAACTGTTATGAATTAATTAGTTTTAATTCATTTATTGCATTCTTATAAAACATTGTACAACAAAATAATAACTACTAATGTAGGTAGGCAAATAGAACTGCGCCTGCACTTATTACAGTATATTTTAACTGGTACCGCCACTGTCACGGATTGGGAACAAAACATAGTGATGAGGCAAGCGGTAGGTACCATAACTATCGATATACGGCAATTCAGAAATTTTCGACTGTCCAATATTTGAGATCAATTTGTTTGAATGATTTCTATGTTTACGCTTTGTGAAAAACTGAATTGATTGCTTAATTATATATGTTTTTAATAACGGTAAGTTTATAGTGATATGTAATTTGGTTAAGTTTGTCCGAAACTGTGTGTTGTACGATATTTTAACTGCTTTGTTTTGAATGGTTTGAAGTAGTTGGTAATTACTATTACACGTACTACTCCAGGTTGGACACGAGTACGTTAAACAGGGGCGGACCAGGGTTGTATAGATTCTAAGCTTTGTTATTGAGCTCAGTTTACTTTTCCTGTTCATTACTGGATGTAAGGCACCCAAAGCTTGGGCAGCTTTAACCCGTAATTTGGCAATGTGTTTAGTCCAATTGATCTTGTTGTCCATGGTAAGCCCAAGATATTGCACTGATTGACTCCAGGGTATTGAGCATCCATCTATATTAAGGAACTTATGTGGAGCCTGGCGTTTACGAGTGAACATGATAGCTTCAGTTTTATGGCCATTGACTTTGAGTTTCCACTTTGAAAAGAATTGTTGCAAGAGATCAAGTGACAATTGCAGTCTGCCCACAACAAGGTCTATGTCCTCTGATGTGGAGTACGTTGCTGTGTCATCGGCAAAACATGCCAATTGTGTGCGTGGCTGGATAGGCAAGTCATTGACGTACAAAATGAACAAAATTGGCCCGAGGACTGAACCCTGCGGTACGCCAGCAGGTATCGTGTGTAAGGTTGATTTTATATTCCCTATGTTAACTGCAAAATGTCGATTACTTAGGTAAGATTGCAGAACCTTAACAATGTGCAATGGTATGCCGAAAGAGATCAGCTTGTGAATGAGTCCCTCATGCCACACTGAATCAAAAGCCTTTTCTACATCAAGCAGGACCATGCCTGTTGATTTATTAAGATTTAAATTATGCACTATGTGTTCTGTCAGCCTAGTGAGTTGTAAAGTGGTTGAGTGATGTGCCCGGAAGCCAAATTGTTCATTTATGATTTTTTGATTAGAATATGATAATAGACGAGTAGAAATTATCTTTTCAAATAATTTACCAAGTGCAGGCAATAAGCTAATTGGTCGATAATTAACTGGTAAAGAATCATCTTTGCCAGATTTCTTCAATGCTATAACCTTGGCATCTTTCCAAGCTTTAGGAAAATAGCCAAAATTAAGACAAGCATTAAAAATCTTGGTGATATAGACAGTAGCTTTTTGAGGAAGATTCTTAAGAAGAATATTTTGGATACCATCCATACCTGGAGATTTATAATTCTTTAACTTATGCAGAGTTTTTATTATCTCATGTGGGTAAACAGGTTTAAAATGTTTAGAGACTTTGTAATTGTCAAGATCTAAGAGCGACTTTCTAACGTCGTCTTCAACTTCGGGACTCTTCCAGTCTATTGTAAGACTCATATTTGCTTTGAAGGCCTTAGCTAGTGTCTCGCACTGCTCTTGAGTATTCGTCGTTAAGGAACCGTCTGCTTGCTTTAAGGAAGGTGGTTTACTGTTATTTGGCTTTAAGTTTTTGATGAATCGCCAGATATCATTACTAGGGTTATCCACTTTGGCTAGCTTTTCATCCCAAACTTTATCTAAATGTGTCTGTATTGATGCACGGATAATTTGTTGTAGGTTATTTATTTGACGACGAATTTCCATTTTTGCCGTGCCACCTGACAGCTTTTGATCCTGACGGCGAAGCTGATTTCTTTGCCGTATGAGCTTTTTGATTCTACGTGGCAATTTATGTTTGCTCATTGAAGTCACAGAGTTAGGAATATTAAGATCCCTCGCTTCCAAGATGCTGTTCTGTAAATGCTCGACTGCATCATCTATCTCTTGAGTGTCTTTAAGAACCCTACTACTTAACGAGATGTTATAATTTAATAAGGAGCGAAATCCACGCCAATTGGCCTCGTTAAATTTATATATTTTAGGTAAAGAATTATACTGAACATAACCCTGAATTGAGAAGATCAAGGGTAGATGGTTAGAGGACAAGACTGGCAACGCGCTTAAGTTATCTATGCAGTGAACACTGTGACAAAGGACTAAATCAGGATTAGTAGGTGACAGATCATGGCGGTAATTTATTTGGGTAGGTATTGTAGAGGAGTAGATTACATAGTCATGTTCTAACATATGGTTAAAGAGAGTTCTACCTCGACCATTCGTATAAGAGCTATGCCAGAAGGGGTGGTTAGCATTAAAGTCCCCCATAATAATCACCTTACTGCCAAGTCTCAAGAGTATATCCAGATCAGTGTGTAGTAGGGGTAAGTTTGGAGATTGGTAAATAGATAAGATAGTATATTCAGTATTTGATAGAATAATTTTAATACCAATAGCCTCAATGTTCTTAGTTGAAGGTATTTTGACTAGAGTATGTTGTATGTTTTTTCTGACAATAATAGCCACACCTTGTCACCTACCAGAGTGATGTTTATCTTGGCGGTAACAACAAAACCCAGGCGTATCCATAGAAATCTTATCAGTTAGCTTAGTCTCACAAACACCAATAATATCAACAGATAGGGCCCACCCACCGCAAGATTCAGAAGCTCGTGTATTTTGTTACGCACCCCATCAGAGTTCCAGGATAGTAATTGGCATTAAGTCTGCCTATAAATGATAGAAAGTAGCCTTGGGCATCATATCAAATAACTCCTTTGCTTCGAATATTCCTTCTCTTCGCCATGTTAGTCCGTTAGTCAGTAGAGGTGCACCACTTGCCAGGAGGTTTCCCGTTTCCCTCACTTTAATGTAATTTGTCGTGTGTCTTAAATAAACATTTTACTTTCATATTATTTTGTAACTCACCATTATTTCTGTGACCAACTCGTTCATTTTTAATATGGTAAACTAGTTTTCCTTCGAAATATACTGATGTGTGAATACTTGATAGATAAAAATGAGGCTGGTGGTCTTCTCTCTTGACAAATACTCCGTACATTCCATTATTTTCTATGTAGTAATGAACTAAAAATAAAATTGTAAAAACATAAATTCAAAATTATTACTCTGTGCAAATTTTAGCTTATCGGGAAGGAAAGATAGAAATAAACGCATATATTAAGCACACTACAAAAATACACTATTGATGAAAAAAGGAAAATCAATATTATTATCTTATCTAAAAGATATTATGCCTCTGCCACTCCTACGGGGATAAGGCGTGATAGATAAATAAATATAAGACCACGGCTCAGTGTGATGATGCTTACTTGAGTCTCAAGTGAATAGTCTCGCTACCGTCTTGTGTCGCCATGGCTTTCCATTAGGAAGGCAGCGTCATTTTCACCTCTGGCACCTATCACAGATGTTATTGACGCCACTAACAATCATCTGATCAGTGTAAGCGCTTGGAGCAATTCGTTTGGACTCAGAGTGAACCCCTTGAAGACTCAAGTCTCGATTGCTGACAATCCTTGGCTAGTTTCAAAGATTAACTGGTCACTACTACCACCTGTTATCGTCAATGGTACAACAAAACCATTTAGGAATATATTTTGGAGAATAAAGAGTTATCTAACTATCTATTTTTATAATTATTAAGCGCGCTAAAATTACGAGCTATGCCTAATATAAAGTCACGGTGCCATGGTGCCATCTAGCGAATTGAGCGCTACACTCACAGTCCACAAGTGTTATGGTATAATCACGTCTTGCGACAACCGCCGGGCTACATGGGAAACAAATGTCTGGCCATGTCGGCCCCATCGGGTCCCGGTAAGAGGGGAAGACCCAAGAAGTGCTGGCTTGACGTCGTAAGGGATGACATGCGTGCCAATGGTCTCACTACAGGAGATGCCGACAACCGTGTGAAGTGGAGGAGAAAATGTAGAAGAGCGGACCCCGGGCGTCGCGAGACGCAACTGGTACAGACGCAACTGACAGTAGTTCTCAAGTTTGCGGCCTAATGATGTGTTTCCTTACGTTCTGTTTGGATTGTAATGAAGCACAGCAAGTTCCAAATGTTAGTATCCTTTTAATAAATATAGTATGTAATTTATATGTCTGTATAATCATACTTATTATATATATAATCTAGTTTTAATAATTTAGTTAATATTTAATCTGACAAACTAGACGTATCGAACTCAGGCTGGCAACATTTTAACCCCACTTGCTGATAAAGTTATAAAAGGTATCGCACAATCCTGGTTCGGCCTTTTTTTGTGCCGGCAACCATAGACTGAGCATCACATATTGTGATAGAAATAGAGTGATATCATGCTATTGTGCATAAAATTAAGTTGTTTATTATGAGTATCTACAGACGAAATAAAAGTGAAAGAGTTCAATTCATATATTATTGCAAAATACAGGTATATCAGAGTTACATAGGTGTTAGTGTTGAATTTTAGTACATACAAGTTATAAATTTTAGTAAAGTCAAGTATTTTATTGGAGAGACCTCTGACACAAGTGTCCATGATTGATGAAACGAAAATTTGAATGGTTTGGTTTTCGCCATTCTCTCCAATGTATAAGACTGGCATCTCTACCCTCTAAGATCTATTAATAAAATATCTAATACTCACATGCTTTTCCCGAAACTATTTTGTGCTCCATTATTTCACCTCCTCCATTGTAATGATATTTGAACGTCAATTCCGGACAACGATATTTTGCGTCATACATATTTTGTGTTATGTTTAATCTTGAAAAAAATACAACAATATTTATTTATATCTGAACCTTAATCCTACTATTTTATGATACCCCAAGCCATTGTGAATTTGTCATTCTAAGAAATGGTAGTAAGAAATGGTAGTTAATTTGAGAAATACCCAAAAAATTCATAATTTCAAGTATTGGGAGGCAATTCTCGTTATCTTCGAAATAATCTCGAATTCGAGTTCACTCTTCGAATTCCTTTTTCTACCATAAAATATCGTAAATCGAGATAGTTTTTCGAATGTCTTATTCTCACCACTATTCGAATTAAAATTCGAGATGATTGTGTGAAATGTTGTCATTTAAGAACCATGTCACGTTACGATGCATTCTGTTCGACACGTTTCATCTGGTTTTAAAACGGTTACAACAAGACTACTCTTACAAAATGTTCTAAAAGCTTTTTAAGCTTATTTTACACGTTATAAACAATAATTACGTTTTTTATAGTAATTATTAAAGGAAAAAATATTGTAAACTGCATAATATAACTAATGTATATCTTAAAAATTGCTTATACCGTCCCTTAAAATGAAAAATATCTGAATGTGTCGCTGTCACTGTCACTGTGTGTTTACTTGTCTGTATTATTGAACACTGTGTTATTTGTAATCACAAATTGCTGAATTTTCCACATTGCTGAAACATCAGCGACGACGTGTTTGAAATTGAAGCGAGTTGCAATATGTTTTGCACGTATTTCACTATTAATTCATCACTAATTTTGATATTTATTTATTGTAAAATGTCATATAATGTTAATTTAGTCGGTCACTGAAGAAATGTACAAAAAAATTATAGTGATTCGACTTCAAAATCTGCGTCTCGACTGCTACCAACCATTCGAAGCAATTCGAGTGGCTTCCCTTCGAGAAAAGTCGAGTTCGAGATTTGCAGAATAGCTAAACGTCAATAAAACTCGAATAAAGTTCGAATTCGAGATTTATCTCGAAATCGAGACTGTTTCGAAGGCATGAGAATTGCGGCCCTGTTCCGACTCTTCATTTGAACCCGAGACCTCAGCACGTCCACTTACAGTCGCATCCACTTACCAATGCGCCACAAAGGCAGTCAAATGTCATTGCTTTAGAGTGAAAATGACAAAAAATATCATTAAATAAAATTAAAAATGTGGAGCACATTTTTACAAACTTTTTTCGTTTTCGACGTTTCTGAACATTTTGTACGAAACATACGCGGAGGAGACATGTGTCTGCGCACCGTCTGCGTCCTACGTCTGTTTTGTGTGTCCATCAACTAACTGTTAATGGTTTATCCTGCTTTTTATATCTCTTCTTCATTATTGCGTATTCCTAGTTACTTTCAACCTCTTTTTTATGTTTTAGAGGATTTGAAGCCTGGGTTCCGTATTTATTGGCTGCTAATAGCAACTTTGGTCTGGCTTTTTATTTTCGGCATAGTTTCGCCGTCTGACATCCTAACCCTCAAAGGGCACCTGTGTCATCTTTGCCGCGTCCGATGATAGAAAGAAAGAAAAAAGATGTGTGTGTACCAGAAAACACAGTTAAGAAGTAAAACTTCTTTACGACATTTTTTTAACAGCTATATAATATAAACATAAACAAGGCGCGTAATCGAAAAACGTGACGATTTTTTTTGCAGCTATAAAATTTATCTCAACTTCGATAAAGAAGTTTCACTTCAAAAACAAGCAATACTTTTAGGCCATTACAAAGTCAACACCAAAAAAATCTTTGGTAAAAAGAATACATTAAATAGAATAACAAAATAACATACAATACGATTAGGTTCCCATATAAGTAAACATAAAATAACACCAATGATGACCGATGCATTCATATTTTGCCCATCGTGCACAAAAATCCTGCCTATCAGCTTAATACTGTCAAAAATAAAATGTCAATCAACAGCGCTTGTATGCTGAGAGAGATCAGCTGGTGCACCGCTGGCAGATAAAGCCACTTGGGGCCCGGAGATATTGGTTGCGCCCCTTTCATACTCCAGTTTTTTTTTTATTTAAGACTAAAATACTTACACAGCGTATGTCACTATACAGTGCTTGAAACCTCTCAATTCGATTTTAGTCAATTCATGAATATGTTGGAGTCCTTTAAATTTTATTTTATTTATACGTATGGGGTCCAGGGGTGGTACCAAACCCTCAATGCCATTTACCAATTTATAATATAAATTAAAATATCCCTTCGTCACACAGTTGGCATTTTCTAATTCACATACTTTGAGACCTAAAATCATAATTGTATTAAGCAATTTTGATATCTATTCTTTACTAATATTATTAAGCTAAAGAGTTGTTTGTTTGTTTTGTTGAACGCGCTAATGTCAGGAACTACTGGTCGGATTTGAAAAATTCTTTTTGAATTGGAGAGCCCGATTTATCGACGAAGGCTATAGGCTATAAATCATCACGCTACTAGCCTGGAGAGCAGAGCAGCAGTCATAAATGTCGGCAAATCGAGCAATTTTTTATGCATTATTGTAGAATTTATAAGCGACATGATTAAATTGGTGCGACGGGAGTTCAAAGTAAGTCACGGACTAAGCAGGGCTAGGGCAAAGGCATTGCAATATACCTTTGCCTACATTGCCGTATTGAATGGATAAGCGCAGGTTGTGACTACCTGCTGTTGAAATTTTTCAAGCCGCCTTCAACTTGCCTTAATGACTCTCATGTTACTGGCAACTGGGAACAACGGCTTAACGTACCTTCCGCGGCACGGAAACGCTAAAAAGTTGTTTATAATTTGACTGTGTTTAAATACACAAAAAGAGTTCCTTCAAGCCGGATGTGAACCACTGGTTCGAATACGGCTCCATGTAACTCATTTTGAAACATATTTTACCGCTCTACCAACTCAGATATCGAAGATTGATAACTGATTTCGAAATTATCCGTCTAATACATTTTTTTTTATATGCGACTATAGCGTGTCGGTAAAAGTGTCTCGAGTCCAGAGATTTTATCTCATCTAAAAATATGCGTACCGCGCTATAAGAAGTTTTCACTTCAAAAATACTACAAAAAATGTTATGGGGTCCTTTAAGTGACGCGATTCTTTATAGGATATTGATCTCTAAATGAGTGGCAGGGGTCCTAAGTATTTTCCTTAAAAGCGTATCTCGGTTCACTGGCCTTATAAAACCATAAAAGAACCCATCTTATTGTAAACTCCTGTTTGGTAAGGTCTGTGGAGGTTTTCGACACATAAAAATGGGTAATATAGTATATTATTTGCTTTATTTCAAAATATTTTAATATTTAAATTACAAAATATTTGTACGTTACATTTTTAAGACTTTAGTAAAATTATAATTAAGAAATCTGCAAAATATTAATAAACTTACATTTTTTGTCATTTTGAGTGTGATTGGTTGGCTTGGCTGTTGTATAATGGGCGGTTGTTGAATGGGGGGTTGTAAAATGGGGGATTGTAAAATGGGGTGTTGTAAAATGGGGGATTGAAAAAGTAGGAAGTGTTAAATGATGATTATGTAAAGTATTGCAAGTAGCTAAACAAAAAATTAACACAAACAAAATCTGGATAACTTTCATTTTGCCAGAAGTTTTTACACTTACTAAATAAACATTATATTTCAGAGAATTTATATTGAGTTGTATTTTATCGGGGACCATTATATTTTCATTAGTTTCCGACAAATATACGCTATAAAGTATCACTTTTTTATGTCAATGTGTCTGTGCTAAATTACACATAACCTGTTTTTAATCTATGTATTACTAGCTGATGCCCGCAGCTTCGACCGCGCGGTAATTTTTTTTTTCAATAAAAAGTACCTTTGTTACTTCTAATACCTCAAAGAATATGTATACAAAGTTTCATGATGATCGGTTTAGTAGATTTCGCGTGAAAGCGTAACAAACAAACTTACATTCACATTATAAATGTGAATGTAAGTTAATAATACTAACTAGATGATCCCCACAGCTTCGCTCGTGGAATATTTCGACCTCCCGTCACACCTATTTAATCGTGTCGCTTATAAATTCTACAATAATAGCGTAATGATTATATAGCCTATAGCCTTCCTCGATAAATGGGCTATCAAACACAAAAATAATTTTTCAAATCTGACCTGAATCTGAGTTCCTGAGATTAGCGCGTTCAACCGAACAAACAAACAAACAAACTTTATAATATTTATAATACAACAATATTTACAAACAAACAAACAAACTCTTCAGCTTTATAATATTAGTCATCATCATCCGAGCGTCTGTCCCAGTTGCGTCTCGCGACGCCCGGGGTCCGCTTTCCTACATTTTCTCCTCCACTTCGCACGGTCTTCGGCATCCCCTGTAGTGAAACCATTGGCACGCATGTCATCCCTTACGACGTCCAGCCAGCACTTCTTGGGTCTTCCCCTCTTACCGGGACCCGGCGGGGCTGACATGGCCAGACATTTGTTACCTACGTAGCCCGGCGGTTGCCGCAAGACGTGACCATACCAACGAAGGCGACACTCTTGCAACTTGTCTGCAATGTCACGGACGTGAAGGCTGCCGCGGATGCGAGAGTTTCTCACGCGGTCCATCCGCGTGACCCCACACATCCACCGCAGCATCTTCATTTCCGTGACACGCAGCTCCTGCTTGTGTCGCTCCAATATCGGCCACGTCTCACTGCCATGTAAAAGGCCAGGTCTAATAATGGTTTTGTAGACCTGTCCCTTCAACCGGATCGGCATTTTAGGATCACAAATGACACCGGTCATCTCCCGCCATTTGGCCCACGCGGCAGCAATGCGTGACTTGACATTACAATCGATGTCACTGAAAAACAGATCCCAGGTATTTAACCTGGTCCGTGCGCTGGACCAAATCACCGCCTATGCGGACGGATGTGGGATCTGTCGAGTTTAGTGCCAAGTACTCGGTCTTCGCCACATTTAGTTTGAGACCGCCGTTCTCAAGCGTCTCCTTCCACACCTTTACACGTCGCACCAATCTGCCCCTGTCCGCGTCTGCCAGCGCAATATCGTCAGCATACATGAGCAACCATGGAGTTTTTGCCTATTTTTAAATAAATATTGTGGGACTCTTTTTTACACTGTGCCGTCTAGCCTTAAGTAAGTTAATATAAGCTTGTATTATGGGATCTAGACGACTGATAGACATACTTATATATTTCTAAATACATATTTGTACATAGGAAACACCCAAACTCCGTTTTAAACAATTGTGGATCACACAAATATTTTTTCCGAACCGGGAATTGAGCCCTGGAACTCAGTCGCGGCAGTCGCATACACTACCACTGCGCCACCGAGCCTTATCCCCGAAGGGGTGGCAGAAGCATATTATATGTCAACTTTTTATGGAGCTCGTGGCCCCGCGGTCTCAGTGTTCTGTAAACGATCACTGAGTTACGCAACTTTCACTATGGCTGGTACTCGGATGGGTGACCACTTTGTGGCATTTACATTTGCGAGCGTTTCCGTGCTTCGGAAGGCACGTTAAGCTGTTGGTCCCGGTTGCCAGTAAAATGGCAGTCGTTAAGCCTGGTTGAAGGCCTTATGGCTTAAAAATTTCAACAGCAGGTAGCCTAAACCTGCGTCTGTCTATTTCAACACGGCAATGGGCTCACCACCTATTACGTGGGACAGGAATCCACTCGGTGAAAAGTGAACATATAATATGCCTCTGCCACCCCTTCGGGGATAAGGCGTGATGGATATTTATTTATTTATTTTATCGACAATCAAACAGAAGAGACTAACCTTAACAACCGTAATGCTTTGTGGTTTTCAAAAATATTTATTTAACGGCAAAAAGTCGCTTAACAAAACTGAAATTCGTTCACTCTGTGCACGAAATTCAAAAACTCAACTTCAAAATTCGAATCAACCGTTAAAGTCAAACTTTCCCTGTAAATAGTCGCACTAGTAAGTTCAAACTTTACAGGCAGTTCGTAATGTAGCGGCAGTACGCAGGGCGTGTCAAAGTCAGCCCGTATTTAACGCTGATTGTCGTTTACTTTGACAAGACACGAACTTTAGACAACACGACTTTTTTATTCCAACTTTTTAGCCACAGCTAAACTAAATTTAACACTATATGGTATTTTATAATACAATATCGTTTCTTCTTTAATATCTCATTTTTAAATGTTTATCAGCACGCCTTATCTCCGAATTGATAGCAGGGGCATATTATTTGACTACTATTCACCGTGTGCATTTCTGTCCCACGTAATAGGTGGTGAACCCATTGCCGTGTTGTAATAGACAGACACACGTTGTGACTACTATCTACTGTTGAATTTTGTCATGCCGCCCATAAGACCTTCATCTTTGCTTAACGACTGACATATTGCTGGCAACTGGGATCAAAGGCTTAACGCGCCTTTCGAAGCACTGAAACGCTCGCAAATGTAACGCCACAAAGTGACCAGCCCTAGCGAAATTTGCTTAACGCAGTGATCTTTCACAGAACACTGAGTCAGCAGGGCCATGAGCGCAACCTCATCAAATGAAAAATATATAATTAAATTACTAGCTGAACCGGTAAATGTGGTTTTGCCATATAAAAAGCTACCCTCACCACTTAGGGTTATGAAAAATAGATTACTACGGATTCCCAGACCTACCCAATATGCCAATATACATTTAAAATTTTATCAAATAACACCAATTTTATCAAATGAAAAATATATAATTAAATTACTAGCTGAACCGGTAAATGTGGTTTTGCCATATAAAAAGCTACCCTCACCACTTAGGGTTATGAAAAATAGATTACTACGGATTCCCAGACCTACCCAATATGCCAATATACATTTAAAATTTTATCAAATAACACCGTTTTGGAGGAGTATGGCAACAAACACTATAAAATAAAAATTTAATAAATGTTTTTTTTTTTATATTTATTTATTTATAGAGGGGTTGATTATATAAATCATGCCACCCTCATCTTAATAAACGTTAATGTCGGATGTTTCTAACAATCCAAGAGTTGTACTATCTGCTCCCCTACTTTACCTTTCCTTTAGGAGTTCAATTTTATTATACTATAGTATTAGTTAAGGTAATCCATGTTTGCTGTTCGATAAATCTGACGGAACCAGTTTGTGTGGGCTAGATTAATTCTTCCCTCCCCTACTTTATTATCGTTCTGCAATGGTTTTCCACCATGTGACGCCTAATTCCTTGAGCAAATCTATCATACAAAAACAGTAATCAAAACTGGAATCATATCACGCCTTATCAACTTGACTACATCAGATATATCTTGGCTTGGTTAGAACAGTAATTAAGAAAATATAGAAGTGAAATGGCAAAACAATCGCACCCGTCAAAACCTGATCAGTTAAAATGCAAAATCACCATTCACAGATCAATGACCACTATAAACACCTCCACATTTGATGACTAAAACCCAGTGTCCTTAAACAAACAACTAGGCGCAAAAGAAGAAGCGAGCAAATTCTTTACTCTATTTACTCGACAAACTAGTGATCGTAGTACATATTACTGGCATTTTTTATGTTATGTATTCCAACACAGAGCATGGAATGCAGCTCGCTCTTTCTCGCTGGCTCCTTAAAGAGAAAAGACTAATTACTATGGAGAACACAAAGGGTCAAAATATTACTGTCAAATACAGCTAAAATTGGAGCATAGCTCATGTACATTACATTAGTTTTATTTTACTTCAGTACATGCAGTATTTCCGAAGTTAAAAAGGTCGAAAAGTTTTAGTCTTATTCTGAATTTCCGAGATTATAGGCGCGCATATTAGACGTCACAGTTTCGCACAGACTGCGACAAGGCACGGCGCGGTGTTCGGGTGCGAATGAGAGCGCGATTGTTGATTGAGCAGGATTGTGACGTTTGCGGTCACCCGCGTTACACGCACTTTGATCGTAATATTTCAGCCATTCATTGCCATATAAAAAAGTAAAAACTACATTTTTCTTGTATTTTTTTGTACATTTATTTGGCATCTCAAACAAAAAACGTTTTTCAAACCCACTCCACGTGTCAAGTTTACGTCAAATATTGTATACGCGACCTGTCAGTTTGCTACCATTCGTATGCCGTAATTAGTGTAATCGTTTGAAATAAGGGTGATGCCGCCTGACACGTTTGGACGGTTATTTTTTTTTCTAGCCCAAAGTAAGCTAATATAAACTTGTGGTATGGGATCTAGTCAATTGATAGACATACTTTTCTAAATACATACATATTATACAAAAGAAACACCCAAACTCCGAAACAAACATTTGTGGATCACACAAGTTTTCGCTCGTGGTCCCGCGGACTCAGTGTTCTGTAAACGATCACTGCGTTAAGCAACTTTCGCTATGACTGGTCACGGATGGGCGACTACTTTGTGGCATTTACATTTGCGAGCGTTTCCGTGCTTCGGAATGCACGTTAAGCCGGTTGCCAGTAACATGGCAGTCGTTAAGTCAAGTTTTAAGTCAAGTTGGAAGACGTTGAAGGCCTTATGAGCGGCTTGAAACATTTTCAACAACAGGTAGTTACAACCTAAGTCTGTCTATTTCAACACGGCAATGGGCGCTGAGCCCATTGCCGTGTTTAGCTCCTATTACGTGGGACAGGAATACACAGTGAAAAGTGGACACAAAATGTCTCTGCCATTCCTTTGGGAATAATGCGTGATAGATAAACAAATATTTGTGAATCGAACCTCAACGCGGCAGTCGTATACACTACCACTGCGCCACCGAGGCAGTCTACGAACGTTGAGGTTTGAGGGTATGAAATAAAATAATAATAATACCCCTCGAGGACAGTCGTTATCTTTTATAGGATTAACGCAACCCTATGAGGGCATAGTAGATTCGCTTTTTGAGTCTTCCACTTTCTGATATCAACCAAAAATGTATCAGAAAGTTAATGAAAAGCTCACATCCGCAGGATAGCTTGTGGCGAGCTGAATGTACGTGGCTACACATTGGTCCCGATTCCTCAGAGTTTTGTTGCCCTTCTGCACTGGTTAGGATTTAATGGCCTAACGGGAGAGCAGTGAGAGTGCTACCCCCGGGAGTGCAGCAAATCTCGACTCTGGCTTGCCTAAATTGCCGGTCAGAGGGAGGGAGCCAGAGCTATATGCTCGGGGGTGGTAGTGTAATTTCAAGGGCATAACTACGGGGAAGCCCGCTCCGGGCCTGTCCCGCGAAGGTGAAACCGGCGCGGCACCGCTCGACACCCCAAGCCGCTCACACCGGTGTTGCCCTCTGTCGCCTTACAGACTTATTTATCATGCCTATGGCGATTGTATAGCGGGCCCATCTAGTGAGTTGGCAAGTCACCGTCTGCCAGTATTTTGATAATAATATATTAAAATGGCAGACGCCGTCTTCATCCATAGTTTTAGTTACGAGTACATACTCCATTTAACCTTCAACTCAATAGCCCATTTAGTAGTTAGCATATTGTACAATAGTTTAACTCCCATTGGAGGTGGTCCACTATCGTTCTTCTACATGAGGCGGGCGTGGACTGTCTGTAGTGGAAGTCCCATTACCTTTTAGATTAAAATTCTCAAAGGGCCTCTGCGTGTTGGACCAGTATGTCCCCTTGTACGCCTACCAAAAGCCCGGGTATCTTCATTAAAAAAAAGAAGATACCCGTGAAAAGAAGAAACATAATAATAATAAAGATTATTATTATTATTCAAAGATTATCGGACCAAGTGCGTGCTATCCAGCGTAATCAGATGTTGGATAGCAGCGTACTTAACAGACTACGCTTAGAATGTCTACAGAATAACGACGTTATCTACGACCAACCGTTAAGGTCACTAGACCAAGTAAGTATTCCTATTAATCTAGTTCTAGAGTTTCATCAAAATACGGAAGTAGATGACATGGTTGTATCTGTAGACACTGAGTACAATGAGGAGATAAAGGTAGCTTTGGAGCGTGCGATTGAGGAATATCGGTCTATGCCCATTGATTTTAGGCCACGTCTACCTCGGTTACCCATGCATAAGAAAAACTTGGCACTGGTGAGTACTATTGAAACACTATTGCCTATGTCTTTAGACAATAGTGAAACTCTTGATTATATTCATTCAATCCTATACTGTGCTGCTGTGGCAACATGTCGTCTAGCGGGGGTTTCATTTATGATGGAAAACGATGATACGCGACATAGACCAGTTGTCCCAGACTGGCAGTGTAGGATTGAACGACGTATTGCTGAGACAAGAGTACTCATCAGCAAGTTATCCTGCTTCAGATCGGGTAATACTCGACCGAGGGTGATGCGCTTTGTGAACCGAGCATTTCAGGAACGGGTATCAGCATGAATATGTGAGTCGGGTCACGGAGCGCATTGACTTCCTGAAGCAAAAAGTCTATGCATGGGCACATCGAATACGTAGATAAAAAAAACGCGTAGATCGGTATACCATTACCTAATCGCAGATTCAAAAGCGATCAGAGATGGGTTTATAGAAATTGGGAACGATTAGATAAAGGTGTGAGTTCCGGACCCCTACCGGATTTTGATGACACAAACACATTTTGGCAAAGCATCTGGTCGGTGCCCGTCAGTCACACCGAGGGTGATTGGATGAGTGATGTCAAGCGAGCATGTGAAGATATATCGGAAATGAAAAAAGTCACAATTGACAGTTCTGATATAGCTAGTGCAGTGCGTCCGTTATCTAATTGGAAATCTCCAGGACCGGACGGACTGCACACTTTTTGGCTTAAATGGTTACGTAGTTCACATGCTCGACTGGCATAGCATTTTCAATCTGCTCTTGAATCTGGGTCATTACCAATTTTTATGACAACTAGTGTGACCCATCTGCTCCATAAATCAGGAAGTACTTTAAACCCCAGTAATTATAGACCAATCACGTATTTGCCGTCGATCTATAAACTACTTACATCCATTGTGACATAAATTAAATAAACATATTTATGAAAACAAAGTTATGAGCACCTATCAGAATGGATGTAGAAGTGGGGCTCGAGGTACTAAGGAGCTTCTCCTCATTGATGTTGAATGTCATATTCTATGTTTGAATTACGCGCCTGTTTATGCAGTTGCGCACCATAATGTATAGCTGTCTCTCTCCATTCCGTGACACCAAGCGACCGTGTATTACTAGATGTTATTGTTAGTTTTATTAATTAAAACAGTTGATAAAACCTGAGCTTCGTCATTTATTTCAATAGGTTATGGGCCCAGAAAAGCACAGAAATAAAGACAGTGCAAAATCATAGCATAATATCAGTGATCAAAGACATTGAAGTGAACTTAACCTAAAAGCGAAATGTGCTTTGCGTGAACCGTGTGAACGTGTTTTCTTGTTGGATTTATTTTGAACTATTTACGCATTTGAACTGTGTTATCTTGTTAAACATGGCATTAAATAATACAATCGCGCTTATCGAAAAGCTGTCTGGCCGTGAAAATTATGCAACTTGGCGTTTTGCAATGCAAACCTATTTGCAACACGAAGAACTCTGGGATTGCATAGAAGGCAACTCAGATACTGTAGATAAGAAACGAGACACAAAAGCTAAAACGAAGATAATACTCTCAGTCGATCCAACAAATTACGTGCAGATTCAAGAGGCTTGCACTGCCAAAGAAGTATGGGAGAAACTGTCGTCAGCGTTCGACGACTCTGGGCTAACACGTCGAGTTGGTCTGCTGCGTGATCTGTGTAATACATCGCTGAGTGGATGTCAAAATGTAGAGGAGTATGTAAGTAAAATAATGAGTACCGCTCATAAGCTCAGAAACATAGGGTTTAAGGTAGATGACGAGTGGCTGGGAACAATGCTACTCTCCGGTCTTCCTGATACATATCAGCCTATGATAATAGCTATATAGAGCTCTGGCATGAAAATTTCCTCAGATTCTATGAAAGCAAAGTTATTACAAGATGTAAGACTATCTGAAAATGATTCCAAGGCATTTTTAGTAAACAAAAAGTCTCAGAAACATCATAAGAAGCCGTCAAAAGGACCTAGATGCTATACTAGCAATAAATATGGCCATAAAAGTCCAGAATGCAAATCTAAAGCTAAAGACACACAAAAACCAAGTAGTTCTTCATATGCTGCTGTATTTGTAGCATCATTAGCTCAAAATGATGCATGGTATGTGGACTCCGGTGCTACCTCGCACATGACCAAACACAAGGATTTGCTTCAGAATCAGTCAACCTCTACTATAAAGAAAATAAGAGTTGCAGATAATAAGGAATTATCTGTGCAATCCTCAGGGCAAGTAAGTTTAGTCAGTTATAATAATAAAGGTCATGAGAAAAAGGTCCTATTTAACAATGTTTTATACGTTCCCGAACTGGCGACTAACCTGTTATCTGTGAGTCAGATTATTCGAAGTGGTGGCCAAGTAAGATTTGACAAAACCGGCTGTACTATTATGGATAGTGAAAATCAGATTGTAGCAACAGCTAGTATTATCAACAACATGTACCGGCTGCACACCTCTAGAGTAGGCTATGCATGCATGTCTGATGTTGAAGAACAAGATATTTTTCTGTGGCACCAAAGAATGGGACATATTAATTTCAACAGTTTAAAGAAATTGCCAGAAAATACTGAACATTTAACTTTCTCAGCAAATACAGAAAGTTTGACATGTGTCACCTGTAAAGAAGGTAAGCAAACAAGACTAACTTTTAAAAGTGAAGGAAACAGATCAACGCTTCCTCTACAGCTGGTACATTCTGATATATGTGGCCCCATGGAAACACAAACAATGGGAGGTGCTAAGTATTTTCTGACCTTCACGGATGATTATACTAAGAAGATTTATGTGTATTTTCTTAACAAAAAGAGTGACACACTAACAAAATTCAAAGAGTTTAAAAATGAAGTAGAAAATCAATTAAATTGCCATATAAAGATTCTTAGAACGGATAATGGCCTAGAGTATACCAGTAAGGAATTCTCTGATTTCTTAAAAAGTGCTGGCATTATACACCAGACTACTACACCATATACTCCTGAGCAAAACGGGACTGCAGAACGAATGAATAGAACTCTTATTGAAAGAGCAAAATGTATGCTGCTTAGTGCTAAACTACCAAAACAATTTTGGGCTGACGCAGTACACACAGCTGCCTACATAATTAATCGTTCTCCGACCAAGTCTCTGTCATTCAAGACACCAGAAGAACTGTGGTCTGGACGGAAACCAAACGTAAAGCACATGCGCATATTTGGCTGTGAAGCCATGGTACACTTGCCACAAGAGAAACGTAAAAAGTGGGATCCAAAAGCACAGAAAATGATTTTCATTGGCTATTGTGATCACAGCAAAGGCTATAGATTCATAATACCAAATTCTAGAACAGTAATAAAAAGCAGGGATGCTACATTTCTTGAATCAACTGTCAAAAGAGACCATGTATCTGTACAACTCTCCGAGAAGAATTCTGTAACAAAAATTGATGTTAGTAATGAAAATGAAACCACTGAAATGGATGAAGAATGTTCAACAGGTTCATATGAAAGCTGAGAATGATGAAAAAATAAAATATCTCTACTTAGCACGCGAGATTGTCGACATGTGGGAAATTGATTCGGCAATCATTGTTCCTATAGTCATCTCCGTTAATGGTCTTATAGCTCTTAGAGCCTCGACCAATACCTAAAGAGGCTAGCGTTGGGCAGCTGGATCAAGGGCGTGATGCAAAAAGCAGTACTACAGGAGGTTCTTGTCTTTGGAGCCCTAACCACCGGTAGCTTAGTCCTTGTACCCGATGCCGGTGGGACACTATTTTTATATTTTTAAATGTTTTTTTTTTAAGAATATGTATATTTAAAAATGTAAATAATATGTTAGTTGTCTAAATAAAGAGAATAATAATAATAAATAAATATTGTTGGGACAACTCACACAATATATAGAGTGCGTGATTGACATCAATTCCTTGCTCTATGTATTCCATTATCTTTGGAACATTACACTCAGAAACGGCCACAACTTTCAAGTAAAACATTTCAAAGAAACATTATTCAAGCGTAAACAGGAAAAATTTATCCTAAGAAATCTTTCTAAACGACTTATTCAAATCTCTCATATCTGACAAAGTTTTATCTCTTCTTTGATATTGTGAAAAAGTACCTCCTATTGTGTTTTGAATAACTTAATATGAAAGTTCTACCTGTGTGGGAAGATGATAATCTGTAAAGGAAAAATGGTTTTTCGTACGATTAACTAATGCCTTTTTTTGTGGATGCAATTCCCGGACTCCGACTAAAACCACACGTTGCCCTTCCATTTGCCTATGGTCGGGAACCTCATCTCAGGGGGATTCTGTGCTATGCTCGTGCTATGCTATTATGCCTGTCTTTGGGGTTAGATGTTGAACTTTGGAATTCGATAGTTTTCCTGTACTTATTTTCCAGAATAACTTGTTGCTGGGATAAAGAGTTGTCCTTGTTAATCCAGGATATCAGCAGTCTGCATATTAAATTTCGGCCAAAATATTTCACGGATCAGAGCGTGTTTGTGCAGCCTCGAATTTCAAATAGAGTTTGGAAGCGATTGTAAATAAAATAATAATAATCCTTCTTTATTTCCACATCAAATGTTGTAAATACATTCAAAATATTCATTAATATTTTTTTTATTGATCTATCACACCTTATCCCGCAAGGGTGGCAGAGGCATATTATAAACCCACTTTTCACCATGTGTATTCCTGTCCCACGTAATAGGTGGTGAGCCTATTGTTAAAATAAACAGACGCAGGTTGTGACTACCTGCTATTGAAAATTTTCAAGCCGCCCACAAGGCCTTCAACTTGACTTAACGACTGCCATGTTACTGGCAACCGGGACCAACGGCTTAACGTGCCTTCCGAAGTACGGAAACGCTCGCAAATGTAAATGTCACAAAATGGTCACACAAGCCATAGCGAAAGTTGCTTAACACAGTGATCGTTTACAGAACACAGTCCGCGGAACCACGAGCGCTTTTCTTAAGGATTATAGTAGATATATTTAACTTATAGAACTAGTGTTAGTAAGTTAGTTATTTTTATGAGATGTGGATCTCTAAATGGTTAAAGGCCTCCTTCTTCGCCTGCCATAATTCCTTTTCTTTGCCTAAAGTAATCCAACCTTGTCCTGCCTTTTCAACTAAATCATCGGCCCACCATCTAGCAGGTCTGCCAACATTTTTATTACCAGGTACCTCTTACTCTTACCACTTCCCTACGGTGTCGTTTTACTGTGGAGATGGTCATCTCCACAGTAAAACGACACCGTAGGGAAGTGAACTGAAGGAACGAAAGGAAGCGACTGTAAAATATACAAGATGAAAAAGATAAAAATATTAGAATTTTATTTCTTTTATTGACTGAGAATCAGTAAGCCTTTGGCAAGATGTATCACGTGAAATTTTATTACCTAACGCAGACGCTCGCAGAAATAAACCTACATAAATAATGAATGAGTGATAAAAGAGGGAAGATCTTTTATCGCGCCATATATTTATGAAACCACGTAAAATTCCGTTGTGTCATTTTTTAGTGTATCGTTTTTGCACAGGTAGGAAACAGGCAAACACAGGCAGTAGGAAACTTATTTTATATCTATACAAACTGACTCCCGCAGCTTAGCCCGTGACATAATTTGAACACCCGTCGCACCCATTTAATCGCGTCGATTATTTTACTCGTTTATTATTTTACGTCTATAGCCTTCCTCCATAAATAGGCTATCCAACACAAAATATATTTTCACATCCGACTAATAGTTCCTGGGATTAGCGCGTTTCTATCAAACAAACAAACTCTTCATCTTTATATATGCCTTCTTTTTCAGATTTTATCTTTTATAAATAAATAAATAAATATCCATCACGCCTTATCCCCGAAGGGGTGGCAGAGGCATATTATATGCCCACTTTTCACCGTGTGGATTCCTGTCCCACGTAATAAGTGGTGAGCCCATTGCCGTGTTGAAATAGATAGACGCAGGATGTGACTACCTGCTGTTTAAATTTTTCAAGCCGCCCATAAAGCATTCAACCAGGCTAAACGACTGCCATTTTACTGGCAACCGGGACCAACGGTTTAACGTGCCTTCCGAAGCACGGAAACGCTCGTAAATGTAAATGCCACAAAGTTGTCACCCATCCGAGGACCAGCCATAGTGAAAGTTGCGTAACTCAGTGATCGTTTACAGAACACTGAGACCGCGGGGCCACGAGCGCTTCTCTTATCTTTTATAGCTTTGTATATTAGTATAGATGTAAAATAAGGATGAGTAGCCCCACTTGCTCAAAGCTCTGCCCACTATACTTACGCTTTGCCCAGTCTGAGAGCAATAAATGCGGTACTGTACAGCTGTGGAAATTTATTTATTTATTTAATAGTTTATGTACACACATACACATTACAACAAAACTATATAGGAAAAAAGAGTACAATGGCACTGCTTATTTCTAAAAGAGATCTCTTCCAGCAGGCCGGCGAGTGGAGAGTAAGAATTAAAATAATTGAAAAAGGTAGAAGTGTGAAAGAGAACTAGGTAGAATCAAGTGTTTATACATACTTTACAAACTAAAACATACAAATATAAATAAAACTAATACATAAAAAATACATATACAAATATACATACAAATACAAATATACATACAAAATACCTACATGTAAATACTTGTGCATAGTAGCAGTAAAATACACATACGTGATATTACCATTTGAAAAATAAGGACATTAGAAGTTATGAGTGGAAGAGAGGTAGTATTCACGGACTTTGGATTTGAACTTCATCAAAGAGTCAGTGTCTCTGATGTATGGCGGCAGAGAGTTCCACAACAACCGCATGAACTGAGAAGGAATAGGAATAGAGGTCAGATTTGTGGGATGGGAATTTAAGAAGGGAACGAAGATGAGTCCTACACGGAGCATCCGGAGAGCGCACAAATCAGAACCGCTCCTTCAGGTAGGACGAGAAATTTGGGTTGTACAGTATATTGAAGAGGAGACAGAGTATCCGAGTGTTCCTGTAAAGGGGAATCGGGAGCCACTTGAGCTCTTGGCGGAAATGTGAAACGTGATCATATTTATTGAGATTATAAATAAAACGAATGCATACATTTTGCAGCCTCTCAAGCTTGTCTAACAGCTCCTCTGTGACATCTAAGTAGCAGGCATCAGCATAGTCTATAATGGGCTGAAAAAGTGTCTGGGCTAAAATGATTTTAGTCTTCAAGGGCAGGAAGGCCTGGAGGCACTTCAAAGAGTGAAAGGTGTAGTGTACCTTTTTGCTGACCTCATTGACTTGGGAATTCCAGGATAGACTATCCTCCATTACTACCCCCAGATTCTTAACTTTCTGCACGTAGGGAATACGAGTTCCATCTAAGAGAACAGGCGGCAGCACCTCTAGATCGAGAGTACTACGGATATGTCTACTGCCTATAATTATGGCCTGTGATTTTTTAGGGTTGATGCGTAATCCGACCGACCTGGCCCAGTCACTAATGCAAGCCAAGTTCTGGTTAATTACTGCTATGCCGGACGGTGCATCATGCGCACTGAAATTGTGGTATATCTGCAGGTCGTCTGCGTAGAGATGGAAATTGCAGGAAATTAAGTTTGCGACAGAGTTAATGAAGATAGAGAATAAAAGAGGAGAGAGGACACCACCTTGAGGAACGCCCGCGGCGAGTTGACACCAGTCTGAAGACCTCTGATCAAAATGAACACACTGCGAGCGCCCTCGAAGATAGGAATCGAACCAAGATAAAGAAGAAGAAGAAATGTTGATAGACCTCAGTGCACTCAGCAGCATATCAAAATCGACTGAAGTGAAGGCGCTACTGAAGTCCAGCTATGTTAATAAGGTTAAGTCTTTCTTTTCCATAGCCCAGCGAATATCGTCCATAACCTTAATGAGAGTTGTACCTGTGCTATGTCCCGCACGGAAACCTGATTGGCATGAGCTAAGAAGATTGTTTCTTGAAAGGAAGAAAGAGAGCTATTTATGAACAATATGCTCAAGAACTTTAGATAGATATGGGAGAATGGAAATTGGACGAAAATCAGTAAACGAAGACGGTTTAGAAGTTTTTGGTAGAGGAATAACATATGCCAGCGTCCAAGAATCCGGGAAGGAGCCAGAAAAAAGAGAGTGATTAAAAATATGCGTTAAAACCGGGATGATAGCAGGGAGTATAGGTAGGATCATTCTTGAGCATAAATTGTCGTTACCAATAGCAGTGGAAGAATTAGACAGAAGAGATTTCTTGACATAAAATAATAATAAATATCCATCACGCCTTATCCCCGAAGGGGTGGCAGAGGCATATTATATGCCCACTTTTCACCGTGTGGATTCCTGTCCCACGTAATAGGTGATGAGCCCATTGCCGTATTGAAATAGACAGACGCAGGTTGTGGCTACCTGCTGTTGAAATTTTCAAGCCGCCCATAAGGCCTTCAACCAGGCTTAACGACTGCCATTTTACTGGCAACCGGGACCAACGGCTTAACGTGCCTTCCGAAGCACGGAAACGCTCGCAAATGTAAATGCCACAAAGTGGTCACCCATCCGAGGACCAGCCATAGTGAAAGTTGCGTAACTCAGTGATCGTTTACAGAACACTGAGACCGCGGGGCCACGAGCGCTTCTACTTTACCTATTCCGACAGACTTAAGAAATCTCCAGGTATCAGAAGAGCTACGATTGGAGAGGGATTTATGAAAATGGTGCCTCTTAGCATCTCTACACATACGACTGCAGCGATTGCGCAATGTCTTAAAAGATAAAAGATTTTGCTCTGACGGACAGTACTTATAACGCCTTTTGGCTTTATCCCTGCGTGCCATGAGGTTTTTAATGTTATAATTTAGCCAAGGTGCAGGGTTATGTTTGACTTTGACTTTTCTGACTGGGGCATGTCGGTCGAATAACTGAATTATTTTCGATGTAAATATGGAGACCATCTCGTTGATATCATTCGAACCGAACACCGGTGCCCAATCAATGAGGCCAGCATCCCCCCGCACGGCGTCCAGGTTCATGGCCTTGAAGTTACGAAGAAGGCGGATTTGCGCCACGCGCTTTGGAGGACGAATACGATATGATAGGTAAATAAGATCATGATAGGAAAAAGGTGCAGTAAGCTGGCCGTGAGTGTCAACGTCGCCAGGGGACGAGACAATAATTAGGTCGATAAGTTAGGGAGTGCAATTGGGAAAGTGATGAGTGGCCGAAAGAGGTAGAGAAGTAAGATTATAAGATGACAAAGTAGATAAAAGTTTACGAGACCGGCTATCCTCCCTTAGCAGGCAGTTGTTAAAATCGCCCATCAAGACTATGTGATTATAGGAGGGAGAGAAATTATGTATAAGATTATCCAGGGAGTTATGATATGCAATGTTTTCATTAGTATTATAAAATACCCCGAGAAGAACTTTGGTATGGGATAAAGAAATTTCGAGAAACAGATGCTCGGCAGATTCAGAGTAAGGGGAAGGTGATGCACTGAGAATCCTATATGGAATATTAGCACGTAAGTATATTGCTACACCTCCACATCTCTTCTCCGTTCTGTCGTTGCGGAGCAGAACGAAGCCAGGAAGTGAAAATTGTGTAGACAATAAAGAAGGTTTAAAAAAGGATTCTGAAATGAGTATAGCATCAAGAGAGGAGTTACTAAAAGATGCCAGAAAGTCGGAATAATAAGCAGGAACACTCTGAGCATTTATATGTACTAGGTTGAGGTTTCTGGGGTAATGGGAGAATATTGAGAGAAGGTGGTCATGCAAAGTTAGAGTTGCAGAAGAATTATTGTCGTCCGCGTTAAGAAAACTATTAGAAGACGAGGTACAAGAAAAATAACTTCTGTTAAGAAGATCGATGTCCATGTCTTGACTTGTCTTAAAATACAGAAAATAAAAAATAAAAAAAGTTAAGAACCTTAAGTATCCTCACTTGCTCGCTGACTGACTGGTAGAAATTTTCACAAAAACTAAAATATTGGAAAAGGAAAGTTACAAACGTAGACAGGGAATTCTAGTATTCTTTGCCCACGGTTACAAGCGAAGTCGTGTCCAAGATACAGGATTAAAAAAAAATTAATGAATTAAAAGAAAAGTTAATAAAACAAGTCACAAAAAAAGATTTGAAATCAAAGTAACCGCATCGAGTTATAATCGCCTGTTGCACACCGCCCATCCTACTAATTTAATGTGTAGGAGTGCTCCTGGTTAGCGCTCACCTTTACATCGAGAGAAGCCAAAAATTGCGCTTTACGGCTTTAAACGTCGAACGAAAGCAAACACTGAGAGAAGAGAAAAAAACCACTCCGGGAGTGCCGACAGAAGTGAAAACTCAATTTATTAATAATTTATTTATCTAGACGCGTTGGTACATGCATATATGCACACACTATAGCTGCGTATCGTAACGGGGTGTAGCGAATCCAGAGATTTTATCTCATCTAAAAATATGCGTACCGCGCTAAAAGAAGTTTTTCCTTTAAAAATTGACCGGGATCGACGTAAAGATGATGATGATAAAAAAAATTGACCGGGATCGACGTAAAGATGATGATGATAAAAAATAATTCTACACTGAAAGAGTCCTAATTGATTACACAGCATTATTTAATAAGACCTGTAGATGACCGGAATCAACGTTAGATGATGATGATGATTATGGTCGCGAGTCCAGAGATTTTATCTCATCTAAAAATATGCGTACCGCGCTAAAAGAAGTTTTTCCTTCAAAAATTGACCGGGATCGACGTAAAGATGATATTGATAAAAAATAATTCTACACTGAAATAGTCCTAATTGATTACACATCATTATTTAATAAGACCTGTAGATGACCGGAATCAACGTTTGATGATGATGATGATTATGGTCGCGAGTCCAGAGATTTTATCTCATCTAAAAATATGCGTACCGCGCTAAAATAAGTTTTTCCTTCAAAAATTGACCGGGATCGACGTAAAGATGATGATGATAAAAAATAATTCTACACTGAAAGAGTCCTAATTGATTACACAGCATTATTTAATAAGACCTGTAGATGACCGGAATCAACGTTAGATGATGATGATGATTATGGTCGCGAGTCCAGAGATTTTATCTCATCTAAAAATATGCGTACCGCGCTAAAAGAAGTTTTTCCTTCAAAAATTGACCGGGATCGACGTAAAAATGATGATGATGAAAAATAAATCTACACTGAAAGAGTCCTAATTGATTACACAGCATTATTTAATAAGACCTGTAGATGACCGGAATCAACGTTAGATGATGATGATGATTATGGTCGCGAGTCCAGAGATTTTATCTCATCTAAAAATATGCGTACCGCGCTGAAAGAAGTTTTTCCTTCAAAAATTGACCGGGATCGACGTAAAGATGATGATGATAAAAAATAATTCTACACTGAAAGAGTCCTAATTGATTACACAGCATTATTTAATAAGACCTGTAGATGACCGGAATCAACGTTTGATGATGATGATGATTATGGTCGCGAGTCCAGAGATTTTATCTCATCTAAAAATATGCGTACCGCGCTAAAAGAAGTTTTTCCTTCAAAAATTGACCGGGATCGACGTAAAAATGATGATGATGAAAAATAAATCTACACTGAAAGAGTCCTAATTGATTACACAGCATTATTTAATAAGACCTGTAGATAACCGGAATCAACGTTAGATGATGATGATGATTATGGTCGCGAGTCCAGAGATTTTATCTCATCTAAAAATATGCGTACCGCGCTAAAAGAAGTTTTTCCTTCAAAAATTGACCGGGATCGACGTAAAGATGATGATGATAAAATCTTACGCTTTTTCGATCAGGACACGTGTCCTGACGCCACGTGTCCTGACGCGAGTTTAAGATTTTATACCCATAACAGAAAAAGTGCTCAACGCCGCTAAAGAAGTTTTCACTTCAATAATTCTACACTGAAAGAGTCCTAATTAATTACACAGCATTATTTAATAAGACCTGTAGATGACCGGAATCAACGTTAGATGATGATGATGATTATGGTCGCGAGTCCAGAGATTTTATCTCATCTAAAAATATGCGTACCGCGCTAAAAGAAGTTTTTCCTTCAAAAATTGACCGGGATCGACGTAAAGATGATGATGATAAAAAAAATTTACCGGGATCGACGTAAAGATGATGATGATAAAAAATAATTCTACACTGAAAGAGTCCTAATTGATTACACAGCATTATTTAATAAGACCTGTAGATGACCGGAATCAACGTTAGATGATGATGATGATTATGGTCGCGAGTCCAGAGATTTTATCTCATCTAAAAATATGCGTACCGCGCTAAAAGAAGTTTTTCCTTCAAAAATTGACCGGGATCGACGTAAAGATGATGATGATAAAAAATAATTCTACACTGAAAGAGTCCTAATTGATTACACAGCATTATTTAATAAGACCTGTAGATGACCGGAATCAACGTTAGATGATGATGATGATTATGGTCGCGAGTCCAGAGATTTTATCTCATCTAAAAATATGCGTACCGCGCTAAAAGAAGTTTTTCCTTCAAAAATTGACCGGGATCGACGTAAAGATGATAATGAAAATCTTACGCTTTTTCGATCAGGACACGTGTCCTGACGCCACGTGTCCTGACGCCACGTGTCCTGACGCGAGTTTAAGATTTTATACCCATTACAGAAAAAGTGCTCAACGCCGCTAAAGAAGTTTTCACTTCAAAAAATGTACTGCACGTCAATATGCAGTTTGGCTAAAAAGTCTCAGCAACCAGGCCATAATATAATTACAAAAAATAAATCAATCTGCAGTGACATTTGGCATGACGTGACACTCGTTAACCAGGTGACAATGGCTGACGTGAACAATTTTTATTAGTTTCAAATACTAAATAAATAGCTAAATTGTAGGTACAAACATATCAGTGCAGTGGTATCATAAAATAATGTGCGGTATGAAGCAAGTACATAAAATAGCGAGCCGTTATCTACTAAGTTCGAGCGGTTACGTTTATTGCACGACAAAAACCGAATGGCTTTGTTTACACTCGACGTCTGGTCGACTTGTTTGGCCTCACCGTTGTCCTCAACGCTGAATTGTTAGAAGTCGTTGGTCCATCAGGCAGTGGAGATTTAACAGGCTCAGGAACACTACGAGGAAACTGTTTAATACTGACTTCAAGCTCAGCCTTACTTTCAATTTTATGGCAAACCTTGTCCGGCGTCAGGATAACAATCCTCCCCTCTGATGACCAGCAACCCTTAACCCCAAAGTGCTGCCTAGCAGCAGTAAACAACTGGTGGCGAGTCTTAGTAAGGAACTCGGATACAGTGACAGCAGTACCTTTAAGGGATGTTTTGTTGTCCCAAACTATGTGACGGTGTTCTACATCATGAAACCTAACCAGCACTGGCCGTGTCTTACCACGTACGCCGCCCAGCCGATGGCAAACCTTAATGTGCTGACTACTAACTTCAGATAGCTTCATATCTACTGAAAGAACTTTATGTATTGTTTCATGCAGATTTTCATTTGGATTCTCACTAAGACCATGAAACAATAACACCTTCCTCCTCATAGCAGTTTCGTGTCGATCCAACCCCAGCGTAAGGAGCTCCAGCTGAGATTTCATCTTTGTTAAAGTCTGCCAAACAAAATTTTTAAAATCTTGGAACTCACTGGTCAATGAAGCTAAGTCATTCGGCATTGCAACAGTTCCAGGCGAAATGTTCAGCAGCTTCTCATTGAATTCTCTCATTAAAAAAAAAAGGTTGTAAAAAGGTTCTCCAGGTCATCCAATCCAACTGCCAATTTTGAGTCCATGGTGAAGTCTATACAAATCTACCAATAATATTGTTAGGGATGTTGAAAGTGAGTGACAGCAAGCACAAGTGGGTTTTAGACAAAACTGATTATAATACACATAAAACTGATAAATGAAAGTAATTAAAATTTAAAAATAATATACAGAGCAAAATTTATGAGTTTGTATAGTCCAACTACCCACCAACAAATGTGGGCGTTATGCATGCTTTTTGTCTATGTCGTGGCTGTTGATTTGCAACTGTCCAATATTTCCAGAGACTGTACTGCTTACACTCGTCAATGTTAAATGGAAAAACAAAAGCTATTTGCAATGAGAACTATACTGACTAATAGTACGTGAACAAATGATACTGAAAATTTATGTAGCACTCGCTCGCACAACTACATACGCCATCGCCGCATAAAAACGTGTTAGATAAAATGTATCTGCTGCTGCGGGTGTAAGGGGCCCCACCAAGATCTTCGAGGCCCAAGTCAATCTCCCGTGCTAGTGCGTGCACCTGCTGATTAACGGACGAGGCTCTGGCGCTGGCTTTTCCCTCTGGGGTTGGGAGGTCTGAGGGCGTCGCTCCCATAAAAGCCACCCGCCGAAACAAAAAAGAAAAGAAATTAAAGGAATGCTGCTAGGGATAGGGCGCCGCCGCAAAACGGTGCGCAGGAGCCCCGCCCGACTCCTGTGGCAAGTGGGCTAGGGCTGCCGTGTGTCGGGCCAGCACGGCTAAAGAAGTTAGCCCCAACCCGAATCCGCTTCGCATCTTGGAACATTGGCACGCTGACTGGGCGTGCGGTAGAGTTGGCCGAAGTACTCTCCAGGCGGAGGGTGGACGTGGCGTTCCTGCAGGAGACTCGGTGGAAGGGCAACAGAGCCCGGCCTTTGCAGAAAGGCTACAAGCTGTACTACACGGGTGCGCCTGGTGGGGAGAACGGGGTGGCCGTGGTGCTCTCCGAAGGGCTGCAGAGCGGCATCTTGGAGGTGAAACGCTGTAGCGACCGGCTTATGATCGTGAGGGTGCTTATCGATGGGATTATTACCCACCTGATAAGTGCCTACGCGCCACAGGCCGGTTGTAGCGACGCCGATAAGATGTCGTTTTGGGGCCAACTCGAGGGAGTGCTTCGGAGCATTCCGTTGTCACAGGGAATCGTTTTGGGCGGCGACCTAAACGGTCATGTGGGTGAGAGGTGTGAGGAGTTTGAACGTGTTCATGGTGGTTTTGGATACGGCACCCGCAACACTGAAGGAGAAACTATCCTCAGAACGTGTGCGGCTGCCGATCTGGCTATTGTGATCACGTATTTCAAAAAGAAATCCGAACATCTCATCACCTACAAGAGCGGGAGGCGTACAACTCAGATCGATTTCCTACTCACTAGGCGACACAGCATCGGCAAGGTGGCCAACTGCAAGGTCATACCCGGTGAGAGTCTTACTGCACAACACCGTCTCCTTGTCATGGACCTCTGCGTGAAGCCTAAATGCAAACGCATCGAGCGGTGCCAGCGCCGCATCAGATGGTGGCTGCTTGATGAAACTAGGTCCCAGGAGTTCGTCTCAGCTGTCGGTGACAAGTGCACCGACACTGAAGGCGAACCAGTTCAAGATTACTGGGACAAAGTTCAGGCGGCCATCCTTGGAGCGGCGACGGTGGTGCTCGGTGAGTCTAAGGGTGGACGCAAATGTGACAAGGAAACTTGGTGGTGGAACGACGCAGTCCTGAGGGAGACCAGGGAGAAGAAAGCCCTCTTTAAAAAGTGGCAAGCGACCGGATCTCCCGAAGACCGCGACGCGTACAGGGCTGCCAAGCGCGCCACAAAGAGAGCTGTAGCCAGAGCCAGACGAGACCACTTACAACCTTTGTATGATAAGCTGTAATCGTCTGAGGGGCAGAAGCTCATCTATAAGCTGGCGCGCTCCAGGGTCAAAGCGGCACAGGATATATCCAAGTGTCGCTGTGTAAAAGACCCTGAGGGCAATCTGTTAAGCGAAGACCTCGCGGTAAAGGAGAGATGGCGCTCGTACTTCCACGAGCTGCTTAATAAACAGCATAAAGAGGTGCCGCCTCCGGACCTCCCTCCGAATCAGGGACTAGTGCCACCGGTAACACCTGGAGAAGTCCTGACTGCGCTTCGCCGCATGAAGAATCGGAAAGCTGTCGGACCCGATGGAGTCCCCATCGAAGCCTGGAAGGCGATGGGTCCTCGCGGTGTGGGCATCTTAGTAAACCTTTTTAACCGCATACTCCTCCGCGGGCAGATCACAAACCAATGGAGACTGAGTATTATTACTCCAATCTTCAAAGGTAAAGGGTCAGTGCAGGAGTGCGGGAGCTACCGCGGTATTAAGGTGATGTCCCACACCATGAAGATCTTCGAGAGGATTATAGACTCTCGGATCCGGCAGGAGTGCACTCTCTCGGAGTGTCAATATGGGTTTCGCCCTGGTTATGGGACCACGGACCCTGAGGGTTGTCGCAGAGAAATACAGGTCGAAGAACACGCCTCTGCACTGTTTGTTTCTAGACATGCAGAAGGCCTTCGACTGTGTTCCTCGTGCGATGATCTGGTGGGCACTGCGGTCCAAAGGGGTTCCAGAGGTCTATATTGACACTATCCGGGACATGTACTGTGACTCCGATTCAATGGATCGGACTGCTGTTGGCGACACGAAACCCTTCCCCATCACCGTCGGGGTACACCAGGGTTCTGTCCTTAGTCCGCTTCTGTTCAGTGTAATATTAGACGAATTGTCGGACAGCATCAGAAACCCGCATGAGCAGCCTCCATGGTTGCTCATGTATGCTGACGATATTGCGCTGGCAGACGCGGACAGGGGCAGATTGGTGCGACGTGTAAAGGCGTGGAAGGAGACGCTTGAGAACGGCGGTCTGAAACTAAATGTGGCGAAGACCGAGTACTTGGCACTAAACTTACTTGGCCATATTTGTAAATTGGTTGGACTGTCGCAAAACGAACCCCAGATTACGGAATGCTTTTTTACAGACCTCAGTAATATGTTTCCCAAACGTTAAGTCGGTAGCAAATCGAACACCCAAATCTCTTACCTCTGTATTGCGTCTCAACGGTGTCCCCTCCATTGTATATTGATGATGAGCAGGATTGTGCGCTCGACTAAATGACATAATAGAACACTTATCTGTTTTAAAAAATAGTTTGTTTTCTATGCTCCATTCTACAATCTTGTCTATATCCTGCTGCAACAAATCATGATCAGTTGTCTCCGTAATTTCTTTCACCAATTTGAGATCGTCCGCAAAAAGTAGAGGGGTCGAGTTCACAACCACATTAGGCAAACTGTTGATCATTAACAGAAAGAGGAGTGGCCCTAAACAACTACCTTGGCTGACCCCAGATCTCGTAAAATAAGGCTGTGAAAGGTACCCCTCACAGTCCACGTACTGACACCTGTCACGGAAGTAGTCCGCAAAGAACGCCAGTGCGTGTGGCGTGCAACCCACGGCCGCTAGTCGCTCCAGAAGTATGTCATTATGGACCATATCAAACGCTTTCTTAAAATCGAGGAAGACCACATCCACCTGCACACCAGCATCCACCGCCGGCACCAAACGTGACATCAGCTGTAACAGGTTACCTGTCGTCCCCCTTCCCGTACCGAAACCGTACTGCGCATCGGATAACTGGGCACTGACCTGTTTATATAGGCTGCTATAGATAGTGGCCTCGAACACTTTGGCTGGGGTATTAAGAACAGCTACTGGCCTATACTTACAGGATTCAGTCCCCCCTCCATCTTTAGGTACAGGCACTACTCTCGAAAGTTTCCAGCGCTCGGGAAACGTGGCGGTATCTATACAAGCGTTATATAGATGTAGTAGCGGCTCCACAAATACCATGCGGGCATCCTTAAAAATAAAAGCTGGGATACCGTCGGGCCCCATAGAGCATTTAGCCGGCAGGCGGGCCAACGCCGCGCGCACGTCGATATCGCGCAAGCGCGTGAGCTCGACTCGCGCGCCCGGCGCAGGCCCACAGGCCGCACTCGCCGCCCCTGGATTTAACACGGGCGTCTCCTGGTTGTACACTGAGTGGAAAAACCGAGCGAACTCATTTGCGCATTCTTGCTGAGTCAGGATACTGCCGTCTTTTTCTAATTTTAAATTACGTACAGTACCCTTTCTGGACCGCATGTAGTCCCAAAAACCACGCGGGTCCCTGGCCAGATGGATCTGCACCCGGTCACGGTACTGATCATGAGCTCGTACGGTCTCCTTTTTCACTTTCGTCTTTGCCATACTAAAAGCAAAATAATCACTGTGCAATTTACTTTTTTTGTATATTTTGTGCAATGTGTGTTTATTTCGTATTTCCCTTATGAGAACAGGTGTGTACCATATCGGATATATGTATCTATTGCTATTGTGTTTCGATGCCTGTCTGCGAGGAATACATAAATCGAAAACCTCATATAACTTATCATAAAACACATTAAGAATATCTTCGGGATCGTTCATTTCGTACAAATGGGTCCAATCAATTGTAGTTAACAAATAATATAAATGATTAAAATCAGCTTTACTGAATTTCCATTGCATACTTGTTAACGAGCTCCGAGAGCATGGCACGCGATCATCGGTCAAGGTGGGGAGCGGGGGCGGGGGTTGCCCCCCCACTGTTTAACTTAATGGACAAGCGTTAGAGTTTGTGGAATCAACTGTGTTCCTCGGTATAACTATTGATGCCAATTTGCAGTGGGGCCCACACATAGAAAAGACAGCCTTATGGGAGGCTCAATGCGGATTCCGACGTGAAAGAGGTTGCATGGATCAAGTGTTTTCTCTCCGCATGATCGCGAAAAAGTTTCTGGTTGTTAGCCAGAATACCTTCTTAGAAACTTTTATCGTTACGTTATCAAATGCTTTCTCCAGATGGAGAAAGCTTTTGATTACGTTGTGAGAGAAACGCTGTGGGACTTGCTGCCCGGATATGGTGTGGACGGCTCGCTACTGCGGGCAATACAGTCGCTTTATAGCGACTGTAAGGCTTGCGTGCGAGTAGGGGTATGTGACACCTCTTTTTGAGGTCTGTAGAGGCGTCAAACATGGATGTGTCATGTCCGCTTGGCTGTTCATAGTGTATCTGGACAGTTGCCTGCAGAAGTTGAAAGATTTTAATATGGGTGTGAATTTGGCTGACTTTACAGTAAACTGTCTGCTGTACGCTGATGATGCGGTGCTCATGGCCTTATACTGCCTTGAGGTGGCCCGCGCTCTGACCCAGTCGCGATACGCCGACTGTTTCGGTTGAACAGCCTCAGCGCACTTACGCGAGGTTTATGGACGTTGGCGACATCAGTGTATCGATTATGGTATTCCATTCTTAAACTGATCTCGCCGGCAATGTCAGAGGTGCTATCCGACGGAGCCTTACGCAAGCAGCGCTGGTCTGGGATGGTCGCATTATAACTTCGAAGGCCATCCTAGTCTGCCGACGAGTCTGCGTCATCTCTACTGCACATGCAGAAGATGATACCTGCATGTTTGCGTGCACCACACAGTAGTCGGAGGTACCCAGTGGGGCACCTACCGTATGGTACCGTGGGGTATCCGCGTGATCTAGCCATTGAAATTCTTACCCGTTCCACTTGGTTTTAAGGCGAACTTTGGTAGGTATATTCTTGATATAATTACTTATTTTAAAAAAAGCACGTACAGTAGGTATGTGAAAAACGAACGACTTATTGAAAGCCTATCGAATTATAGTGCCCATGTATAGAGCGTCTAGTAAGATCTAGTTCAAGTGAGCCTTACAGTAGTTGCATATATGGTATACTCCATAACATCCTACCATAAAATTGATCTGAAATATATGTGAAGTCAATTTATTCGTCATATTACTAGTCGAATATCTAAGCTCCGCCACCGCGCGCGCTCAATGGTAAAAAAATAGCGCCCGCTGCCCCTGTTTCCTGTAACACATTTCCGTCCCTTTTCCAAAATCAGTCCCTCAAAAGAATCCAGCAATTGACAGGAAAGATGTTGTGGGACATTTTTGAAGTTATTGTTTCTTTTGGCGCGTTATAAACAAAGAGTTGTGATATATGTGATTAAATCTTATTAGAGACTTTTTGATTTGATAGATTGTGTTCTGTACCTGAACTTAACCCTGTATAATCTCGCTTTCACACTAATCATTAGTTTTAAGTTGCCAATCGTTTTCTATAATATGTAACCGGCAGATGGAGGTACGTAGGTACTTTTACGTACATTCATTGAATATTAATATAGCATACCTATATTTTAAAATATATTTATTACTATTATATTTATATTCTACTATTTAATTGTATCTTGTGTTTGTATATACATATATATCTATATATATATATTAGTCTTATAATTATCAATAATTGATTTTATAAACAAAGTTAGCAATCTAGAATGCTTTCAGATTCTAGTAGTGATGATGATTTTTTCTCCGCAGGTAGTAATATAAGTTTACAAAGTGAACCTTCCCTGGCTGAGATTCTCGCATCTAATCTATCTACAGTACCCTATAATTTCAATGCTATACACATAAATGCTCAAAGCATTCCGGCACACTTCCCTGATATGCTGGCATCATTTGATTTTCCCTATATTCATGCTTTACTTGTGTCTGAGACTTGGCTTAATCCTTGCTTATCTTCTTCAGCTTACACCCTACCAGGATTTAACCTTATTAGGAACGATCGTTTATCGTCGTACGGCGGGGTGGCAATTTATTTACGTTCTCATATTCCATTTGATGTTTTAAGTTTATCACCACAACCGCCACCTACGTATGCTGGTGAACATCTTTTTCTAGAGATCAAACTATCTCATTCCAAAGTTCTACTTGGAGTGTTTTATGGTCCTTCTTCCGATATTAATTACTTTTCTTCATTTGAACTTCTTTTAGATGCCTTTGTTCCATCATACGATCACATTATAATTATGGGCGATTTTAACACCTGCCTCGTTAAAAACGACACGCGTGCTTCAACCTTTCAATCTATTGTCACATCTTATAATCTGTCCATTCTTCCATCTGACACTACTCATCATTTTCCAAATCGCACTCCTTCTCTATTAGATCTTGTCATTGTTTCTTCTCCAAATCTTGTAGCTAAACATGGTCAGTGTACAGCTGACCAATTTTCCTATCACGATTTATTATTCCTATCATACCAACTACGTCCTCCTAAGCCTAAGGCTAAAATCATTCTTCATCGCAATTTTGGCGGTATAGAGTTGGACAGCTTGCGCAGTGATGCTGCAAGCATAGATTGGGGTGCACTTTTTGATGCTGAATGTATAGACGAAAAAGTACAGCTGTTGACGTCTGCTTTGATCAAGTTGTATGATGTGCATGCCCCTGTACGAGAAATAAAAGTAAAGCATCTTCCTTGCCCCTGGTTAACTGAAGATATCAAATCACTTTTATCCAAAAAGGCAAACGCCAAGTCTAAATATAAGCGTCGTCCTACCGACTATAACCGTGAAAAATACGTATCCATAAGAAACCGTTGTAGTAAGGTGTGTAGGAACGCGCGACGCCAATATATCCACAATTCAGTTGTAAACGGTGACCCAGCTAAAGTCTGGAAGTTTTTAAAATCATTGGGAGTAGCAGCAAATCTCAACATGACTCAATTCCTAAAGACATAGATTTAGATTCGCTTAATCAACATTTTTCTGCTTCGTCAAACTTAGATAGAATGACAAAAGATACTACATTGCAACATCTTTCATCTGTCCCGACTCCCAATTGCTCTCCATTTTCTTTTAGTGAATTATCTGCTTGCGATGTTAGGAAGAATGTAATGTCAATCACTTCCAACGCAGTGGGAACAGACAGTGTCAGTCGTACTATGATCGTCACCATTATCGAAGAACTTCTTCCAGTTATTACTCACATATTAAATTTTTCTATTTACAATAATGTATTTCCCACGGCTTGAAAAGAGGCTCAAATAGTTCCTATTACCAAAAAGAAAAATCCTTCCTCTTTTACTGATTTCCGTCCTATTTCCATCTTACCGTTTCTGTCCAAAGTTCTTGAACGCCTCATATATAATCAACTAAATACTTTTCTTACCAAAAATTCCTTATTAAATACTCTTCAATCCGGATTTCGTCCTGGTCACAGTACAACTACCACATTAGTTCATATTACTGAAGATATCAGGAACGGTATGGAAAACGGCGAGCTGACACTACTGACACTGTTGGACTTCAGCAATGCGTTCAACAACGTTGATTTCGAAATATTACTTGGCATTATGAGCTCTCTTAACATATCTCCAACAGTAATTGACTGGTTTCATAGTTACCTGTTTGGCCGTCGGCAGCGTATTAGTATTGAAGACATCATGTCCTCTTGATGCACAACGTCTGCCGGCGTACCACAGGGTGGCGTTCTATCTCCTTTAATCTTCGCAGTTTTTATAAACTCTATTTCTAAAGAACTAACTTCTTCCTACCACCTATACGCAGACGATCTTCAAATTTAATCATTCAAGCGAGGTTAGATGGATTGGTGGAAGCTGTCAATACCATTAATAAAGACCTTGAATCTATTTGTAAATGGAGTAAATCTTATGGCTTGAAGGTCAATCCTGACAAGACACAGGTCATTCTTATCGGTAGTTCTCGCATGATATCTAAAGTTGACTGGAGGCTTCTCCCACTGGTTTCGTGTAACGGTACTAATATCCCATACAGTAACGAAGTCAAGAACTTGGGCATACTGTTCGATAGATGCTTAACCTGGTGTCCTCAAGTCCGGGAAGTGAGCCGTAAAATGTTTGCCGCCACAGGATCCCTGCGTAAGCTGCGAAATTTTCTGCCTGTTGCCACAAAGACTGCGCTAGTACAATCCCTTTTATTTCCTATCCTTGACTATGCTGATGCCAGTTACCTCAATCTCACTGAAGACCATCTTAATAAACTTGAGAGACTCCAAAATCTCTGTATAAGGTTCATATTTGGATTGCGCAAGTATGACCATGTCTCTGCATATAGAACACAGCTCAAGTGGTTACCTATCCGTCTTCGCCGGAATGCTCGTATCCTCTCCTTATTGTATAGTATTCTTTTTAATCCTTGCACTCCATCGTATCTTAAAAATAGGTTTGAGTTTATGAGTGATGCACACTCCAGGACTCTGAGGTCATCTGTGAACCTAATCTTAAAAATGCCCGGCCACTCAAGCAATTTTGCAGATAAATCTTTTTCGGTTCAGGCGGTGCGATTATGGAATGATCTGCCTGTGACAATAAGACGAGCACAATCTGTGTCTGTCTTTAAAAAATCGGTGAGGGAACATTACTTGAGTTTCTGCTAATGTTATCATTGTTTGACGTCGCAAGACATAGTGATATGTGTATGATTATGTGAATGTATATTTATGTGTTATATGTTAAGTAAGGTATGTGTGTATATATGTATCAGAAGTATAGTGTTAGACTTTTATCTCTTTATTTAATCTTATTTCATCATCATTATTATTTTTTATTTTTTATGTCTGATAATGTGTGTAGAAAGTGCTGAACTTTTATATGCGTACACCACTGCCCTAATAAATTAATTTATTTTCTCTCCATCCCATGGTTGCCTTGAAGAGATTGCCACTGTGCGATAAGGCCGCCAATTGTACCTATAATCTGCAAACTGTTATCAATGTTATATTTTTAATGTAATATATTACGTTGGTTTGGACACGTCCAACGAATGAGTGAGGAACGATTGACGAAGAATATATATTGTTCAAAAGTAGAGGGTAGAAGGAGTCAGGGAAGGCCGAGACTTACATATGAAGACCACGTGAGCAGATTGCTCAAAAACGGAAAGGTCAAAAGTACTCGGATACCCAGACGTGCGTGTATGAAGCGATTGATGAATCTCGAAGAAGCGAAAGAAGTATGCATGGATCGCGAAGCCTGGCGATCTGTCCTCTCTGACTACCCCGTCAGGGATACAGCGTGAAGATAGTTAGTTAGTTAGTTAGTTAATGTTATATTGTAAATTTGGTGTACAATAAAGAGATATTATTATTATTGTCTCTTCTTCACGGGTATCTTCTATTTTTTTTTCTTGTGAAGATACCCGGTCTTTTGGCAGGCTTACATGGGGACATATTGGTCCAACACGCAGAGGCCCTTTGAGAATTTTAATCTAATAGGAAATGGGACCCCCACTACAGACAATCCACGCCCGCCTTATGTAGAAGAACGGTAATGGATCACCTCCAATGGGAGTTAAACTATTGTGAAATGTGCTAACTATGAAATGGGCTATTGGGTTGGGTGTTAAATGGATTGGGTGATTTAAGCTATTGATGAAAACGGCGTCTGCCTTTTTAATATATTATTATATAAAATAGTGGCAGACGGTGACTTGCCAACTCACTAGATGGGCCCCCTATACAATCGCCATAGGCAAAATAAGCCTGTAAGGCGACAGAGGGCAACACCGGTGTGAGAGGCTTGGGGTGTCGAGCGGTGCGGCGCCGGTTTCACCTTCGCGGGACAGGCCCGGAGCGGGCTTCCCCGTAGTTATGCCCTTGAAAATGACACTTCCACCCCCGAGCATATAGCTCTGGCTCCCTCCCTCTGACCGGCCAATTAAGGCAAGCCAGAGTTAAGATTTGCTGCACTCCCGGGAGTAGCACTCTCACTGCTCTCCCGTTAGGCCATTAAATCCTAACCGGTGCAGAAGGGCAACAAAACTCTGAGGAATCGGGACCGATGTGTAGCCACGCACATTCAGCTCGCCACAAGCTGCCCTGCGGATGTGAGCTTTTCAATAACTTTCTGATACATTTTTTTGTTGATATCAGAAAGTGGATGACTCAAAAAGCGAATCTACTATGCCCTCATAGGGTTGCGTTAATCCTATAAAAGATAACGATTGTCCTCGAGGGGTTTATTATTATTATTTCCTTTATTAAATAAATACACATATAAATTACATTTTTAAATACATTATATAAAACAAATCTATTTAAAAATATAAAAAATAGTATCCCACCGGTATCGGGTACAGGGACCAAGCTACCGGTGGTCAGGGCTGCAGAGACAGGAATTTCCGCACAATACGAGCCGTACCCAGAAGAACCGCCTTTTGCATCAAGCCCTTGACCCAACTGCCTAACGCGAGCCTCTTAAGATGTTGGTCGAGGCTCTTGGCGATCAGACCATGTGCCGATACAACTATCGGAACAATAATCGCTGAATCCACATCCCACATGTCGACAATCTCGTGAGCAAGGTCCAAATATTTTATTTGCTTATCTTTTTCGGCTTTTACGAGATTCTCGTCATGTGGTATGGTTATATCAACGATTAATGCGAGGCGTTCTGACCGATCTATTACCACTATATCAGGCTTATTGGCTACAATAGTCCTGTCAGTGATAATAGATCGGTCCCAGTACAACGTGACACGACCATTTTCTAGAACTGGGTCGGGCACATACCTATAATACGGTACCTCTGAATCGACAAGGTTATATTTCAGTGCAAGTTGCTGATGGACAATCCTGGCTACTTGGTTGTGCCTATGCAAATACTCGCCGTTGGCAAGACGAGAACAACCAGATATTATATGTCTAAGAGATTCACCAGGTAGGTGGCATGCCCGACATATGTCAACCGTACCATCTCTCAGAATATACTTCCGATAGTTATTCGTCATAACAACTTCATCAGTAATTGCGCAGACAAAACCCTCGGTTTCGCCAAATAGATCACCGAACCGTAGCCAGGAGACAGAAGCTAATAAATCTACATCGGGCTTATGTAAAGCCCGATAAAACCGTCCATGCAGTTCTTTACTCTGCCATATCTCCTTGCGATCGTCAGTACTTAGTATTAGTGGTTTGCGCCAGTTCTCTTTGGCAAGAGCGAGTGGGGTCAGTCCATTATCTATTGCCACCATATCCCTATGCATCCCCACGTCAGTACGAAGAAAATATTCTCTAAGGTTGCATATCTCACGGTTATGCAAAGTTTTGGCATTTAAAAAGCCGCGACCTCCACATTTCCGTGGGATATACAACCTCATTACGGAGGAACGCGGGTGATGCATTCGATATGCTGTCAATAGTGAGCGAACTTTCCTATCCAGGGAATCTAATTCGATTTGAGTCCATCTAAGTATGCCGAAGGAGTATACTAAGACTGGCATAGCCCACCCGTTGATAGCGCGCACCTTGTTTCCGCCTGATAAAAGACTTTTAAGTACCTTTTTTAGGCGGCCCAGGAAACGCTCTCCCAACGTTCGTTTCATGTCAGTCTCAATAATACCCAATGCCTGCGACATACCCAGATATTTATAGGTTTCAGTTGCGGAAAGGGATCTAAGTTTTGTAAAATCTGAAAGTTGTACTCCTTCAGATTTCACAATCCGCCCCTTCTTAACATGCATAAGAGCACATTTATCTACACCAAACTCCATTTTGATAGAGTTACTAAAAGTTTCAGTGACCTTTAGTAACTCAGTCAAGTGGGATTCGGTGGAGGCAAATAATTTCAAGTCATCCATGTAAAGAAGGTGCGACACAACTTGACCTCCTCTCTGAAACTGATACCCCAGCCCTGAATTCTCCAGTAAAGTACTGAGAGGATTCAGCGCTAGACAAAACCATAAGGGACTCAAACTATCACCCTGGAAAATACCCCTCTCAATCTTCACAGGTTCACCATTCCCAAGAACCTGACGACACCCTGGATAAACAAGAGCCGTTCTCCATTGCCCCATACATGCCTTTAAGAAGGTGCATAGAGTTGTATCAACTTTATACAACTCTAGCACCCTCAACAACCACGTATGAGGCACTGAGTCATAGGCTTTCTTGTAATCAATCCAGCATGTTGCCAGATTTCTCCGGTTACGGCGGACCTGCTGATTAATGGCCATGTCAAGAATAAGGAGTTCCTTAGTACCACGTGACCCGCTTCTACATCCATTTTGAGAGTTGGACATTATAGAATTATTTTCAATGTGAGTTGTTAATTTGACTCTCAAAATGGATGTGAGAAGCTTATAGACCGTAGGTAAACAAGTTATTGGTCTATAATTTTTAGGGTCCGTAGTACTACCTGATTTATAAAGGAGGTGAGTGATACCTGAGGTCATAAAAGATGGCAGCAACCCAGATTCAAGTGATGTTTGAAAGCAAGATGCCAAACAGTCATGTGAGCTATGGAACCATTTAAGCCAAAAATTGTGCAGTCCGTCCGGCCCAGGTGACTTCCAATTGGGTAACGAACGAACTGCACTGGCAACGTCATCAGATGTTATGATTATTGGTTCCATTGTATGTATAGACTCACATGACAATCCGACATCCCGCATCCACTCATCCTCTGTATGACTAACAGGCGCCGACCAAATACTTCGCCAAAATGTGTTTGTGGCTTCAGTATCAGGCAGGCACATGTCAGTCACACGAAAATCAGGCTGCTCCCATCTTCTATACACCCACCTCTCATCTTTTTGGAACGAACGATTTTGATTATAGCGATCCACTCTCTTCTTGTATCGTCGTATACGATTTGCCCACGCATAAATTTTCTGCTTCAGATGGTCAATACGTTCCGTGACCCGTAAAGAGTATTCGCAAGGACTAATATCAGTCCCCGCGAATGCCCGAATCACGAAACGCATTACTTTTGGGCGTGTATTACCCGCCCTGAAGCAGCACAGCTTGCCAATGAGCACCCTAGTCTCGGCGATACGACGCTCAATTCTGCATTGCCAGGCTGGAACAGATTTTGGTCGAATAGCTGGTTCAAATTGTTTAAATTTAACACCAGCTACCCGACAAACTGCAACAGCCGCGCAATACAGAATTGAGTGTGCATCACTTAAATCTAAACAAGTGTCAAAATAACTTGATAAAACCGAGTCCAGGGTACACACTAGCACTATGTTCTTTTTATGCGTAGGCAAACGCGGTAGACGTGGACGATTCTCAGGATCAGAAAACCTATACTCAGTAATCGTTCGTTCCAAAGTACTCCTTAATTCATCACTGTACTGGGTACTTACTTTTGTAGCAACATTATCCAGTTCTTCATCAATGGAATTGACAGGTTCTTCGTCATTATTCATTTGATTAACTACACTAGGTTGAGATGAAGAAGGGATGATGTGGCTACATTGTATTTCTGAACGAAGCCTCTCAAGTGCGGCGTCATCTAACATGTGACAGCGTTGAATGGCTCGCACTTGATCCGATAGCCGTTGCGCCGAAACGTTGACCGCTGGTTCAAGTACCTGAAACAAAGGCAGCATACGAACACGGTACGCAGTGAGGTTAATTCCTCCCTCTGTAGCCGCAAAATATGCCCGCATAACGTTTTCATTCATAGATGAAGTCCATCGTATGCGGTGCACATTACCACCGGCAGCGGGGACCCTATTCGAGACCGGTTGGCCTCTGGGCTCCAAGCACGTCGGTGGCCGGCGTCTCCCCTGTCGACGTACAGGTGTTGGCGACGTCGGAGGGGAGAAATACTCGTCGCTCGATGAGGAGCTCAACGTCTCAGCAGCAATCGGTTCCAAGGTTTCCATGTGCTGCGAGGCGGAGCTATGCGACGAGTCCGGTGGTGTTGTGTGTGCATTTTGGCGACTTTTGGCTCTAGTGAGCATGTTATAATTTTAGGATTTTCTTATTTATATCTTATGACATGACTTTAAACGTCATGTCATTCTTCATAAACATTGTATATTTTCTTGTTTATTGCTTAGGTATTGCATATTTCGGTTTTTCATAATATAGTTTGATTGTATTGTTGTAATATTCTATGGTAAAGCTTGAATAGTTACTTTTGTTAAGGTAAAATGATTTTGTAAAATATAACTGCTCTTGACGTTGCCAAATTTATGTAAAATAAATTAAATTTAATTTTATTATTATTATTATAGAGTAAAGCAGTATAACTTCTAATGCGTATTTAAAAGTACCTACACACACTCTTTTTATTATTTTTTAATACGTAGGCTGTTAAAATTTTACAGACCCAGATGATGAAGATTTTCTGTACCAATTTCCCACTAAAAAATATTCTCGGGATAAAAATAAGTAACACATGTGTGAATACATATCTTGACGTTCATAAGTGTTACTTTGTGACCTACATGAATAAAGATATTTCATTCATTTCATTCATTCATTCATTCATTCACATGGGTATCAGCTATCTGCGTTCCAAGCTTCAGCCAAATTGGTTTGGAAGTGAACAAACTATTTCACAAACTTTTACATTTAATATACGTAAAACTACTAGCTGACCCAGCCAATGTTGTTCTGTCATATAAATCTATATCTATGCTAATATGTAAAGCTAAAGAGTTTCTTTGTTTGGTTGAACGTGCTAATCTCACGAACTACTGGTCCGAAATTTTTTTTTGTGTTGGTAAGCCCATTTACCGAGTTAGGCTATAGGCTATATATCATCACGCTACTACCCAGGAAAGCGGAGCAGTAATCATAAATGGGCTAATAATCGGGCTAATAATCATACATTATTGTAAAATTAATAAACGACGGGATTAAATAGGTGCCACGGGGCTTAACGTATGTCATGACTGAAGCCGCGGAATTCAACTATTTTTTTTTATACAACTGATGTGGCAGTCAAGCATACGGCCCACCTGATGGAAAGTGGTCACGGTAGCCTATGGACGTTTGCAACACCAGAGGTGAAGCACTCGCGCTGCCGACCCTTTAAAAACCCTTCTAAGACCCCTTTTGAAGAACCCCATACTGTAGACGTTCTTGAAAACCCAGGCCGGGAGCTCATTCCACAACCTAAGCGTACGCGAAATAAAGCTAGAGGCTTTATTTTGCGTACGCGGATTAGGTGTTCACGAACGTCTGGGAATTTCCTGGGTTTCCTGGGTTTTTAATGTAAACGTTATTGAATTTAATGCGCGGTGGTACTTTCAAACTTCCTTTTAAAATCAACTAAAATGTTTTGATGGGTGCAAAAAATAACCAGTTTCGTACGCCCCACTTCACAACGACGCGCAAACACGTGTAGGCCAAGCTCTCGAATCCCGCACGAGTATTCGACTGAATGAACAACATACCGTCATCGGCGTATCCTGCCATTGCACAGCCCTCCGGTAATGGTAAACTGAAAAAGTCATCAAATCCTAAGTTCCACAAGTATGGGCCTAGCACAGACCCCTGAGGACAGCCTATTGTTAACGTTTTGGTAGCAGAATAATGACCTAATTTTAAAGTTATTGTATCTTGTGAAAAATATGAATAAATAAGAGAGTAAATATTACTATAGCAACCGCGAGACTTTAAATTTTATTAATAGCATTGGCCACCAAGCGTTATCGAAAGCCCCGGAAATATCTAGGATGATGGCCAGCACATATTGAGAAACCGATGAAGTGACAGTCTTTCTCACTGATATCGCTGCGTCAATACAGTAACAGTAGGAAATACTGTAAATCTAAATTGATTTTCGTGAAATTTAATACCGCCCGGCAGGAGCCGGGGTACTATGAGACGCTATAGAGCTTTCCCAAGAAGGGCAACAATGTTATCGGTCGGTACGACTTAGGGTCATCTGGCGGCTTGTCGGAATTTTTTGGGAATAATCCGAATATAGCCTCATCGCCAAATACGGGGGAACTCTTTCTCGTAAATACATCGGTTAAAAACATTTAATATTACTTCAGTCGGGAGCTTGCAAGCCTCCTTTATCATTTTGTTAGATATTTTATCGTCACCCGACGCCTTACCTATGGACAACGACCTAACAATTTCGAGGAACTCATCAGAAGTTGGTAGGTCTGACTGCGGTGAGTATGGTGGCTCAAGAGCCCACTGTCTTATCTGACGGTGATAATTACTATCGTTCTCCGAGCAGTCGTCGGGTATAAGAGAATCCAAGAGGTAATCCGCGGTTTTCTTCAGACCTATAGTATGCGAGTTGTTAATTTTGATATTTCGTACATAGGCAAGATCAACAGAACGGGCAGCCCTAAACTCATGGTATTTAGGCGACCACGGACCCTCAGCTTCTAGCCCATGCACTAGTTTACGTAGTAAATTAACCTTTGATTTTTCAAAGGCCGCCCTGTAATGGGACCTGGCAACTCTAAGAGCAAGTAAAGCGCTATTGTATTCTAAACGGCACTAATTTTATGCTTTTTAAAATAATTTAATTTTCTACGAGCTCTCCGGAAACGCCTTCGAAGCCCAGCTAAACGATCATTCCACCAATCGCATCTCCGAGTATTGTTAATAGGTCCACGACCAATGGCCACGTCGGCACAGAAGGTAAAAGTTTCTGACATTAAAGAGGCACTCTCTTCGACAGACAGGTTACCACTACCAAAATCTTTAGCGTGAGCCGCAAACAGAGAACCAAAGAGCTCCCAGTTTGCGCCCCTACTTTTATATTTTAAATTACAAGTAGTACTTTGCGCCTCTCGTGCATCACCGAGTAAGAGCTTGTAAACGATTAGACGATGGTCACTACAGGACGCACCCGGGAGGACACGCCATTCGGATATCGAGACGTCGCCGCGTGAAAGCGTCACTTGAATAGAAGACTCACCCATAGGGCCGCAAAAAGCAGGTGGTGCATTGGGACAATTGTGCATAGATAAATTCATTTCTGCAATGAATTCTTCGACAGCACAGCGCCGGTCCCTATCGAATACACGTAGTTTGCCATACTATAATGTAGAAGAGGCATTGACATCAGCGCCCATGGTTATTTTTTGACCCGCAAGAGACTGCAGGACGTGACTAAGATGGTGTAAATGAGGATCGATATGATGTGAATATTGAAAGTAGCAGCTCACAACAAACACCCTATAGGCCGAGGAAGTAACCTCAGCAACAGCACAATGAGATGTCATGAGGTTGCTCAAAGATGTTACAGTAAAATTTGTACTAGAAACATAAATCCCAGCTCGTGCCTTGGCATGTAATTGTACCACTCTGTTACGCAGGTGGGCGTTCTGATATTGTTCCTGTAAGAGGACAATGTCTAATTTGTTCTCTATTACTAGGCGGTCCAGTTCCGCTGTGGCTGCCCTATCGTTGTGTAAATTAAGCTGTCCTATAATTAGATTTTTCATGTTCCAAGATTTTGTTTTTTATTAATAATATAATAATAATAATTCTTTATTATCAGGCAACACGAGAAAAGTTACAGATCTTATAAACTTATTCTACGGCCCATAGATATATATACCTTAAACCTAAAAATACATAGAATAATGACTTAACCTAACGTAGTGACGTTGACGTGTCGCAGGTTGAAGGATCATGCGTTGGCAGGCGTCCTCTGAAGCGCCTGAACTTCACCCTGTTGGCCAAAAGTCGGGACTCATGAAGGTGGCAATGCGTTCTGTGGGAACCCTTGCCACAAAAGAGTTAAAACTCACTTTGTGACGTGAGTTCAACTTCTCCACCCTCAAATCTAACCCTGTTTTCTTCTCGAGGTAGTTGACGACGTCTACGACCTTCACGTTGTGGTGAACGCGAGATACAAAGACCATGGTACTTGGAACCTCTGCGCGGAAGTGCTGCTGGATGTATCTTGACGCATGGTTCTTACAAGAGGGAATCGTGAATCCAAACCATCGTGAAAGGTTTCACGGGTGCAGTGCTGCGTTGAGTGACGCTACTCTGCTTCCTCGCCTTTGTTTGAACGGCTGTAGGGGTGCTGGCCGTTGCATCTGCCCTACAGCCGTTCAAACGTCGCCGTAGTCACGTGGCTGAGGAGCTGGCAACGTGACAGTAGTCGGCACAGCGGCGGGGGCGGCGGGGTGCCGGCTCGTGTTCGAGGCACACGCCACGGTCACCGGAGCGTCGGGCGAGTCAAATTCTGCTGACTCGAAACTGCACATTGACGCATTTTGTGCGCCTCGCCGTACGTTGACATTATTAAAGGCCGCGTTAAGCGACCTACTAACTGAATTTCTGCTACGTAGCAACAACAATTCCGTCTGCAGGCCACTGATAGTTTTATCCGGTGGCAGCTTGTGCAGCTCCTTTGCGACGAAGTCGGGTACGTCATCAGGATCAGTTTCTTTTAGCAGTCCTGCACACTTCTCTCCTCTCCATCCCTCCTGCGGGACGGCATCTGGGCAGTCTTACCGACCGATTGGTACAGCAACGCCTTCCCACTGCAGATCTCCTCCTCTTTAAAGTTAGATTAGCAAATCTGCATGATACTGATCTCATCCATGGTATCAATTGCATTCTGGAGGAATGCCAGCAGCTCGTTCACGATGATCGCCTTATTGGTAGCCATCGCGGCGGGCGTAGGGCAGCGACGTGTGAGTCGCCCGTGTCGCGAAATAATTGTTTACTAATTAATTACGAGACTGCATTGGTGAGGCGCGACCGGTCCCGACCGCGCATCGTTAAGCATGATATTAAATGATACAACTACAGGCAGTGCTCAGAATGAGCTGCTGGAGCCTATTCTTATAGGTATGACACTCCCGATAGCCGCAACGGTGGTCATGGGGCTTATTAAACCTTTTGCAGGTTATACAGATGGGTTTTAAATCAGGACTGTCTTTATGTGGACATGCTCGTGTATCATGTTCCTCGCCGCAATTAGCACAGCTGGGTAACTTGCTGGTACAAAATTTGTGAACATGACCGTATTGTTGACAGTTCATACAACGCACTACCCACTACGGTCATCAATAAATTTACCAAGTGGCCCAATCAATAAATAATTTATCCTTCGTGGCCACCAAATGATTCCGGATCTCCGGCTCCAGCTCCAAACCCACCCACGAACGACCGTTAGCTAAACGACGCCTACGAACTATGTCAAACAACTCCTCAGAGCACAGACCATTGTACAGGCGATAGAACACACATAAGGAGGCGAAGCCTCTCCTATCACGAAGGAGCTCAACACCGCCCGATAGTAGAGGATCGTTGACAATCCTCATAACACGCCGTTCTACCGAGTCAAAAGGTCAAAGTTGGTATCCAGATGCACCAGCCCAAAGGTGACAGCAGTACTCCATGTGTAGCCGCACTTATGACTTATAGAGGAGCAGTGTTTGCTCCGCAGTAAAGTACTGCCGCGCCCTGTTGAGCACGCCGAGCTTTTTGGACGCCAGCTTCGCCTTGTTCTCTAAATGACTACGGTATTGGAGGTCACTATAAATCTCAACACCAAGGATCCCAATACTAGTAGAGATGGAGAGAGTTGTGCCCTGGAATTGCGGCGCTACAGTAAATGGGTCTTTTTTAATGAATACTACTAGTGATTTTTAATGAATACTTCGGTAGTAAAAAAATTGGAGTATTAAAATAACCTACGAAACAGTAACAAAGAACTTCAGATTTTTATATAATAGATTAAGCCCCGCGGACTCAGTGTTCTGTAAACGAGCACTGCGTTAAGGAACTTTCGCTATGGCTGGTTACGGATGGGTGACCACTTTGTGGCATTTACATTTGCTTTTCGTGCTTCGGAAGGCACGTTAAGCCGTTGGTCCCAGTTGCCAGTAACATGGCAGTCGTTAAGTCAAGTTGAAGGCCTTGTTGGCCTTAAATTTAATCAGCAGGTAGCCACAACCTGCGTCTGTCTATAGCAGCACGGCAATGGGCTCACCACCTATTACGTGGAATAGGAATATACATGGTGAAAAGTGGGCATATAATATGCCTCTACCACCCCTTCGGGGATAACGCGTGATAGATAAATATTGAATAAATAAGTGGATTTTTTATCTTCGCTGAACGTGCTGAGCGAGAGGACTTCTGGGCGGGTATGAGAGAAGCTCTAAATGCTGTATCGTCTGTAAGTTAATGAAATTGCGTACTTAGAGAATATGTTTAGCGCAGACGAAAGATGTATTTCAGATGTAAAAGCCGGAAGCGAAGTTAGAGCTGGTGTCTCCGGAGAAGTAAAGAGATAAAGCATCGTAAAAGATGCACGCCACACGATTCACAACGCAGTGCTACTTCCAATTTTGCTTTTTCGGTAGTAAAATCTAGGTCTATCAGAAGACGCATAAAAGGAAATTGAATGCAGTGGAATTGTGATCACTATGAAAGAGATTAAGTCATGGGGCACATCTAGTCTTAATAATATTATAAATGCGAAAGTTTGTGTGGATGTTTGTTACTCTTTCACGTAAAAGCTACCGAAATATATTTTAATCAAACTTTACAATAATATAGCTTATACATCAGAATAACACAGGCTACTTTTTATCCCGGGAACAAGTTCCTGTGGGAAACGAGAACGGGAAAACTTATCTGCGCAGGCGAAGCGGCGTGCGTCAACTAGTTTAATACAAATAAGTAAAACTCTATGTAAATAACATTATAAATTATTTATTTCACTCATGCACCAAGTCATATGGGTTCATCTTGTTCATTAAAGTTCGATGTTCTGTCCAGCAGGGCGCAATGCGGGAAGAACCTCCCCCATTAGATGAGCTCTACAGTAGATATCAGTTGATTTCTTTAATTTTTCCATCGCCTTCATGACTATTAGTGAGAGAGAATGTTTTACTTTATCTGGTTTATGTGTGTTACCTTTTGAATTGTTGCTCATCGTAGCTACAGTATCTGTAAATAAAAACAGTAAATTTGGTTTTATTGAAAACTTAAAAAGCGCTCGTGGCCCCGCTGACGCAGTGTTCTGTAAACGATCACTGCGTTTAGCAACATTCGCTATAGGTGATCCTTGGATGGGTGACCACTTTGTGGAATTTACATTTGCGAGCGTTTCCGTGCTTCGGAACGCACTTTAAGCCGTTGGGGCCGGTTGCCAGTAAAATGGTAGTCGTTAAGTATTGTTGAAAGCCTTATGGGCGGTTTGGAAAATTTCAACTGCAGGTCGCCACAGCCTGCGCCTGTGCAGTTCAAGACGTCAATAGGCTCACCACCTGTTACTTGGGACAAAAATGCATACGGTGAAATGTGGCGTATAGTATGCCTCTGTCTGCCCCTTCGGGGATAAAGGCGTGACAATATGTATGTATGTATAAACTTAAGTACTTTCTACTTCAATTTAAGTTTTTTTCCAGTTGCTTCCAAACCCTCTTATACAGTACACTTGTATTTGGCTAGCAGCTATCGATTGATTTTAAATTTTCGCCATTGATCGGAGCGACCGCCATCTGACATCCCAACGTAATGGTGCATGCGTCGTGGCCTCGTCTGTTAGTCAGCAGGTACACCGCTAGATGGTCAGGTCGCTTGGGATTCGACTCTCGATGGAGCCCCTTACACCCATTGTATTGCATAAGAGCATTGAAGAGATCTTAAGTTGTAATTTATTTCTTTTAGCATTCGCGAAATTGAAAATTATATAAAAAATAAAAAATAAATATCCATCACGCCTTTTCCCCGAAGGGGTGGCAGAGGCATATTATATGCCCACTTTTCACCGTGTGGATTCCTGTCCCACGTAATGGGTGGTGAGCCCATTGCCGTGTTGAAATAGACAGACGCAGGATGTGACTACCTGCTGTTGAAATTTTTTAGGCCGCCCATAAGGCATTCAACCAGGCTTAACGACTGCCATTTTACTGGCAACCGGGACCAACGGCTTAACGTGCCTTCCGAAGCACGGAAACGCTCGCAAATGTAAATGCCACAAAGTGGTCACCCATCCGAGGACCAGCCATAGTGAAAGTTGCGTAACTCAGTGATCGTTTACAGAACACGGAGACCGCGGGGCCACGAGCGCTTCTTAAAATTATATACATGTTAAAAATAAAATTAAAAAATGAGATTCAGTGTTCTGTAAAGGATCACTGCGTTAAGTCTTTCGTTATAGCTGGTTCTCAGATGGGTGAACGCTTTATGGCATTTCCATTTACACATGAACATACAGCCCGCCTGATAGAAAGTGGTCACCTTAGCCTATTGAAGTTTACAACATCAGAGGAACTCGACCTGCCGATCCTATAAAAACCTTCTAAGAGCCCTTTTGAAGAACCTCATACTGTAGACGTTCGGGAAAACCCAGACAGAAAGTTTATTCTACAATCTAAGCGTCCGAAAGATAATGATGATGATCGTCAATTGTAATGGAATGAATAGATTGGCAGGATCATTGCAGTAACACCAAATGAATACACACGACTTAAAATAAATTCGTCTCCTTATGTTCCCAAACCTTTAGCTTTCTAATTTCTAATTTTTAAGTAAGATTAGAGGGCGCCACCGTCCTAACAGTAAGAATATCCCTGTATTTGTGTTCTTTAAAAAAAATAGGCCTTACATCATATAAATAAGTGATAAACGTGGTCATAATAGTGTCAATAATAAGTGACATCGTTTGTAATACAAACAAATAATAGTTTACGTTAATATATGCAAGGAAAACTTGACAGTAAGATTATGTTCTAATATCTTAAATAAATAAGCACGTTAGAAACAAGAAAATTGCACTCAAAAGCGCAAAGCAACATTATCACATTGGAAAAAATAATACAAAGAGGTTAAAGTAGGTATATATGTGTTATCTGATGAATCAAATGTCAGGGAAAAGTGTTTAAATAAAACGGCAATAATATATAAACGGAGGAAAGAGATAGAAAATTGCAACTCAATCCTATACATATGTAAATACATCATTGTTTACATGAAAACACAACTGCTGCGAAACCCTCATTGTAGATTCATGAGAGAATGGTGCCTTATATAAGCAGAAGAGGTTTGAAAATATGTTATACTGAACAATATGAATTTTCATGCAACTAGCCTCAAGCATATCACAGCTTATTGAATTTTGTTCCTGACGGATTCTTTCCGGTACGCTTAAATCGCTTCTTAACACTTGAAGGGAGTTTGACCCCGTTTGAAATAACCACTGTACAGTCACTACAGTTGTGTTGAAGGACAGATATTATTTGACAAAAATTGTATACTTTCAAAACAATAACCTGTGTTGTTGTCGACTTCAGATCTTTTCGATAATGTCCGTAGAAGATATATTTCAAGTAAACATCTACCTACCAACCGCTGTTCATTGTCAGTGTTTTTGCACAGTTGCCAGTAGGAAAAAATATATAGACTTTTAAACACCTGAATACCTAATATCATAATTTTTGTTTTTTTTTTAATTTTATCTTGTATATGAATTGTTTGATTGACCTATTTTTACATGAATTAACTAATTATAGTTATGTCTATTAATATTAATTTCTATAAACAATCTGACATTGAAAACTTCTGTATCTACCTAATTTAAATTGCAATAGCTGTTTACAATTTTAATTTTCTAAATAGTTGTTTTATAATTATTACTACTACTACTTTATAAGACATATACTAACTACAATTATTACTACTACTGTAAGACGACAGGTAAAAAATCTGGCCATGGTTTAGGTCTTTTGAGCCCATTGAGTCAAATTTTTTTAAAGACACTGATAATAATATTGGTTGTAATAATTCTGAGTATATTAACAATACTTCTAGTAGTTGAAACTTAGTCCACAAAAATATTGAAGGCATATCTGAAAAACTACTATAAATAGAACTTTATATAAAGGAACACAATGTTCACATTTTTTGTATTACAGAACATTGGTTAAAAAGTCATGAACTATTGTTCAACAATGAATTCTATTCACTTAGCAGTGCGTTCTCAAGAAAGAAAGCTGTTCGTGGTGGCTCTCTTATATTTGTATCTAATAATTTAAAATGTAAAGAACGTAAAGATATTGTGGCCCTTTCTATTGAGCGTACTGCAGAATTGTCCTGTGTTGAGCTTGAGCAACTCATTGTTGTGAGCAACACTGTGTCTACAGTCCTCCCGATAGGGATTATAATTTATTAGAAACTGTAATGGAAAATGTATTGAAGCGTTTGTTCACTAGTAGAAACCATGTTGTGGTGTGTGGGGATTTTAATGTTGACTTACTTGTGCAGTCTTCGAAATGTATTAGATTTAAAAACAACTCATATTCTAGAAAATGTATAGATAATATATTCTGCAACTGTGTATCAACAACAAGGGAGATACTAAGTAACTTTCCATCAGATCATTGTAATGATGCGTGGCCAAGCCACGCCATCATACGACTAGCGCCATCTATCGGACGCATGCGGCATTAAAGTTACTCCCGTATAAGCGTGGAGGGGAGTTCGAGGTCCCGTCCCCCGCACATTGACCCACCCCTGGGCCCTATATAAGCAGTTGACAGGAAGTTTCGCGAACAACCTAGATTTGTCTATTACGCTACTGTGTACTACAACACAAGTTAGTTTGGACATAATTTGCAAATTAAATAGAAGAAAGAATCATTTATAAAATATTTGTAAAAAATATATAGTGTTCTTACCTATTTCCTTTTCAGCGTATGTATTACCGCAATTAATAGCTATTTTTATAATTGCTAAATCTATTACAATCGCTAATTTTCAGCCATAGATATAAGTGGGTAGGAATATGTATAAAGCCAAAATTTTCACAAGTGTGCCAACCAACACTTATTAAATTTCATTCTATGTACCTAACACCTACAACCTATATGTAAGACTTTCCGCCTCTCCAGCCAACCTGGGCCTGAGGAGAGGCTGGAAGCCTTTTAGGTTTCCGGCTGAGGTTCTTACCCCAGGCTTCTGTCTTCCAGGGTCCTTTGTTACGGTTGAATCTTTACGGTTCACCACTATACCTACTACTTGTTGGCCGAGCGCTGCTCCGAGGCTCCTTCTGGTCGCGCCTAGACCGGGATTGGAAGCCGTCGCCCAGCCGGAGAACCCTACGACTGCGAGAGGAACAACATCCGACCCGTGGAAGATCACCTGGCCCTCCCTCAGATAAGTCCAGATTCCGCGGCCTCTCGCGGCAAAGTCCACCTTACGGTTGCCTACCTTTATTCAACACCCGCGACCCTGACTACAACTACTTTTGGCCCTAACGGGAAATAAACTAAATATTAATTCTAACTACTACTTTCATTTATCTCCCGTAGGGTCCTGTACCATAAGGTTTACATCATCTTGATCAGAAAGCAGCATTTCCTATTAATGTCACTTCAAAAAGAATAAAATTGTATTAAACAATTTAATATTATGATGTTTCAGCAAAAATCACTCATATTGACTTTAATCAGGAAGATCCAAACAGCTTATATGACTCCTTATTTAATACAATTAAAGCTGAGTACAACAACATATTTAAATCAAAAACATTTTATAAAAACAAAAACTTGCAATTTTGTGAGTGGGCAACTGTAGGAATTTACAAAAGTAGGGCTAAGTTGTACGAACTATATGGTATGAAGCAATTTAATTTTGATCCTGCCTTTATTCAATATGTTAAAATTTATTCTAAGACCTTTAAAAAGGCCTGTGCTGCTGCCAAGTCGTTACATATAAGTAATAAAATTAAAGAGTCAAAAAAAAAGGCAACATGACTTGGAATGTAATCAATACTGAAACCGGTCGATTACTACCCCGTGATAATAAAATTGAGTTAATTATAAATAACAAAGTGTGTAATAATAAATTAGATAAAGCACAAACTTTTAACAACTATTTTATAGACATACCCGCGAAAAATTCTTGTCCAATAAAAGCTCAACGCATGCTTGGGGGCAGCGTGGAACAGTGTAGTGTGTTATTTGGCTTGAAATATGTAAACCCCAACGATATCATTAAAGTATTCAAGTCACTTAACTCAAAAAAGACAGCTGACTTGTGGGTTTTACTGTAAAATTGATTGAGTCTATCATTGTTAATATATCACCACATCTAGCTGAAATATTTAATAATTGTGTTGATAAAGGAGTGTTTCCAGATTTAATGAAACACAGTAAAGTAATACCTCTATTTAAATCTGGATCCAAAACCGACCCTGGTAATTTCAGACCAATTTCAATATTACCAGCCATTAGCAAAATTTTTGAAAAAAATATTTTGCAATAATTACAAGCTCATTTTAATTAAAATATGCTATTACATAAGAAGCAGTATGGGTTCACAAGGGGTTGTTCTACCATTCATGCAGGTGTGACACTTCTGAATCATATATATGACGCCTGGGAGAATAGACAAGATGCTATTGGTGTATTCTGCGATCTCTCCAAAGCATTTGATTGCGTTGACCATAAAACACTACTAGGAAAACTCTTTTATTATGGTATCAAAGACTCTGCACTGAACCTTGTTGCCTGCTACGTAAATGATCGAATACAACATGTTGATGTCAATGGAATTCGCTCCTCTGGAACATCTGTAGCTATGGGCGTACCGCAGAGATCATTCATCACAGATTCTGGGTCCGTTTCTATTTTTAATTTATATTAACGATCTGCCATTCTATATACAGAACTTGTGCGACATTGTTCTATTTGCTGATGATACGTCACTTATTTTTAAAGTTGATCGCACGCTTAATAATTTTAACGACGTAAATAGTTCACTTGCCCAAGTTGTAGATTGATTTACGACCAATAATATGCTACTAAACGCTAAGAAGAAAAAATGTATCAGATTCAGCATGCCTAATGTCAGGAATTGCGGTACAAATATAACATTGAACAGTGATACCCTTAATGTTGTAGAATCAACTGTATTTTTGGGGATCACTTTAGATAGAAAACTGCAGTGGAATGCCCAAATAACGTGTCTTGCAGGTAAACTCAGCTCGGCAGCCTTTGCCGTTAGTAAAGTTAGGCAGCTTACTGCTGTGGCAACTGCCAGGCTGGTATACTTTAGTTATTTTCATAGTGTCATGTCTTACGGCATTTTGCTGTGGGGCAAAGCAGCTGATCTACAAGTAATTTTTGTACTCCAGAAGAGAGCTATACGTGCAATATATAAATTGAGTGCTAGAGTGTCTCTTAGAGAAAAAATTAAAGAAATTGGCATTTTAACGGTTGCATCACAGTATATATTTGCAAATATTATGTTAGTTAAACAGAACATACATTTATACAATAGACACAGTGATATACATTCGATAAATACTAGAAATAAGCATAAATTAATTGGAACGCATCATCTTTTACAAAAGGTTCACGACTCTTTTGCAGGAATTGGCGTACGCCTATATAATAAAATTCCTTTAAACATTATGAACCTGCCGTTACATAAATTTAAGGCGGAAATTAAGACGCACCTCTTGAAAAGGGCCTATTACACAATTAATGATTATTTGAATGATAAAAATAAATGGAAATGAGTGGCTTGCTCTTCGCTCGAGCTATTTAGGATTCGAATGAATCTTGTGTTATATTCTACTTGTCTTGAATCTGCATAATATATATATGTTGTATTTTTTTTTTACATTCTACAGTATAAATAATTTGAAACGCCAGGCAACTAAAGGTATGGCTGCGTTTAGTCCCGGTAATAACTACATAATTATATGTAATTTGACTTTGTTGTTGTGTGAGCACCATGTAGACTTATTTATTATTTTAAAATTGACATGATAGTTGCTGTGCAGTTTTTGAGTATGCCATGCTCGCCTAAGTGTCCTGGAAGTGGTGGCGTATGTATCGGGTCGCCTTATTCCCTATAATACGGTTGAGTAGGGCGATGGCTGATATAATGCGTCATACCCGTGAACGGGTGCCGTCTGTTGGGACTGGTCAGCTCATAGCTGTTATAGCAATTATTACAAATAATCTTATTTATATTTAAGGTAAACTTAGGTTTAGTCGACTGTTCCCACATAAATCCAAAGGAACAATGTAAGTGTAATTTTAATCTTGTAAGCCATCCTACATTTTAAAATGGCATCAATTGACTTTCTTGCCAGATTCTTCTTCTTCAAGGGTAGGCTGCCCTTAGAACCGGCAACTATAATCGCTCTAATTTTGATATGATTTTAGACACAACAATGATTTTGTTTTTTTTGTTTGTATAAATTCATTACTATATAATTGGTCAAATAGCATGTTAATCAAACTAATGTAATTACTGGCGTTTAGAAAAGAGTGGCCATGAGTTTTATTGCCAGGTTCTTCTTCAGGCTCTACCTATTGCTTTGCGAATCTGGCAGTAAATGTAAATGTAGAAGCAATATTCTTGACGTTCATAAGTGTTACTTTGTGACCTAAATGAATAAAGATTTATTATTATTTATATTATTACTTAATTCATTTCTGTGACATTTTGATACCTATTTTAACCTAGTCAGTTTAGACATTTTAATTTTCTTTTAAATTTGTATTATTATTATATTAATTACTTTTATTGTAATTTGGAAACATTTATGGGATTTTAACTCAAATGACATGCCCATACTGCCCGAGGTCTACTCGCACTTTTAGTTCACGGGGCCTCAATATTCATATAGCTAGGATACATAAAGATGTGCCTCGAATTAGGCCAGCTGTAGTTCTGCAGCCATTACATCAACATCAACAAACATTACCGGTGGGAGAGTCAATAAATCAGTGCCATTTTAAAAATTTAGCTCGATTAAAGGGAAGCATACCGGTGATGCGACATATACTAAAGGGTGCGCGTAACTTAGCGGCAGGCAAATTATGTACCCTAATAGATAGATGCGTGGAAAATAACGAAGTCGAGGATTGGTACGCCTTGTTTTCCTTTGCTTATAGTGCTTTGAGGGTGCCTTCTAAATCTATGCCAGGCAATATGACTAATTAAGTAAAAATGAATAATGATACCACGGACCCACATCACATTGAAAGCGAGGGTGACAGATCGTCAGCGGGCTCGGGGTTACGTTCAACAAAAAAACCATCGAGTCGAAAGTATTCGAGGGGGACCTTAGAGGAGCCGTTCGCCTTTTGATGTCAAGTGATGAGTTGGCTCAACGCGGTCCCAAGACGCTGGCTGCTTTGAAAGCTAAACATCCCGCCCCTTCATGCCCACTTGGCAGCTTGCCGGTACCAGATGCGTCATACACCGCTGTTACAGTTACGCCTGAAGATGTTTCACTAGCACTTGACTCATTTTATGCTAGGTCTGCAGCAGGCTTGGATGGTATTCGCCCTGGGCACCTAAAAGAGCTTACTTCGGGGACGGCGGGGGAAAACGGACGACGTTTGGTTGCCGGTTTGGCTAAGCTGTCAAACTTTTTGCTGGGTGGTCATTTGAAACCCGACGTTTGCTTATTTATATACGGAGCTTCGCTTTTTGCCTTGGCGAAGAAGGATGGTGGTGTCAGACCGATTGCTGTCGGCAGTACTTTCCGTCGTCTGGCGGCTAAGTTAGCCTGTCGTGCAGTCAGGGAGGAGATGGCCGAATATCTGCAGCTGCATCAGTTGGGTTTTGGAACGCAACGGGGATGTGAAGCAGCAATCCATGCCACACGGTCCTTCGTAATGGATGCAAATAACTCGCAGTGCGTAGTTCTGAAGCTCGACATTCGCAATCACAGACACCCTAGAAAGAGACGTTCTGTTGAGCTCAGTCAAGGACAAGATTCCTTCTCTCTACCGTTTCCTTCACCAATTCTATCAATTTCCATCAATTTTTTTTTCAATGAGGACTTAATACTTTTTCAAGTGGGTGCTCAGCAGGGGGACCCGCTTGGGCCACTCATCTTTAGCCTTGCTATTCACGAACTAATTTCCGAAATAAAATCACCTTTAAATCTATGGTATCTTGACGATGGCATTATAGGCGGTAAACCGGAAGTGGTTGCCACTTCCACTTTGTGCCTGTTGGGCTCTCCTATTTTTCTGGACGCTGTTCCTGATGCTCTCAGTTCTCGTAAAAGTCTTCTTCTTGACGCTCGCGAACGTTTACAACATCTTTCCCCCCACGTTGCGATAACATTGCTACGTATGCGTTTTGCGGTTCCTAAAATTACTTACTTGTTGCGGACTGCTCCAACGTGGCTATGCCCGGAGGGTGTCGCCTCTTTCGACTGCGCTTTAAAGGATACCACTATGTCGATCCTCAATGTCGCCCTGGATAAGCAGCAGTGGCTGCAGGCGGCTTTGCCTGTTAGATATGGGGGCCTTGGAATACGTCGTGTACAGGACGTCGGACTTGCGGTTTTCCTAGCGTCGGCTTGTGGGGTTGCAAACCTTGTTACTGTCATTCTTTCTTCTAATGGTGACGGGGCAAGCATACCCTATATGCCTGAGACATTGTCGGCATGGTCTGCATTTGGTGCGGATATTCCAGAGGCTACACATGTTCAGCGGGCATGGGATAGTATAGGTGCTAAAGGAATTTTGAAAAAGCTGATGGATGGGGAAAGCGGTGCCGATTTGGCTAGACTTAGGGCAGTATCGCAGCCGGAGTCAGGGGGATTGTTGCAAGGTGGGTGGCAGTGGCCCTACGCTTGGGCTGCAGAGTGTGTGAACCACATAGATACATCTGCGGTTCCATGGTCGGGGCCGATGGTCACCACGCATTGAGATGTCGTCGTTCCACGGGTAGATTTCCGAGACACCACGCTCTCAACGATTTAGTCCGGCGAGCTCTAATATCATCCAATGTACCTTGTGTGCTGGAACCCCCGGGCCTCAGCAGATCAGATGGAAAGCGACCAGATCGCTTAACTTTGGTGCCATGGACAAAGGGTAGGTGCCTGGTGTGGGCTGCCACATGCGTCTGCACTGTTGCAGCCTCGCACCTTGGTCGTACCATCCACGCACCGGCTGCGGCGGCGGAGGACGTCGCTAGTAAGAAGCGGTTAAAGTATGCGACGATGGAGACACAATATAATTTTGTGCCGGTGGCTGTGGAGACTTTGGGCAGTTGGGGATCAGAGGCTAAGAGCCTCATATCAGAAATCGGCCGACGGATGCGTTAAAATAATGGTGACCCTCGTTCCGGTCGTTCCTGAGGCAAAGGATGGCCATTGCTATTCAGAGAGGCAATGCCGCCTGTGTCATGGGCACCTTTGCATCGGGAACCATGCGGGACGGGTTAATTTGACGTAGAATTTATTTGAGATGTGGCTACTGTATTTTTAATTTTCATTGTGTAACATATATGATTAATTTAGAAACAAATAAAATGAAAATATTTATAAGTAAATATTATTTTTGTTATATAAGTATTGTATATATATTTGTATGTAAATATGTATTTCATTATGTACTTGTATTTCTATCTGTATACATTTTTATAGTTTCACTAATACACGATAATGCACCTTTGTTTATCTCTGCATCACCTATGGTTGACTGGTAGAGAATGCCTATGGCGTTATTTTTTTTTTTTTTTTTTTTAAAGTTCTTTATTACAAAATAACATTACATGGTACAGGGTAACAACTGTTGAAAGTTAGTTACAAATTCTACCAAGCGCCTATAAAAGTTTTCTAAATAATAAATACACTTACCAGTTAAATCCCATATTAATAACACAGTCTAATTACATGCAAGTAACTGTTATGAATTAATTAGTTTTAATTCATTTATTGCATTCTTATAAAACATTGTACAACAAAATAATAACTACTAATGTAGGTAGGCAAATAGAACTGCGCCTGCACTTATTACAGTATATTTTAACTGGTACCGCCACTGTCACGGATTGGGAACAAAACATAGTGATGAGGCAAGCGGTAGGTACCATAACTATCGATATACGGCAATTCGGAAATTTTCGACTGTCCAATATTTGAGATCAATTTGTTTGAATGATTTCTATGTTTACGCTTTGTGAAAAACTGAATTGATTGCTTAATTATATATGTTTTTAATAACGGTAAGTTTATAGTGATATGTAATTTGGTTAAGTTTGTCCGAAACTGTGTGTTGTACGATATTTTAACTGCTTTGTTTTGAATGGTTTGAAGTAGTTGGTAATTACTATTACACGTACTACTCCAGGTTGGACACGAGTACGTTAAACAGGGGCGGACCAGGGTTGTATAGATTCTAAGCTTTGTTATTGAGCTCAGTTTACTTTTCCTGTTCATTACTGGATGTAAGGCACCCAAAGCTTGGGCAGCTTTAACCCGTAATTTGGCAATGTGTTTAGTCCAATTGATCTTGTTGTCCATGGTAAGCCCAAGATATTGCACTGATTGACTCCAGGGTATTGAGCATCCATCTATATTAAGGAACTTATGTGGAGCCTGGCGTTTACGAGTGAACATGATAGCTTCAGTTTTATGGCCATTGACTTTGAGTTTCCACTTTGAAAAGAATTGTTGCAAGAGATCAAGTGACAATTGCAGTCTGCCCACAACAAGGTCTATGTCCTCTGATGTGGAGTACGTTGCTGTGTCATCGGCAAAACATGCCAATTGTGTGCGTGGCTGGATAGGCAAGTCATTGACGTACAAAATGAACAAAATTGGCCCGAGGACTGAACCCTGCGGTACGCCAGCAGGTATCGTGTGTAAGGTTGATTTTATATTCCCTATGTTAACTGCAAAATGTCGATTACTTAGGTAAGATTGCAGAACCTTAACAATGTGCAATGGTATGCCGAAAGAGATCAGCTTGTGAATGAGTCCCTCATGCCACACTGAATCAAAAGCCTTTTCTACATCAAGCAGGACCATGCCTGTTGATTTATTAAGATTTAAATTATGCACTATGTGTTCTGTCAGCCTAGTGAGTTGTAAAGTGGTTGAGTGATGTGCCCGGAAGCCAAATTGTTCATTTATGATTTTTTGATTAGAATATGATAATAGACGAGTAGAAATTATCTTTTCAAATAATTTACCAAGTGCAGGCAATAAGCTAATTGGTCGATAATTAACTGGTAAAGAATCATCTTTGCCAGATTTCTTCAATGCTATAACCTTGGCATCTTTCCAAGCTTTAGGAAAATAGCCAAAATTAAGACAAGCATTAAAAATCTTGGTGATATAGACAGTAGCTTTTTGAGGAAGATTCTTAAGAAGAATATTTTGGATACCATCCATACCTGGAGATTTATAATTCTTTAACTTATGCAGAGTTTTTATTATCTCATGTGGGTAAACAGGTTTAAAATGTTTAGAGACTTTGTAATTGTCAAGATCTAAGAGCGACTTTCTAACGTCGTCTTCAACTTCGGGACTCTTCCAGTCTATTGTAAGACTCATATTTGCTTTGAAGGCCTTAGCTAGTGTCTCGCACTGCTCTTGAGTATTCGTCGTTAAGGAACCGTCTGCTTGCTTTAAGGAAGGTGGTTTACTGTTATTTGGCTTTAAGTTTTTGATGAATCGCCAGATATCATTACTAGGGTTATCCACTTTGGCTAGCTTTTCATCCCAAACTTTATCTAAATGTGTCTGTATTGATGCACGGATAATTTGTTGTAGGTTATTTATTTGACGACGAATTTCCATTTTTGCCGTGCCACCTGACAGCTTTTGATCCTGACGGCGAAGCTGATTTCTTTGCCGTATGAGCTTTTTGATTCTACGTGGCAATTTATGTTTGCTCATTGAAGTCACAGAGTTAGGAATATTAAGATCCCTCGCTTCCAAGATGCTGTTCTGTAAATGCTCGACTGCATCATCTATCTCTTGAGTGTCTTTAAGAACCCTACTACTTAACGAGATGTTATAATTTAATAAGGAGCGAAATCCACGCCAATTGGCCTCGTTAAATTTATATATTTTAGGTAAAGAATTATACTGAACATAACCCTGAATTGAGAAGATCAAGGGTAGATGGTTAGAGGACAAGACTGGCAACGCGCTTAAGTTATCTATGCAGTGAACACTGTGACAAAGGACTAAATCAGGATTAGTAGGTGACAGATCATGGCGGTAATTTATTTGGGTAGGTATTGTAGAGGAGTAGATTACATAGTCATGTTCTAACATATGGTTAAAGAGAGTTCTACCTCGACCATTCGTATAAGAGCTATGCCAGAAGGGGTGGTTAGCATTAAAGTCCCCCATAATAATCACCTTACTGCCAAGTCTCAAGAGTATATCCAGATCAGTGTGTAGTAGGGGTAAGTTTGGAGATTGGTAAATAGATAAGATAGTATATTCAGTATTTGATAGAATAATTTTAATACCAATAGCCTCAATGTTCTTAGTTGAAGGTATTTTGACTAGAGTATGTTGTATGTTTTTTCTGACAATAATAGCCACACCTTGTCACCTACCAGAGTGATGTTTATCTTGGCGGTAACAACAAAACCCAGGCGTATCCATAGAAATCTTATCAGTTAGCTTAGTCTCACAAACACCAATAATATCAACAGATAGGGCCCACCCACCGCAAGATTCAGAAGCTCGTGTATTTTGTTACGCACCCCATCAGAGTTCCAGGATAGTAATTGGCATTAAGTCTGCCTATAAATGATAGAAAGTAGCCTTGGGCATCATATCAAATAACTCCTTTGCTTCGAATATTCCTTCTCTTCGCCATGTTAGTCCGTTAGTCAGTAGAGGTGCACCACTTGCCAGGAGGTTTCCCGTTTCCCTCACTTTAATGTAATTTGTCGTGTGTCTTAAATAAACATTTTACTTTCATATTATTTTGTAACTCACCATTATTTCTGTGACCAACTCGTTCATTTTTAATATGGTAAACTAGTTTTCCTTCGAAATATACTGATGTGTGAATACTTGATAGATAAAAATGAGGCTGGTGGTCTTCTCTCTTGACAAATACTCCGTACATTCCATTATTTTCTATGTAGTAATGAACTAAAAATAAAATTGTAAAAACATAAATTCAAAATTATTACTCTGTGCAAATTTTAGCTTATCGGGAAGGAAAGATAGAAATAAACGCATATATTAAGCACACTACAAAAATACACTATTGATGAAAAAAGGAAAATCAATATTATTATCTTATCTAAAAGATATTATGCCTCTGCCACTCCTACGGGGATAAGGCGTGATAGATAAATAAATATAAGACCACGGCTCAGTGTGATGATGCTTACTTGAGTCTCAAGTGAATAGTCTCGCTACCGTCTTGTGTCGCCATGGCTTTCCATTAGGAAGGCAGCGTCATTTTCACCTCTGGCACCTATCACAGATGTTATTGACGCCACTAACAATCATCTGATCAGTGTAAGCGCTTGGAGCAATTCGTTTGGACTCAGAGTGAACCCCTTGAAGACTCAAGTCTCGATTGCTGACAATCCTTGGCTAGTTTCAAAGATTAACTGGTCACTACTACCACCTGTTATCGTCAATGGTACAACAAAACCATTTAGGAATATATTTTGGAGAATAAAGAGTTATCTAACTATCTATTTTTATAATTATTAAGCGCGCTAAAATTACGAGCTATGCCTAATATAAAGTCACGGTGCCATGGTGCCATCTAGCGAATTGAGCGCTACACTCACAGTCCACAAGTGTTATGGTATAATCACGTCTTGCGACAACCGCCGGGCTACATGGGAAACAAATGTCTGGCCATGTCGGCCCCATCGGGTCCCGGTAAGAGGGGAAGACCCAAGAAGTGCTGGCTTGACGTCGTAAGGGATGACATGCGTGCCAATGGTCTCACTACAGGAGATGCCGACAACCGTGTGAAGTGGAGGAGAAAATGTAGAAGAGCGGACCCCGGGCGTCGCGAGACGCAACTGGTACAGACGCAACTGACAGTAGTTCTCAAGTTTGCGGCCTAATGATGTGTTTCCTTACGTTCTGTTTGGATTGTAATGAAGCACAGCAAGTTCCAAATGTTAGTATCCTTTTAATAAATATAGTATGTAATTTATATGTCTGTATAATCATACTTATTATATATATAATCTAGTTTTAATAATTTAGTTAATATTTAATCTGACAAACTAGACGTATCGAACTCAGGCTGGCAACATTTTAACCCCACTTGCTGATAAAGTTATAAAAGGTATCGCACAATCCTGGTTCGGCCTTTTTTTGTGCCGGCAACCATAGACTGAGCATCACATATTGTGATAGAAATAGAGTGATATCATGCTATTGTGCATAAAATTAAGTTGTTTATTATGAGTATCTACAGACGAAATAAAAGTGAAAGAGTTCAATTCATATATTATTGCAAAATACAGGTATATCAGAGGTACATAGGTGTTAGTGTTGAATTTTAGTACATACAAGTTATAAATTTTAGTAAAGTCAAGTATTTTATTGGAGAGACCTCTGACACAAGTGTCCATGATTGATGAAACGAAAATTTGAATGGTTTGGTTTTCGCCATTCTCTCCAATGTATAAGACTGGCATCTCTACCCTCTAAGATCTATTAATAAAATATCTAATACTCACATGCTTTTCCCGAAACTATTTTGTGCTCCATTATTTCACCTCCTCCATTGTAATGATATTTGAACGTCAATTCCGGACAACGATATTTTGCGTCATACATATTTTGTGTTATGTTTAATCTTGAAAAAAATACAACAATATTTATTTATATCTGAACCTTAATCCTACTATTTTATGATACCCCAAGCCATTGTGAATTTGTCATTCTAAGAAATGGTAGTAAGAAATGGTAGTTAATTTGAGAAATACCCAAAAAATTCATAATTTCAAGTATTGGGAGGCAATTCTCGTTATCTTCGAAATAATCTCGAATTCGAGTTCACTCTTCGAATTCCTTTTTCTACCATAAAATATCGTAAATCGAGATAGTTTTTCGAATGTCTTATTCTCACCACTATTCGAATTAAAATTCGAGATGATTGTGTGAAATGTTGTCATTTAAGAACCATGTCACGTTACGATGCATTCTGTTCGACACGTTTCATCTGGTTTTAAAACGGTTACAACAAGTCTACTCTTACAAAATGTTCTAAAAGCTTTTTAAGCTTATTTTACACGTTATAAACAATAATTACGTTTTTTATAGTAATTATTAAAGGAAAAAATATTGTAAACTGCATAATATAACTAATGTATATCTTAAAAATTGCTTATACCGTCCCTTAAAATGAAAAATATCTGAATGTGTCGCTGTCACTGTCACTGTGTGTTTACTTGTCTGTATTATTGAACACTGTGTTATTTGTAATCACAAATTGCTGAATTTTCCACATTGCTGAAACATCAGCGACGACGTGTTTGAAATTGAAGCGAGTTGCAATATGTTTTGCACGTATTTCACTATTAATTCATCACTAATTTTGATATTTATTTATTGTAAAATGTCATATAATGTTAATTTAGTCGGTCACTGAAGAAATGTACAAAAAAATTATAGTGATTCGACTTCAAAATCTGCGTCTCGACTGCTACCAACCATTCGAAGCAATTCGAGTGGCTTCCCTTCGAGAAAAGTCGAGTTCGAGATTTGCAGAATAGCTAAACGTCAATAAAACTCGAATAAAGTTCGAATTCGAGATTTATCTCGAAATCGAGACTGTTTCGAAGGCATGAGAATTGCGGCCCTGTTCCGACTCTTCATTTGAACCCGAGACCTCAGCACGTCCACTTACAGTCGCATCCACTTACCAATGCGCCACAAAGGCAGTCAAATGTCATTGCTTTAGAGTGAAAATGACAAAAAATATCATTAAATAAAATTAAAAATGTGGAGCACATTTTTACAAACTTTTTTCGTTTTCGACGTTTCTGAACATTTTGTACGAAACATACGCGGAGGAGACATGTGTCTGCGCACCGTCTGCGTCCTACGTCTGTTTTGTGTGTCCATCAACTAACTGTTAATGGTTTATCCTGCTTTTTATATCTCTTCTTCATTATTGCGTATTCCTAGTTACTTTCAACCTCTTTTTTATGTTTTAGAGGATTTGAAGCCTGGGTTCCGTATTTATTGGCTGCTAATAGCAACTTTGGTCTGGCTTTTTATTTTCGGCATAGTTTCGCCGTCTGACATCCTAACCCTCAAAGGGCACCTGTGTCATCTTTGCCGCGTCCGATGATAGAAAGAAAGAAAAAAGATGTGTGTGTACCAGAAAACACAGTTAAGAAGTAAAACTTCTTTACGACATTTTTTTAACAGCTATATAATATAAACATAAACAAGGCGCGTAATCGAAAAACGTGACGATTTTTTTTGCAGCTATAAAATTTATCTCAACTTCGATAAAGAAGTTTCACTTCAAAAACAAGCAATACTTTTAGGCCATTACAAAGTCAACACCAAAAAAATCTTTGGTAAAAAGAATACATTAAATAGAATAACAAAATAACATACAATACGATTAGGTTCCCATATAAGTAAACATAAAATAACACCAATGATGACCGATGCATTCATATTTTGCCCATCGTGCACAAAAATCCTGCCTATCAGCTTAATACTGTCAAAAATAAAATGTCAATCAACAGCGCTTGTATGCTGAGAGAGATCAGCTGGTGCACCGCTGGCAGATAAAGCCACTTGGGGCCCGGAGATATTGGTTGCGCCCCTTTCATACTCCAGTTTTTTTTTTATTTAAGACTAAAATACTTACACAGCGTATGTCACTATACAGTGCTTGAAACCTCTCAATTCGATTTTAGTCAATTCATGAATATGTTGGAGTCCTTTAAATTTTATTTTATTTATACGTATGGGGTCCAGGGGTGGTACCAAACCCTCAATGCCATTTACCAATTTATAATATAAATTAAAATATCCCTTCGTCACACAGTTGGCATTTTCTAATTCACATACTTTGAGACCTAAAATCATAATTGTATTAAGCAATTTTGATATCTATTCTTTACTAATATTATTAAGCTAAAGAGTTGTTTGTTTGTTTTGTTGAACGCGCTAATGTCAGGAACTACTGGTCGGATTTGAAAAATTCTTTTTGAATTGGAGAGCCCGATTTATCGACGAAGGCTATAGGCTATAAATCATCACGCTACTAGCCTGGAGAGCAGAGCAGCAGTCATAAATGTCGGCAAATCGAGCAATTTTTTATGCATTATTGTAGAATTTATAAGCGACATGATTAAATTGGTGCGACGGGAGTTCAAAGTAAGTCACGGACTAAGCAGGGCTAGGGCAAAGGCATTGCAATATACCTTTGCCTACATTGCCGTATTGAATGGATAAGCGCAGGTTGTGACTACCTGCTGTTGAAATTTTTCAAGCCGCCTTCAACTTGCCTTAATGACTCTCATGTTACTGGCAACTGGGAACAACGGCTTAACGTACCTTCCGCGGCACGGAAACGCTAAAAAGTTGTTTATAATTTGACTGTGTTTAAATACACAAAAAGAGTTCCTTCAAGCCGGATGTGAACCACTGGTTCGAATACGGCTCCATGTAACTCATTTTGAAACATATTTTACCGCTCTACCAACTCAGATATCGAAGATTGATAACTGATTTCGAAATTATCCGTCTAATACATTTTTTTTTATATGCGACTATAGCGTGTCGGTAAAAGTGTCTCGAGTCCAGAGATTTTATCTCATCTAAAAATATGCGTACCGCGCTATAAGAAGTTTTCACTTCAAAAATACTACAAAAAATGTTATGGGGTCCTTTAAGTGACGTGATTCTTTATAGGATATTGATCTCTAAATGAGTGGCAGGGGTCCTAAGTATTTTCCTTAAAAGCGTATCTCGGTTCACTGGCCTTATAAAACCATAAAAGAACCCATCTTATTGTAAACTCCTGTTTGGTAAGGTCTGTGGAGGTTTTCGACACATAAAAATGGGTAATATAGTATATTATTTGCTTTATTTCAAAATATTTTAATATTTAAATTACAAAATATTTGTACGTTACATTTTTAAGACTTTAGTAAAATTATAATTAAGAAATCTGCAAAATATTAATAAACTTACATTTTTTGTCATTTTGAGTGTGATTGGTTGGCTTGGCTGTTGTATAATGGGCGGTTGTTGAATGGGGGGTTGTAAAATGGGGGATTGTAAAATGGGGTGTTGTAAAATGGGGGATTGAAAAAGTAGGAAGTGTTAAATGATGATTATGTAAAGTATTGCAAGTAGCTAAACAAAAAATTAACACAAACAAAATCTGGATAACTTTCATTTTGCCAGAAGTTTTTACACTTACTAAATAAACATTACATTTCAGAGAATTTATATTGAGTTGTATTTTATCGGGGACCATTATATTTTCATTAGTTTCCGACAAATATACGCTATAAAGTATCACTTTTTTATGTCAATGTGTCTGTGCTAAATTACACATAACCTGTTTTTAATCTATGTATTACTAGCTGATGCCCGCAGCTTCGACCGCGCGGTAATTTTTTTTTTCAATAAAAAGTATCCTTTGTTACTTCTAATACCTCAAAGAATATGTATACAAAGTTTCATGATGATCGGTTTAGTAGATTTCGCGTGAAAGCGTAACAAACAAACTTACATTCACATTATAAATGTGAATGTAAGTTAATAATACTAACTAGATGATCCCCACAGCTTCGCTCGTGGAATATTTCGACCTCCCGTCGCACCTATTTAATCGTGTCGCTTATAAATTCTACAATAATAGCGTAATGATTATATAGCCTATAGCCTTCCTCGATAAATGGGCTATCAAACACAAAAATAATTTTTCAAATCTGACCTGAATCTGAGTTCCTGAGATTAGCGCGTTCAACCGAACAAACAAACAAACAAACTTTATAATATTTATAATACAACAATATTTACAAACAAACAAACAAACTCTTCAGCTTTATAATATTAGTCATCATCATCCGAGCGTCTGTCCCAGTTGCGTCTCGCGACGCCCGGGGTCCGCTTTCCTACATTTTCTCCTCCACTTCGCACGGTCTTCGGCATCCCCTGTAGTGAAACCATTGGCACGCATGTCATCCCTTACGACGTCCAGCCAGCACTTCTTGGGTCTTCCCCTCTTACCGGGACCCGGCGGGGCTGACATGGCCAGACATTTGTTACCTACGTAGCCCGGCGGTTGCCGCAAGACGTGACCATACCAACGAAGGCGACACTCTTGCAACTTGTCTGCAATGTCACGGACGTGAAGGCTGCCGCGGATGCGAGAGTTTCTCACGCGGTCCATCCGCGTGACCCCACACATCCACCGCAGCATCTTCATTTCCGTGACACGCAGCTCCTGCTTGTGTCGCTCCAATATCGGCCACGTCTCACTGCCATGTAAAAGGCCAGGTCTAATAATGGTTTTGTAGACCTGTCCCTTCAACCGGATCGGCATTTTAGGATCACAAATGACACCGGTCATCTCCCGCCATTTGGCCCACGCGGCAGCAATGCGTGACTTGACATTACAATCGATGTCACTGGACGTGTGAAAAACAGATCCCAGGTATTTAACCTGGTCCGTGCGCTGGACCAAATCACCGCCTATGCGGACGGATGTGGGATCTGTCGAGTTTAGTGCCAAGTACTCGGTCTTCGCCACATTTAGTTTGAGACCGCCGTTCTCAAGCGTCTCCTTCCACACCTTTACACGTCGCACCAATCTGCCCCTGTCCGCGTCTGCCAGCGCAATATCGTCAGCATACATGAGCAACCATGGAGGCTGCTCATGTGGGTTTCTGATGCTGTCCGACAATTCGTCTAATATTACACTGAACAGAAGCGGACTAAGGACCGAACCCTGGTGTACCCCGACGGTGATGGGGAAGGGTTTCGTGTCGCCAACAGCAGTCCGAACCATTGAATCGGAGTCACAGTACATGTCCCGGATAGTGTCAATATAGACCTCTGGAACCCCTTTGGACTGTAGTGCCCACCAGATCATCGCACGAGGAACACAGTCGAAGGCCTTCTGCATGTCTAGAAACAAACAGTGCAGAGGCGTGTTCTTCGACCTGTATTTCCCTGCGACAACCCTCAGGGCAAAAACAGGGTCCGTGGTCCCATAACCAGGGCGAAACCCATATTGACACCCCGAGAGAGTGCACTCCTGCCGGATCTGAGAGTCTATAATCCTCTCGAAGATCTTCATGGTGTGGGACATCACCTTAATACCGCGGTAGCTCCCGCACTCCTGCACTGACCCCTTACCTTGAAGACTGGAGTAATAATACTCAGTCTCCATTGGTTTGGGATCTGCCCGCTGAGGAGTATGCGGTTAAAAAGGTTTACTAAGATGCCCACACCGCGAGGACCCATCGCCTTCCAGGCTTCGATGGGGACTCCATCGGGTCCGACAGCTTTCCGATTCTTCATGCGGCGAAGCGCAGTCAGGACTTCTCCAGGCGTTACCGGTGGCACTAGTCCCTGATTCGGAGGGAGGTCCGGAGGCTGCACCTCTTTGTGCTGTTTATTACGCAGCTCGTGGAAGTACGAGCGCCATCTCTCCTTTACCGCGAGGTCTTCGCTTAACAGGTTGCCCTCAAGGTCTTTTACACAGCGACACTTGGATATATCCTGTGCCGCTTTGACCCTGGAGCGCGCCAGCTTATAGATGAGCTTCTGCCCCTCAGACGATTCCAGCTTATCATACAGAGGTTGTAAGTGGTCACGTCTGGCTCTGGCTACAGCTCTCTTTGTGGCGCGCTTGGCGGCCCTGTACGCGTCGCGGTCTTCAGGAGATCCGGTCGCTTGCCACTTTTTTCTGGTTCAACTGGTTCGCCTTCAGTGTCAGTGCACTTGCCACCGACAGCTGAGACGAACTCCTGGGACCTAGTTTCATCAAGCAGCCACCATCTGATGTGGCGCTGGCACCGCTCGATGCGTTTGCCTTTGGGCTTCACGCAGAGGTCCATGACAAGGAGACGGTGTTGTGCAGTAAGACTCTCACCGGGTATGACCTTGCAGTTGGCTACCTTGCCGATGCTGTGTCGCCTAGTGAGTAGGAAATCGATCTGAGTTGTACGCCTCCCGCTCTTGTAGGTGATGAGATGTTCGGATTTCTTTTTGAAATACGTGTTCACAATGGTCAGATCGGCAGCCGCACACGTTCTGAGGATAGTTTCTCCTTCAGCGTTGCGAGTGCCGTATCCAAAACCACCATGAACACGCTCAAACTCCTCACACCTCTCACCCACATGACCGTTTAGGTCGCCGCCCAAAACGATTCCCTGTGACAACGGAATGCTCCGAAGCACTCCCTCGAGTTGACCCCAAAACGACATCTTATCGGCGTCGCTACAACCGGCCTGTGGCGCGTAGGCACTTATTAGGTGGGTAATAATCCCATCGATAAGCACCCTCACGATCATAAGCCGGTCGCTACAGCGTTTCACCTCCAAGATGCCACTCTGCAGCCCCTCGGAGAGCACAACGGCCACCCCGTTCTCCCCACCAGGCGCACCCGTGTAATACAGCTTGTAGCCGTTCTGCAAGGGCCGGGCTCTGTTGCCCTTCCACCGAGTCTCCTGCAGGAACGCCACGTCCACCCTCCGCCTGGAGAGTACTTCGGCCAACTCTACCGCACGCCCAGTCAGCGTGCCAATGTTCCAAGATGCGAAGCGGATTCGGGTTGGGGCTAACTTCTTTAGCCGTGCTGGCCCGACACACGGCAGCCCTAGCCCACTTGCCACAGGAGTCGGTCGGGCCGTTTTGCGGCGGCACCCTATCCCTAGCAGCATTCCTATAGTCCTTTTCCATTTTTGTTTCGGCGGGTGGCTTTTATGGGAGCGACGCCCTCATACCTCCGAACCCCAGAGGGGAAAGCCAGCGCCAGAGCCTCGTCCGTTAGTCAGCAGGTGCACGCACTAGCACGGGAGGTTGACTTGGGCCCCGAAGATCTTGGTGGGGCCCCTTACACTAATATTAGTATAGATAGAGATGCCTTTCCGTTCTTTTTGGAGTATTATTAACTTTTGTGACACCTCTCGATTCTAGTCTACTCTTGATTGATCTCTTATTTGAATATTGCCGAAGCGTTAAGAATTGAGCATGGAAGAAAAAGTTTATTAATCATGCCTATTTTTAAATAAATATTGTGGGACTCTTTTTTACACTGTGCCGTCTAGCCTTAAGTAAGTTAATATAAGCTTGTATTATGGGATCTAGACGACTGATAGACATACTTATATATTTCTAAATACATATTTGTACATAGGAAACACCCAAACTCCGTTTTAAACAATTGTGGATCACACAAATATTTTTTCCGAACCGGGAATTGAGCCCTGGAACTCAGTCGCGGCAGTCGCATACACTACCACTGCGCCACCGAGCCTTATCCCCGAAGGGGTGGCAGAAGCATATTATATGTCAACTTTTTATGGAGCTCGTGGCCCCGCGGTCTCAGTGTTCTGTAAACGATCACTGAGTTACGCAACTTTCACTATGGCTGGTACTCGGATGGGTGACCACTTTGTGGCATTTACATTTGCGAGCGTTTCCGTGCTTCGGAAGGCACGTTAAGCTGTTGGTCCCGGTTGCCAGTAAAATGGCAGTCGTTAAGCCTGGTTGAAGGCCTTATGGCTTAAAAATTTCAACAGCAGGTAGCCTAAACCTGCGTCTGTCTATTTCAACACGGCAATGGGCTCACCACCTATTACGTGGGACAGGAATCCACTCGGTGAAAAGTGAACATATAATATGCCTCTGCCACCCCTTCGGGGATAAGGCGTGATGGATATTTATTTATTTATTTTATCGACAATCAAACAGAAGAGACTAACCTTAACAACCGTAATGCTTTGTGGTTTTCAAAAATATTTATTTAACGGCAAAAAGTCGCTTAACAAAACTGAAATTCGTTCACTCTGTGCACGAAATTCAAAAACTCAACTTCAAAATTCGAATCAACCGTTAAAGTCAAACTTTCCCTGTAAATAGTCGCACTAGTAAGTTCAAACTTTACAGGCAGTTCGTAATGTAGCGGCAGTACGCAGGGCGTGTCAAAGTCAGCCCGTATTTAACGCTGATTGTCGTTTACTTTGACAAGACACGAACTTTAGACAACACGACTTTTTTATTCCAACTTTTTAGCCACAGCTAAACTAAATTTAACACTATATGGTATTTTATAATACAATATCGTTTCTTCTTTAATATCTCATTTTTAAATGTTTATCAGCACGCCTTATCTCCGAATTGATAGCAGGGGCATATTATTTGACTACTATTCACCGTGTGCATTTCTGTCCCACGTAATAGGTGGTGAACCCATTGCCGTGTTGTAATAGACAGACACACGTTGTGACTACTATCTACTGTTGAATTTTGTCATGCCGCCCATAAGACCTTCATCTTTGCTTAACGACTGACATATTGCTGGCAACTGGGATCAAAGGCTTAACGCGCCTTTCGAAGCACTGAAACGCTCGCAAATGTAACGCCACAAAGTGACCAGCCCTAGCGAAATTTGCTTAACGCAGTGATCTTTCACAGAACACTGAGTCAGCAGGGCCATGAGCGCAACCTCATCAAATGAAAAATATATAATTAAATTACTAGCTGAACCGGTAAATGTGGTTTTGCCATATAAAAAGCTACCCTCACCACTTAGGGTTATGAAAAATAGATTACTACGGATTCCCAGACCTACCCAATATGCCAATATACATTTAAAATTTTATCAAATAACACCAATTTTATCAAATGAAAAATATATAATTAAATTACTAGCTGAACCGGTAAATGTGGTTTTGCCATATAAAAAGCTACCCTCACCACTTAGGGTTATGAAAAATAGATTACTACGGATTCCCAGACCTACCCAATATGCCAATATACATTTAAAATTTTATCAAATAACACCGTTTTGGAGGAGTATGGCAACAAACACTATAAAATAAAAATTTAATAAATGTTTTTTTTTTTATATTTATTTATTTATAGAGGGGTTGATTATATAAATCATGCCACCCTCATCTTAATAAACGTTAATGTCGGACGTTTCTAACAATCCAAGAGTTGTACTATCTGCTCCCCTACTTTACCTTTCCTTTAGGAGTTCAATTTTATTATACTATAGTATTAGTTAAGGTAATCCATGTTTGCTGTTCGATAAATCTGACGGAACCAGTTTGTGTGGGCTAGATTAATTCTTCCCTCCCCTACTTTATTATCGTTCTGCAATGGTTTTCCACCATGTGACGCCTAATTCCTTGAGCAAATCTATCATACAAAAACAGTAATCAAAACTGGAATCATATCACGCCTTATCAACTTGACTACATCAGATATATCTTGGCTTGGTTAGAACAGTAATTAAGAAAATATAGAAGTGAAATGGCAAAACAATCGCACCCGTCAAAACCTGATCAGTTAAAATGCAAAATCACCATTCACAGATCAATGACCACTATAAACACCTCCACATTTGATGACTAAAACCCAGTGTCCTTAAACAAACAACTAGGCGCAAAAGAAGAAGCGAGCAAATTCTTTACTCTATTTACTCGACAAACTAGTGATCGTAGTACATATTACTGGCATTTTTTATGTTATGTATTCCAACACAGAGCATGGAATGCAGCTCGCTCTTTCTCGCTGGCTCCTTAAAGAGAAAAGACTAATTACTATGGAGAACACAAAGGGTCAAAATATTACTGTCAAATACAGCTAAAATTGGAGCATAGCTCATGTACATTACATTAGTTTTATTTTACTTCAGTACATGCAGTATTTCCGAAGTTAAAAAGGTCGAAAAGTTTTAGTCTTATTCTGAATTTCCGAGATTATAGGCGCGCATATTAGACGTCACAGTTTCGCACAGACTGCGACAAGGCACGGCGCGGTGTTCGGGTGCGAATGAGAGCGCGATTGTTGATTGAGCAGGATTGTGACGTTTGCGGTCACCCGCGTTACACGCACTTTGATCGTAATATTTCAGCCATTCATTGCCATATAAAAAAGTAAAAACTACATTTTTCTTGTATTTTTTTGTACATTTATTTGGCATCTCAAACAAAAAACGTTTTTCAAACCCACTCCACGTGTCAAGTTTACGTCAAATATTGTATACGCGACCTGTCAGTTTGCTACCATTCGTATGCCGTAATTAGTGTAATCGTTTGAAATAAGGGTGATGCCGCCTGACACGTTTGGACGGTTATTTTTTTTTCTAGCCCAAAGTAAGCTAATATAAACTTGTGGTATGGGATCTAGTCAATTGATAGACATACTTTTCTAAATACATACATATTATACAAAAGAAACACCCAAACTCCGAAACAAACATTTGTGGATCACACAAGTTTTCGCTCGTGGTCCCGCGGACTCAGTGTTCTGTAAACGATCACTGCGTTAAGCAACTTTCGCTATGACTGGTCACGGATGGGCGACTACTTTGTGGCATTTACATTTGCGAGCGTTTCCGTGCTTCGGAATGCACGTTAAGCCGGTTGCCAGTAACATGGCAGTCGTTAAGTCAAGTTTTAAGTCAAGTTGGAAGACGTTGAAGGCCTTATGAGCGGCTTGAAACATTTTCAACAACAGGTAGTTACAACCTAAGTCTGTCTATTTCAACACGGCAATGGGCGCTGAGCCCATTGCCGTGTTTAGCTCCTATTACGTGGGACAGGAATACACAGTGAAAAGTGGACACAAAATGTCTCTGCCATTCCTTTGGGAATAATGCGTGATAGATAAACAAATATTTGTGAATCGAACCTCAACGCGGCAGTCGTATACACTACCACTGCGCCACCGAGGCAGTCTACGAACGTTGAGGTTTGAGGGTATGAAATAAAATAATAATAATACCCCTCGAGGACAGTCGTTATCTTTTATAGGATTAACGCAACCCTATGAGGGCATAGTAGATTCGCTTTTTGAGTCTTCCACTTTCTGATATCAACCAAAAATGTATCAGAAAGTTAATGAAAAGCTCACATCCGCAGGATAGCTTGTGGCGAGCTGAATGTACGTGGCTACACATTGGTCCCGATTCCTCAGAGTTTTGTTGCCCTTCTGCACTGGTTAGGATTTAATGGCCTAACGGGAGAGCAGTGAGAGTGCTACCCCCGGGAGTGCAGCAAATCTCGACTCTGGCTTGCCTTAATTGGCCGGTCAGAGGGAGGGAGCCAGAGCTATATGCTCGGGGGTGGTAGTGTAATTTCAAGGGCATAACTACGGGGAAGCCCGCTCCGGGCCTGTCTCGCGAAGGTGAAACCGGCGCGGCACCGCTCGACACCCCAAGCCGCTCACACCGGTGTTGCCCTCTGTCGCCTTACAGACTTATTTATCATGCCTATGGCGATTGTATAGCGGGCCCATCTAGTGAGTTGGCAAGTCACCGTCTGCCAGTATTTTGATAATAATATATTAAAATGGCAGACGCCGTCTTCATCCATAGTTTTAGTTACGAGTACATACTCCATTTAACCTTCAACTCAATAGCCCATTTAGTAGTTAGCATATTGTACAATAGTTTAACTCCCATTGGAGGTGGTCCACTATCGTTCTTCTACATGAGGCGGGCGTGGACTGTCTGTAGTGGAAGTCCCATTACCTTTTAGATTAAAATTCTCAAAGGGCCTCTGCGTGTTGGACCAGTATGTCCCCTTGTACGCCTACCAAAAGCCCGGGTATCTTCATTAAAAAAAAGAAGATACCCGTGAAAAGAAGAAACATAATAATAATAAAGATTATTATTATTATTCAAAGATTATCGGACCAAGTGCGTGCTATCCAGCGTAATCAGATGTTGGATAGCAGCGTACTTAACAGACTACGCTTAGAATGTCTACAGAATAACGACGTTATCTACGACCAACCGTTAAGGTCACTAGACCAAGTAAGTATTCCTATTAATCTAGTTCTAGAGTTTCATCAAAATACGGAAGTAGATGACATGGTTGTATCTGTAGACACTGAGTACAATGAGGAGATAAAGGTAGCTTTGGAGCGTGCGATTGAGGAATATCGGTCTATGCCCATTGATTTTAGGCCACGTCTACCTCGGTTACCCATGCATAAGAAAAACTTGGCACTGGTGAGTACTATTGAAACACTATTGCCTATGTCTTTAGACAATAGTGAAACTCTTGATTATATTCATTCAATCCTATACTGTGCTGCTGTGGCAACATGTCGTCTAGCGGGGGTTTCATTTATGATGGAAAACGATGATACGCGACATAGACCAGTTGTCCCAGACTGGCAGTGTAGGATTGAACGACGTATTGCTGAGACAAGAGTACTCATCAGCAAGTTATCCTGCTTCAGATCGGGTAATACTCGACCGAGGGTGATGCGCTTTGTGAACCGAGCATTTCAGGAACGGGTATCAGCATGAATATGTGAGTCGGGTCACGGAGCGCATTGACTTCCTGAAGCAAAAAGTCTATGCATGGGCACATCGAATACGTAGATAAAAAAAACGCGTAGATCGGTATACCATTACCTAATCGCAGATTCAAAAGCGATCAGAGATGGGTTTATAGAAATTGGGAACGATTAGATAAAGGTGTGAGTTCCGGACCCCTACCGGATTTTGATGACACAAACACATTTTGGCAAAGCATCTGGTCGGTGCCCGTCAGTCACACCGAGGGTGATTGGATGAGTGATGTCAAGCGAGCATGTGAAGATATATCGGAAATGAAAAAAGTCACAATTGACAGTTCTGATATAGCTAGTGCAGTGCGTCCGTTATCTAATTGGAAATCTCCAGGACCGGACGGACTGCACACTTTTTGGCTTAAATGGTTACGTAGTTCACATGCTCGACTGGCATAGCATTTTCAATCTGCTCTTGAATCTGGGTCATTACCAATTTTTATGACAACTAGTGTGACCCATCTGCTCCATAAATCAGGAAGTACTTTAAACCCCAGTAATTATAGACCAATCACGTATTTGCCGTCGATCTATAAACTACTTACATCCATTGTGACATAAATTAAATAAACATATTTATGAAAACAAAGTTATGAGCACCTATCAGAATGGATGTAGAAGTGGGGCTCGAGGTACTAAGGAGCTTCTCCTCATTGATGTTGAATGTCATATTCTATGTTTGAATTACGCGCCTGTTTATGCAGTTGCGCACCATAATGTATAGCTGTCTCTCTCCATTCCGTGACACCAAGCGACCGTGTATTACTAGATGTTATTGTTAGTTTTATTAATTAAAACAGTTGATAAAACCTGAGCTTCGTCATTTATTTCAATAGGTTATGGGCCCAGAAAAGCACAGAAATAAAGACAGTGCAAAATCATAGCATAATATCAGTGATCAAAGACATTGAAGTGAACTTAACCTAAAAGCGAAATGTGCTTTGCGTGAACCGTGTGAACGTGTTTTCTTGTTGGATTTATTTTGAACTATTTACGCATTTGAACTGTGTTATCTTGTTAAACATGGCATTAAATAATACAATCGCGCTTATCGAAAAGCTGTCTGACCGTGAAAATTATGCAACTTGGCGTTTTGCAATGCAAACCTATTTGCAACACGAAGAACTCTGGGATTGCATAGAAGGCAACTCAGATACTGTAGATAAGAAACGAGACACAAAAGCTAAAACGAAGATAATACTCTCAGTCGATCCAACAAATTACGTGCAGATTCAAGAGGCTTGCACTGCCAAAGAAGTATGGGAGAAACTGTCGTCAGCGTTCGACGACTCTGGGCTAACACGTCGAGTTGGTCTGCTGCGTGATCTGTGTAATACATCGCTGAGTGGATGTCAAAATGTAGAGGAGTATGTAAGTAAAATAATGAGTACCGCTCATAAGCTCAGAAACATAGGGTTTAAGGTAGATGACGAGTGGCTGGGAACAATGCTACTCTCCGGTCTTCCTGATACATATCAGCCTATGATAATAGCTATATAGAGCTCTGGCATGAAAATTTCCTCAGATTCTATGAAAGCAAAGTTATTACAAGATGTAAGACTATCTGAAAATGATTCCAAGGCATTTTTAGTAAACAAAAAGTCTCAGAAACATCATAAGAAGCCGTCAAAAGGACCTAGATGCTATACTAGCAATAAATATGGCCATAAAAGTCCAGAATGCAAATCTAAAGCTAAAGACACACAAAAACCAAGTAGTTCTTCATATGCTGCTGTATTTGTAGCATCATTAGCTCAAAATGATGCATGGTATGTGGACTCCGGTGCTACCTCGCACATGACCAAACACAAGGATTTGCTTCAGAATCAGTCAACCTCTACTATAAAGAAAATAAGAGTTGCAGATAATAAGGAATTATCTGTGCAATCCTCAGGGCAAGTAAGTTTAGTCAGTTATAATAATAAAGGTCATGAGAAAAAGGTCCTATTTAACAATGTTTTATACGTTCCCGAACTGGCGACTAACCTGTTATCTGTGAGTCAGATTATTCGAAGTGGTGGCCAAGTAAGATTTGACAAAACCGGCTGTACTATTATGGATAGTGAAAATCAGATTGTAGCAACAGCTAGTATTATCAACAACATGTACCGGCTGCACACCTCTAGAGTAGGCTATGCATGCATGTCTGATGTTGAAGAACAAGATATTTTTCTGTGGCACCAAAGAATGGGACATATTAATTTCAACAGTTTAAAGAAATTGCCAGAAAATACTGAACATTTAACTTTCTCAGCAAATACAGAAAGTTTGACATGTGTCACCTGTAAAGAAGGTAAGCAAACAAGACTAACTTTTAAAAGTGAAGGAAACAGATCAACGCTTCCTCTACAGCTGGTACATTCTGATATATGTGGCCCCATGGAAACACAAACAATGGGAGGTGCTAAGTATTTTCTGACCTTCACGGATGATTATACTAAGAAGATTTATGTGTATTTTCTTAACAAAAAGAGTGACACACTAACAAAATTCAAAGAGTTTAAAAATGAAGTAGAAAATCAATTAAATTGCCATATAAAGATTCTTAGAACGGATAATGGCCTAGAGTATACCAGTAAGGAATTCTCTGATTTCTTAAAAAGTGCTGGCATTATACACCAGACTACTACACCATATACTCCTGAGCAAAACGGGACTGCAGAACGAATGAATAGAACTCTTATTGAAAGAGCAAAATGTATGCTGCTTAGTGCTAAACTACCAAAACAATTTTGGGCTGACGCAGTACACACAGCTGCCTACATAATTAATCGTTCTCCGACCAAGTCTCTGTCATTCAAGACACCAGAAGAACTGTGGTCTGGACGGAAACCAAACGTAAAGCCACAAGAGAAACGTAAAAAGTGGGATCCAAAAGCACAGAAAATGATTTTCATTGGCTATTGTGATCACAGCAAAGGCTATAGATTCATAATACCAAATTCTAGAACAGTAATAAAAAGCAGGGATGCTACATTTCTTGAATCAACTGTCAAAAGAGACCATGTATCTGTACAACTCTCCGAGAAGAATTCTGTAACAAAAATTGATGTTAGTAATGAAAATGAAACCACTGAAATGGATGAAGAATGTTCAACAGGTTCATATGAAAGCTGAGAATGATGAAAAAATAAAATATCTCTACTTAGCACGCGAGATTGTCGACATGTGGGAAATTGATTCGGCAATCATTGTTCCTATAGTCATCTCCGTTAATGGTCTTATAGCTCTTAGAGCCTCGACCAATACCTAAAGAGGCTAGCGTTGGGCAGCTGGATCAAGGGCGTGATGCAAAAAGCAGTACTACAGGAGGTTCTTGTCTTTGGAGCCCTAACCACCGGTAGCTTAGTCCTTGTACCCGATGCCGGTGGGACACTATTTTTATATTTTTAAATGTTTTTTTTTTTTAAGAATATGTATATTTAAAAATGTAAATAATATGTTAGTTGTCTAAATAAAGAGAATAATAATAATAAATAAATATTGTTGGGACAACTCACACAATATATAGAGTGCGTGATTGACATCAATTCCTTGCTCTATGTATTCCATTATCTTTGGAACATTACACTCAGAAACGGCCACAACTTTCAAGTAAAACATTTCAAAGAAACATTATTCAAGCGTAAACAGGAAAAATTTATCCTAAGAAATCTTTCTAAACGACTTATTCAAATCTCTCATATCTGACAAAGTTTTATCTCTTCTTTGATATTGTGAAAAAGTACCTCCTATTGTGTTTTGAATAACTTAATATGAAAGTTCTACCTGTGTGGGAAGATGATAATCTGTAAAGGAAAAATGGTTTTTCGTACGATTAACTAATGCCTTTTTTTGTGGATGCAATTCCCGGACTCCGACTAAAACCACACGTTGCCCTTCCATTTGCCTATGGTCGGGAACCTCATCTCAGGGGGATTCTGTGCTATGCTCGTGCTATGCTATTATGCCTGTCTTTGGGGTTAGATGTTGAACTTTGGAATTCGATAGTTTTCCTGTACTTATTTTCCAGAATAACTTGTTGCTGGGATAAAGAGTTGTCCTTGTTAATCCAGGATATCAGCAGTCTGCATATTAAATTTCGGCCAAAATATTTCACGGATCAGAGCGTGTTTGTGCAGCCTCGAATTTCAAATAGAGTTTGGAAGCGACTGTAAATAAAATAATAATAATCCTTCTTTATTTCCACATCAAATGTTGTAAATACATTCAAAATATTCATTAATATTTTTTTTATTGATCTATCACACCTTATCCCGCAAGGGTGGCAGAGGCATATTATAAACCCACTTTTCACCATGTGTATTCCTGTCCCACGTAATAGGTGGTGAGCCTATTGTTAAAATAAACAGACGCAGGTTGTGACTACCTGCTATTGAAAATTTTCAAGCCGCCCACAAGGCCTTCAACTTGACTTAACGACTGCCATGTTACTGGCAACCGGGACCAACGGCTTAACGTGCCTTCCGAAGTACGGAAACGCTCGCAAATGTAAATGTCACAAAATGGTCACACAAGCCATAGCGAAAGTTGCTTAACACAGTGATCGTTTACAGAACACAGTCCGCGGAACCACGAGCGCTTTTCTTAAGGATTATAGTAGATATATTTAACTTATAGAACTAGTGTTAGTAAGTTAGTTATTTTTATGAGATGTGGATCTCTAAATGGTTAAAGGCCTCCTTCTTCGCCTGCCATAATTCCTTTTCTTTGCCTAAAGTAATCCAACCTTGTCCTGCCTTTTCAACTAAATCATCGGCCCACCATCTAGCAGGTCTGCCAACATTTTTATTACCAGGTACCTCTTACTCTTACCACTTCCCTACGGTGTCGTTTTACTGTGGAGATGGTCATCTCCACAGTAAAACGACACCGTAGGGAAGTGAACTGAAGGAACGAAAGGAAGCGACTGTAAAATATACAAGATGAAAAAGATAAAAATATTAGAATTTTATTTCTTTTATTGACTGAGAATCAGTAAGCCTTTGGCAAGATGTATCACGTGAAATTTTATTACCTAACGCAGACGCTCGCAGAAATAAACCTACATAAATAATGAATGAGTGATAAAAGAGGGAAGATCTTTTATCGCGCCATATATTTATGAAACCACGTAAAATTCCGTTGTGTCATTTTTTAGTGTATCGTTTTTGCACAGGTAGGAAACAGGCAAACACAGGCAGTAGGAAACTTATTTTATATCTATACAAACTGACTCCCGCAGCTTAGCCCGTGACATAATTTGAACACCCGTCGCACCCATTTAATCGCGTCGATTATTTTACTCGTTTATTATTTTACGTCTATAGCCTTCCTCCATAAATAGGCTATCCAACACAAAATATATTTTCACATCCGACTAATAGTTCCTGGGATTAGCGCGTTTCTATCAAACAAACAAACTCTTCATCTTTATATATGCCTTCTTTTTCAGATTTTATCTTTTATAAATAAATAAATAAATATCCATCACGCCTTATCCCCGAAGGGGTGGCAGAGGCATATTATATGCCCACTTTTCACCGTGTGGATTCCTGTCCCACGTAATAAGTGGTGAGCCCATTGCCGTGTTGAAATAGATAGACGCAGGATGTGACTACCTGCTGTTTAAATTTTTCAAGCCGCCCATAAAGCATTCAACCAGGCTAAACGACTGCCATTTTACTGGCAACCGGGACCAACGGTTTAACGTGCCTTCCGAAGCACGGAAACGCTCGTAAATGTAAATGCCACAAAGTTGTCACCCATCCGAGGACCAGCCATAGTGAAAGTTGCGTAACTCAGTGATCGTTTACAGAACACTGAGACCGCGGGGCCACGAGCGCTTCTCTTATCTTTTATAGCTTTGTATATTAGTATAGATGTAAAATAAGGATGAGTAGCCCCACTTGCTCAAAGCTCTGCCCACTATACTTACGCTTTGCCCAGTCTGAGAGCAATAAATGCGGTACTGTACAGCTGTGGAAATTTATTTATTTATTTAATAGTTTATGTACACACATACACATTACAACAAAACTATATAGGAAAAAAGAGTACAATGGCACTGCTTATTTCTAAAAGAGATCTCTTCCAGCAGGCCGGCGAGTGGAGAGTAAGAATTAAAATAATTGAAAAAGGTAGAAGTGTGAAAGAGAACTAGGTAGAATCAAGTGTTTATACATACTTTACAAACTAAAACATACAAATATAAATAAAACTAATACATAAAAAATACATATACAAATATACATACAAATACAAATATACATACAAAATACCTACATGTAAATACTTGTGCATAGTAGCAGTAAAATACACATACGTGATATTACCATTTGAAAAATAAGGACATTAGAAGTTATGAGTGGAAGAGAGGTAGTATTCACGGACTTTGGATTTGAACTTCATCAAAGAGTCAGTGTCTCTGATGTATGGCGGCAGAGAGTTCCACAACAACCGCATGAACTGAGAAGGAATAGGAATAGAGGTCAGATTTGTGGGATGGGAATTTAAGAAGGGAACGAAGATGAGTCCTACACGGAGCATCCGGAGAGCGCACAAATCAGAACCGCTCCTTCAGGTAGGACGAGAAATTTGGGTTGTACAGTATATTGAAGAGGAGACAGAGTATCCGAGTGTTCCTGTAAAGGGGAATCGGGAGCCACTTGAGCTCTTGGCGGAAATGTGAAACGTGATCATATTTATTGAGATTATAAATAAAACGAATGCATACATTTTGCAGCCTCTCAAGCTTGTCTAACAGCTCCTCTGTGACATCTAAGTAGCAGGCATCAGCATAGTCTATAATGGGCTGAAAAAGTGTCTGGGCTAAAATGATTTTAGTCTTCAAGGGCAGGAAGGCCTGGAGGCACTTCAAAGAGTGAAAGGTGTAGTGTACCTTTTTGCTGACCTCATTGACTTGGGAATTCCAGGATAGACTATCCTCCATTACTACCCCCAGATTCTTAACTTTCTGCACGTAGGGAATACGAGTTCCATCTAAGAGAACAGGCGGCAGCACCTCTAGATCGAGAGTACTACGGATATGTCTACTGCCTATAATTATGGCCTGTGATTTTTTAGGGTTGATGCGTAATCCGACCGACCTGGCCCAGTCACTAATGCAAGCCAAGTTCTGGTTAATTACTGCTATGCCGGACGGTGCATCATGCGCACTGAAATTGTGGTATATCTGCAGGTCGTCTGCGTAGAGATGGAAATTGCAGGAAATTAAGTTTGCGACAGAGTTAATGAAGATAGAGAATAAAAGAGGAGAGAGGACACCACCTTGAGGAACGCCCGCGGCGAGTTGACACCAGTCTGAAGACCTCTGATCAAAATGAACACACTGCGAGCGCCCTCGAAGATAGGAATCGAACCAAGATAAAGAAGAAGAAGAAATGTTGATAGACCTCAGTGCACTCAGCAGCATATCAAAATCAACTGAAGTGAAGGCGCTACTGAAGTCCAGCAATGTTAATAAGGTTAAGTCTTTCTTTTCCATAGCCCAGCGAATATCGTCCATAACCTTAATGAGAGTTGTACCTGTGCTATGTCCCGCACGGAAACCTGATTGGCATGAGCTAAGAAGATTGTTTCTTGAAAGGAAGAAAGAGAGCTATTTATGAACAATATGCTCAAGAACTTTAGATAGATATGGGAGAATGGAAATTGGACGAAAATCAGTAAACGAAGACGGTTTAGAAGTTTTTGGTAGAGGAATAACATATGCCAGCTTCCAAGAATCCGGGAAGGAGCCAGAAAAAAGAGAGTGATTAAAAATATGCGTTAAAACCGGGATGATAGCATTCTTGAGCATAAATTGTCGTTACCAATAGCAGTGGAAGAATTGGACAGAAGAGATTTCTTGACATCAGAAGAAGAAACTAGATTAAATTGAAATTGAGAGATCTGTGGAACAGGCTTAGCCGACTGGGTCAATACAGAAGCGCTTTTAGCATCTGCATCTAAGGAAAATGGTGGCAGGGCAAAGTGACTATTTAACGCACATATATCAATATCATTATCATTGACCACAGGTACTTTACCTATTCCGACAGACTTAAGAAATCTCCAGGTATCAGAAGAGCTACGATTGGAGAGGGATTTATGAAAATGGTGCCTCTTAGCATCTCTACACATACGACTGCAGCGATTACGCAATGTCTTAAAAGATAAAAGATTTTGTTTTGACGGACAGTACTTATAACGCCTTTTGGCTTTATCCCTGCGTGCCATGAGGTTTTTAATGTTATCATTTAGCCAAGGTGCAGGGTTATGTTTGACTTTGACTTTTCTGACTGGGGCATGTCGGTCGAATAACTGAATTATTTTCGATGTAAATATGGAGACCATCTCGTTGATATCATTCGAACCGAACACCGGTGCCCAATCAATGAGGCCAGCATCCCCCCGCACGGCGTCCAGGTTCATGGCCTTGAAGTTACGAAGAAGGCGGATTTGCGCCACGCGCTTTGGAGGACGAATACGATATGATAGGTAAATAAGATCATGATAGGAAAAAGGTGCAGTAAGCTGGCCGTGAGTGTCAACGTCGCCAGGGGACGAGACAATAATTAGGTCGATAAGTTTGGGAGCGCAATTGGGAAAGTGATGAGTGGCCGAAAGAGGTAGAGAAGTAAGATTATAAGATGACAAAGTAGATAAAAGTTTACGAGACCGGCTATCCTCCCTTAGCAGGCAGTTGTTAAAATCGGCCATCAAGACTATGTGATTATAGGAGGGAGAGAAGAAAACTATTAGAAGACGAGGTACAAGAAAAATAACTTCTGTTAAGAAGATCGATGTCCATGTCTTGACTTGTCTTAAAATACAGAAAATTAAAAAAAAAAAGTTAAGAACCTTAAGTATGTATAAAGTACACCAAATGTCTAAATTATATTTTGTAGGTAGATACTAAAAACAAAATTCAATTTGCCAACTCACTTGCTCGCTGACTGACTGGTAGAAATTTTCACAAAAACTAAAATATTAGAAAAGGAAAGTTACAAACGTAGACAGGGAATTCTAGTACTCTTTGCCCACGGTTACAAGCGAAGTCGTGTCCAAGATACAGGAATAAAAAAAATTTTATGAATTAAAAGAAAAGTTAATAAAACAAGTCACAAAAAAAGATTTGAAATCAAAGTAACCGCATCGAGTTATAATCGCCTGTTGCACACCGCCCATCCTACTAATTTAATGTGTAGGAGTGCTCCTGGTTAGCGCTCACCTTTACATCGAGAGAAGCCAAAAATTGCGCTTTACGGCTTTAAACGTCGAACGAAAGCAAACACTGAGAGAAGAGAAAAAAAAATGTACTGAACGTCAATATGCAGTTTGGCTAAAAAGTCTCAGCAACCAGGCCATAATACAATTACAAAAAATAAATCAATCTGCAGTGACATTTGACATGACGTGACACTCGTTAACCAGGTAACACGTGAACAATTTTTATTAGTTTCAAATACTAAATAAATAGCTAAATTGTAGGTACAAACATATCAGTGCAGTGGTATCATAAAATAATGTGCGGTATGAAGCAAGTACATAAAATAGCGAGCCGTTATCTACTAAGTTCGAGCGGTTACGATTATTGCACGACAACAACCGAATGGCTTTGTTTACACTCGACGTCTGGTCGACTTGTTTGGCCTCACCGTTGTCCTCAACGCTGAATTGTTAGAAGTCGTTGGTCCATCAGGCAGTGGAGATTTAACAGGCTCAGGAACACTACGAGGAAACTGTTTAATAATGACTTCAAGCTCAGCCTTACTTTCAATTTTATGGCAAACCTTGTCCGGCGTCAGGATAACAATCCTCCCCTCTGATGACCAGCAACCCTTAACCCCAAAGTGCTGCCTAGCAGCAGTAAACAACTGGTGGCGAGTCTTAGTAAGGAACTCGGATACAGTGACAGCAGTACCTTTAAGGGATGTTTTGTTGTCCCAAACTATGTGACGGTGTTCTACATCATGAAACCTAACCAGCACTGGCCGTGTCTTACCACGTACGCCGCCCAGCCGATGGCAAACCTTAATGTGCTGACTACTAACTTCAGATAGCTTCATATCTACTGAAAGAACTTTATGTATTGTTTCATGCAGATTTTCATTTGGATTCTCACAAAGACCATGAAACAATAACACCTTCCTCCTCATAGCAGTTTCGTGTCGATCCAACCCCAGCGTAAGGAGCTCCAGCTGAGATTTCATCTTTGTTAAAGTCGGCAAAACAAAATTTTTAAAATCTTGGAACTCACTGGTCAATGAAGCTAAGTCATTCGGCATTGCAACAGTTCCAGGCGAAATTTTCAGCAGCTTCTCATAGAATTCTCTCATTTGAGTGGTAAAAAGGTTCTCCAGGTCATCCAATCCAACTGCCAATTTTGAGTCCATGGTGAAGTGTATACAAATCGACCAATAATATTGTTAGGGGTGTTGAAAGTGAGTGACAGCAAGCACCAGTGGGTTTTAGACAAAACTGATTATAATACACATAAAACTGATAAATGAAAGTAATTAAAATTTAAAAATAATATACAGAGCAAAATTTATGAGGTTGTATAGTCCAACTACCCACCAACAAATGTGGGCGTTATGCATGCTTTTTGTCTATGTCGTGGCTGTTGATTTGCAACTGTCCAATATTTCACTGTACTGCTTACACTCGTCAATGTTAAATGGAAAAACAAAAGCTATTTGCAATGAGAACTATACTGACGAATAGTACGTGAACAAATGATACTGAAAATTTATGTAGCACTCGCTCGCACAACTACATACGCCATCGCCGCATAAAAACGTGTTAGATAAAATGTATCTGCTGCTGCGGGTGTAAGGGGCCCCACCAAGATCTTCGAGGCCCAAGTCAACCTCCCGTGCTAGTGCGTGCACCTGCTGATTAACGGACGAGGCTCTGGCGCTGGCTTTCCCCTCTGGGGTTGGGAGGTCTGAGGGCGTCGCTCCCATAAAAGCCACCCGCCGAAACAAAAAGAAAAGAAATTAAAGGAATGCTGCTAGGGATAGGGCGCCGCCGCAAAACGGTGCGCAGGAGCCCCGCCCGACTCCTGTGGCAAGTGGGCTAGGGCTGCCGTGTGTCGGGCCAGCACGGCTAAAGAAGTTAGCCCCAACCCGAATCCGCTTCGCATCTTGGAACATTGGCACGCTGACTGGGCGTGCGGTAGAGTTGGCCGAAGTACTCTCCAGGCGGAGGGTGGACGTGGCGTTCCTGCAGGAGACTCGGTGGAAGGGCAACAGAGCCCGGCCTTTGCAGAAAAGCTACAAGCTGTACTACACGGGTGCGCCTGGTGGGGAGAACGGAGTGGCCGTGGTGCTCTCCGAAGGGCTGCAGAGCGGCATCTTGGAGGTGAAACGCTGTAGCGACCGGCTTATGATCGTGAGGGTGCTTATCGATGGGGTTATTACCCACCTGATAAGTGCCTACGCGCCACAGGCCGGTTGTAGCGACGCCGATAAGATGTCGTTTTGGGGCCAACTCGAGGGAGTGCTTCGGAGCATTCCGTTGTCACAGGGAATCGTTTTGGGCGGCGACCTAAACGGTCATGTGGGTGAGAGGTGTGAGGAGTTTGAACGTGTTCATGGTGGTTTTGGATACGGCATCCGCAACACTGAAGGAGAAACTATCCTCAGAACGTGTGCGGCTGCCGATCTGGCTATTGTGATCCCGTATTTCAAAAAGAAATCCGAACATCTCATCACCTACAAGAGCGGGAGGCGTACAACTCAGATCGATTTCCTACTCACTAGGCGACACAGCATCGGCAAGGTGGCCAACTGCAAGGTCATACCCGGTGAGAGTCTTACTGCACAACACCGTCTCCTTGTCATGGACCTCTGCGTGAAGCCTAAATGCAAACGCATCGAGCGGTGCCAGCGCCGCATCAGATGGTGGCTACTTGATGAAACTAGGTCCCAGGAGTTCGTCTCAGCTGTCGGTGACAAGTACACCGACACTGAAGGCGAACCAGTTCAAGATTACTAGGACAAAGTTCAGGCGGCCATCCTTGGAGCGGCGAAGGTGGTGCTCGGTGAGTCTAAGGGTGGACGCAAATGTGACAAGGAAACTTGGTGGTGGAACGACGCAGTCCTGAGGGAGACCAGGGAGAAGAAAGCCCTCTTTAAAAAGTGGCAAGCGACCGAATCTCCCGAAAACCGCGACGCGTACAGAGCTGCCAAGCGCGCCACAAAGAGAGCTGTAGCCAGAGCCAGACGAGACCACTTACAACCTTTGTATGATAAGCTGGAATCGTCTGAGGGGCAGAAGCTCATCTATAAGCTGGCGCGCTCCAGGGTCAAAGCGGCACAGGATATATCCAAGTGTCGCTGTGTAAAAGACCCTGAGGACAACCTGTTAAGCGAAGACCTCGCGGTAAAGGAGAGATGGCGCTCGTACTTCCACGAGCTGCTTAATAAACAGCATAAAGAGGTGCAGCCTCCGGACCTTCCTCCGAATCAGGGACTAGTGCCACCGGTAACGCCTGGAGAAGTCCTGACTGCGCTTCGCCGCATGAAGAATCGGAAAGCTGTCGGGCCCGATGGAGTCCCCATCGAAGCCTGGAAGGCGATGGGTCCTCGCGGTGTGGGCGTGGTGTATCTTAGTAAACCTTTTTAACCGCATACTCCTCAGCGGGCAGATCACAAACCAATGGAGACTGAGTATTATTACTCCAGTCTTCAAAGGTAAAGGGTCAGTGCAGGAGTGCGGGAGCTACCGCGGTATTAAGGTGATGTCCCACACCATGAAGATCTTCGAGAGGATTATAGACTCTCGGATCCGGCAGGAGTGTACTCTCTCGGAGTGTCAATATGGGTTTCGCCCTGGTCATGGGACCACGGACCCTGTTTTTGCCCTGAGGGTTGTCGCAGGGAAATACAGGTCGAAGAACACGCCTCTGCACTGTTTGTTTCTAGATATGCAGAAGGCCTTCGACTGTGTTCCTCGTGCGATGATCTGGTGGGCACTGCGGTCCAAAGGGGTTCCAGAGGTCTATATTGACACTATCCGGGACATGTACTGTGACTCCGATTCAATGGATCGGACTGCTGTTGGCGACACGAAACCCTACCCCATCACCGTCGGGGTACACCAGGGTTCTGTCCTTAGTCCGCTTCTGTTCAGTGTAATATTAGACGAATTGTCGGACAGCATCAGAAACCCGCATGAGCAGCCTCCATGGTTGCTCATGTATGCTGACGATATTGCGCTGGCAGACGCGGACAGGGGCAGATTGGTGCGACGTGTAAAGGCGTGGAAGGAGACGCTTGAGAACGGCGGTCTGAAACTAAATGTGGCGAAGACCGAGTACTTGGCACTAAACTCGAAAGATCCCACATCCGTCCGCATAGGCGGTGATTTGGTCGAGCGCACGGACCAGGTTAAATACCTGGGATCTGTTTTTCACACGTCCAGTGACATCGATTGCGATGTCAAGTCACGCATTGCTGCCGCGTGGGCCAAATGGCGGGAGATGACCGGTGTCATTTGTGACCCTAAAATGCCGATCCGGTTGAAAGGACAGGTCTACAAAACCATTATTAGACCTGTCCTTTTACATGGCAGTGAGACGTGGCCGATATCGGAGCGACACAAGCAGGAGCTGCGTGTCACGGAAATGAAGATGCTGCGGTGGATGTGTGGAGTCACGCGGATGGACCGCGTGAGGAACTCTCGCATCCGCGGCAGCCTTCACGTCCGTGACATTGCAGAGAAGTTGCAAGAGTGTCGCCTTCGTTGGTATGGTCACGTCTTGCGGCAACCGCCGGGCTACGTAGGTAACAAATGTCTGGCCATGTCAGCCCCGCCGGGTCCCGGTAAGAGGGGAAGACCCAAGAAGTGCTGGCTTGACGTCGTAAGGGATGACATGCATGCCAATGGTCTCACTACAGGGGATGCCGACGACCGTGCGAAGTGGAGGAGAAAATGTAGGAAAGCGGACCCCGGGCGTCGCGAGACGCAACTGGGACAGACGCTCGGATGATGATGAGATAAAATGTATCTGCTAACCTTTGAAAATTCCGTAAGGCAAAACTGGTCAGGATAATCTATAACGCGAACAGCACGTCTTTGCATAGCGTTGAGCGCGTCCAGCAAGTCCTTCACGGAGTCATCCGAAAGATGAGAGCAGTATTCGACGCATAAACGAATATGCATTTTGTACAAAAGACATCTCTAGTGTGGCGTGAAGAACAGCTTTACCTTTTCAGTACTCCTAGCTTCCGCGAGACTAGCCCGATACAGCTCTCTATATACCTTCTATGATTGAGCTCTCGACAAACGTCTATGTCTAGGATGTCAAAATTGTCCTAAATTGGTATTGAAGCATTATGAAGAGAGAGTAGAGGTAGGAAAGGGGATTTTTAGCAGTAAACGCACACGCCTGTGTTTTGTAAGCATTGAAATCGACCAGGTTTTCAGAACCCTATTGAGATATGTGGTTCAGGTCCCGGTCGAGGTCAGCCGTCTCTTGTCCTCAATTTCGGTCCGCCTCGCCGATGGACTGGCGGAATAACTCTCATGCAAACTGCTATACTCTACATAGCAATCAATACTCCCAAAGGCCAGTATGTCATTAATATAGATATGAAAGAGAGTTGGCGGCAATACAGATCCCTGTGGTACCCGGGCATTAACGTCCAAAAGCACGAAGCCTGGCTATCCAGCTGCACAATTGAGATGGTAAAACGTATGCCGGAAGCTTGGAAAGTAGCGACGCATGCCAAACTATTAAACGCTTTGGCAATGTCCAGGTTTATCACTTTGGATGCACCGTGCGCTTCCATACTCACTATATATCTCATCGTATGTATCGCAATATATATCACTCTAAACAGCTTAAAAATCACCCGTCGGTCGTTTCGGCCTTCTTTCTTTCTTCTTTCTCCAGCACGTCTCCCGATGAGTAAGCATTATCGTTTTTATTCGTCATTAGTATCACATTTTCGCAGTACCACCACTGGAATGCCGTCAGGACCATCGTTTTCTTCGTGTCAAGTGACCGTAGTACTGCCCGCACATCACATTGCCTGAAAACTGTGACAGGCATAGTGTTAACACAGTTGGTGTTGGAGGGCTTTGGCCAGTTGTTAGTATGTGGATACCGTGACCTTGAGGCCGTGGGGCTACCCGTTGAATGTGACGTAAGTTCAGGGCCCAGCCGTGCACGCCAGTCAAACACTCTCTTGAAGGCGCTCTTGCTGGCTCTGGTAGCTTTATTGTATGCTTTGAGGTGGCCCACATTCAGACTGCGCGCCGCACGTCACATTACCTGATAACTATGTCAGGCATAGTGTTAACACAGTTGGTGATGGATGGCTTTGGCCAGTTGCCTATATGATTGCGTTCAACACGAAACGCTGTGCAAAAAATTACACCACTATGGAATAAGAGGCAAAGCTCTCATCCTTCTGTCTTCATATTTTAACAATAGAATACAGAGGATCGATATTAATGGTACACGTTCTGTAGGATACATGGTTACAATGGGTGTGCCACAAGGCTCGATACTTGGGCCATTCTTGTTCCTCATTTATATGAATGATTTAGCATTTTATGCAGGGGACAGGAATAAGATTTGTTTGCAGATTATACATCATTGATTATTAAAATTAAAAGACAATTTGATAACTATGACGATGTAAACAATGCAATTGCAAGAGTAGTTTATTAGTTCAGCTCAAATAATCTTTGCCTTAATGAAAATAAAATTAAATGTATAAAATTTACTCTACCAAATGTAAAACAAGATTTCTTTATTTATTATTTTTATTTATTATTCACCACAATTACAACATCTTTACAGTTACCACCAAAACGACATTGTAAGCAATTCGATAATTACAAAAATAACTTATTACTAATTGCGTCCATACTATACAAATACAATTTATTTATTCTAATATAATACACTAATTTATGCATATCATTCATTTATGATTAATAATTATAACATCAAAGTCATTACAGTTATCATGTCATTTTAATAATAAATTCAATTCAATTATTATGTCAATTTAATAATAATATAATTTTAATAATAAATGTCAATTCATTTTCAATACTATACAACTATTTGTCATTCCATAAGAAGTCTGTCAAGAAGGTACACATAACAATTCAATAAAAATAATAATGATTCAACTCATGCAATTAAATTATAAATAATTTGATAAAATTTAATCAACACCATACCAACAAAAGAACATCTACAAAGTAACGATTGCGACAAAGCACAAAGACATGGCAATTACGTAAATATCAATATACCTAGTTATAGTTAAACCTTATTAATGAATCAATTCATGGTTCGAGACTACACAATATGTGGTCCGTGTAAACTCACTCAGCGAACACGCGAACACATCTATCTTGACGGCCACCGCATTGAGCACGCGCAGCGCGCGCGCGAGCGGCGCCCTCTGCAGTAAGTTAGTGCTTGCGGTAGGCACCTCCAGCAGGGGCGAGCGCCGCTGCCGCCACACGTACCCACTGGGCGCACACAGCTTCACTTCCCCCAATATGGCTGGGTTGTGTAACTTACCTCTAAGAACCTTAAACACGTAGATCACCAATGCTACTTCCCTCCTTACCTCCAATGTGTAGTAGCCCACCATTCCCAGAATAAATAGAGTAGGGTACAAGCACAGATATCCTGGGTACACACCGTACAATTTACTGTATAAAAACCTAATGAATTTATTCTGGATGCGCTCCAGCATTAATTTGTATTTGACCTCATGTGGAGACCAGATGGCAGCGCTGGATTCGAGGTGACTCTTCACCAGGGCCTCGTATAGCGCCCTCAAGGCTGCCATATTTGTAAATTGGTTGGACTGTCGCAAAACGAACCCCAGATTACGGAATGCTTTTTTACAGACCTCAGTAATATGTTTCCCAAACGTCAAGTCGGTAGCAAATCGAACACCCAAATCTCTTACCTCTGTATTGCTTCTCAACGGTGTCCTCTCCATTGTATATTGACGATGAGCAGGATTGTGCGCTCGACTAAATGACATAATAGAACACTTATCTGTTTTAAAAAATAGTTTGTTTTCTATGCTCCATTCTACAATCTTGTCTATATCCTGCTGCAACAAATCATGATCAGTTGTCTCCGTAATTTCTTTCACCAATTTGAGATCGTCCGCAAAAAGTAGAGGGGTCGAGTTCACAACCACATTAGGCAAACTGTTGATCATTAACAGAAAGAGGAGTGGCCCTAAACAACTACCTTGGCTGACCCCAGATCTCGTAAAATAAGGCTGGGAAAGGTACCCCTCACAGTCCACGTACTGACACCTGTCACGGAAGTAGTCCGCAAAGAACGCCAGTGCGTGTGGCGTGCAACCCACGGCCGCTAGTCGCTCCAGAAGTATGTCATTATGGACCATATCAAACGCTTTCTTAAAATCATCATCCATCAATCAGCATCCACCGCCGGCACCAAACGTGACATCAGCTGTAACAGGTTACCTGTCGTCCCCCTTCCCGTACCGAAACCGTACTGCGCATCGGATAACTGGGCACTGACCTGTTTATATAGGCTGCTATAGATAGTGGCCTCGAACACTTTGGCTGGGGTATTAAGAACAGCTACTGGCCTATACTTACAGGATTCAGTCCCCCCTCCATCTTTAGGTACAGGCACTACTCTCGAAAGTTTCCAGCGCTCGGGAAACGTGGCGGTATCTATACAAGCGTTATATAGATGTAGTAGCGGCTCCACAAATACCATGCGGGCATCCTTAAAAATAAAAGCTGGGATACCGTCGGGCCCCATAGAGCATTTAGCCGGCAGGCGGGCCAACGCCGCGCGCACGTCGATATCGCGCAGGCGCGTGAGCTCGACTCGCGCGCCCGGCGCAGGCCCACAGACCGCACTCGCCGCCCCTGGATTTAACACGGGCGTCTCCTGGTTGTACACTGAGTGGAAAAACCGAGCGAACTCATTTGCGCATTCTTGCTGAGACAGGATACTGCCGTCTTTTTCTAATTTTAAATTACGTACAGTACCCTTTCTGGACCGCATGTAGTCCTAAAAACCACGCGGGTCCCTTGCCAGATGGATCTGCACCCGGTCACGGTACTGATCATGAGCTCGTACGGTCTCCTTTTTCACTTTCGTCTTTGCCATACTAAAAGCAAAATAATCACTTTGCAATTTACTTTTTTTGTATATTTTGTGCAATGTGTGTTTATTTCGTATTTCCCTTATGAGAACAGGTGTGTACCATATCGGATATATGTATCTATTGCTATTGTGTTTCGATGCCTGTCTGCGAGGAATACATAAATCGAAAACCTCATATAACTTATCATAAAACACATTAAGAATATCTTCGGGATCGTTCATTTCGTACAAATGGGTCCAATCAATTGTAGTTAACAAATAATATAAATGATTAAAATCAGCTTTACTGAATTTCCATTGCATACTTGTTAACGAGCTCCGAGAGCATGGCACGCGATCATCGGTCAAGGTGGGGAGCGGGCCCGGGGGTTGCCCCCCCACTGTTTAACTTAATGGACAAGCGTTAGAGTTTGTGGAATCAACTGTGTTCCTCGGTTTATACTATTGATGCCAATTTGCAGTGGGGCCCACACATAGAAAAGACAGCCTTATGGGAGGCTCAATGCGGATTCCGACGTGGAAGAGGTTGCATGGATCAAGTGTTTTCTCTCCGCATGATCGCGAAAAAGTTTCTGGTTGTTAGCCAGAATACCTTCTGGCTAACAACCAGAAACTTTTATCGTTACGTTATCAAATGCTTTCTCCAGATGGAGAAAGCTTTTGATTACGTTGTGAGAGAAACGTTGTGGGACTTGCTGCCCGGATATGGTGTGGACGGCTCGCTACTGCGGGCAATACAGTCGCTTTATAGCGACTGTAAGGCTTGCGTGCGAGTAGGGGTATGTGACACCTCTTTTTGAGGTTTGTAGAGGCGTCAAACATGGATGTGTCATGTCCGCTTGGCTGTTCATAGTGTATCTGGACAGTTGCCTGCAGAAGTTGAAAGATTTTAATATGGGTGTGAATTTGGCTGACTTTACAGTAAACTGTCTGCTGTACGCTGATGATGCGGTGCTCATGGCCTTATACTGCCTTGAGGTGGCCCGCGCTCTGACCCAGTCGCGATACGCCGACTGTTTCGGTTGAACAGCCTCAGCGCACTTACGCGAGGTTTACGGACGTTGGCGACATCAGTGTATCGATTATGGTATTCCATTCTTAAACTGATCTCGCCGGCAATGTCAGAGGTGCTATCCGACGGAGCCTTACGCAAGCAGCGCTGGTCTGGGATGGTCGCATTATAACTTCGAAGGCCATCCTAGTCTGCCGACGAGTCTGCGTCATCTCTACTGCACATGCAGAAGATGATACCTGCATGTTTGCGTGCACCACACAGTAGTCGGAGGTACCCAGTGGGGCACCTACCGTATGGTACCGTGGGGTATCCGCGTGATCTAGCCATTGAAATTCTTACCCGTTCCACTTGGTTTTAAGGCGAACTTTGGTAGGTATGTTCTTGATATAATTACTTATTTTAAAAAAAGCACGTACAGTAGGTATGTGAAAAACGAACGACTTATTGAAAGCCTATCGAATTATAGTGCCCATGTATAGAGCGTCTAGTAAGATCTAGTTCAAGTGCGCCTTACAGTAGTTGCATATATGGTATACTCCATAACATCCTACCATAAAATTGATTTGAAATATATGTGAAGTCAATTTATTCGTCATATTACTAGTCGAATATCTAAGCTCCGCCACCGCGCGCGCTCAATGGTAAAACAATAGCACCCGCTGCCCCTGTTTCCTGTAACACATTTCCGTCCCTTTTCCAAAATCACTCCCTCAAAAGAATCCAGCAATTGACAGGAAAGATGTTGTGGGACATTTTTGAAGTTATTGTTTCTTTTGGCGCGTTATAAACAAAGAGTTGTGATATATGTGATTAAATCTTATTAGATACTTTTTGATTTATCAAATTTTGATTGTGTTCTGTACCTGAACTTAACCCTGTATAATCTCGCTTTCACACTAATCATTAGTTTTAAGTTGCCAATCGTTTTCTATAATATGTAACCGGCAGATGGAGGTACGTAGGTACTTTTACGTACATTCATTGAATATTAATATAGCATACCTATATTTTAAAATATATTTATTACTATTATATTTATATTCTACTATTTAATTGTATCTTGTGTTTGTATATACATATATATATATATATATATATATATTAGTCTTATAATTATCAATAATTGATTTTATAAACAAAGTTAGCAACCTAGAATGCTTTCAGATTCTAGTAGTGATGATGATTTTTTCTCCGCAGGTAGTAATATAAGTTTACAAAGTGAACCTTCCCTGGCTGAGATTCTCGCATCTAATCTATCTACAGTACCCTATAATTTCAATGCTATACACATAAATGCTCAAAGCATTCCGGCACACTTCCCTGATATGCTGGCATCATTTGATTTTCCCTATATTCATGCTTTACTTGTGTCTGAGACTTGGCTTAATCCTTGCTTATCTTCTTCAGCTTACACCCTACCAGGATTTAACCTTATTAGGAACGATCGTTTATCGTCGTACGGCGGGGTGGCAATTTATTTACGTTCTCATATTCCATTTGATGTTTTATATTTATCACCACAACCGCCACCTACGTATGCTGGTGAACATCTTTTTCTAGAGATCAAACTATCTCATTCCAAAGTTCTACTTGGAGTGTTTTATGGTCCTTCTTCCGATATTAATTACTTTTCTTCATTTGAACTTCTTTTAGATGCCTTTGTTCCATCATACGATCACATTATAATTATGGGCGATTTTAACACCTGCCTCGTTAAAAACGACACGCGTGCTTCAACCTTTCAATCTATTGTCACATCTTATAATCTGTCCATTCTTCCATCTGACACTACTCATCATTTTCCAAATTGCACTCCTTCTCTACTAGATCTTGTCATTGTTTCTTCTCCAAATCTTGTAGCTAAACATGGTCAGTGTACAGCTGACCAATTTTCCTATCACGATTTATTATTCCTATCATACCAACTACGTCCTCCTAAGCCTAAGGCTAAAATCATTCTTCATCGCAATTTTGGCGGTATAGAGTTGGACAGCTTGCGCAGTGATGCTGCAAGCATAGATTGGGGTGCACTTTTTGATGCTGAATGTATAGACGAAAAAGTACAGCTGTTGACGTCTGCTTTGATCAAGTTGTATGATGTGCATGCCCCTGTACGAGAAATAAAAGTAAAGCATCTTCCTTGCCCCTGGTTAACTGAAGATATCAAATCACTTTTATCCAAAAAGGCAAACGCCAAGTCTAAATATAAGCGTCGTCCTACCGACTATAACCGTGAAAAATACGTATCCATAAGAAACCGTTGTAGTAAGGTGTGTAGGAACGCGCAACGCCAATATATCCACAATTCAGTTGTAAACGGTGACCCAGCTAAAGTCTGGAAGTTTTTAAAATCATTGGGAGTAGGCAAATCTCAACATGACTCAATTCCTAAAGACATAGATTTAGATTCGCTTAATCAACATTTTTCTGCTTCGTCAAACTTAGATAGAATGACAAAAGATACTACATTGCAACATCTTTCATCTGTCCCGACTCCCAATTGCTCTCCATTTTCTTTTAGTGAATTATCTGCTTGCGATGTTAGGAAGAGTATAATGTCAATCACTTCCAACGCAGTGGGAACAGACAGTGTCAGTCGTACTATGATCGTCACCATTATCGAAGAACTTCTTCCAGTTATTACTCACATATTAAATTTTTCTATTTACAATAATGTATTTCCCACGGCTTGGAAAGAGGCTCAAATAGTTCCTATTCCTAAAAAGAAAAATCCTTCCTCTTTTACTGATTTCCGTCCTATTTCCATCTTACCGTTTCTGTCCAAAGTTCTTAAACGCCTCATATATAATCAACTAAATACTTTTCTTACCACAAATTCCTTATTAAATACTCTTCAATCCGGATTTCGTCCTGGTCACAGTACAACTACCACATTAGTTCATATTACTGAAGATATCAGGAACGGTATGGAAAACGGCGAGCTGACACTACTGACACTGTTGGACTTCAGCAATGCGTTCAACAACGTTGATTTCGAAATATTACTTGGCATTATGAGCTCTCTTAACATATCTCCAACAGTAATTGACTGGTTTCATAGTTACCTGTTTGGCCGTCGGCAGCGTATTAGTATTGAAGACATCATGTCCTCTTGGTGCACAACGTCTGCCGGCGTACCACAGGGTGGCGTTCTATCTCCTTTAATCTTCGCAGTTTTTATAAACTCTATTTCTAAAGAACTAACTTCTTCCTACCACCTATACGCAGACGATCTTCAAATTTAATCATTCAAGCGAGGTTAGATGGATTGGTGGAAGCTGTCAATACCATTAATAAAGACCTTGAATCTATTTGTAAATGGAGTAAATCTTATGGCTTGAAGGTCAATCCTGACAAGACACAGGTCATTCTTATCGGTAGTTCTCGCATGATATCTAAAGTTGACTGGAGGCTTCTCCCACTGGTTTCGTGTAACGGTACTAATATCCCATACAGTAACGAAGTCAAGAACTTGGGCATACTGTTCGATAGATGCTTAACCTGGTGTCCTCAAGTCCGGGAAGTGAGCCGTAAAATGTTTGCCGCCACAGGATCCCTGCGTAAGCTGCGAAATTTTCTGCCTGTTGCCACAAAGACTGCGCTAGTACAATCCCTTTTATTTCCTATCCTTGACTATGCTGATGCCAGTTACCTCAATCTCACTGAAGACCATCTTAATAAACTTGAGAGACTCCAAAATCTCTGTATAAGGTTCATATTTGGATTGCGCAAGTATGACCATGTCTCTGCATATAGAACACAGCTCAAGTGGTTACCTATCCGTCTTCGCCGGAATGCTCGTATCCTCTCCTTATTGTATAGTATTCTTTTTAATCCTTGCACTCCATCGTATCTTAAAAATAGGTGTATGCGCCGTTAAGCGACATACAAGAAAAAACTGACTTTCGTTTGATAATCTTGGGTTTATTCAACTCAAACAGGTTGGGGTTTACAATAGACTCAGTTTACTATAAAATAGGTTAAACATTTACTTTTAGTACGCTTGTAGTGCGATATTCGTTATATATTTTATTATTGCGTCTCAACCGCGCAAAGGATTCTTGGTAATGGCCGCCGCCCGACGCTCCCACGCCGGTGGCGCGATGATAGCGGTGGCTTGTGATTGGCTGCTGCTGATGAGGTGATATCCACGTCGCTCCATTGGTCGAGCGTGGCGTAGACAATAGGTTTGAGTTTATGAGTGATGCACACTCCAGGACTCTGAGGTCCTTCTAAGACCCTTTTGGAGAACCCCATACTGTAGACGTTCTTGAAAACCCAGGCCGGGAGCTCATTCCACAACCTAAGCGTACGCGGATTAGGTGTTCACGAACGTCTGGGAATTTCCTGGGTTTCCTGGGTTTTTAATGTAAACGTTATTGAATTTAATGCGCGGTGGTACTTTCAAACTTCCTTTTAAAATCAACTAAAATGTTTTGATGGGTGCAAAAATAACCAGTTTCGTACGCCCCACTTCGCAACGACGCGCAAACACGTGTAGGCCAAGCTCTCGAATCCCGCACGAGTATTCGACTGAACGAACAACATACTGTCATCGGCGTATCCTGCCATTGCACAGCCCTCCGGTAATGGTAAACTGAAAAAGTCATCAAATCCTAAGTTCCACAAGTATGGGCCTAGCACAGACCCCTGAGGACAGCCTATTGTTAACGTTTTGGTAGCAGAATAATGACCTAATTTTAAAGTTACTGTATCTTGTGAAAAATATGAATAAATAAGAGAGTAAATATTACTATAGCAACCGCGAGACTAAATTTTATTAATAGCATTGGCCACCAAGCGTTATCGAAAGCCCCGGAAATATCTAGGAAGATGGCCAGCACATATTGAGAAACCGATGAAGTGACAGTCTTTATCACTGATATCGCTGCGTCAATAGTAGATTTTCCTACTGTAAATCTAAATTGATTTTCGTGAAATTTAGTACCGCCCGGCAGGTGCCGGGGTACTATGAGACGCTATAAAGCTTTCCCAAGAAGGGCAACAATGTTATCGGTCGGTACGACTTAGGGTCATCTGGCGGCTTGTCGCCTTTTTTGGCAATAATCCGAATATAGCCTCATCGCCAAATACGGGGGAACTCTTCCTCGTAAATACATCGGTTAAAAACATTTAATTTTACTTCAGTCGGGAGCTTGCAAGCCTCCTTTATCATTTTGTTAGATATTTTATCGTCACCCGACGCCTTATCTATGGACAACGACCTAACAATTTCGAGGAACTCATCAGAAGTTGGTAGGTCTGACTGCGGTGAGTATGGTGGCTCAAGAGCCCACTGTCTTATCTGACGGTGATAATTACTATCGTTCTCCGAGCAGTCGTCGGGTATAAGAGAATCCAAGAGGTAATCCGCGGTTTTCTTCAGACCTATAGTAGTTGTTAATTTTGATATTTCGTACATAGGCAAGATCAACAGAACGGTTAGCCCTAAACTCATGGTATTTAGGCGACCACGGACCCTCAGCTTCCAGCCCATGCACTAGTTTACGTAGCAAATTAACCTTTGATTTTTCAACAGCCGCCCTGTAATGGGACCTGGCAACTCTAAGAGCAAGTAAAGCGCTATTGTATTCTGCAACGGCACTAATTTTATGCTTTTTAAAATAATTTAATTTTCTACGAGCTCTCCGGAAACGCCTTCGAAGCCCAGCTAAACGATCACTCCACCAATCGCATCTCCGAGTATTGTTAATAGATCCACATCCAATGGCCACGTCGGCACAGTAGGTAAAAGTTTCTGACATTAAAGAGGCACTCTCTTCGACAGACAGGTTACCACTACCAAAATCTTTAGCGTGAGCCGCAAACAGAGAACCAAAGAGCTCCAAGTTTGCGCCCCTACTTTTATATTTTAAATTACAAGTAGTACTTTGCGCCTCTCGTGCATCACCGGGTAAGAGCTTGTAAACGATTAGACGATGGTCACTACAGGACGCACCCGGGAGGACACGCCATTCGGATATCGAGACGTCGCCGCGTGAAAGTGTCACTTGAATAGAAGACTCACCCATAGGGCCGCAAAAAGCAGGTGGTGCATTGGGACAATTGTGTATAGATAAATTCATTTCTGCAATGAATTCTTCGACAGCACAGCGCCGGTCCCTATCGAATACACGTAGTTTGCCATACCATAATGTAGAAGAGGCATTGACATCAGCGCCCATGGTTATTTTTTGACCCGCAAGAGACTGCAGGACGTGACTAAGATGGTGTAAATGAGGATCGATATGATGTGAATATTGAAAGTAGCAGCTCACAACAAACACCCTATAGGCCGAGGAAGTAACCTCAGCAACAGCACAATGAGATGTCATGAGGTTGCTCAAAGATGTTACAGTAAAATTTGTACTAGAAACATAAATCCCAGCTCGTGCCTTGGCATGTAATTGTACCACTCTGTTACGCAGGTGGGCGTTCTGATATTGTTCCTGTAAGAGGACAATGTCTAATTTGTTCTCTATTACTAGGCGGTCCAGTTCCGCTGTGGCTGCCCTATCGTTGTGTAAATTAAGCTGTCCTATAATTAGATTTTTCATGTTCCAAGATTTTGTTTTTTATTAATAATATAATAATAATAATTCTTTATTATCAGGCAACACGAAAAAAGTTACAGATCTTATAAACTTATTCTACGGCCCTTAAATATATATACCTTAAACCTAAAAATACATAGAATAATGACTTAACCTAAGTTACACGTAGTGACGTTGACGTGTCGCAGGTTGAAGGATCATGCGTTGGCAGGCGTCCTCTGAAGCGCCTGAACTTCACCCTGTTGGCCAAAAGTCGGGACTCATGAAGGTGGCAATGCGTTCTGTGGGAACCCTCGCCACAAAAGAGTTAAAACTCACTTTGTGACGTGAGTTCAACTTCTCCACCCTCAAATCTAACCCTGTTTTCTTCTCGAGGTAGTTGATGACGTCTACGACCTTCACGTTGTGGTGAACGCGAGATACAAAGACCATGGTACTTGGAACCTGGATTTATCTTGACGCATGGTTCTTACAAGAGGGCTTCCTTTTCTTCTTCACCACCATCGTGAAAGGTTTCACGGAAGGAGCCTTGTGATACAGTGGGCTGTATCACAAGGCTCCTTCCGTGAAACATTAACGGGTGCAGTGCTGCGTTGAGTGACGCTACTCTGCTTCCTCGCCTTTGTTTGAACGGCTGTAGGGGTGCTGGCCGTTGCAGCTGCCCTACAGCCGTTCAAACGTCGCCGTAGTCACGTGGCTGAGGAGCTGGCAACGTGGCAGTAGTCGGCACAGCGGCGGGGGCGGCGGGGTGCCGGCTCGTGTTCGAGGCACACGCCACGGTCACCGGAGCGTCGGGCGAGTCAAATTCTGCTGACTCGAAACTGCACATTGACGCATTTTGTGCGCCTCGCCGTACGTTGACATTATTAGAGGCCGCGTTAAGCGGCCTACTAACTGAATTACTGCTACGTAGCAACAACAATTCCGTCTGCAGGCCACTGATAGTTTTATCAGAGGGAGGCCTCTGATAAAACTATCAGTGGCCTGCAGACGGAATTGATTTACTTGTTTTACTTCGACGTGGTCGAAACCCACCGGCGGCAGCTTGTGCAGCTCCTTTGCGACGAAGTCGGGTACGTCATCAGGATCAGTTTCTTTTAGCAGTCCTGCACACTTCTCTCCTCTCCATCCCTCCTGCGGGACGGCATCTGGGCAGTCTTACCGACCGATTGGTACAGCAACGCCTTCCCACTGCAGATCTCCTCCTCTTTAAAGTTAGATTAGCAAATCTGCATGATACTGATCTCATCCATGGTATCAATTGCATTCTGGAGGAATGCCAGCAGCTCGTTCACGATGATCGCCTTATTGGTAGCCATCGCGGCGGGCGTAGGGCAGCGACGTGTGAGTCGCCCGTGTCGCGAAATAATTGTTTACTAATTAATTACGAGACTGCATTGGTGAGGCGCGACCGGTCCCGACCGCGCATCGTTAAGCATGATATTAAATGATACAACTACAGGCAGTGCTCAGAATGAGCTGCTGGAGCCTATTCTTATAGGTATGACACTCCCGATAGCCGCAACGGTGGTCATGGGGCTTATTAAACCTTTTGCAGGTTATACAGATGGGTTTTAAATCAGGACTGTCTTTATGTGGACATGCTCGTGTATCATGTTCCTCGCCGCAATTAGCACAGCTGGGTAACTTGCTGGTACAAAATTTGTGAACATGACCGTATTGTTGACAGTTCATACAACGCACTACCCACTACGGTCATCAATAAATTTACCAAGTGGCCCAATCAATAAATAATTTATCCTTCGTGGCCACCAAATGATTCCGGATCTCCGGCTCCAGCTCCAAACCCACCCACGAACGACCGTTAGCTAAACGACGCCTACGAACTATGTCAAACAACTCCTCAGAGCACAGACCATTGTACAGGCGATAGAACACACATAAGGAGGCGAAGCCTCTCCTATCACGAAGGAGCTCAACACCGCCCGATAGTAGAGGATCGTTGACAATCCTCATAATACGCCGTTCTACCGAGTCAAAAGGTCAAAGTTGGTATCCAGGTGCACCAGCCCAAAGGTGACAGCAGTACTCCATGTGTAGCCGCACTTATGACTTATAGAGGAGCAGTGTTTGCTCCGCAGTAAAGTACTGCCGCGCCCTGTTGAGCGCGCCGAGCTTTTTGGACGCCAGCTTCGCCTTGTTCTCTAAATGACTACGGTATTGGAGGTCACTATAAATCTCAACACCAAGGATCCCAATACTAGTAGAGATGGAGAGAGTTGTGCCCTGGAATTGCGGCGCTACAGTAAATGGGTCTTTTTTAATTAATACTACTAGTGATTTTTAATGAATACTTCGGTAGTAAAAAAATTGGAGTATTATAATAACCTACGAAACAGTAACAAAGAACTTCAGATTTTTATATAATAGATTAAGCCCCGCGGACTCAGTGTTCTGTAAACGAGCACTGCGTTAAGGAACTTTCGCTATGGCTGGTTACGGATGGGTGACCACTTTGTGGCATTTACATTTGCTTTTCGTGCTTCGGAAGGCACGTTAAGCCGTTGGTCCCAGTTGCCAGTAACATGGCAGTCGTTAAGTCAAGTTGAAGGCCTTGTTGGCCTTAAATTTAATCAGCAGGTAGCCACAACCTGCGTCTGTCTATAGCAGCACGGCAATGGGCTCACCACCTATTACGTGGAATAGGAATATACATGGTGAAAAGTGGGCATATAATATGCCTCTACCACCCCTTCGGGGATAACGCGTGATAGATAAATATTGAATAAATAAGTGGATTTTTTATCTTCGCTGAACGTGCTGAGCGAGAGGACTTCTGGGCGGGTATGAGAGAAGCTCTAAATGCTGTATCGTCTGTAAGTTAATGAAATTGCGTACTTAGAGAATATGTTTAGCGCAGACGAAAGATGTATTTCAGATGTAAAAGCCGGAAGCGAAGTTAGAGCTGGTTTCTCCGGAGAAGTAAAGAGATAAAGCATCGTAAAAGATGCACGCAACACGATTCACAACGCAGTGCTACTTCCAATTTTGCTTCTTCGGTAGTAAAATCTAGGTCTATCAGAAGACGCATAAAAGGAAATTGAATGCTGTGGAGTTGTGATCACTATGAAAGAGATTAAGTCATGGGGCACATCTAGTCTTAATAATATTATAAATGCGAAAGTTTGTGTGGATGTTTGTTACTCTTTCACGTAAAAGCTACTGAAATATATTTTAATCAAACTTTACAATAATATAGCTTATACATCAGAATAACACAGGCTACTTTTTATCCCGGGAACAAGTTCCTGTGGGAAACGAGAACGGGAAAACTTATCTGCGCAGGCGAAGCGGCGTGCGTCAACTAGTTTAATACAAATAAGTAAAACTCTATGTAAATAACATTATAAATTATTTATTTCACTCATGCACCAAGTCATATGGGTTCATCTTGTTCATTAAAGTTCGATGTTCTGTCCGGCAGGGCGCAATGCGGGAAGAACCTCCCCCATTAGATGAGCTCTACAGTAGATATCAGTTGATTTCTTTAATTTTTCCATCGCCTTCATGACTATTAGTGAGAGAGAATGTTTTACTTTATCTGGTTTATGTGTGTTACCTTTTGAATTGTTGCTCATCGTAGCTACAGTATCTGTAAATAAAAACAGTAAATTTGGTTTTATTGTAAACTTAAAAAGCGCTCGTGGCCCCGCTGACGCAGTGTTCTGTAAACGTTCACTGCGTTTAGCAACATTCGCTATAGGTGATTCTTGGATGGGTGACCACTTTGTGGAATTTACATTTGCGAGCGTTTCCGTGCTTCGGAACGCACTTTAAGCCGTTGGGGCCGGTTGCCAGTAAAATGGTAGTCGTTAAGTCTTGTTGAAGGCCTTATGGGCGACTTGATAATATTCAATAGCAGGTCGCCACAGCCTCCATCGTCTGTTAGTCAGCAGGTGCACTGCTAGCTAGTGAGGTCGCTTGGGCTTCGACTCTCGATGGAGCCCCTCATACCCATTTACCCAAAAGAGCATTGATTATAATCTTTTGTTGTAATTTATTTCTTTTGGCATTCATGAAATTGAAAATTATTTACAAGTTACCAATATAAAATATTAAATTAAAAATTTGAGATTCAGTGTTCTCTAAAGGATCACTGCCTTAAGCGTCTTTCGTTATGGCTAGTTCTCAGATGGGTGAACGCTTTGTGGTATTTCCATTTACACATAGACATACAACCCGCCTGATGGAAAGTGGTCACCATAACCTATTGACGTTTGCAAGACCAGAGGTACTCGACCTGCCGACCCTATAAAAACTTTCTAAGAGCCCTTTTGAAGAACCTCATACTGTAGACGTTCGGGAAAATCCCGATAGGGAGTACATTCCACCATCTAAGCGTCCGAAAGCTCCTACCGGACTTTACCGTATGCGAGCGCTCCGGATGCAAAGTTTGAGGATGAACAGAACCTCCTGTATATGGCGAGCGATGCGATAATGATGATGTTCGTGAATTTTATTGGAATGAATGAGCAGGATCATTGCAGTAACACCAAATGAATACACACGACTTAAAAAAAATACGTCTCCTTATGTTCCCAAACCTTTAGCTTTCTAATTTGACTGCCTCTGTGGCGCGGTGGGAGTGCATCCGACTGCTACGCAAGAGGTCGTGGGTTCGATTCCCACCCAGGATAAAACTTTGTGTGATGAGCACGATGGTTTATTCTGTGTCTGGGTGTTATTTATCTATAATATGTATGTAATATATAATATAAAATATAAAATATATAATATATATTTATATGTAATATATTGAAATAAAGAGAAATAATAATAATAATAAATCTTTATTCATTTAGGTCACAAAGTAACACTTATGAACGTCAAGAATATTGCTTCTACATTTACATTTACTGCCAGATTCGCAAAGCAATAGGTAGAGCCTGAGGAAGAACCTGGCAATAAAACTCATGGCCACTCTTTTCTAAACGCAAAAATTATTAATTAAATCAATGTTGTGTTTAAGTCATATCAAAATTAGAGCGATTATATTTGCCGGTTCTAAGGGCAGCCTACCCTTGAAGAAGAAGAATCTGGCAAGAAAGTCAATGGATGCCATTTTAAAATGTAGGAATGGCTTACAACATTAAAATTACACTTACATTGTTCCTTTGGATTTATGTGAGAACAGTCGACTAAACTTAATTTTACCTTAAATATAAATAAGATTATTTGTAATAATTGCTATAACAGCTATGAGCTGACCAGTCCCAACAGACGGCACCCGTTCACGGGTATGACGCATTATATCAGCCATCGCCCTACTCAACCGTATTATAGGGAATAAGGCGACCATACGCCACCACTGCCAGGACACTTAGGCGAGCATGACATACTCAAAAACTGCACAGCAACTATCATGTCAATTTCAAAGAAATAAATAAGTCTACATGGTGCTCACACAATAACAAACTCAAATTACATTGTATATTAGTTAATACCGGGACTAAACGCAGCCAATTTAGAAACCTTTAGTTGTCAGACGTTTCAAATTATTAATAATGTAGAGATGTAAAAATACAACATATATATGCAGATACAAGGCATACGAGTATCACAAGATTCATTCGAATCCTAAATAGCTCAAGCGAAGAGCAAGCAACTCATTTCCATTTATTTTTATCGTTCAACTAATCATTAGTTGTGTAATAGGTCCTTTTCAAGAAGTGCGTCTTAATTTCCGCCTTAAATTTATGTAACGGCAGGTTCATAATGTTTAAAGGAATTTTATTATATAGTCGTACGCCAATTCCTGTAAAAGAGTCGTGAACCTTTTGTAAACGATGATGCGTTCCAATTATTTTTTGCTTATTTCTAGTATTTATCGAATGTATGTCACTGTGTCTATTGTATAAATGTATGTTCTGTTTAACTAACATAATATTTGCAAATATATACTGTGATGCAACCGTTAAAATGCCAATTTCTTTAAATTTTTCTCTAAGAATTGTATTTAGAAATATATAAGTATGTTTATCGGTTATCTAGATCCTTTAACACAAGCTAATGGGCTAATGGGCTAGATGGCGCTGTGTGAAAAGTGACCCACAATATTTAATAAGTATATATTATTTTTGTAATATAAGTATTATATATATTTTTGTATGTAAATATGTATTTCATTAGGTACTTGTATTTCTATCAGTATCAATTTTCTAAGTTTCACTAATACACGATAATGCACCTACTTTGTTTATCTCTGCATCACCTATGGTTGACTGGTAGAGAATGCCTATGGCATTAAGTCTGCCTGTGTACATAGTTGTGCATGAAGTTTTAAATAAATAAATAAATATATGAAATAAAGTAGCCTTGGGCATCATATCAAACAACTCCTTTGCTTCTAATATTCCTTCTCTTCGCCATGTTAGTCCGTTAGTCAGTAGGTGCACCACTTGCAGGAGGTGTCCCGTTTCCCTCACTTTAATGTAATTCGTCGTGTGTCTGAAATAAACATATTTCTTTCATATTTATTTTGAATCTCACCATTATTTCTGTGACCAACTCGTTCATTTTTAATATGGTAAACTAGTTTTCCTTCTAAATATACTGATGTGTGAATACTTGATAGATAAAAATGAGGCTGGTGGTCTTCTCTCTTGACAAATACTCCGTACATTCCATTATTTTCGATGTAGTAATGAACTGAAAAAAAAAAAATTATACTGTCCAAATTTTAGATTATCGGGAAAGAAAGATAGACCTCTTGGCCTCGCGGACTTAGTGTTCTGTTAACGATCACTGAGTTACGCAACTTTCACTATGGCTGGTCCTCGGATGGGTGACCACTTTGTGGCATTTACATTTGCGAGCGTTTCCATGCTTCGGAAGGCACGTTAAGCCGCTGGTCCCAGTTGGTAGTAACATGGCAGTCGTTAAGTCAAGTTGATGGCATTATGGGCGGCTTAAAAAATTTCAAAAGCAGGTAGCCACAACCTGCGTCTGTCTATTTCAACACGGCAATGGGCTCACCACCTACTACGTGGGACAAGAATATACATGGTGAATAGTGGGCATATAATATGCATATATATGCAGTGGTGACTAATTGGTTTCGCAGTAACCTGTGTGGACGCTGAAGCTGACGAGAGAGTGTTTTGATGCGTATGCACTATATGCATCAAAACACTCTCTCGTCATGGTGCAATACATATGTCGGAGTGCCCCAGGGTAGCGTTCTTTCTCCTTTACTTTCCGCATTATTCATTAATTGAGTCTCGGATCAACTTATTTCATCCTCCCACCTTTGCCAAGCACCCGTTGCATCAATCACAGATGCTATTAACAATCATCTGGCCAGTGTAAGCGCTTGGAGCAATTTGTATGGACTCAGAGTAAACCTCTTGCAGACTCAAGTCTCGATTGTTGGCAGTCCTTGGCTTGTTTTAAAAATTAACTGGTCACTACTACCACCTGTTATCTTCAATGGTAACATAATACCACTTACGACCGGCTTAAAAATTCAGGAATACATTCTGACCCGAATATGTCCTGGGATATTCAAATACAAGAAAAGGATCCTTAAAACATTTGCGAAGTTTCCTATCTACTGCACCAAGATTGCGCTTGCTAACACCATCCTACTTCCTATCCTAGACTATGCAGATGTCAGCTATCCAGATCTCACCGAACGCCAGTTAGATAAGTTTGAGCGACTTCAGAATTTCTGTCGAAGACTGAAGACTCGAGTGGCTACCTATTCGTCATCGCCGGAATGCTCATATTCTCTTCTTGTTTTACAGTATATTGTTTAACCCTTCTACATCTACCTATCTCAAAAGAAATTCCTTCATAATACTGATTCAAAGTGCTTAAGATCACCAGAGAATCTGAGACTATAAATACCAAATCTTTCACAGTTGTGGCAATACGATTGTGGAATGCGCTGCCGTTGGATATTCGACGTGCGAGGTCCCCAGCCAGCTTCAAAAATAGGGTTAAAAACCACTTTATGGCCTTGTAACTAAGAATTTATATTTATACCATTGTTTTTATTTTTGTAATTTCAAACTGTGTACAACATAACTATTACTTATCCTTGTTAAGTTGTTAAATTAATCTATCGTTATATATAAGTGCGCCACCAACTACCTTTTTCTTTCCTGTTCTTCTCTTTTCCATACAAAGGTTGTCTGAAAGAGATCGCTTATAGCGATAAGACTAAATAGTTTTTAAGTAATAAAAATACTGTGTGGTATGATGTAGAATATATCTATTTTTGTAAATATTAAGCGCGCTGAAATGACGCGGTCTGCCTAATGGAAAGTCACGGTGCCACGGCGACATCTAGCGAATTGAGCGCTACACTCATAGTCCACAAGTGGTATGGTATGGTCGCGTCTTACGGCAACTGCCAGGCTACGAGGAAGAAAATGTCTGGCCATGTCGGCCCCGTCGGGTCCCGGTAAGAGGGGAAGACCCAAGAAGTGCTGGCTTGACGTCGAAGGGATGACATGCGTGCCAATGGTCTCACTACAGGGGATGCCGACGACCGTGCGAAGTGGAGTAGAAAATGTAGGAGAGCGGACCCCAGGCGTAGTGAGACGCAACTGGGACAGACGCTCAGATGATGACTCACAGTCCACAATTGACAGTGGTTCTCAAGTAGGCGGCCCAATAATGTGGTTCTTCACGTTCCGTTCGGATTGTAGTGTAGCACTGTAAGTTCCAAGTGTCAATGATATCGCAAGGAAACGAACATTTGAATGGTTTGGTTCTCGCAATGATTCTCTCCAATGTATGAGACTGGTATCTCTACCCTCTAAGATATATTGATAAAAGACCGATCTAATACTTACATGCTTTTCCCGAAACGATTTTGTGCTCCATTAATTCACCTCCTCCTTTGTAATGATATTTGAACGTCAATTCCGGACAACGAAATTTTGCATTATACATGTTTTGTGTTATGTTTAATCTTGAAAAACAAAACAACAACATTTATTTTTAGCTGAACCTCAATCCTACTATTTTATGACCCCATTGTGAATTTGTCATTCTAAGAAATGGTAGTTAATTTGAGAAATACCCGCATATTACATAATATTTTTATTTTAGAACAATGACTTTCGTGAGCGATGTTCATTATTGTTAAATAAACGGTTTTACTCACGTGTAAATTTCAGGATAGCCCGATTAGTTTCAGACCTAACGGAGGTCCTTTTTCAAGTGGAGCGTCAAGCTGCGTCGGAAGCTGCGCCGGCACTCGTCCGGTAAAAGTAAAACCGTTTATTTAACAATATTTTTATTTTCATAATATTAAATATCTGTTCCGACTCTTGATTTGAACCCGAGACTTCAGCAAGTCAGTCGCATCCACTTACCAATGCGCCAAAAAGGCAATCAAATGTCATTGCTTTCGTATAAAAATGACAAAAATTGCCATTTACTTTGAGAATTAATATAAAATTAAAATTGTAGAACACATTTTTTACAAACTTTTGTTTCGTTTTCGACGTTTCTGAACATTTTGTACGCGGAAGTGACATGTCTTGTGTTCTCGGCCCCGTATGTGTCCTACGCATGTGTGTCCATCATCTAAACGTTAGTGGTAGGTTCATCCTCCTCTGTATATCTCTTATTCATTATTGCGTATTCCTAGTTACTTCCAAGCTCTTTTTTTTGATGTTTTAGAGGATTAACACCTGGGTTCCGTATTTATTAGCTGCTAGGAGCAGCTTTAGTTTGGCTTTTTATTTTCGGCATAGTTGGGAACAATAGCCGTGTGACATCCCAACCCTCAATGGGTACGTACCTGTGTCATCTTTGCGTCATCCGTTGATAGAAATAAAGATAATAAATATGTGTGTGTACCACAAAACACGGTTAAGAAGTAAAACTTCTTTACAATATTTTTTAACAGCTATAAAATTTGTTTTGATTTGAAATTTCGATCTTTTTACTGCTATAAAATTACTCTTAACGTCGATAAAGACGTTTCACTTCAAAAGGGTTTAATTTTTGCTAACGGAATCGACTCAACATAAAACAAGCAATACTTTTAGGCCATTACAAAATCAACACCAAAAAAATCAATGGTAAAAAATATTAAATACTTGGTAAAACGAAAAAAATACACACATACGGTATAGGCTCCCTGAGTAAACATAAAATAGCACCAATGATGACCGATGCATTCATATTGTGCCCATCGTACGCGTAAATCGTGCCCCCTCTCAGCTTAATACTGTAAAATAACATCAACAGCGCTGGTATTCTGAGAGAGCCAGATTCTGATAGAGATCAGCAGGTGCACCGCTAGCAGATAAAGCCACTTGGGCCCCGGAGACATTGTCCCCTTTCATTCTCCCCCTTTTTTTGGTTTGGTTCAAGCCTAAAGATACTTACACAGCGTATGTCACTATACAGTGCTTGAATCCTCTCAATTCGATTTCAGTCAATTCATGACTATGTTGGGGTCCATTAAATTTTATTTTCTTTATACGTATGGGGTCCAGGGGTGGAACCAAACCCTCAATGCCATCAACCAATTTATAATATACATTAAAATATCCCTTCGTCACACAGTTGGCATTTTCTAATTCACATACTTTTAGACCTAAAATCAAAATTGTATTAAGTCATTTTGACATCCATACTAATATTATAAAGCTGAAGAGTTTGTTTGTATGGTTGAACAACTGGTCGGATTTGAAAAATTATTTTCGTGTTAGATAGCCCATTTATCGAGGAAGGCTATAGGCTATATATCATCACGCTACTAGCCTGGAGAGCGAAACAGTATTCATAAATGTCGACAAATCGGGCAAATTAATATGAATTATTATAAAGCTGAAGACGATGTTTACTTGTATATTTGTTTAGTTGAACGCGCTAATCTCAGTAACTACTGGTCGGATTTAAAACAAATATTTTTGTGTTGGATAGCCCATTTATCGAGGAAGGCTATAGAGAAGGCTGGAGAGCGCAGCTGTATTCATAAATGTCGACAAATCGGGCAAATTTTTATGCATTATTATTGAATTTATATGCGACGGGATTAAATAGGTGCGACGGGAGTTCGAAGTATGTCACGGGCGAAGACGGGGTGGGGTCACCTAGTAATACATATTACCGCGTCTTTATCTCTGAAAGGGACAAAAGCATTCCAATATGCCTTTGCCTACCACGTAACATGTGGTGACCTCATTGCCATATTGAATGGATAAGCGCAGGTTGTGACTACCTGCTTTAAAATTTATTCAAGCCCCCCAAAAGGCCTTTAACTTGCCTTTAATGACTCTTATGTTACTGGCAAAAGGACCAACGGCTTAACGTGCCTTCCGAAACACGGAAACGCTCGTAAATGTAAATGTCACTAAGCGGTCACCTATTCGAGGACCAGTTATAGCGAAAGTTGCTTAACGCAGTGATCGTTTATACAGAATACTGAGTTAGCCAATGCACGTCACAACACGCGAAATAAAATCAGTCAATCAAAAAATGAAAAGTCAAAGTACTCGGATACCCAGACGTGCATGTATGAAGCGATTGATGAATCTGCAAGAAGCGAAAGAAGTATGCGTGGATCGTGAAGCCTGGCGATCTGTCCTCTCTGACTACCCCGTCAGGGATACAGCATGAAGATAGTTAGTTAAATAATAAAAAGTATACATAGTTACAGCCCTACTAACTATAAAAGCAGGTAATTGATTTAGCAATAAAATCAAAAGTCGTATTGTATGGCTTTTTGTATGGTTTGTTGTAGTATTGTATGGTTAGAGTGCCGACAGAAGTGAAAACTTATTTTGGCACGTTAGACATTTTTTAGATGGTTACTAGCGTGAAACCTAATTACGTTAAGAATAATGGTACTAATCGGGTTAAAAAGCACTATAGTTATTTATAATTCGACTGTGTTTAAATACACAAAAAGAGTTACTTCGAGCCGGATGTGACCCACTGGTTCAAATCCGGCTCGATGAAACTCGTTTTGAAACCAATCTTACCGCTCTACCAACTGAGCTATCGAAGATTGATAACTGAGTTCGAGATTATCCGTCTAATACTACAAAACTTTTTTACGCACACACTATTGCGTGTGAAAAGTGTCTCGAGTCCAGAGATTTCATCTCATTTAAAAATATGCCTACTGCGCTTAAAGAAGTTTTCACTTCAAAAATACTACAAAAAATGATATGGGGTTCTTCAAGTGACGCGCGATTCTTTATAGGATATTGATCCTTAATTAAGTGGCAGGGGTCCTAAGTATTTTCCTTAAAAGCGTATCTCGGTTCCCTGGCCTTATAAAACCATAAAGGAACCCATCTTATTGTAAACTCCCGTATTTGCTATTTTTTTTTATTCCACTTAGATGGCAGACAAGCATCAGGCCCACCTGATGGAAAGTGGTCACCGTAGCCTATGGACGTTTGCAACACCAGAGGTGATTTTATTTTAAGATATTTTAATATTTAAATTACAAAATTTTTGTTCGTTACATCGACGTCTGTAAAATTATAAAAAAAAAATTAAAGAAATCTGCATAATATTAATAAACTTACATTTTTTGTCGTTTTGAGTGTGATTGGTTGGCTTGGCTGTTGTATAATGGGGGGTTGTAGAATGGGGGGTTGTAAAATGGGGGATTGTAAAATGGGGGATTGAAAAAGTAGGAAGTGTTAAATGATGATTATGTAAAGTATTGTAAGAAGCTAATAATAAAATTAACACAAACAAAATCTGGATAACTTTCATTTTACCAGAAGTTTTTACACTCACTAAATAAACATAACATTTCAAAGAATTTATATTGAGTTGTATTTTATCGGGGACCATTATATTTTCATTAGTTTCCGACAAATATACGCTATAAAGTATCACTTTTGTATGTCAATGTGTCTGTGCTAAATTACACATAAAAACCTGTTTTTAATTTATGTATTATTAGCTGATGCCCGTAGCTTCGACAGCGCGATATTTTTTTTTTCAATAAAAAGTAACCTTTGTTACTTCTAATACCTCAAAGAATATGTATACAAAGTTTCATGATGATCGGTTAAGTAGTTTTCGCGTGAAAGCGTAACAAACAAACTTACATTCACATTTATAATACTAACTAGATGATCCCCACAGCTTCGCTCGTGGAATATTTCAACCTCCCGTCGCACCTATTTAATCCCGTCGCTTATAAATTCTACAATAATGCATAAAAATTTGCCCCACCATTTATGACTACTGCTCTGCTTCCCAGTGTAATAGCGTAATGATATATAGCCTATAGCCTTCCTCGGTAAATGGGCTATCAAACACAAAAAGAATTTTTCAAATCTGACCAGTAGTTCCTGAGATGAGTTGTCCCAATAATATTTAATATTTATAATATTAATATTGCCGAAGCGTTAAGAATTGAGCATGGAAGAAAAAGTTTATTAATCATGCCTATTTTTAAATAAATATTGTGGGACTCTTTTTTACACTGTGCCGTCTAGCCTTAAGTAAGTTAATATAAGCTTGTGTTATGGGATCTAGACGACTGATAGACATACTTATATATTTCTAAATACATATATGTACTATACATAGGAAACACCCAAACTCCGTTTCAAACAATTGTGGATTACACAAATATTTTTTCCGAACCGGGAATTGAACCCTGGATCTCAGTCGCGGCAGTCGCATACACTACCACTGCGCCACTGAGCCTTATCCCCGAAGGGGTGGCAGAAGCATATTGTATGTCAACTTTTTATGGTGCTCGTGGCCCCGCGGTCTCAGTGTTCTGTAAACGATCACTGAGTTACGCAACTTTCACTATGGCTGGTCCTCGGATTGGTGACCACTTTGTGGCATTTACATTTGCGAGCGTTTCCGTGCTTCGGAAGGCACGTTAAGCCGTTGGTCCCGGCTTCCAGTAACATGGCAGTCGTTAAGTCAAGTTGAAAACCTTATGGGCGGCTTGAAAAATTTCAACAGCAGGTAGCCACAACCTGCCCGCCTTATCCCCGAAGGAGTGGTAGAGGCATATTATACGCCCACTTTTCACCTTGTGTATTCCTGTCCCACGTAATAGGTGGTGAGCCCATTGCCGTGATGAAATGGACAGGCGCAGGCTGTGGCGACTTGCTGTTGAAAATTTTCAAGCCCCCAATAAAGCCTTTAACTGGGCTTAACGACTGCCATGTTATTGGCAACCGGGATCAACGGCTTAACGTGCCTTCCGAAGCACGGAAACGCTCGCAAATGTAAATGCCACAAAATGGTCACCCATCCGAGATTATTTGTAAAGTAAAGTGTTTATCTAAGATACCACATCTATGATATGTATGTGTTTAGAAATATATAAGTATGTTTATCAGTTATCTCGTTACCATAGTACAAGCTCTGCTTAGTTTATAATCAAATGGCGTTGTGAGTTGTCCCAACAATATTTATTATTATTTATTATTCTTGATCGTATCGTATCCGTGTCGTCGCCTGTAAACGTGCAACATCCTATCAGTGTAATTTCCTACACACAAGGGAGCGTCACCTGCACAACAAGTTTCGTACGAACTATTAATTGTGGAGATTGATCCACTGGTTACTATTTTAAGGTGTGGTGTGACAGTTAACGGCATAATTAGAGAATGGACATTTATCAACTATCTCTTCTTCATCGTAGAGGGTCCCCAATTATTTTATATTAGTTGACGCCCGCGGCTTTGCTCCGTGGTAAAGTTTTCTCGTTTTAGTGTCCCACAGAACTTGTTGCCGGGATAAAAAGTTGCATGTGTTATTCTGATGTGTAAGATATAACTATTACAATAATTGTAAAGTTTCATTAAAATCCATTCAGTAGATTTTGCGTGAAAGAGTAACAAACAGCCATTATTACAAACATTCGAGTTTATAATATGAGTAGGATTTTTGTATTTTTGTAGAAAGCTTACAGACTAAACTTCATTGGCAATCGCAATCAACTATTACGGATAAATTGAATATGCTTAATACAGCTACACAACAGCGAAGAGCAGCTGACTGTATGTATTTCTTTAACATTTATGTACACACATAACTTATTGACATAATCTACAAATATTTAGGAGAAGAAGAGTACAAAGGTCCTGTTTATTTCTAAAAAAAGAATTTTCCTCCAGCAGTCCAGTGAGCGGATATCTTGAAGAAGTAGATCAAAGGTAGAAGTGTGTTAGAAATCTTGATAAAAGAAAATGCACACACAACATTATATTATTATACTAGATATATACACATATATCTAGTATATACCTGTATCTTTCTCGCTCGGGTACACTCGGCGTTTCCGAGTACACCCGATCGAGCCTTACTTATTACCTACGGAAATATCTGTGTGCGGTGCGCCCAAGAAGCTTTTACTTTAATAAATAAAAACAAATAAATATATTACATTCCTACTTTTTGAAGCCTTATGCATAAAACAGGAACATAAAAGGCAGCGTCTAAAAAGAGTCGTAATTATTTTACAAGCGTGACGTTCCTCCATACTATTATAAGAATTATATTATTTTATCTGTGATACTATGTAGGTACTCACAGCGTGACGTAAATAAAGCTCAGCGGGATGCTATTGTTTATCCCATAGGCTGGGCGTCTGGTAAACCAACTATAATATTATGGGGATATATTACGACAATATTAATCCTACTAATATTATAAACGCGAAAGTTTGTAAGTATGGATGGATGTTTGTTACACTTTCACGCAAAATCTACTGAATGGATTTTACTGAAACTTTACAATAATATAGCTTACACGTCAAAATAACACATAGGCTACTTTTTATCTTCTACTAATATTATAAACGTGAAAGTTTGTAAGTATGGTTGTTACACTTTCTTGGATGAAATGAATGGATTTTGATGAAACTTTAAAATAATATAGCTTACACATCAGAATAACACATATGCTACTTTTTATCTCGGCAACAAGTTCCTGTGGGAAACGGGAACGGGAAAACTTCAACAAGCGTGCAGAGCCGCAGGCGTCTACTAGTAATAACATATCTTTATATGGATTTTTCTTTTGGTTTATCGTACTTTGGGTGTCAAGGAGAAGTGAGCAATAATATAGAGGCCAAAGGACAGTCCAAAATTAACCTAGTAAATTTAGTTTATCACGCCTATAACCCTGGCGGGGTGTCAGAGGCATACCTATACTATACGCCCACATTACAGATAACAATAATTTATTCAAGGGCAAATAAGGTTTAGTATTAAATGTATTGTTGACACTTGACAAATATATTGTTGTGATAATCTAATTGTAGTTTAAGAAATACGACATAGAAAGAAAGAAAGAAGGAAACACATTTATTAGGCACATACAATAAAAACAATAAAAATAAGAACAAGATAAATAAAAAACTCTTATAAGTAATTGATTGATTTTGTGATTGTAGATGCAAGGCTAAGAAAGAAAGTGCTAGACACCCGGTTATATCGCGGTGCCGGTATTGACACAGACCACTTCTTGGTTATCAGTCGAGTAAGAGGTCTGTTTCTGTAAGAAGCGGTGGCGGCACGGCGGGCATGAACCCGGTAGTGTACTAGAGCGCATAAAAGTCAATAATTTGCAAGAGATTTATTTATTTATTTAAAAACTTTATGCACAAAATTTGTACAGAGGTGGACTTAATGCCGTAGGCATTTTCTTCCAGTCAAGTTGCTATTGAAATTATAAAATAAATTATGTGGAGTAAACAAGAGGAGCCAAGGATGTAAGGTAAAGAGAATGTGTGCAGAAGTCATGAAAGCGTTGTCTGATAAGAAGAAAGCATGGTTGGACTGGCTGACTACAAAGTCAATCAAAGAATGCAGAAGGCAACGGATTAGGATGTAAGAATGGCAAAGGATGAATATAAAAGGTTTAAGTGTGTTGCAAAAGAGGTGATAAAAAGAAAGAAGAAGAATGAAAGAGATGATTTTGACAACAGGTTATAATTTCCAAAAGAATATAAAATTCTTTTGGAAATCTATAAGAACAATGAGAGCTCAACAGACAACATCGCAGCTCAGCCATAACAGAAACCATGATGGCAGTGTTGTGAAAAGTGAAGAATGTGTGCTCAAAAGATGGAAGGAATATTTTGAGTTTAGTTTAAAAGTTTATTTGAAAAAGAGGATATGCAAGCACAGACACATCGCTTGGAAGTGAGTGAAAGCGTCAATGAAAGTGATATAGTATAGAAGAAATTATGGAAGCATTAAATAGTATGAAACTAGGCAAAGCTTTGGGAATTGATAGGATTTCTGTCGAGATGCTGAAAGCGGGAATGGGCGTGGTAGTTTGCCAGCTGTACCGCCCTTTTAACCTTAAATGAAATGGACAGGCGCAGGCTGTGGCGACTTGCTGTTGAAAATTTTCAAGCCCCCAATAAAGCCTTTAACTGGGCTTAACGACTGCCATGTTATTGGCAACCGGGATCAACGGCTTAACGTGCCTTCCGAAGCACGGAAACGCTCGCAAATGTAAATGCCACAAAATGGTCACCCATCCGAGATTATTTGTAAAGTAAAGTGTTTATCTAAGATACCACATCTATGATATGTATGTTATGAATGGATTTTACTGAAACTTTACAATAATATAGCTTACACGTCAAAATAACACATAGGCTACTTTTTATCTTCTACTAATATTATAAACGTGAAAGTTTGTAAGTATGGTTGTTACACTTTCTTGGATGAAATGAATGGATTTTGATGAAACTTTAAAATAATATAGCTTACACATCAGAATAACACATATGCTACTTTTTATCTCGGCAACAAGTTCCTGTGGGAAACGGGAACGGGAAAACTTCAACAAGCGTGCAGAGCCGCAGGCGTCTACTAGTAATAACATATCTTTATATGGATTTTTCTTTTGGTTTATCGTACTTTGGGTGTCAAGGAGAAGTGAGCAATAATATAGAGGCCAAAGGACAGTCCAAAATTAACCTAGTAAATTTAGTTTATCACGCCTATAACCCTGGCGGGGTGTCAGAGGCATACCTATACTATACGCCCACATTACAGATAACAATAATTTATTCAAGGGCAAATAAGGTTTAGTATTAAATGTATTGTTGACACTTGACAAATATATTGTTGTGATAATCTAATTGTAGTTTAAGAAATACGACATAGAAAGAAAGAAAGAAGGAAACACATTTATTAGGCACATACAATAAAAACAATAAAAATAAGAACAAGATAAATAAAAAACTCTTATAAGTAATTGATTGATTTTGTGATTGTAGATGCAAGGCTAAGAAAGAAAGTGCTAGACACCCGGTTATATCGCGGTGCCGGTATTGACACAGACCACTTCTTGGTTATCAGTCGAGTAAGAGGTCTGTTTCTGTAAGAAGCGGTGGCGGCACGGCGGGCATGAACCCGGTAGTGTACTAGAGCGCATAAAAGTCAATAATTTGCAAGAGATTTATTTATTTATTTAAAAACTTTATGCACAAAATTTGTACAGAGGTGGACTTAATGCCGTAGGCATTTTCTTCCAGTCAAGTTGCTATTGAAATTATAAAATAAATTATGTGGAGTAAACAAGAGGAGCCAAGGATGTAAGGTAAAGAGAATGTGTGCAGAAGTCATGAAAGCGTTGTCTGATAAGAAGAAAGCATGGTTGGACTGGCTGACTACAAAGTCAATCAAAGAATGCAGAAGGCAACGGATTAGGATGTAAGAATGGCAAAGGATGAATATAAAAGGTTTAAGTGTGTTGCAAAAGAGGTGATAAAAAGAAAGAAGAAGAATGAAAGAGATGATTTTGACAACAGGTTATGATTTCCAAAAGAATATAAAATTCTTTTGGAAATCTATAAGAACAATGAGAGCTCAACAGACAACATCGCAGCTCAGCCATAACAGAAACCATGATGGCAGTGTTGTGAAAAGTGAAGAATGTGTGCTCAAAAGATGGAAGGAATATTTTGAGTTTAGTTTAAAAGTTTATTTGAAAAAGAGGATATGCAAGCACAGACACATCGCTTGGAAGTGAGTGAAAGCGTCAATGAAAGTGATATAGTATAGAAGAAATTATGGAAGCATTAAATAGTATGAAACTAGGCAAAGCTTTGGGAATTGATAGGATTTCTGTCGAGATGCTGAAAGCGGGAATGGGCGTGGTAGTTTGCCAGCTGTACCGCCCTTTTAACCTTTGCTGGAGAGTGGCAGCGTACCAGAAGATTGGTGTAAAGCTGTCATCGTGCCGCTGTATAAAGAAAAAGGGTTGCAGCAAGAGTGCAAAAAGTACCGCGGCATAAGCTTGCTCAGTTTTGATAAAAAGAGTGATGAATGAAACTGAAGGGAAAATGTGGGGTGTTCAAGCAGGATTTATGAAAGGAAGAGGATGCACGGATCAGGTCCTTTTCTTACGATGCGTAATTGAAAAACTTTTGACGAAGAGTCAAAAAGTTTATTGCGCATTCGTAGACTTGGAAAAGGCCTATGATAGAGTGGTGAGGAATGAACTGTGGTCAACATTGTCCATGTATGGCGTAAGCTGCAACTTGATACGAGCACTGAAATCTCTATATGAGGGTTCCAGTGCTTGTGTCAGAATCAACGGAGTTTGCACAGACTTTTTTCACATAGAAAAAGGTGTGAGACAGGGTTGTGTAGCGTCACCGTGGCTGTTATATCCACCTATACATTGACAGTTGCTTGAAAGAATTGCAAGAAAGTGCGTATGGATTAAAAATGACTGATCTGACTGTCAAATGTCTTCTTTACGCTGATGATCAGGTATTACTTGCATCATCAGCGGACGACTTGCAGTTGATGGTTAATATTATGCATAATGCGCTAAAAGGCAAAGGAATGAAAGTGAATGTAAATAAGACGAAAGTAATCGATTTTGAAAGAGAGAAAAACATGACAGATTGCTCGATTTTTGTGGAAGGAAAAAGAGTGGAACAAGTGAAAGAATTTATTTACTTAGGCTCAAAATTTGCGAGCGATGGAAAGTGTGATGATGACATTGAAAGAAGAGTTTTGGCTGGCAATCAAGTGAATGCAGCAATTTACACATTTATGAGCACCCAGAACGTGTCTAACAAGGCAAGACTGGCTATGCATAGAGGAGTGCTTGTCCCTACTCTAACATATGGCAGTGAAAGTTGGGTATGGCAGAAGAAGCATAGAAGTAAAATTAATGCAGTAGAAATGAGAAGTCTGCGAAGTATAGCTGGAGTGAAATTGATAGATAAAGAAAGGAACAGCGTGATAAGAGAGCATTGCGGTATGACAGAAGACGTAGTGACTAATAGAATAGGGATAGAAAAAGGGATGCTTAGATGGTTCGGACACGTGGAGAGGATGGATGAAAATAGACAGACGAAGAAAATTTATGCGGCGAGAGGAAATGGGCAAACTGGTAAGGGTCGACCTCGACGTACATATGTCAATCAAATTGAAGATCTTTTGACAAAAGGCCAGGTCAAGAGTACCCTTAATCGGCGAGCGTGTATGAAAACAATTATGAAAGTTGAAGAAGCGAAAGTTGTATGCCAGGATCGTAGCAAGTGGAAAGCCATAGTCTCTGCCTACCCCGATGGGAGACAGGCGTGATGATATGTATGTATGTATGTATAAGTAATAAAAATTAATAAAATTATTAGGCTACAGCTCATAGACATATTGATTTTTTAGATTTTAGATTAGACATTTCACTGTATACACTTTTGTCCCACGTAACAGGTGGTGACCCCATTGCCGTGTCGAAATCGACAGGCACAGGTTGGGCCGACATGCTGTTGAAATTTTTCAAGCGGCCCTTAAGGCCTTCAACTGGGCTTAACGACTGCCATGTTACTGACAACCGGGAGCAAGGGCTTAACGTGCCATCCAAAGCAGGGAAACTCTCGCAAATTTAAATGCCACACAGTGGTCACCCATCCGAGGACCAGCCATAGTGAAAGTTGTTGCAGTGATCGTTTACAGAACACGTCCCCGGGGCCACGAGCACTTGAGAAATCAGGAATTTTATAAATTTATAAATAATCCCTAGTATTTCCATATTTTAGTTAGATTAAAATAAATAGGTATCACTTTTTGAAAAATAAAACAATAATAAATGTAATGCATGTTGATATCATTCTGAAATTGACCAGGTAACTGTAACCTGAAGGCAAGCGACTGATGAAAATTTTTTGAGGGAAAGTTACTTTATTGGACGCAAGTACTAAATAAATGAAAATTAAATTTTCTACCAATTACTAGTAAATTTAACACTGTGGAGATACGATACCTTTCAAAACTGTGCGGTGAATCTTTGACCGACTGAATACGTAACGAAGTGACACGCAATATGACATATTTGAATGTAATATGACAGATATGAATGTAATATGACAGATATGAATGTAATATGACAGATATGAATGTAATATGACAGATATGAATGTAAGTATCGGCATTAAGCTGGAAAAGGGAGAGTGTTGGTTTTGACACCTCCAATGAATGATCGAGGAACAATTGACGAAGAGTATATATTATGCAAAAGTAAAAGGTAGAAGGAGTCAGGGTAGACAGAGATTTACATATGAGGACCAGGGGAACAGATTGCTCAAACACAGAATAATTCAAAGTACCCAGACGTTCATGTATGAAGCGATTAATGAATCTGCAGGAAGCGGAAGAAGGATGAATTGCGAAGCCTGGCGACCTTTTCCTTCTGATTACCCCGTAAGGGATACATACATAAATATCATCACGCCTTTATCCCCGAAGGGGTAGGCAGAGGCATACTATACGCCCACATTTAACCGTATGAATTTTTGTCTAATGTAACAGGTGGTGAGCTCATTGCCGTGTTGAAAGGGCCAACGAAGGCTGCGGCGACCTGCTATTGAAAATTTTCAAGCCGCCCATAAGGCCTTCAACCAGGCTTAACGACTGCCATTTTACTGGAAACCGGGACCAACGGCTTAACGTCCCTTCCGAAGCACGGAAACGCTCGCAAATGTAAATTCCACAAAGTAGTCACTCATTTAAGGACCACCTATGGCGAATGTTGCTTAACGCAGTGATCGTTTACAGAACACAGAGTCAGCGGGGCCAGGAGCGCTTCGAAGGATACAGCGTGAATAGTATTTTTTTTAAGTTTATACCAAGTGGTTTAAACTTAACCACTTATATTATACTAGCTGTCCCGCCCGGCTTCGCCCGTGACATACTTCGAACCCAGTGGCACCCATTTAATCCCGTTGATTATTAATTTCACATTCACAATGTAAAACATTTTCCAAATTCATTGATTACTTCTCCGCTCTCCAGTACCGAACTACCTACCTACGCCCGCACTGCCCGCCCGGTCGAATTATGGTTACAAGAAATTAATTTCTTTGCGTTTTATTTTCAATTTGCGATAACTCGTCAGATATTCATTTAATTTGCAAGGTGTAAAGGGACAAAATAATCTTCATGAAATGCTGAAGCCAACTAACATAGAAAAAAAGATAAGGACTAATAGCATATTTGTGTAAATAGCCTTCAAATAACCACTTTATAATTGATGGTTTTTTAAAGTATTAAAATGGATATAGTATGTTATTCTTATAAGATAGACATATATCGTCGCGGACTTTTTTGTAGACCTACATTAGATACATAATTGCACAGTACATTATTTTGTTATATATCAAAGGGTTTAGGCAGCGTTCTTGTTGGAAGCTCCCAGACGGCTTATTTTTTCCGACATCCCCAACAAATATCGTTATAATTTGGTCAATGTATACAACAACTTAACAAATTATACATAAAAACCTTCTATAAAAACCGCATCGTAATTCGTTTCGTAGTTTTAAAGATCTAAGCATACATAGGGACAGACAGCGAAAAGCGACTTTGTTTTATAATATGTAGTGATTACCTATATTATTTTTCGCGAAAACGAGAGGTTAAATTGACTTAAAGAGCTCTTCAGACACTCGCTGTGGTAGGTTCAAGATGTTGTCTTGTTTATCTTTATCAATCTGTATGCAAAAAAAAGCAAATTTAAATTTTAACGTGGAAAAATTTTTCATTCACAAGCTGAACTAGAACCAGCGTCTTCTGGTTCAACGCCACAGACGCGTTACCAACTACACCACCGTGACCTGCTCGTAACTGACGAATTAAACCACCTCTTTACGTCTTAAGGCGACGTAAGGCGCCATGTTCCGGCACTTAGCAAAGTTGAAATATACCTAACTGAAATAATTCTTTCCTTTGATGTTAAATCTATACTTCTATACTAATACATAAAGTAAGTAAGTATAGATTATAAGGGACTTTACGCTACGATTACTATCATATAACTGAAACACATTCGAACAATTTTCAACTTTATTTAGTACTCATAATCCTCATAACCTTTGGAACGTTGATGAGGACTTCCAGGTCCCGTGCCATAGACACGCCCTCTACCTGGAGGTCCTGGTGGACCATTAGGCGGTCCCCCAGCGTATTGTGGGTAAGCCTGGTCCCAGGTCATAACGGAACGCTTAAATACTCCATTCGTAGATTGTTGGCAGCCGAACTTACTACACTGAAAAAAAAGAGATTGTTATTTAACTGAGCTTAAAAAGGAGACTCTTAACTCAACTGTATTCTATACAAGCTGATGCCCGCAGCTTCGCCCGTGTGGTGAAGTTTTCCTATTGAAGATTTTGTACGGAACCCTCATCTTTTAGAAAATCCAATATAGCCTATGTTATTCGTGAATTTGTTATGGTGAAAGAAATTTTAAAATAGGCCCATTAGTTTCTAATGCTCATGATAATCTCATGCAACTAATGGATGCCAGACAAAGGCAGTACTCTCATACAGTGTAGAGAATTTTCAACAAAGCCTAGCGATGCAAAAGATTTTTTTAAGTAAACTAATAACAATTTGAAACAATTTGCCAGCGCACGTGTTTCCCTCCTCCTATAACCCTGGATTCTTTAAGCGGAACGTATATAACCACATCATTGGCTTACAAACTTTAAAGCCACTACCAAAAGTCTTGTGAACGGTGTGTGACTGCTTTATAAGGTGACCTAACGACTTTACCCGTGACATACTTCGAACTGTCGTTTATAAAATCTACAATAATGCTTAAAAATTTGACCGATTTGTCGACATTTATGACTACTGTTCTGCTCTCCAGGGTAGTAGCGTGATGATATATAGCCTATAAACTTCCTCGATAAATGGGTTATCTAACACAGAAATATTTTTTTCAATTCCTGACATTAGCGCATTCAACCAAACAAGCAAGCAAACAAACAAACTCTTCAGCTTTATAATATTAGTACAGATACCGCCATGGCTTTCCATAAATAACGTGGGCAGCATTATTTTGGCGAGCTTATAACATGTAAAAACGTAGTCAAACTAATGTAATAAAAATTTGATGATTATTTATCAAACATATCGAACTAAAAATAGTGAAAAGGATATGTTTACTCACAGACGCCTCACAGCCTTTACCCCAACACTGTAAAAAGACTATAAGTATTAATAAAAGTATGAAATGTTCTTGAGTTCACAAATATTCGAATCGAATATCGGGAATCGAACGTGAGGTCGCAGAATGTGCATACACTACCATTAACTACCGATGCACTACGTTTAGGAAAAAAATGATTAAAAGAATTCCATATAATGTTTAAGTTCAACATTTTGGATACTTAGATACTTGAATATTTTGAGAACTTAACATTTTGAGAATTCATCATTTTGAGAATTCAACATTTTGCAAATTCAACATTACGTGCCGGAGCGTTTCTTTTGAACATAAATCTGCTTTTTAGACATCTAAAAATCCTTATGTTTATAAAGGTCTTATAAAACGGCTCAGTTTGTCCACCCGTCTGTACACGTCTATATCTCAGGAAAGATATGAGATAGAGACGAATGGTTTGCGGCGTTCGATTCTGAACACCATGTATCCGTGCACAGGCGATTTTGAAGTTTTTACCTCTTATGGCTTTGAAACTGGGTTTCGGTGTAGTTGAAGTCATCCGATTTGTTTTTATACTTTTTCACGGTGTATCCCTGACGGAGTAGTCAGACAGGACAGATCGCCAGGCTTTACGATTCATGCATACTTCTTTCGCTTCCTGCAGATTCATCAATCGCTTCATACATGCACGTCTGGGTATCCGATTACTCGGATTTCTTTCTGATTCCGTAAATTTGGGTAGTATTGTTGTTAGACATATTTTTTTGCATATATGATATATATATGATGCATTAGAAACACCCAAACTCTGAAACAAACATTGGTGGATCACACAAATATTTGTTCCGACCCGGGAGTCGAACTTGACACCTCAGCGCGGCAGTCGCATACACTGTCATTTACGCCACTGAGGCAGTCAAAAAATCCGAAACGGGATAAACGTGTGACAATATGTATGTACGTATGTATGTATGTATGTTATTTGATAACCTAAAGTTTTTAAGCATACCCTTGCATTGCAGCTCTCTCCATCACACTGAAAATGAAAGAAAATTTATTTATCTATCACGCCTTATCCCCAAAGGGGTGGCAGAGACATATTATATGCCCACTTAAGTACACAACTAATAAGTGGTGAGCCCATTGCCGTGTTGAAATAGGCAGACGCAGGTTGTGGGTACCTGCTATTGAAACTTTTCAAGCCACCCATAAGGCCTTCAACTTGACTTAACGACTGCCACGTTACTGGCAACTGGGACCAACGGCTTAATGTGCCTTCTGAAGCACGGAAGCAGTCACAAATGTAAATGCCACAAAGTGGTCACCCATGACCAGCCATTTCCAGACCAGCAGCGAAAGTTGCTACGCAGTGATCGCTTACAGAACACTGAGTCCGTGGGACGAGCGAAAAAAAATAATATATCAATACCAATTTGACGGCAAACGAATTTTGATGTAATAAACCATTTAATTATATACCTTTGTGGTGCAGAACTCTCCAATGCACTGGAAATTAAAAACAAACTTGAATCGAACAAACTGAAATTAAATTTTTGTTCTGAGTATTGATTAAAGATTGAAACGAACTTTAAGGTCCGTATTCCAGAATGTTTCTCAGGGCCGTATTACAAAACGTTTCTCAATACTCAAGAAACACTTAAGAGTATTATTTTAAGGCGAAAACTAGCCTTAAGCGTTTCTTGAGTATTGAGAAACGTTCTGTAATGGCCCTTAATACTCAATCAAAGCTTGAGGCTAGTTTTTGCCTTATAAAATCTACGCTCAGGCGTCGATTGAGTGCTGAGAAACGTTCTGGAATACGGTCCTTAAAGTTCCACTTAAAGACCCCGGGGTTGTAAAGAAAGGGTATTTTAAATTATCTAACCGTGAAACGACACAATTTACAAATGACATTGGGAGTATTTTCTAATAGTTTCTGAGGTGAATTTACGTGCATTTAGATATTTATGCCATTCATATTATCTGAATCGTCATAATCTTAATCTTAATCTATACAATTTTTTAATATTATAAAGCCGAAGAGTTTGTTTGTTTGTTTGGTTGAACACGCTAATCCCGGGAACAAGTTCCTGTGGGAAACTGGAACGAGAAAACCTCTCTACGCGAGCGAAGCCGCGGTCGTCAACTAGTCACAAATAAATAAGTAGTGGGGACTCTTTTCTATCTTTTTGGTTTTTTTGGGTTAGATATCCCTGATATCTAACCCAAAGTAAGCTAATATAAGCTTGTGGTATGAGATATACTGATACATATCAGGGCTTGAAACCGGTTTTAAAAATACCGGTAAATAAAGGTTAAAACCGGTTTTTACTTAAGGTTTCGTTCGGAGCGCGTCCAAAATGAAACCGGTACCTAAAACCTTAATAAACCGGTTTAATCCAGAGCGACACGACACGTTCACGCGTCGGAATCGCTATCTTGTTTTTTTTTATTGAACTCACAAGTTTATTTTTCTTTAAGCGATATCTAAAAAAAATACACTCGTCCACAAAAATAAAGGCATTTTTTCAAAAACTTTAAAACAACACATGCTATCTCTTTTAATTAAAAAGAATCTGATAGTAATTTTAATAACTCGTAAAATAAACCACTGTTTAGTAAAAATAACCTTATAATTTTTTGAAAACGAAAAGATAACTTAAATTAAGGAACTTCTTTCAAACAACACAATTAACTATTTGTGATTTTTTTTATAAAAAACCATGGCCACATCATTATTTTAGTACCTTGTGTTTCCTCCACGGACTCTTCTCAAGGTTTGTATGCGATCAGGCATACTAAAAACCAAGTTCCTCAAGCGCTATAGAGGTATATTCTCCCACTTTTCTATAAAGGCCTGTTTTAAGGCTGCAAGTGTCAGAGGTGATGGTTTCGCTTCCTGACTAGCCTTCCGAACTCGATTCATGTCAGGACTCCTCGCTGCCAATGCTATGAGATCGATACCGACTTCTTGAATGTATCGTCTAACAGATAATGCTGTATGAGGGCGAGCATTATCGTGCATAGAAAGTGAATTACCGCCCATATTTGTAAGGAAAAGACCTGCATGATCATTCAGGATTTCCATTATGTACCTTTCCGCTTATAATGACGTTCGAGTTTTGGACAGTGGGCTGGTCTGTATGGTGTCAGGTTAGATTCTGCCAGGCGTCTTCTTACTGCATCTTCACTAACATACTCTATCTTGGAGTGTAACATATAGTGTTGGATCGTAACAGCTGTTAGATGTCGATTCCGTAGTAAAGTCATACCCCCTTTTTTCTGCACATATTTACGGTCTTTTACGTTGGCCACTTTTCACTACATCAGGAGTTTAAGTTCTTCTTTTTTCATTTGCCGCATTAATTACTTTTTTCATTAATCATTGCTTAGGTTCCAAATCTACATAAGTAAAACAAAGTTTAACAACCACTTATAACTCAAGAATAGTTGGACCCGATTTTAATGACGTCGGATTTGTTGAATTTGAATCCTCCCGAATAGAAAGTTGGCGGTGGCGATGTCGTCGGTAAGAGCGAAATGAAAACCTTTAAAAACCGCTAAATAGAGTCAAACGTATTTGATTTCGCTCTTTAAGAAAATCGGATTTTTAAGGTTAAGGTAGAGCCAAACCTAAATAAAACGCTCCTAATGTACTTATCACTGATTTAGGTTTGAAAATTAACCGGTAAGCAAGCCCTGATAGATATACTCATAGATTTCTAAATACATACGTATTAAACATAACAAACACCCAAACTCCGAAACAAACATTTGTGGATCACACAAATATTTGATCCGACCCGGGAATCGACCCCGGATCCAGTCAAACTTTACCGAGTTCCAGCTCGGTGTAACTTTACTGGTCCTTATAGAACTTGATTTACTGGAGTAATAAGTACGAATAGTATCCGTAAATTAATTACAAATTTTTCTTAAAAAAAGTTACCATTGATAAACTTCCTGGTCCTTTGCTCTGGAAAGAAAAATAACAGTTAATTCATAATGTACTAGGGTAATAAGTTCATCATAAAATTATCAATACTCCATATTACTAATATTGTTTACTAATATATGAAGCTGAAGAGTTTGTTAGTTTGATTTAACGCACTAATCTCAGGAACTACTGACCTGAATTGAAAAAAACTTTTTGTATTGGATAGACCATTTATCGAGGATGGCTATAGACTATATCACATCACGCTGCTACCCAGGAGAGCGGAGTAGAACTTATAAACATCAACAAATCGGGATTTTTTTAATATATTTTAGTAATAGAAATAAGCGACGGGATTAATTACGTGCGACGGGGGTTCGAAATATGTCACGGGCTAAGCCGCGGGGGTCAGCTAGTAAGTTATAAAATCAAAAATTATAAAATTAAATATGAATTGTAATGTCCTGAAAAGTTTATTCTTACGAAAGCGTTGCAGGAAACTCCAATACACTGAAATGTAGAAAAAATACTAATTAAATTAAATCAAAAGTTGCTTTGTCCTACATGTTGACGGTAACGGACGTAACGAAGTGATACGCAATATGGCAGATTTGAATGAAAGTGTTCCTGTTTTGACCCTTCCCCGTTCCCGTATCCCATTTGAACTTGTTCCCGAAATAAAGAGTAGCCTATGTAAAATGTAAATGTCAAATGTATCTGTGGGAATTAGCACTGCATGCCGAGATACGGGTTCCCACCTAGTTCGGCTGTAGATGCTCCCAATAGCTGTAATAAACGACTTTAATTATAGTTACTCTTTGTATATTTAACATAAATTGCTAGTTATTTAACTCCTCCATTGCCGGTCCCAAGCCCGGATGAAAAACGAGGAGGGTTGGTTAGCAGGGACGAGGCTAACCACAAAACACGTCAACGCCGAGCACTGGGCGGCGGTTAAATAACCTGAATCACCTTGTGATCCAGAAGCGGCTTCCAGTGACCGTACGGAACTAAATCTTCTTTAAAAAGGACTAGCGTGGAAGGACGCGGGACCCCACCATGATATCATCCCAAAAAACTACCATGAGGCATCAGAATGCGGTCACGACCCTCAGCAGTTAGGGTACCGAAGCAAGAAGGAAGGCTAGTTATTGGTTTCAAGGCTTTATCGTGATATAAATATTGTATTGTGATTGTTTGTACTGTAATGTTAAATAAATAAATGAAATAAATGAAAAATAAAATAATAAATAAATTTAAAAAATACATCCATACATTCTTACAAACTTTCGCGCTTATAATATTAGTAAGATTGTGATTGATTGTACTGTAATGTTTAATAAATAAATAAAAAAATAAAGTGTTATTCTGATATGTAAGCTATATTATTGTAATGTTTCAATATGTCAATCAAAATTCAATCAGTAGTGTTTGCGTGAAAGAGTAACAAACCTATATCCATACAATCATACAAACTTCCGCGCTTATAATATTAGTAAGATAGTTAGTTATGCTACATTTTATCCAGGAAACAAGTTCCCGCAAAAAAAACGGAAAGAAAGAAATAAAGACGAAATTTATTTTCAATAAAAGCCTGCCTTTCTATGTATTATTCATATAGTTACATAATTTCCTGCACTTTTAACGAGTTATATTTTTCCAAGGTTACGATCTGCGTTGGAAGATTTTCCAACGGTATTTGTGGGACATTTCGTGGGACCTTTTTTTTACACACTGCCGTCTACCCCAAACTAAGCTAATATAAGCTTGTGGTATGGGATATAGACGACTGATAAACATACTTATATATTTCTAAATACATACATATTATACATACATAATACATACATAGGAAACACTAAAACTCCGAAACAAATATTTGTAGATCACACAAATATTTTTTCCGACCCGGGAATCGAACCCGGGACCTCAGTCGCGGCAGTCGCGTACACTCCCATTGCGCCACCGAGGCAGTCAAATAGTATATTTATGCATAGTAAATATACTCGTAATATAGTGTATTTACGTATGTATTATGTATGCCACAAACAAAGGGTTACCCATCTCAAGAGTGACACTGACGTATCGACGGAAATATTTATTTTCAATTAGTACACATTAACTTACCCCTGAACCACACGTATCTCCGTCGCACTAGAAGGTTAAAATAAATACATTAGTATTTAAATGTGTTTTGTGTTTGTGAGTACACAGATAACAAGTGAAACTTCTATGCGACACTTTTTTTCTGCTGTAAAGTGTCTCTCAAACGTCGATGAAGAAGTTTTAGTCCAGTCATTACGTCGAAAACATCGGGTTAGAAATGCAAATGAACCGAGAAAGCCAAATTTTGGATGTTACGTGGGGGGGGGGGGAGGGGGGCTAGAAAAGCTTAAGTTCAAATTGTCGACCAAAATAACCTGATGGGTTTTCCGCCATCTTGAAGAAGTAAAAAAAAATAAAAAAATCTCAACGGGGAACCGAGTTATGATGAAAAAACTGAATTTACTTTTTTCAAGATGGCGGAAAAACCATCAGGTTATTTTGGTCGATATTTGAACTTAATCTTTTCAGCTTCATTCTTCTCGTTCATTTGCATTTCCAAATGTATATAATGACTGGACTACTTATGATAAAGAAGTTTCACTTCAAAACAACTTAGCGCGTAACCGAAAATCATGACGATTTTTTTACAGCTATAAAATTCCTCTAAACGTCGATGAAGAAGTTTCATTTCAAAAATATCATTTAATTTATTAAAAATATAGGTATATCTAAATTATTTTTAAATATCATCTTTTTAATTGTATTAAAAATTATATTTTATAAAAAATAAAAACATTAACTGTCATCTTTAGTAGTCTGCCATATTGGATTTAAAGTGACGTCAGTTTAATTTTCATCAAACCCTTTCAATTGATACACATATTGCATTAAAAATAAGTAGCCAGCCATAGTGAATGATTTAGAATGACGTCACATAGCTAACCATACATGGTCATTAATTAGGTCCGTATTCCAGAACGTTTCTCATACTCAATCAACGCTTGAGGCTAGTTTTTGCCTTATAAAATCTACTCTACTCTACGTTGATTAAGTATTGAGAAACGTTCTGGAATACGGCCCTTAAACCAAACGTTTATATGTACAAAATTTCAACTCAAATTTCAAATCAAAAAATATAAAATCTGCTTCAAATTTGAGTTTCAATATATCTCCCTAACAATCAGACGTACATTGCAAGTCATAATAAAATTATATTGCGAGGAAAATGTTGATGATCATTGTTGCTTTATAGGTCACCAACATTTTCTCGTAATATATTTCAAAGCTTTTGAGAAACAGCACAATAATATATCATTTCGCTGTTTCTAAGTTCATGCTTGAAGGCTTCATGCAGTTTTCAAAGCAACAATGTAATATATTGTTGTGCTGAAGTTTGAAAGCAATTACTGTTATTGTATTCGACGTTATTCGTTTTGAAGTTTATTTGTTTTTATTTTTTTTTATCGTACTTAAAACTACAATTAGAAATGAAAATAAAATAGTAGTTTCTGTTTTATAATTCCAAATTAACTAAATATATATGAAGATATACACGGTAATAGCATTTTTTTTAAATATTTTATCTTTTTGTCTGTTTATTATGGTTAATCTCTGAAACGGTTGGATAGATTTTAACGAGATTTTCACTGGCAGTTTTACCTCAGTGTTATATAAAGTAACTAGCTATTTTTGTTTTTCTTTTGTATATACTCATTACTATGTAATTTGTTCAAATTATCATGTAAATAAAACGAATGTAATTACTGGTAGTTAGAATAAATAATAAATAAATATTCATCACGCCTTATCCCCGAAGGGGTGGCAGAGGCATATTATATGCCCACTTTTCACCGTGTGGATTCCTGTTCCACGTAATAGGTGGTGAGCCCATTGCCGTGTTGAAATAGACAGACGCAGGTTGTGGCTACCTGCTGTTGAAATTTTTCAAGCCGCCCATGAGGCATTCAACCAGGCTTAACGACTGCCATTTTACTGGCAACCGGGACCACCGACTTAACGTGGCTTCCGAAGCACGGAAACGCTCGCAAATGTAAATGCCACAAAGTGGTCACCCATCCAAGGACCAGCCATAGTGAAAGTTGCGTAACTCAGTGATCATTTACGAACACTGAGACCGCGGGGCCACGAGCGCTTCAGGTAGTTAGATTTTAAACATTATTTATTTTTCTGTCTGTCTGTATGTTTGTTCCAGCTATTGTACGGCCCGATTTCGTCAGATCCCGTTGGAATATATGGATAAAATGTAACTTAAGTTATTCTTTATAACATCAGCTATCTGACAGTGAAAGTCCCGTTATCAGTCCAACCGTTTTAGAGATTAGCCGTAACAAACAGCCAGACAGAGAATTTCTTTAAAAATTGTTTTCCTTTTATTTAAGTTACCGTAACTTTTTTTTTTAACGTGTGGAAATCCTCATAGATGCTATGCCGGACTCTTACCGACTAAAACCACACGGCGCCCTTCCATTTGTCTATGGCCAGGATTCCCGGGTAAGCCCTTCAGGAGGATAGCCTCAGGGCTCCCAGCAGAAGTTACCGTACCTATATACTTTCATATGCATTTAGTGAAAAGGTGTTACTGATTTGAAAGCCTTCTTGAGATGTAAATCTCTAATCCTTGGCAAAGTTATTATTTTAATACTTACCGTACTCTCACAATTCATTCTTCGACACTGAAATAAAAACATGGCTTCTGTTAATAAATAGCCTGTCTGTGACCTCAATGATATAAAAAACTGTCATCATCATCCAAGCGTCTGTCCCAGTTGCGTCTCGCGACGCCCGGGGTCCGCTTTCCTATATTTTCTTCACCACTTCCCACGGTCGTCGGCATCCCCTGAAGTGAGACCATTGGCACCCATGTCATCCCTTACGACGTCAAGCCAGCACTTCTTGGGTCTTCTCCACTTACTGGGACCCGGTGGGGTCGACATAGCTAGACATTTGTTTCCCACGTAGCCCGGAGGTTGCCCCAAGTCGTGACCATACCAGCGAATTTATAATAAAATATATAAGCAGTAAATATTATTGTAATAAAGATTTATAATCTTACTATCTGTCTTCAAACTGTATCCCTGATGGGGTAGTCAGAGAGGAGAGATTGCCAGGCTTCGCGACCCAAGCATACTTATTTCGCTTCCTGCAGATTCATAAATCGCTTTATACATGCACGTCTAGGTATCCGAGTACATTTGACATTTCCGTTTTTGAGTAATCGGCTCACGTGGTCCATATATGTAAGTCTCAGTCTACCTTAACTAAAGATTTATAATTGTAATTTCTTTAATGAATGTTTAGCGATTTTTGTGTCCGACTGTACCTTAAATATAATCATAAATTTAAGAAATTACTTACTCTAGCTTGACAACCCTCACCAGAACACTGTAAATAACAAAGTTGAACATTATTATTACAAATTGGAAAATTTGTTTGTTAGTCTACCACGGCAAGTGTTCTCAAGAACTCTCCCAATTGGTCCCTCCCTCCCCCTTCCGTTCCCGAACAACACGAGCGGGGCAGAGATGTCATTCCTACTCTGTGAAGACAATCGTGCCCAGAACCGAAACATTCCATTGGTCTTTCTTATGTCACACCATAATTCCTGTCCTCTTACAATCCTGGATCCTTTAAGAAAAGGCTTATTTCTGGGCCGTCAAAATGACGGTCGCTATCGGAGCCCTGCGCGTTGAGATAGCGGCCCTCATTCACCGGTCATCGTCTTTTCTTACCATCAGGCGGGCGACGCCATTTTGAGTTGCCAAAATAAAAAAAAAATGTAAAGTACTGTCATGTACTAACGTCTTTAACGATTTCTTTTTTAATATCCAACGTGACAGCTTCCACTGCAAGCCAATCCATTTCATTGGTTTTGTTCATGTCGATACTCCGTAACATTGTCTGGATAGTTTCGTGGTTAGGATACGGCGTGGATTGGATTGGCCCAACAGTTGTAGGTGCATGCGTCTGTAAAAAAAAGGATGTCGGAGCAGTGAAGTAATTTGGCTGGTTTACGTACTAGTAGCGCCATCTGCTTGGGCTTGAGGTACATAAATCGATTAATTACAGTTATCATTGAGTCAGTAGTTCGAGTCAAGGTTGTCTATGGACGTCGCATGTCGCATTTGACGTCTGTCAAATGCCAAGGTGAGAGCAGTGTGTTAGCGACACGACACATTTGACATCTATTATTTACAGATATATTTAGGGTCTACCTGTGCGTTCTACCGGTTATGACCTACGGTGCCGAGATGTGGATGCTAACGGTGGGGCTAGTGCATAACCTCAAAGTTGCACACGAGCTATGGAGCGTGCTTTGATTGGAGTGTCGTTGAGGGATATACAATAAGATTAGGTTATCCGTCAGAGAACCAGAGTGGTCGATATAACTCGTAGAGTAAGCACGTTAAAGTGGCAATGGGCAGGCCACATCTGTAGAAGAAACGATGGTTGATAGAGCAAAGGAGTTCTGGAGTGGAGATCGCGACTCGGCAAACGTACGGTCGGATGACCCCCCGCCAGATGGACCGACGACCTGGAAAAGGTCGCAGGAAGAGACTAGATGATGAAGGCGCACGAGAGTGTGCTGTGGCGTGAAATGGAAGAGGCCTACGTCCAGTAGTGGACAGCCGTAGGCTGATTTGATTGATAAGACTGGATGCGGAAGGCGCAAGACCGTGTGTTGTGGCGTGAATTGGAAGAGGCCTACGTTCAGTAGTGGACAGCCGTAGACTAATTTGATTGATTGATATTTAGAGTCATGTTTTATTCCCTGTAGGAGTATGCTGAGACATAACATACGCCCACATTTCCGAAGAACTATTATTTTTATTTGTTTTGAGCAGCATTGAGATTATTTTTTTTGTTTGCCACCGAGTGTATCAAAAAAACCAAGTCGCTTACCGTCAATCCTAATCGCAACACACTATGGTCTACGATCGGTACATATATCGAGCCCTGTAAAAGTAATGAAAAGTTTTGATGAAACTGAATTTAGAATTGAGATGACAGAATTTAGAAATGAGATGACAGAATTTAGAATTGAGATGACTGAATTTAGAGTTGATATGACTGAATTTAGGGTTGAGATGACGGAATTTAGAATTGAGATGACAGAATTTGGAATTGAGGTTATGTAAATATGTGGGTGTAATGTAGAGTTGGTATGACTGAATTTAGAATTGAGATGACGGAATTTAGAGTTGAGATTATTGAATTTAGAATTGAGATGACTGAATTTAGAGTTGTGATGACTGAATTTAAAATTGAGATGACTGAATTTGGAATTGAGGTTATGTAAGCATGTGGTTGTAAGCTACACCAAGCCCAAGCGACCTTTTCTGCTAACGGTGCATGTGCTGACTAACGGACAAAGCAACGATGCAGGCTTTCTTACTGAGCTAAGAAGTTCAGACCACAGTCGCTCCCACTAATGCCAAAAATTAAGCCAAACGATAGCAAATAACATAGTGAACCTCAGACTCTAAATCCAGGTAGGGTTAGGAAGGAAATGGGAAAACACTTAAGATGATGAAAAAGACCTACTAAGCTACAACACGAGTGGTGGTTGCAGTTAAGTAGGTCGTAGCATTTTGAAAGTAATTTTAAAGATGTAGGTATTTATCTAAAATGAAGAACATAGAGAATATCACAAAAGAAGCACGCCTCGCGATTCACAGCGCAGTGCTTGGCTGACCCAATACGTAATAAAGTGATAGGCTATATCGTAATTTTAAGCATTAAGCTGTGAAGGTGTTTAAGCTCAGTTGGTTTAGATTTGAAGGAGGCAGGGCTAACCAAGACTTACATACGAAGACCACGTAAGCAGATTACTCAAAAACAGAAAAATATTAAATGTACTCGGATACCCAGAAGTGCATGTATGAAACAGTTAATGAATCTGCAGGAAGCGAGGCAAGTACGCATGGATCGCGAAGACTGGCGATCTGTCCTCTTTGATTTTCCCTGACGGAGAGATTTCTAAAAATAAAAACCCTGATACAACCTCTACGATGTGCTGCTGATTTCTCATATTATGTGGGTCCTAAAAAAATAATCAACTTATAAATATACGCAAGTAAACGAAAACAGTAAATTAAGTAATCTAAAAGACCGCGATGCAAAAACTACTATTAAACGGCATGACTTCAGCAGTTTACTATTTTACAGGTTTTATAAATAAAATCGATATATCATACATACATACATACATATTGTCACGCCTTCATCCCCGAAGGGGTAGGTAGAGGCATATTTAACGCCCACGTTTCACCGTATGCATTTCTGTCCCACGTAACAGGTGGTGAGCCCATTGCCGTGTTGAACATCGATATATCAACTGCTTTCAAATACATACACAGACACACATACGCTCACAGAGAGTGAGAGAGTGCAACACGCACACACACACACACACACACACACACAATTTTGTGAATTTGTATTTATTATTAATTGCTGAATTTTATATTCACATTGGCCAGATGATCGTGTATTGTGAAACGAAGAACAAGGATTTAAAAATCAAAAAAATAGTTGATTCGATAAGAACTCATAAATAACTGTACGGAGCGTGCATGAGTTCATGATGATCAAAATGTTACTCTCGAGTTTTTGAGTGTGTTGGAATATTTATAAACTGTTGTTTTCCAGATTCACAGTTTATCTTTAAAATAACAATAATAATTTTACAAGTTCGCAGTAAAGTAATGTATTCATATATTACAAATAATACAATAATGAATATTTATAATACGTATTAATTAACGGTTCATTAAAAATTACGTACAGTATACATATTTTAATAATTTTATTTGTATTACAAATAAAATCCCAATTCTGGTTCGATTTAACCTCGATATTTTTTTTACATGCTTTTTGGGTCGCGATACTCAACTGTAACTTTGGCTAACCCATCCACTGTTTCGTGCTGTGAACATAAAGACACAAAATCAATTAATGTATAGGTACATAAAATTTACAGTTATAAAGCTAAAGAGATATTGTATATTTGTTTGGTTGAACGCGCTAATCTCAGAAAGTAACTAACTAAAACTAACTATCTTCACGCTGTATCCCTGACGGGGTAGTCAGAGAGGACAGATCGCCAGGCTTCGCGATCCATGCATACTTCTTTCGCTTCTGTAAGTACTGCTCGGATAATAAAAATACTTTTTATGGATAGCCCATTTATTAAGGAAGGTTGCTATATATCATCACGCTATTACCCTGGAGAGCAGAGCAGTAATCATAAATGTCAACAATTCAGGAAAATTTGTATGCATTATTGTATAGTTTAAAACCGACGAGATTAAATAGGTGCAACAGGAGTTCAAAGTATGTCACGGGCGAGGCCGTGGGGGATCAATTAGTAAAATATAAAAACTAAGGACAATAACATTTTAAAATCCAACTGTATTAATATTATGAACTAAGCTCTGACTAGCCCGTCAGGGATACAGCGTGAAGATAGTTAAGTTAAGTTTTAACTAATCTAGGTCACCTATACATTCCTATTACTGTCAAGTCTCGAATTACAATGTCATTTATATAAAGGTATTTTTATGAATATAAATTTCTTAGCTGTACCCCCCTGTTTCGCCCGTAACATACTTCTAACTTCCGTAACAATCTACATCTCTAACGCATGCCCGTTAATTAATTAATTAAACAAAAAACGTTAGTAAATTGTATCTACAATCTACATACATACATATTGTCACGTCTTTAACCCCGAAGGGGTAGGCAGAGGCACACCATACGCCCACATTCCACCGTATGCATTTTTGTCCCACGTAACAGGTGGTGAGGCCATTGCCGTGTTGAAATGGACAGCCGCAGGCTGTGGCGCCCTGATGTTGAAATTTTTCAAGCCGCCCATAAGGCCTTCAGCCAGGCTTAACGACTGCCATTTTACTGGCAAACTGCTTAACGTACCTTCCAAAGCACGAAAACTCTAGCAAATGTATATTACACAAAGTGGTCATCCATCCAAGGACCACCTACATGTTAATGCTAATGTTGCTTGACGCTGTGATCGTTTACAGAACACTGAGTCAGCGGGGCCACGAGCGTTTCAATTAGTTATTTTAAAAATATTCGTGTCTAAGTTCATTATAAATCTTAAAATAGATATTTGTGAAAAAAAAGCAAAAATGAAAAGTCTATTATATACATACCGAATTAAATTTAACCCATTTAATTGGCGCTCCAAAATCATCCTAAAACAAAGTAAAAATGTTACCAGACAAAAATTTTAATTAAGGCTTAATTTTATGCCTGAGTTACAAAAAAGTTTCAAGGGCCATTTGGAACTGAAATAGGTAAAGCAGACACAGATTTTTATGATGATGTCGGGTTTTAAGGTTGATAATAATGGAAGTATGGCCAACGATCGTCATGATTACAGTTTCCCAGTGCCATGAAATTCAATACAACCTAAATTTAAGAGGAAAAAAAATTCAGTCTTTTTTTTATATCACTGAGGTGGTACACCAGTATACGGCCCCCCTGATGGAAAGTGGTCAATGTAACCTATGGACGTTTGCAACACCAAAGGTGCAGCACGCGCGCTGCCGACCCCGTTATAAACCTTCTAAGACACCTTCTGAAGAACCCCATACTGATGAAGTTCGAGATAACCCTGACAGGGAGTTCATTCCACAATCTAAGCGTTCGCGGAATACAGCCTCTATCGGATCTAACTGTATGCGTGCGCTCCGAACGCAAAGTGTGAGGATGAACACCCTGTCTATGGCGTGCGTTGCGATGATAGAAGGTAGCCGTGGGCATCATATCAAACAACTCCTCAGAGCACAGACCGTTGTACAGGCGATAGAACACGCATAAGGAGGCAAAGTCTCTGCTGTCGCGAAGGGGTTGGACACCGCCCGCTAGTAGAGGATCGTTGACAATTCTCATAACACGCCCTTCTACCGAGTCGAAAGGTCGAAGGTGGTATTCAGGTGCTACAGCCCTAATGTCCTTATATAGTCTCCTGCTGGATTAAAACCAGCGTCTTTTGGCTTAACGCGCCAGACGCTTAACCAACTAGGCTATCGAGACTTACTCGAAACTGTCGAATTAATCCACTTCTTTCCGTCTAAGGTGACATAATTTAGTTTAATCTACTTTAAATGTAGGATATAGTTAGCATACTAATTTCTTTTCAAAATTGTTTCAATAGAACCTCTTTTATATATATCTGGAGTGAAGTTGATGGATAAAGAAAGGAATAGCGCGATAAGGGAACATTGCGGTATGATAGAAGATGTATAGAAAAGGGATGCTATAAGATGGTCCGGACACGTGGAGAGGATGGATGAAAATCGACTGACGAAGCAGATTTATATGGCGAGAGTGAATGGGCAAACTGGTAGGGGTCGACCTTAGCGTACGTATGTCAATCAAATCGAAATTATTTTGGTAAAAGGCCAGGTCAAGAGTACCCTTAACCGGCGAGCTTGTATGAAAACACTTATGAAAGTGGAAGAAGGGAAAGTTAAATGTCAGGATCGTAGCAAGTGGAAAGGCATAGCCTGTCCCGATGGGAGACAGGCGTGATAATATATATGTAGATTTTATACTTACAATTTGTGGCAACGCTAGTAATTGCGATTTTAGGTCCATTGGCTATAAAATATAAATTATATTATAGTTTAAATATACGAGTATGTACTTATTACTTTCCTTTTTACCAAAAAATGTGTACCCATAATCACAAGATGTTGTTCGTATATAAATAAATAGTGCCCTACATACTCCACTTATTTTAAATCTTGTTTGTGTAAATGGAAAGCTTAGCCAGATGGAAAGCCATGATGACGTCCAGAGAAAATGACGTTTACAGTCGGAAAGACTATTGACAGCAATCTTTAAAATTCGCAGCCCAAATATCAATCACAAGTTTCACTGTGCATTCCTGTCCCAAGATATAGGTAGTGCGCACATTGCAGTGTTGAAATAAACAGACGCAGGTAGTGGCTATATTTCCGAAAACAATGTTTCCGAAGCACGGAAAGGCTCTAACTATCAATCTAGCCCAAATTAAGGTACTTTAAGCTTGTAGTTTGTAATCTAGACAACTGGTAAACATTATATTTCTCAATACAGACATATATACGAAACACCCAGAGTCCGACAAAACAAGACAAGACACTTTTTATTTTTCAATCCGGGATACGAGACCGAGATATCAGCATGGCCGACGCATACACTGAGGCAATTATTGCGTAAATGGCAACAGCTCACGTGATGAAATGCCATGATGACATTGATAGGCCAAAGATATGGAACAATGGAAACAGCTCGCGTGATGAAATGTCATGATGACATTGATAGGCCAAAGATATGCAACATAAAACCAAAAACTCATTTATATGTGTCATGTTTATAAACAGTGATAATAATGTTATCTAGACTAGAGCGATTAAATCCACAGTCTCTACTTATTTGCCTAAAGCGGGCCCCCTCCCCACCCCACCACCCGGGTAGCTTCTCGGAAAAGATATTCCAGTACTCCCCAGCAGACTTTGGCTACTACTGCGGCCTTACGGATTTGGGTGTTATCCCAATTTTTTGAAGTGAAAACTTCTTTAGCGGCGTTGAGCACTTTTTCTGTAATGGGTATAAAATCTTAAACTCGCGTCAGGACACGTGACCTGATCGAAAAAGCGTAAGATTTATCATCATCATTAACGTCCATCCCGGTCAATTTTTGAAGTGAATATTCTTTTAGCGCGGTACGCATATTTTTAGATGAGATAAAATCTCTGGACTCGCGACCATAATCATCATCATCATCTAACGTTGATTCCGGTCATCTACAGGTCTTATTAAATAATGCTGTGTAATCAATTAGGACTCTTTCAGTGTAGATTTATTTTTCATCATCATCATCTTTACGTCGTTCCCGGTCAATTTTCGAAGGAAAAACTTCTTTTGGCGCGGTATGAGATAAAATCTCTGGACTCGCGTCCATAATCATCATCATCATCTAACGTTGATTCCGGTCATCTACAGGTCTTATTAAATAATGCTGTGTAATCAATTAGGACTCTTTCAGTGTAGATTTATTTTTCATCATCATCATCTTTACGTCGATCCCGGTCAATTTTTGAAGGAAAAACTTCTTTTAGCGCGGTACGCAATTTTTGAAGTGAAAACATCTTTAGCGGCGTTGAGCACTTTTTCTGTAATGGGTATAAAATCTTAAACTCGCGTCAGGACACGTGACCTGATCGAAAAAGCGTAAGACGGATGGAGTTTTTAAGTGAAAACGCCTCTTAGCGTGGTACACATATTTTTAGAGGAGATAAAATCTCTGGATTTGCGACTATAATCATCATCATCATCTAATGTTGAACCCGGTCATCTACAGGTCTTATTAAATAATATTGTGTAATCAATTAAGACTCTTTCAGAGTAGAATTTTTTTTTCATCATCATCATTAACGTCCATCCCGGTCAATTTTTTTTATCTAATTTTTCATTAGCGGTCAGACTTCGCTACTACTGCGGCCTTACTTAAGGATTTGGGTGTTATCCCAATTTTTTTATCTAATTTTTCTTTAGCGGTAAATTGGGGTGCCCCACTTCATGGGGGGATGAGGCGTGCATGAATTTCTCATGTCATGCTTTGAACCTCTAGACAATACTATGTACCAACCCGTCTGGCTAATGTGGCACAGCCATACCTCGGTATAGTCGCTCGCCCAATAAGGTTGGTAAAAGCCTAGTACAGGTGGTCCATGGACCTAATTTTATTTTATTTTCTTTTTATTATTTTCAATGTAAATAGTATTTCCATATGAAATCAACATAATAACTCCGCACAACAAATAACTCTAATTTATTTTATTTTTATATAAATCAAGAAAATACATGGACTTAACAACTATAAGATGCCGCATAAACTCACTTGAGTTTTTCTGTGCATCAGCGTCATCGTCATATTTTAGGTACATTTATTAGTACCTATTTATAATTAATAATTCTCGTATTCATATATAGATAAACATGCTGCTAAATTATTACATCTACCAGTCCACAATAACAAATAGCATTCTCAGATAAGTACATGAAATCATCTGCTTTAGTTATAATTCTACGATATTTATACAAGTGACAAAATACAATATTGGATTCATTGGTAAATATGTTGGCAGGTACATACTGAACTGAGTTACCTGCCGAACATAGTCGACCTCTCACCTCAGCTGCGTCGATCCTATCGCAACCGGTTTTGTGCATAGATAAGTCACACAGTATACAGGGTGTTGGAACTGAACGTACCTAATTGTTAACTATTTTACAATTTTGTTTACAATTAATGTGTAATTGCGTGTATATATTGTGTGTGAATGTAGACGAGTGTAACCATGGTAATAATTTTGTCGTGTATACAACGGGGAGGCTGACTAACAATTATTTGATATATTTTGCAAGAAATAGTGTATTAGTTTATTTTTTATAATTTTCGGAGTTAACTGTTCCCTAACTGATATCTGTAAATCGGTAATCAAGAATGGAAAAATATACGCTAATTTTCTTTTACCATAATTGTTAAAGTATTTAGGTAATATTAACCTATTTTTTAGAATCTGGCGTGTTTGAACTGTGTTACTGTTATATTTTCGTTTTTCTTTAAGTAAAAAAATATTCTTAATGATTCACTTCTGTCGTGGTATACAACTAGCGATTTACTTTTTAATTATGATTGATTTTAGATTTAACGTTATTACTGTAACTACTTACCGGCCTGGTTGTATAATACTGTAAAATAAAATTATTATATTTAAATATTTTGGGACATTTTTTACACAGCGCCATCTGCCTTAAATTTTTGCGATAACAAACCTTTTGGAATCCTCACGGTGAAAAGTGGGCATTTAATATGCCTCTGCCACCCCTTCGGGGATAAGGCGTGATGGATATTTTTTTTTTATAACAAACCTTTTTAACCTTATGATATGGGATCTTGACAACTGATAAACGAACGCCGAAATAAAAATTTGTGGATCACACAAATATTTGTACAAACTCAGGACTTAAACCCGAGACCTCAGATGCATAACATCGAGAAGCCCTGGGGCTATCTTTTAGAGGGCTCGCCCAGGATTCGATGAGGATTTCCACACGAAAAAAAATCTCATAGTGCTTTTATGGTTTCCAACAAATACTATCTCGTATTGTACAATTTCATGAATCAAACGATATATTTAAACAAAACCTAACTATTAACTATCTTCACGCTGTATCCCTGACGGGGTAATCAGAGAGGATAGATCGCCAGGCTTCGCGATCCATGCATACTTCTTTCACTTCCTGTAGATTCATTAATCGCTTCATACATGCACGTCTGAGTATCCGAGTACTTTAAACTTTTCCGTTTTGGAGCAACCTGCTCATATGTTCCTTAAACCAAATTAAAACAATACTAACCATATGTAACAAAAAAAATGTCCCATGTTTTTAAATTTTCCTGCATTGTCATTAACTCCTGAGCTATGGTTCAAATTTCAGGTAGCTCATCAGTTTAACACAGACTTGCTCAGCAGTTAAGAACCAAAAAAAAGAAAAATTTTGAATCTCGAATAGATATAAGAAAGTGAGTTACTTAATGAATAACGTAGTACGATAATAAAGGAGGGGAGGAGGAGTGTCTTGAGTCAAGCAGTCTTGAGGATGCCTCGTGTGTAGGCGAAACACGTGTCGACTAAGTGCCACCTTGTAAAGCGGAATATTGCAAAAGTTTTGACAACCTGGAGGGTAGGGTTTCCTTTTGCCTCTCCTACATCCTTTTCCTTGAGGAGTTCGGTTCGTCATTCCTCCGTTACAATTGGTGGAGGTTATCCTTGACCGTTGTGCGTTAGGATTGACGAATCGAGGGTGTGTGGTGGGATCCTCCTCCCCTCCTTTATTATCGTTCTACGATGGATTTCCGCCATGTAACGCCCGATTCAATTAGAATAACGTAGTAAAAAATATCTTATAATAAACAGTGCTTGTGTAATATCTGAAATAATTTTAAATTTATTGAAATGTTATTTTAATACTTACATTTGAATTATTATTGAGCTTCAACTTATCTTCGATCTTACTGTACACCTGAAAATAACAATGGTATAAAGAGGTATTTGGAGCAGTGCGCCTGCCAACTCCAGATAAGGAAACAATGACAGATGTAATAAGCTCTGGAAACTTCTGTTGCACAGACCTAATATAAGTATGGACGTAATCTCGACGTACGAAATAAAAGGATTATTTTTTTAAATTCACCATTCTGTAAAATGTGGGCAGTTGGTAACTGGCAACATTAAATATCATGAAGCGCTCGTGGCTCCGCGGTCTCAGTGTTCTGTAAACGATCACTGAGTTACGCAACTTTCACTATGGCTGGTCCTTGGATGGGTGACCACTTTGTGGCATTTATATTTGCGAGCGTTTCCGTGCTTCGGAAGGCACGTTAAGCCGTTGGTCCCGGTTGCCAGTAAAATGGCAGTCGTTAAGCCTGGTTTAAGGCCTTATGGGCGGCTTGAGAACCTTCAACAGCAGGTCGCCACAACCTGCGTCTGTCTATTTCAACACGGCAATGGTCTCACCACCTATCACGTGGAACAGGAATCCACACGGTGAAAAGTGGGCATATAATATGCTTCTGCCACCCCTTCGGGGATAAGGCGTGATGGATATTTATTTCTTTATTTTTATTTATGAAATATCATAGTTTACTTTTATGTAATACTAGTTTAGCCTTTCAGCTCTGCATGCCATTCTTCGAACACCATGTCACTCATTTAATTACATCGTTTATTATTACAATAATAAATATTAAAATCAGCCGAACAAAATTTGGCCTCGCGGACTCAGTGTTCTGTAAATGATCACTGCTTTAAGCAACATTCATATTGCTGATCCTCGGATGTATGACCACTTTGTGGCATTTACATTTGCGAGCGTTTCCGTGCTTCAGAAGGCACGTTAAGCCGTTGGTCCCGATTGCCAGTAAAATGGCAGTTATTATGCTCAGTTGAAGGCCTTATGTATGAAATTTTCAACAGCATGTCGCCACAACCTGCGCTTGTCGATTTCAACACGGCAATGGGCTCACAACCTGTTACGTGGGACAAAAAATGCATACGGTGAAATGTGGGCGTAAAGTATGTCTCTGCTTACCCCTTTAGGAATAAAGGCATGACGGTATGTATGTATGTATGTAAATCTGCAAACAGCTATAACTATTCTAGCAATTAAATAAAAGTGAAACTCAATCTGCAAAAATAGGCAGGGTTTAGAACACACATACATACATACATATTATCACGCCTTTATCCCCGAAGAGGTATGCAGATACTATGGCTTTTCACTTGCTACGATCCTGACATACAGCTTTCGCTACTTCTACTTTCATAAGTGTTCATACACTCTCGCCGGTTAAGGGTACTCTTGACCTGGCCTTTTTCCAAAAGATCGTCGATTTCATTGACATACGTACGCCGAGGTCGACTCCTAGCAGTTTGCCCATTCACTCACATATATCTGCTTAGTCAGTCTATTTTCATCCATCCTCTTCACGTGACCGAACCATCTAACATCCCATTTTCTATCTTAGTCACTAAATCTTCTGTCATACCGCAATGTTCCCTTATCACGCTGTTCCTTTCTTTATCCATCAACTTCACTCCAGCTATACTTCGCAGACTAGAATTATAGCAGGGTTTAGAAACAAATGCGAATACACTAAAGGATGAAGACAGAGAAAGTCGATCTTTTATTGTAAAGGTGATTGAAAAAGATGAGTGGCCGTGGTATCCCGTCGAGAAGTTCCGTGTGATATATTATCTGTGAGTGTGCATGGTTGGTATGAGACATCATATGGAATATTGCATCCTAGGCTATACAGACTTCTAAAAGTAATTTAACAAAAATAAGTGTAGATTTATAATATCGTATATATGTCATCATATATATATATACATAAATAGATAGATATATAAAATATACTCATGCACACCACAAAGTACTTACATAAATAAATTATTTATTAAAATAATTACTAAAGTATACTATTTATCATAGATACAATAAGATTGTGTTGAAGTTTTTTATTATTTAATTTAATTATTATTATTTGACATTATGTTTTTACTTTTTAGGTCTGTGTTGTACTAATAATATACTTTGGTATTGGTTGAGACTGATTTGAAATGTATCTTTATGAAAAGCTAAATCCCTCTGTAATTAATAGATAAGTTTTTCGATGTCTTAGTTAAACTACCAAGAGCTGTGATAGTCTTTTTCCTAAACTGAGTGTCCAAACCGGCAATGTGTAGAATTTTATCAAACCTAAGCGTCGAATTTCCTTTTTTAACTAACGTAAGCTATTGTGATTCCAATTCCAAAAAAGTGCATTTAATTTATATTTAAATATCGATACTTCTAAAATAAATGTCATTGGTGTACTTAGAATGAAATTTAAACTGTCAAGGTCGGTCACAGAAGTAAAATAATTATTATCGGGATATTTACCATGTCCACTTTCATTCGCGAGATTCTGATATTTCGGCAATGTTGCAAACGCCTCCAAGACTCCGTGAGCTGCTAGTGACTTCGTGATAATGGTGCTTGAATTGTGACAAGATATCGAACAATCGCAAATAAAAGTAGACATAACATCCCAAAGTTCATTATTTTAGAAAATAAATGTAATTAATTTTGTGGTTTTGACTCAATCTTCCAATATCTTTGGTTTATTTGAACATCGTATAACTGTATACTCGGCTGATACCTTAAAGTTTTAATTTGCAACATCTTCTAATACTTACTGCCAGTCTTTGTCTGGTCATCTTCAATAGATCTTGTCCCGTCGGCTGCAATGAAACAAGTAGTATTATTACATTCAGAGCCATTTTTACTGCCTGATTTGTTTGCATACTGAAAGTTTAAGTGGTGGTTTTTACTAGAAATGGTATGGAGTTGCCATCAGTTTCCACAAGTCACATTGCTCATAGAACTGACAGCTGACGGGCCGAAAGGTTGTCGAGCGGTGACAGCGTAAATAACATAACGTATGAATGCAGGATAAGGAACAGAAATAAAAATTGACTGAGACGCGGACTGAACAAGACGCTATGGCAATATCCAATACTGTAGTAATTTTACCAAAAAATATATTCGCATATTGTCTCCCTAAAACATATTTAATTATTTATTTTTAAATATTTTGGGACATTTTTTACACAGCGCCGTCTAACCCAAAGTAAACTAATGTAAGCTTGCGTTATGGGATCTAGACGACTGATAAACAAACTTATATATTTCTAAATACATACATATTATACATAGGAAACATCCAAAGTCCGAATCAAACATTTGTGGCACACAATATTTTTTACAAATATTTATTCCGACCCGGGAATCGAACCCTTGGAATGGACCTTAGTCGCGGCAGTCGCATACTCTACCACTGCGCCACCGAGGTAGTCAAGTCAATATAGAAGAATCCCTACAACTAAAAACCTCCACAATACCTACTACAACTTCATTAACGTCTTTATACGCTGGCAACACCACACCTAATATTATTGCAAACTTTAGGGGAGTGAACCAAGTGACCGTTGGCTTGAGGGCGGCAGGTGAGCTGATCGCCGTCCTTACAGAAGCAGGCCCAAGACCACAGAAGGGTCCCAGAAGCGAAATTACACCCGAAACAACCCCCAAAGAAGCAGGATAACACCCGAACTAACCCCCAAAGAAGCGGTATAGCACCCGATCTCTTAGGCGAGGCCGCGGTGGTAGCCAAAGTTCGTCGGGAATCCTGGGACATCCTTCCGAGGAGTTACCCAAGGTGCCCGGCGATAGACAGATAGGTAGGGACCGTGTGGTTTTATTCGGTTCAAGTCCGGCATGACATCTGAGGGGATTTCCAATCGAAAAAGGGTCGGCAGCGCGAGTGCTGCATCTCTGATGTTGCAAACGTTCATAGGCTACGGTACACTTTCCATCAGGTGGTACGCTAGTCTGCCACATCAGTGGTATTAAAAAAAAAAGTTGTCCGTTACTTCTTGAATGAAAAATAATAAATAAATATAAATATCCATCACGCCTTATCCCCGAAGGGGTGGCAGAGGCATATTATATGCCCACTTTTCACCGTGTGGATTCCTGTCCCACGTAATAGGTGGTGAGCCCATTGCCGTATTTTTTAAGCCGCCTATAAGGCCTTCAACCAGGCTTAAAGACTGCCATTTTACTGGCAAACGGGACCAACGGCTTAACGTGCCTTCCGAAGCAGGGAAACGCTCGCAAATGTAATTGCCACAAAGTGGTCACCCATCCGACGACCAGCCATAGTAAAAGTTGCGTACCTCAGTGATCGTTTACCGAACACTGAGACCGCGGGGCCACGAGCGCTTCTATGATGCTATCTTGAATGATGGTTTATAATATATACTCACCGCTCCCCTGGATTGAACATTCAATCCTCTGTTATTTGGAATAGGTTCTGGTGCATTATGATTGATACCCTGTGTGGAAATAAGAAATAGCTATTATTGAAAATGAAACAAAAACACTAAGAAACAAAAAAAAACTAAAAAACCAAACTATCTTCACGCTGTATCCCTGACGGGGACCGAGAGGACAGATCGCCAGGCTTCGCGATCCATGCATACTTCTTTCGCTTCTTCGAGATTCATCAATCGCTTCATACACGCACGTCTGGGTATCCGAGTACTTTTGACCTTTCCGTATTTGAGCAATCTGCTCACGTGTATATGTAAGTCTCGGCCTACCCTGACTCCTTCTACCCTCTACTTTTGAACAATAAATATTCTTCGTCAATCGTTCCTCCCTCATTCGTTGGATGTATCCAAACCAACGGAGCACGCCCTTTTCCAGTTTAACGCTGACACTTTCATTCAAACCTGCCATATTGCGTATCACTTCGTTACGTACTCGGTCGGCCAAGGTAACGCCGCACAATTTTCGAAGTGATCGCATCTCCACAGCATTCAATTTACTTTCACGCATCTGCTGACTTACCCAGGTTTCACTACCGTAAAGCAAAGTTGGCACTAGCACTGCGTTATGAATCGCCATACGTGCTTCTTTTACGATGCTTTGTCGCTTTACTAACTGGGACAAAGCACCGTTAACTTTGTTTCCGGTAGCTACTCGCCGTTCTACATCCGAATCACATCTTCCATCCGCGCTAAACATACTTCCTAAATACACAATTTCATTCACTTGCTCTAGACGTTCCTGGTTTACCCTTATCTCGCATTTAGTTCTTACATCACCTCTTTCAAATACTAGAACCTTAGTTTTACTTGCATTCAAGCGAAGACCCTTACTTTCACACTCCTCTTTCATATTAGTGACTAATACCTGAAGGTCGGCTTCTGATGAGGCCATGAGCACCGCATCATCAGCGTACAGCAGACAGTTTACTGTAAAGTCACCCAAATTCACACCCATATTAAAATCTTTCAACTTCTGCGGGCAACTGTCCAGATACACTATGAACAGCCAGGCAGACATCAAAAAGAGGTGACACATCCCCCCCCCCCTACTCGCACGCAAGCCTTACAGTCCCTATAAAGCGACTGTATTACCCGCAGTAGCGATCCGTCCACACCATATCCGAGCAGCAAGTCCCACAGCGTTTCTCTCACAACGTTATCAAATGCTTTCTCTAGATCCACAAAAGCGCAGAAAACCTTCTGGCTAACAGCTAGAAACTTTTCCGCGATCATGCGGAGAGAAAACACTTGATCCATGCAACCTCTTCCACGTCGGACTCCGCGTTGAGCCTCCCATAAATACCTTTCAGACTTTTCTTGTATTCGTGCCGTTATAACCTTTGCATACACCTTACTAGCTAAGCTGACCAAGCTGATCGCCCTGTAGCTGAAGCAGTTTAGGCGCGAGCCTTTCCCTTTGTAAATAGGTACTAAAACTGCTACTCGCCAGTCATCCGGGACCTCACCCGTCCGCCAGCACAAGTTGCATAACAGACATAGTGTGTCCCAGACACGCGACCAACCGTACTTGATCATCTCAGCAGTAACTCTGTCTTCTTCCGCAGCCTTACCACATTTCATACTTCTTATCGCTTGTTCTATTTCTTTCATACTAATGACTTCAATGACACCGGGATCCGGAGCATCGAAGTGAGCTCCACTTCCCGATGTGGCATCTCGGTCTTTTCTTGCATACATCTTTCCATAATATTCACTTCATCTCTGCAGGACGTCAGTTTGGTCTGTTAGGACGTCATAGTTAACACTAAGCTCTTTATTCATACTGCAGATTGCCGAACATCTCCGGGTCTTGCCTACCTCTTTCCAGAAGAGCTTGGCATTATCCCGGAAATTGGACGACAACCTTTCTTCCGCTTTCATTCTGCACCTTTCACGAGCTTCTTCTATCAGTGCCTTCGTGTTAACTTTCTGCAGCTTCTTTCTCTCTTTCATATTAAAATCATTTCGCGAGGCTAAGTAGTCTAGCCATGCTTTCTTCTTCATTCGAACTGCTTCTTTCACTTCCTCATTCCACCATGCATCACGCTTATTACTACTGCCTCTTTTCGTTTCTCCACACACTTCCACAGCGGCATTTATCATACAATCCCTAAGGTTCTGCCATACACTTTCCACATTCTCACTGCTTACATTGACGTCGCCAAGCTTTTCGGCTACCCTTTCATTATATTTATCCCTAATGGATGCATCCTGCAGCTTCCAGCTTTTGATGCTATAAGTCGGCTCAAGCTCACGACATTCGGTACGATGGTGTAATGATGCGTGGCCAAGCCGCGCCATCATACGACTAACGCCATCTATCGGACGCATGCGGCATTTAAATTACTCCGTATAAACGTGAAGTGGGAGTTCGAGGTCCCGTCCCCCGCACATTGACCCACCCCTGGGCCCTATATAAGCAGTTGACAGGAAGTTTCGTGAACAACCTAGATTTGTCTATTACGCTACTGTGTACTACAACACAACAGTTAGTTTGGACATAATTACAAATTAAATAGAAGAAAGAATCATTTATAAAATATTTGTAAAAATATTGGACCCGGAATATCCCTGTAAGTTCTAATTATAACCAATCATCCTTACTAACTTTTGTTCCTGCAGGAGGGAGTGTTTAAATCTAATTCTATCTATAGTGTTCTTACCTATTTCCTTTTCAGCGTATGTATTACCGCAATTAATAGCTATTTTTATAAATGTTAAATCTATTACAATCACTAATTTTCAGCCAAAGCTATAAGTGGGTAGGAATATGTATAAATCCAAAAATTTCACAAGTGTGCCAACCAACCCTTATTAAATTGAATTTTATGTACCTACCACCTACAACCTATATGTAAGACTTCCCGCCTCTCCAGCCAACCTGGGCCTGAGGAGAGGCTGGAAGCCTTTTAGGTTTCCGGCTGAGGTTCTTACCCCAGGCTTCTGTCTTCCAGGGTCCTTTGTTACGGTTGAACCTTTACGGTTCCTCCACTACACCTACTATCTGTTGGCTGAAAGCTGCTCCGAGGCTCCTTCTGGTCGCGCCTAGACCGGGATTGGAAGCCGTCGCCCAGCCGGAGAACTATACGACTGCGAGAGGAACAACATCCGACCCGTGGAAGATCACCTCGCCCTCCCTCAGATAAGTCCAGATTCCGCGGCCTCTCGAGGCAGAGTCCACCTTACGGTTGCCCATCGATATTCTACACCCGCGACCCTGACTAGACTTCTTTTGGCCCTATCGGGAAATATACTATATTATTAATTCTAACTACTACTTTCATTTATCTCCCGTAGGGTCCTGTACAACTCTAAGGTTTATAGTGGCGCCCTTACGCGGTTAAGGCATCCGTTTGGTGATCTCTGGGCTAAAGGCGAGGAGTTCTAGTTTAAGCTTTTCCTACTTTGTATTTTTTTTTTGTGTGTCTGTGTAGGGTAATTGTGCACAGATTAACCGCAGTACCGTTAGCAGGTAGTTTCCCCCTAAATTTAAGCTACCCAGGGTTTAGGCGTCCCTGACAGTCCTAGTCTAGTTGTCTTTAATTGGTATATTTTTAAAATCTTTTAAAGTTAAAATTTTTCGTATAAAACAAAGACAACTAAAAATTAAAAATTTTCTCAACTTTAGATCACATTTTATCAAAATTTATCCCCAAATTTTAATTACGATTTTATTTAATTTACATTTTTTTAAATTATAATAATTTTATTTAAATTTTAATTACGATTTTATTTAATTTACTTAGCAAGTCGTAATTCACTATAGTAACACTTCATCTAATTTTATTCACTATCTATTAACCTCAAATTTAATCTGCACGCAATTACATAACTCTCGTGTATATTGTATGTGTCGTTTCAACTGTAACTATTTTGCTGGGTTGCACACTAATTCAATTAGTCATACGTATATTTCTGATTTTCGTATGGCACTAAACTTCAATTGAACACTAGATTTTAAAATACTTTTGTAGCTTCGATTTTGCACTGTTGAAATTGTAAGACTGTAGTACTTCTTCCTAATCTTAAAAACATACGTAATTTTCGTAACAAACCTCTAAACAGCTTGCAATATTCAATGTTTCAACGGCAGTCGTCAACTACTTGTAATAAAATAACTATTCTATAATATTAACAAAAACATTTCTTTTTCGAAACTTGTAGGTACTACGAAAAACTTTTACATTCCTCAACTCAACTGATAGTTTGTACGATTGTGCCTCTAGCACACTGATGTGAAATTTGTTCACTACTAAGGTGGCAAACTAATGACATTTTAATATTTCTACTAAATTTAATTCTTGACAGAGATTATTAGGCTTTGTACACACTGGTGTGATAACGAACACGATGATTTTTTTTTATAACTTTTAATTTTAAACTAATTTAAAGGCTAAAAGGTGATGGGTGGAAGTGACAGGGTGTGAGAAGCCTTTTAGGTTTCCGGCTGAGGTTCTTACCCCAGGCTTCTGTCTTCCAGGGTCCTTTGTTACGGTTGAACCTTTACGGTTCCTCCACTACACCTACTATCTGTTGGCTGAGAGCTGCTCCGAGGCTCCTTCTGGTCGCGCCTAGACCGGGAGTGGAAGCCGTCGCCCAGCCGGAGAACTTTACGACTGCGAGAGGAACAACATCCGACCCGTGGAAGATCACCTCGCCCTCCCTCAGATAAGTCCAGATTCCGCGGCCTCTCGAGGCAGAGTCCACCTTACGGTTGCCCATCGATATTCTACACCCGCGACCCTGACTAGACTTCTTTTGGCCCTATCGGGAAATATACTATATTATTAATTCTAACTACTACTTTCATTTATCTCCCGTAGGGTCCTGTACAACTCTAAGGTTTATAGTGGCGCCCTTACGCGGTTAAGGCATCCGTTTGGTGATCTCTGGGCTAGAGGCGAGGAGTTCTAGTTTAAGCTTTTCCTACTTTGTATTTTTTTTTTGTGTGTCTGTGTAGGGTAATTGTGCACAGATTAACCGCAGTACCATTAGCAGGTAGTTTCCCCCTAAATTTAAGCTACCCAGGGTTTAGGCGTCCCTGACAGTCCTAGTCTAGTTGTCTTTAATTGGTATATTTTTAAAATCTTTTAAAGTTAAAATTTTTCGTATAAAACAAAGACAACTCAAAATTAAAAATTTTCTTAACTTTAGATCACATTTTATCAAAATTTATCCCCAAATTTTAATTACGATTTTATTTAATTTACTTAGCAAGTCGTAATTCACTATAGTAACACTTCATCTAATTTTATTCACTATCTATTAACCTCAAATTTAATCTGCACGCAATTACATAACTCTCGTGTATATTGTATGTGTCGTTTCAACTGTAACTATTTTGCTGGGTTGCACACTAATTCAATTAGTCATACGTATATGTCTGATTTTCGTATGGCACTAAACTTCAATTGAACACTAGATTTTAAAATACTTTTGTAGCTTCGATTTTGCACTGTTGAAATTGTAAGACTGTAGTACTTCTTCCTAATCTTAAAAACATACGTAATTTTCGTAACAAACATCTAAACAGCTTGCAATATTCAATGTTTCAACGGCAGTCGTCAACTACTTGTAATAAAATAACTATTCTATAATATTAACAAAAACATTTCTTTTTCGAAACTTGTAGGTACTACGAAAAACTTTTACATTCCTCAACTCAACTGATAGTTTGTACGATTGTGCCTCTAGCACACTGATGTGAAATTTGTTCACTACTAAGGTGGCAAACTAATGACATTTTAATATTTCTACTAAATTTAATTCTTGACAGAGATTATTAGGCTTTGTACACACTGGTGTGATAACGAACACGATGATTTTTTTTTATAACTTTTAATTTTAAACTAATTTAAAGGCTAAAAGGTGATGGGTGGAAGTGACAGGGTGTGAGGAGAGTGAAAGGTGACGTCTGGGTAGCAAACAAGGGCTAAAGGGATTAGCTTCTTGTTTTCTTCTACTTGTGTCCCAAGCGTCTGCAACGCCGTGACACACTTTTGTGGGAGGTCATCCCTCTCCATGGTTATGGAACCAATAGGGGTTCTACTACTGAAGCCTACACTTCACTTAGGGAGTGCGCTTTTCTAAGCGACTCATCTTCTATTCTGGTCACCGGACTACACCGGTAGACCATCTACTAAGCTACACCAGCCACCACATCATCTTACACTACACTTCACACAACACACTAATATTCTACTTTGATTTTATTATTAAACACCTATAAATTAATTATAAAACTCCACAAAAAATATTTCAAATACATCTAGTAAACAGTCTGGTGGGTAAGAGGCCTTACCAGCTCTTATCACTTAAAGGTTCTCAGGTAAAACCACTTTTATTATCGTTTCTAATGCATATTTTATACTTTCTTTCGAATTTAAATTACATCTACATATAGGCACGTACTTGAAAAGAAATGTAATTAAACATTTTGTTTCTCATATGTCAAATCATAGCATGCTACAGTCGCGATCTTGGTTGCGACGTGTTTGTGGTCCATTGTGTACCGCGAGCGGTACTTTTGTTGCGAATGAGTGCAACTCATTTAGTTGAAGAGTGGTACTCTGCAGCCCAAAGGTACCAGTCTCGTGGCTGCACTTTGGCCACGAACACTAACGCTCCGGATCGTGACTTGGTGATTTGGTGTAATGCCGACGTTTCGGACTTACCCAAATTCTAACTCCCACTAGTATGTAAGGTCGAGCGTACTCAAATATGTGATGAGTATTTCTCTCTATATGAATGGGTGAATGTTTGGGTACATGAATGGAGCGAGATGCAGATGAAGTATGGAAGAGAAGTATGAATGGTCTGCATGAAGGGATGTTTAGGTTAGGGCGTCCGAGGACGGACGCACGCATTTTGCCACGGCTTCACCATGGCAAAATGCTTTCTTATGGGGGGGGGGGGGATACTGTAATGATGCGTGGCCAAGCCGCCCCATCATACGACCAACGCCATCTATCGGACGCATGCGGCATAAGTTACTCCGTATAAGCGTGGAGTGGGAGTTCGAGGTACCGTCCCCCGCACATTGACCCACACCTGGGCCCTATATAAGCAGTTGACAGGAAGTTTCGGGAACAACCTAGATTTGTCTATTACGCTACTGTGTACTACAACACAACAGTTAGTTTGGACATAATTGCAAATTAAATAGAAGAAAGAATCATTTATAAACTATTTGTAAAAAATATTTAAGTTCTAATTATAATAAATCATCCTTACTAACTTTTGTTCCTGCAGGAGGGAGTGTTTAAATCTAATTCTATCTATAGTGTTCTTACCTATTTCCTTTTCAGCGTATGTATTACCGCAATTAATAGCTATTTTTATAAATGCTAAATCTATTACAATCGCTAATTTTCAGCCATAGCTATAAGTGGGTAGAAATATGTATAAAGCCTACATTTTACCAAGTGTGCCAACCAACCCTTATTAAATTGAATTTTATGTACCTACCACCTACAACCTATATGTAAGACTTCCCGCCTCTCCAGCCAACCTGGGCCTGAGGAGAGGCTGGAAGCCTTTTAGGTTTCCGGCTGAGGTTCTTACCCCAGGCTTCTGTCTTCCAGGGTCCTTTGTTACGGTTGAACCTTTACGGTTCCTCCACTACACCTACTATCTGTTGGCTGAGAGCTGCTCCGAGGCTCCTTCTGGTCGCGCCTAGACCGGGAGTGGAAGCCGTCGCCCAGCCGGAGAACTCTACGACTGCGAGAGGAACAACATCCGACCCGTGGAAGATCACCTCGCCCTCCCTCAGATAAGTCCAGATTCCGCGGCCTCTCGAGGCAGAGTCCACCTTACGGTTGCCCATCGATATTCTACACCCGCGACCCTGACTAGACTTCTTTTGGCCCTATCGGGAAATATACTATATTATTAATTCTAACTACTACTTTCATTTATCTCCCGTAGGGTCCTGTACAACCCTAAGGTTTACACTAGGTAGTGGTCTGATCCCAGCTCAGAGCCTCGATAAACCCTTATGTCCATCACCTGTTTACGGAGCCGACTATCCATTAGCAATAGATCTATCATGCTTCTCTTTGACTTACATCTCCTCGTATACATATGAATTTGTTTGTGGTTGAACATTGTGTTCGCCAAAAACAAATCCTTTTCCTTACAAAATGCCAGTATTAGCTTGCCAGCGTCGTTCACCCTCTTATCCCCATACTTCCCGAGTACCGACTCAAAACCATCGCGAGCGGTACCCACCCATCCATTCAAGTCTCCACATACTATAAGTCTTTCATTTCCTTCTATCACATTTAGAGCTTCTCTCATACTCTCCCAGAAGTTCTGTAGCTCACTCGCGTTCGACGAAGATACTGGCGCGTAAGCAGCTACCAGGAAAATCTTCGTCAAACCAAGTTTTACACGGATCCAGAGGATTTTAGGACATACCAGTTTGTACTCATACATACCGGAGTCCAATCGCGAGGACACCAAAATTACAACCCCCCGACTGCCATGCTCGCTCTCTGGTACTCCAGACCAAAGCGCGAGCATCCCACCCGGGAGCTCCAAGACTTCGCTGCCCTTGCGCTTGGTCTCTGTCAAGCACACTGCATCTAACTTTCTCTCATTCATAACATCCATCAACTCATTCATCTTATCTGCCATTCCTCCTCTAACATTCCACGCAGCTACCCTGCACTCCATCCTCTACTTCCCTGTGTGTCGGGCCGCGCGTGTAGGGTGGCGGTTCCCTACGCCGCTCTGGCTCACACTTTTCGCACCAGCGGGGACGAACTGGTGCGCGTCGTCTCGGGGGCACGCCCTAGAAATATTCGCCCTGGTGGCACTCGTGTTGGAGTAGAATTGCAGCCGTAGCTGGCAGGGATGGCGACGTGCACGCTTCTACTCTTCATCCCCAAAAAAAAACGTTAGTTTTTCTTTATTTCAAATATTTATCTTTTATTGGACTGTTATGAATACAAATCTATTGACAACTCACATTACAAAATCTGTTAAACCGTTTAATCTTATAAATGTGGAGAGAATCGTACCCAGAACCGAGCGATTCAAAGGATTGTTTTTATGTTGAAACATATAAATTTAAACTCTTCCTGTGCATATATTTTCCTTATCTGTCAACCCCGTATTCTTGTGAAAAGGCACATCATTGGGCGGCCAACTTGAGATCCTCTGACAATAGTATTGAGGACTTAGAGGGCAGCCTCCAGTACGCTATATGTTGCCGACTTTCCATTAGGCGGTTGGCGTCATTTTGGCAAACTAATAAAAAAAAAGTTTAAGATGGTTACAGTAAAACATATATACATGCATGCATATATGTTAGTACTAGATGACCCCCACAGCTTCGCCCGTGGAATATTTTGACCTCCCGTCGCACCTATTTAATCCCGTCGCTTATAAATTCTACAGTGATGCATAAAAATTTGCCCGATTTGTCGACATTTATGACTACTGCGCTGCTCCCCAGTGTAGTAGCGTAATGATATATAGCCTATAGCCTTCCTCGATAAATAGGCTATCTAACAGATACATATTTTTTCAAATCCGAACAGTAGTTCTTGATATTAGCGCGTTCAACCAAACAAACAAACTCTTCAGCTTTATACTCGTATTATTCGCAATAAGTAGAGTCCATTTTATTTCTACATCACACATATAAGTACTTAAATTTTTCAATTTAGGGCTCTCCTATTCAGGGTTTTTCGAGTTTTCCCTCATTTCATCATTACCTTGTCCTTGGTCAGCAGGCCAGTTGAAAATAGCTCCGTACTAATATTATATAGAGGAATCATTTTGTAAGTTTGATTGTAATGAAACTACAAGAAACTACAAGGCCGATTTGAAACATTTTTTCATCATTGGAAAGCTACATTCTTTGTAATTAACATAGGCAATATTGGGTTTTCAAAAAGTATAGGGTCCCTAAAATATCCTAATAATTATAAACCTCGAATAATAACCACGCGGGTGAAGCTGCGGGCTTCAGCTAGTCCTATGTATAACCTTACTAAGTTATAAATCTATTTTAATTAATCTGATCAAGTCCACGGTTAATACTTCTAATATAAAAAGGAAAAATATTTTGACGATATCGGCATAACATAGGCAATATTGTATATGCATTATTATACATAGCATTTATTGTAAACTCTAGCTTAATGAGTGTATCAATTTCATAATTTCAATTTAAACTTAGTAAATCGTTCTATAATTAACAACTCTCTTTTGAAGAATGCAGGTGCAATACCAAATGGCATCCAAACATACTTGTAGGTTCCAAAGCAGGCAAGACTTCGTATTTATTTCAAGAAAACGAAACTAGCGAGGTGAGAAGTCTCGTTTTTCTTTGATCAGCAAGAACAAGATGTAAATGATATAGTTTTTATTGAGGGTTGATACGCTCATATTATTGTCTTATTAGTTGTTGAGAGTATACGCTTACACGGACTAGTTGACTAATCAGTATTGGTTCTGTAGTATCAATGTATAGTAAATATAATCTGTCGTAGTGATTAACATCTCTTGCTTGAGCTAACATGAAATAGCTCGTCAAGAAATACACACATATAGTTTCTATTAGTCGTATTATCTCAACTCCGTATCCTGCTGCTGGTCCTGAGATGAGTGACTTATTTGTGTTTACGTTGAAATGGAAAAAGGCCCTTAATGTAAAAGAATTTGTTACTTCTTATCATATTTTTGTGTTAATTTTGTTGAAATAAAACACAATTTGCAACAGATACTTAACAACTTTATTATCATTGACTAAAATACCAAATTCATATCTTTATCTAACAAGTATATATATATAGAAATTAAAGCAATTCGTTGGTTTTTTTACAATCTACCTTCAGTTAGGTATTTTTTTTCTAATTCTTCCCACATCTCCATGGTTCTTTTCGCTTTATCCACCGGAGGAGGCTCCGTTCGTCGTGGTACAACAACCCCATGAGATGTAATTACTCGTTCGTAACTGGGCTATGAAGAAAAAAGTAAGGTTAATCCACTTTCCTTCCGGTAGTCAGGAAAGCATCACAGCTAAATCAAATTTGTCAGGACTCTTATTATAGCCGGTTTCATAAACAGTTCTAGTCATATCAATAGTTTCACCTAAACCTTTAGCTTCTTTTTGTCCTGTGCATATTTCATGTTTTATGTGTAAATATATCAATATTTGTTCGATTTCATATCATTTTGATTTCTAATAACTTCAGTGATAGTTCAAGGAAAGAAAAATAAAACGTATATAATCTTGGTAAAACAAATTGTATTCGATATTTCATTTTCAAACCAAGAACATTATAAATCTACACCTTTGCGGTTTTGTATTTAAATTATATTACAATGCTCTTCGCTTTGGTATTTTGCCTTCAGCTTCAAATTTCTTTTCTACTGCTTCATACAGTTTCTCATACATCTTTACTTTTTCCTCTGGCGTTAGTTCCTTTGTGGTAGGCAATTGTTGTTTTGCCATAACTCGATTTTTCATTCTTGATGGTGGTCTTTGTCGCCCGTAGTTATTCTAAGAAGACAAACAGAAACTTGATTTACTCTTTTACATTTTCCATATAAGAGTTTGCAATTTTCTGGAACTACTCTTAAGCGCTCGAAGCGTCGTTTGCTCAGTATTAGTAAACTAACTAGATATCTTCACTCTGTATTCCTGATGGGGTAGACAGTGAGTTCGAAACGCCAAGCTTCACAATTATCGATAATTCGTAAACGAACACCGTGTAAGGCATCTTATGATATCGCGCTTCAAAAAGCATGCTAACCGCTGATTGCGGGTGCTAGTATCATGGTATTTCTTAAATCAATTGAACTTCAAATTAGTAGACTTCAAAATCAAAATTATCATAATACAATATACTATCAGATAAATCAATTACTTGTGACCAGAACGCTGGTTTTTTTATCGGACAAAGGTTAAACATGTACGGTCAGCTCCAAAGAAATCTCACCCCTTTTGAATGTAAATGTTAACTACTGGGGGTGGGATTTCTCTGGAGCTATCTGTACATATAAAGTTAGTGTTTTTGATAATTTTTAGTTACCTTAGTTAAGTAATTAATTAACTTGTGAAGTTTTTCTTTCCATTGTACTTTAAAATGAATGATTTGAATGAATTGAATGAATGAATTGACAACTTTGTTTATAACAGTTATTTTTATTGTAACTTTGAAAATACCTAAACGAGATGGTAATCAAACAAAAATTCAATACCTCTTTTTTTGACAAATAATGTATTGTCGGGTACTCACTCGTGGTCCCACCGATGTTATCCCACCGTATTTGTAGGACAAAAGATTAATAGATAATTTATAGATTAATAGATAGAAAATAAAAATAATTGAACCATTTCATTCAATAAAAATTAAAAAATCCATCAAACTCTATAATTAACATTTTTCGTGTCAATTCGAAATGAACGAGTTATTCAATAAACTATTTTTTTACCTTTATATTCAAGATGGTGGATAACGAATCGAATACAACGCAAAACTAAATCCGAAAGAAAATTGCTACTTATTATTTTTCCGACTCTAATCCTAATTTGACTGGCATAAAGAAAATTTCATTTTGTGTGTGTAATTCACAGACGTACAAGAGTAAGCAGACCAAACATATTTCTATGTTTATGGAGCAATACTTCATCCTTTTCACTCTTGTCATTTGTTGTATAAAGCTATCTTTGTTATTCTTGGGTAGCTACATCGAACTCATTCATTGATAGCGAACAGCGCGTAGCCAATTTTTCTACTACAAATAAGCTACAAACTTGTAATGACAATCTTTAAATCGAAGATTTATGTGTTGATGTGAAATATTACATAAAATTATTGTAAAATGTTACAAAAAATATGCCAATAGGGTTGTGCATAGAGTGATGAAGTTTCATTATCAAGAAATCACCAGCAATAACTAAGCTAACTTACCTGTCTATATGTGTAATAGGTTACGCTATTTTTCGCTAAAGTCTCCTTACTGTCTTATATGTCTGTGGTGTAATTAAATTCTTTATCATACGACATTTCAACAGTAAGTTTTCGCCTACATGAGGATCAGTCACATAACGGGAGAACCCAATTTTGACTATTATATTGCTAAGTTATGATTTTCTAAGAACACTACTTTTTGAAATTTTGAAACCCTCCGCACGTAAGTTGGTGGAACGTGAGTTCATACTTTATTGAGAACATTATGCGCCCAGTGGTCAAATCGTCCTAGGGCGTTACTCTTGCACTTTGGCACCATACAATATTTGTAAGACATTTTTGTAGGCTATTGATGTCACCATACACAACAATAAATTTAGACCAAAGCAACCGGAACAAGCACAGTTCCTACGCGGGATACGGAGTATACTACAAAACGATAGAGCGCGCGTGGCGGGTTTGTGTCGGATGACGTCACGCGCACGCGGCTCGTGCTCTCGGCCGTTTTTTTAAACTGCAGTAAAATCGCTGTATCTTCGTCATTTCTTATTCGATTTGAATATTTTTTTCACAGTATGTCATGGTTTTCTTACTGTTATCAAACTACATACTTAATAAAATACGTGATAGATCCTCATTCGTAAAGACTAAAGACATGCAATGCAAATTAAAAGCATGATATAGGTTAAAACTAGTATTTATATTATATTTTTTGGTAGTAATGAGATTTTCATTTATACCATGTAAACGAAAGCTGATGAAATTACTGGCAATTCGAAAAGAGTAGCCATTAGTTTTATTGCCAGGTTATTTTTCAGACTCTTCTTTGCCTTGCGAGTCTGGCAGTAAATGTAAATGTAGAAGTATCTTAGTGTAATTTTGTGATTGTTTACCTGAATAAAGATATTTTTATTTATTTTTCGTAACCATGTGAAATAGGTACCTACTTCAAAGTTTTACCAATTATGTATATGTAAGCTAACTTATAATAACCTATATAAAATATTTTTATTGGATAGGTACTTACATATTCCATAACAGGACCTCCAGGCCCACGCGCAGCATCGTAAGGAGACGGTCCCCCCCTTTGTCCGACACCCATATATCCTTGAGTACGTGGTCCAAACTGAGATGGATGTCCTCGAAATGTTGGTCCATAACCAGGCGGTCCTCCAGGTCCTGCCATATTAGAAGGATATCCTCTTGGACCCCTTGGTGGTCCTCCATAACCAGGAGGACCTCCACCGTAACCAGGTGGGGGTCCTACTGGTTCTCCGTAACCAGGTCGACCGGGACCAAATCCAGGCATATTAGATCCTCCTCCTCCAGCTGGCCCCATTCTTAGAGCCATCTGTTCTGGCCCATACCCTGGCATTTGTCTTGGCATATTCGCAGGTGGAGCATCTCCATAGTCTGGTGGATAGTCACCCTGAAAATGGTGTTATTTAACTTAGTTATGACGTCACAAAAGTCATTCTTGACAATTACTCGAATATCCTACTAATATTATATACGCGTAGTTTGTAAGAATGGATGTTGGTTAATCTTTCACGCAAAATCTACTGAATGGATTTTATAAAACTTTACAATAATATAGCTTACACATCAACAAGATCATGTTGGAAAAGGGAACGGGAAAATTCACCACGCGTGCGGAGCCGCGGGCGTTAACTAGTGTAATAATAATTTGGCCGAGCGAATACGTAACGAAGTGATACGTAGTATGGTAGGTTTGAATTTAAGTGTCAGCATTAAAGAGCGTGCTGCGTTGGTTTGGACACGTCCAACGAATGGGTGAGAATTAGTAACTAAGAAATTTATATATTGTGCGAAAGTAGAGGGTATAAGGAGTCAGAGTAGACCAAGACTTACATACGAAGACGACTTGAGTAGATTGCTCAAAAACCAAAATGTCCAAAGTACTCGGATACCCAGACTTGCATGTATGAAACGATTAATGAATCGGTACGCGAAAGAAGTTTATATGGATCGCAAAACCTTACGATCTGTCCTTTCTGACTACCCTGGCAGAGATACAGCGAGAGCATAGGTAGTTAAGTACTTTTTTAAAAAAATAATAAATAAATAAATATCCATCACGCCTTATCCCCGAAGGGGTGGCAGAGGCATATTATATGCCCACTTTTCACCGTGTGGATTCCTGTCCCACGTAATAGGTGGTGAGCCCATTGCCGTGTTGAAATAGACAGACGCAGGTTGTGGCTACCTGCTGTTAAAATTTTCAAGCCGCCCATAAGGCCTTCAACCAGGCTTAACGACTGCCACTTTACTGGCAACCGGGACCAACGGCTTAACGTGCCTTCCGAAGCACGGAAACGCTCGCAAATGTAAATGCCACAAAGTGGTCACCCATCCGAGGACCAGCCATAGTGAAAGTTGCGTAACTCAGTGATCGTTTACAGAACACTGAAACCGCGAGGCCACGAGCGCTTCAAGTATAAGCTTAAGTACTTTTTATTATTCGTTTTTGATAGCCCATTTATCGTGGAAGGCTATAGGCTATATATCATTACGCTACTACACTGGGGAGCAGAGCAGTAGTCATAAATATCGACAAATCGGGCAAATTTGTATGCATCATTGTTGAATTTATTAGCGACGGGATTAAATAGGTGCGACGAGAGGTCGAAATATTCCACGGGTGAAGCTGTGGGGGTCATCTAGTAACGAAATAAAATCCCTTCTTCGAATTACTCTAAGAGTCAGCGCCGACGGGTGCAGTGGCGGCGAAGAGCCTAGCCTACAGATATGGGAGACGCCGCGCTACTAGTCGCGCGACCCGACTGCACTTTACGTCGCTCACCAGCATTTTATTCCTTTTTTTTTTAATAATTATTTAATGGCCTGGTTTCTAAGACCTTTTAGCCAAATCTTATTTTTAATATCATATTTCTTCAATCTTATCTTCTAATTAGTCCTGTCCAGTCGATGTCGTGTCCTCATTGTCTGTCCTGGTCCTTGCCCTCAGTATAATGGTGATTCTTATACTAAGGTTGTCAGTGGACGTTTCGCGGCAAGAGAGAAAATAGCATTTCACTGCTTGTATATCATTGTCTTTCACTATAGCACGTTAACACAACTTTTATGTCCAAGAAACCACCACCCCCGCACATAAAACAAGAAAAATGCACTAGTTTTAGAAAATAATTTAGAGCAAGCGTCCGCACTTGTCACTCTTCCCGCCAAATGTCGCATTTTATTCCGATGTACCAAATACAGTCGTACACAAAAGCACTTAAGTTGACTTTTGGTCTTGGCACTTGGTGGAACTTCTTACTACACATCTACAATACACATCTTGAATAAAACACTTTGTACTGTTACTGTACATGTTATAATAAATAAGTGGAACAGTACAAGTGTTTTTATTCAAAACACCAAAGTTGAATTTAAATTGTTGCTGAATTAAGTAGTCTCTTCGCCGCCAGTCCGTCTCTCAGCGCTGACCCTAAATCCCACACACACGGCAAAAGGCTCACCACGTTAGATTACACCACAGGGAAAGTTGCTTGCTGCCTCTCACTTGCACCTTAATTAGACGAAGGTACTAATAATACCGTGTACTAATTTAACGAACAGCTGTATGCAAAAATCGCATACGCAGTCTGACAGTTTTTTTTTGTTAACCGTGTTGAAATCGTTATGGACTTTTCACCTCGCTTTTAACGAGGTAGGAATGTCGGACTCTTACCGACTAATAACCACACGGCGCTTCTATGCCTTATTACAGGACGCCCGGGTGTGCCCTAGAGAGTATGTCTCCAAGGGGATACCCCTGTCACTTACCTGCCATTTGCATGTAGTCAATAGTGTAATCATATTATTTATTTTTTTGGGAATAATCCCACCCGCATTCCCATTACTGTGACTCCTGTAAACCAGGATCTACAGCAATGAGCAAAACACCAGAAAAGTTACACCGAGCTCAAACTCGATGATGTCCCAGGAGAAGTTAGCATGTCTTGGAACCCGCAACGAAATTAATCAGAAGATAATGTGCGGAAGTAAGAAAAGAACGTAATGCCTCTTCTGTTTAAAAGCACGAAAATTCACCCTCGATGCCACGAGATCCGCATAGTAAACTACTCCCGACGTTACTTGTAAACAATTAAGCATATTGTATCGCTCATTTTGCCAAATGGTGTAGCATTTGGCCAAAGTATATGATGGGCGGTCTGATCATATTTGGCGTCAGTGTTCAACTGCTGACAGTTGAACACTGACGGTGACTCAACTAGCTTAAACGAATGTAATTTGCTCTTAAAGTTACCATGTCCCGTAAGAAATTGAGCAACACAGTGATCAACCTCCAGCCAGGACATTCCCAGGCGTTCACGAACGTCTGGGAAAAACTGGTAGAGGTGGTGCCCTTTGATGGAAGTGTTCCAACGCAGCTGCCATTCGTCAAAAAATTCTTCACGTACATTATCACGATACAGTCTGGCAATTCTATGGCGATCTCTTACTAACAAAAACCTATCATCCATACCATCCTTAGCCGAATAGTATAAAGCCGCGCGTCTCTGAATTTCGAGATCAACCGGGAGGACCCCTGCCATCACCGGCAGAGCCTCAGTGCTAACCGTCCTGTAGACCTTGCATAAAAATATCAATGCAAGGCGTTGACTTTGCAGTAACTTTAAACCTGCAGCACCAATAGTAGCCTTATCTGCCCATACCGGCGCCCCGTAACACATACAGCCTAGATAAGTGGCCCCGTAAACGACCTTCAGTGTTTTGAACGAAAGTCCCCATGTAGCAGTAGATATTCTCGACAACGCATAAAAGCTGTTTTTAGTCTTTTAACCTACAGTTTTTATGTGCTCAACGAATGCAAAATTTCTCTCTAAAATCAATCCTAAATAGCAAACCGAAGTTTTATTTTTAATGTAAACGTTATTGAATTTAATGCGCGGTGGTAATTTCAAACTTCCTTTTAAAAGCAACTGAAATGTTTTGTTGGGTGCAAAAAATAACCTGTTTAGTACGCCCCTCTCCGCAACGACGCGCAATCACGTGTGGGCCAAGCTCTCGAGTCCCGCACGAGTATTCGACTGAACGAGCAACATACCGTCATCGGCGTATCCTGTCATTGAACAGCCCTCCGGTAATGGTAAACTGAAAAAGTCATCAAATCCTAAGTTCCACAAGTGTGGGCCTAGCACAGACCCCTGAGGACAGCCTATTGTTAACGTTTTGGTAGCAAAATAAGGTATAATCATATTAGTAAAGGGTGACGCCCTCTAACACGTCTCTAGCAGTGCGCGAGGTACTTTGATTCCTTGCTGGAATACACACATTAAATAAACATCCAAGTTATACTTACTCCATACTCAGGAGGTGCTCCGCCAGGTCTTGGACGCCCTCCTGGATATCCTCCGGAACCCTGTGAAATTTTGAAATGAGTTTTCTGAAGATATTTATACTCATACATACATACATTTATTTAGTCACGCCTTTATCGTCCACATTTCACCGTATGCATTTTTGTCCTACGTAAACAGATAGTGAGCCCATTACCGGGTTCAAAATGGGCAGTTGCACCGAAATGCTGTTGAAATTTTTCAAGCCGCTCATAAGGACTACAACTTGGCTTAACGACTGCCATGTTACTGGCAAACGGGACCCACGGCTTAACGTGCCTTTCAAAGCACGGAAACACTCGCATACGTAAATGCCACAAAACAGTCCCCCAGCGGCCCAGTTACACCGTGCCAAAGTTGCTTAACGCAGTGATCGTTTGCGGAACACTGCTTGCTGATGTTTAAAAAATGACCCTGTATATATCGGCACTTGAAAGGCTAAAAGTAAAAAAAGGCAAAAACCCAGCTATTGACAAAATTGTCTTCCAAAAGGAGTCACGAGAGGTAAAAATGTTGCAGGGGTTTATTCGTTTACCGGCATTGCTCCGCCTTTACGACTTCGCGACATATCTATTTCTTCTCCACCATAAGTTGGATTTTCATCCATCGGATAGCCTGGCTGTCCTGGAGTCTCCTCATCCATGTTTCTACGCAAGCCTGGAGGTGTATTGTATGTGTAGAAGGGTGCCGCAGTAATGGCCCTCATTGGTTTTGGTGTAGGCGGTGAGGCGGTAGGCTGAAAAAGTTTTGAAAACGTTCTGAGATTTTTAATCAAATTAATCGTCGAAGTCAAATAATCTATACTAATATTATAAAGCTGAAGATTTTGTGTGTTTATTTGATTGAAGAAGCGCTCGTGGCCCCGCGGTCTCAGTGTTCTGTAAACGATCACTGAGTTACGCAACTTTCACTATGGCTGGTCCTCGGATGGGTGACCACTTTGTGGCATTTACATTTGCGAGCGTTTCCGTGCTTCGGAAGGCACGTTAAGCCGTTGGTCCCGGTTGCCAGTAAAATGGCAGTCGTTAAGCCTGGTTGAAGGCCTTATGGGCGGCTTGAAAAAGTTCAACAGCAGGTAGCCACAACCTGCGTCTGTCCATTTCAACACGGCAATGGGCTCACCACCTATTACGTGGGACAGGAATCCACACGGTGAAAAGTGGGCATATAATAGGCCTCTGCCACCCCTTCGGGGATAAGGCGTGATGGATATTTATTTATTTTATTTATTTTATTTGATTGAACGCGCTAATATCAGGAATATATTATACGGGGATATTATATATAGGAGCAAATTACATCTCAGGAATTTAATATAATAGGTTATATATCGTCACGCTACTACGCTGGAGAGCGGAGCAGTAATTATAAATGTTGACAATTCGGGGAAATTTTTAAGAATTTTTGTAGAATTTATAAATGGGATTAAATAGGTGCGACGGGAGTTCAAAGTATGTCACGGGCAAAGCCGGGAGAGTCACCTAGTAATCTAGAAAACCTTTGGTATATATTTAACCCTGCTGAATATCTATACTCTATGCTAATATTTAAAGTTGAAGAGTTTGTTTAGTTGGTTTGGTTGGACGCGCTAATCTCAGGATATACTGGTTCAAATAGAAAAAAAACTGTTATATAGCTGAGCAGTGTTTATAAATGTTAAGGTCCCTGGCAAATTTTCTTGCATTATTGTAAAATTAATAAACGACGAGATTAAATTATTACCACGAGATTTTCTTGCATTATTGTAAAATTAATAAACGACGAGATTAAATTATTGCCACGAGGTTGAAACCGCGGGGGATAGCTAGAACACCATAAAATTGTGAATTGAAAAAATAGATGAGTGTTCTGTAAACGATGATATTTAACATATCATCGTTCATATCAATCTCCAATTCGTATCAATCTCCAATTCTTAGAAATTGCTTTTTGCATTTCCAGTCTGCATAGTTAGCACCTCTGGTGAAGTATAGGCGAATTTTATGCCTCTGTCTACCCCTCACGTTTGTATTTAATACGCAGTGGGACTATTACCACAGCCGAAAGACATATTTACTCTTTATACTGTGCTATTACTGTCAACAGGGCCATAATTTTTACAAATACCCTGGAAAATATATGGAGAAGTCATACTTTTTCAGGCATATATTCTTAGACAGCTGCGAAACGGCAACCCATGCTTAGGGGCGTAAGTATTCAATTTATTGTGATACATAGTACACTTAGCAGTAAGTAAAAACAATTTGCCACCATCTCAGTGGCTTACAAACATACTTGTGAATTAATTCTAAGAGTAAATAATGAACGTTACTGTCGTAATTCCATTAGATGTCGTACACAGAGCAAAAAAAAATGTTTGATAAAGTCAGAGAAAAATTGTTTCATTTCAGTCACTTTTTCTGTATTTTTTCGCTGAATATATATTTTTTAAGGTTTTATTACTACCACAGAACAAGAACATCTCGCTTGCACCGTAAAATTACAGCCAAATGATTATTTCTCTCTAAACTAAACTGTCTTTTTTTAATACTTTTATGGCCTGATTACTAACTAAACCTTAACCAAACCTTATCGCCAAATTTTAATTCATATTAATCTTCTTTTTTATGATCTAAAATGTCCCCGCCAATTTTTTATGCAATTTTGTAGAATTTATCAGCGACGGGATTAAATAATAGTCAAGTTTACGTCCGGATGTAGTAGATGAAAATCGTATAAGCCTGTATAGGCAGCATGTCAGTTGCCTGCCATTCGTCAAGATGCTGAAGAAATGGTGTTGAAATTGTTTACCTGAGCTTCAGGCTCCGAGTACTCCTCCGCCCAATAAGGATTCATCTAAAAATAGCAATAAATATATCAGCAAATTTAACAGTTTTTTTTTAAATGCAATTACTTTATCAAATGCATAACCTTCTATATCTAAACTTCTATATTTATATAGATGGATATATATCATCACGCATCTAACCAGGAGAGCGGAGCAGTAATCATAAATGTCAATAAATAATGCAATTTTATTTAAATTAAAATGTTTGTCAAACTTTGAAAATGATGTAAGGTGAAACTGATCAGGTTAAAATGTCAATAACGTGGAATAGTACAAGTGTTATTATAATACAAGATGTATAGGGCCATATGATAATGACAGTCGAGGGTAACGTGAGTATTCCAAGGCAGCCTTTACCGACTCCTAGCAACATAGCCTCTGGCGTATCCTGCGGTTCGGTAGATGGGAGACTAACTAACTATCTTCACGCTGTATCCCTGATGGGGTAGTCAGAGAGGACAGATCGCCAGGCTTCACGATCCGTGCATACTTCTATCGATTTTTACAGCTTCATCAATCGCTTCATCCGTCCGGTATCCGAGCACTTTTGACGTGTCCAAACCAATAGAGCACGCCCTTTTCCAGCTTAATGCTCACACTTTCATTCAAACCTGCCATATTGCGTATCACTTCGTTACGTATTCATATTGCGTATCACTTCATTACGTAGATGTGAGACGACTACCTATAGTTATTTACTGAAAAGTCTGGCCTTTCTCCAGGCCCAAGTCTAATCGACCACGCTAAAAATATTATTGTAAAACCCTTTGTACTTACACCAGCACTTGGGATAGGTCTCTCTGTTGCAGGTGTAGTTACAGGTGGTGGTTTAGCACTTGCTTGAGCTTGCTGAGTCCGTAACTGTAAAATTACGATGAGTTATAGTGTTGTTCGCTCGTAGCTGAGTCCGCGGCTCAGTGTTCTGTAAACGATCACTGAGTTACGCAACTTTGACTAAGGCTGGTCCTCGGATGGGTGACCACTTTGTGGCATTTACATTTGCGAGCGTTTCCGTGCTTCGGAAAACACGTTAAGCTGTTAGTCACAGTTGCCAGTAACATGGCAGTCGTTAAGTTAAGTTGAAGGCCTTATTTATGTGGCTACCTGCTTGAACAATTTCAACAGCAGGTAGCGACAACCTGCGTTTGTCTATTTCAACACGGCAATGGGCTCACCACCTATTACGTGGGACAGTAATACACATGGTGAAAAGTGGGCATAAAATATGTATTCCTCTTCCACAAATGGAATGAAAAGAGGCAGATTAAAACTTTTCACGCCAACTTCAACTTGTCGTGATGACTATAATTAACTACTGCCAGTGAACAATGGCTTAACGTGCTTTCCTCACGAAGGTAAATGGAATTACCACAAACGGTCACCCATCTCAGGTCTGACCATTGCGTAAGATGTTTAACATTCGATCAACTATCCTAGGTACTTAATATAAAAAGTAAATACTATTATAAGTTTGTGAAGATGTTGGTATGTTTGTTACTCAGTCACGCTCAATCCCTGGAACCAATTTGGCTATAATTTTGTAAACAGCTAACTGACAATCAATGACCTGAAAATTGTATGGTGAGAATCAGGTTCTATATATCAATCAATAATTTTAAAATGAGTACACTCTATGTACCTAAACATAAAATTATTAAATTACAAAAATTATAAAACAAGTCAAAGTTATGTTTAGGTTCCTATAGGAAGAGAGGAAGATCTATGGGAAACTTTACCACGCAGGCGGAGCTGCGGACATTAACTAGTGTAATATATAATACTGTATTATGTTATTGGAGACTAAGTAAGTTCCTTAACTTGTGACGACATGGCTACCTGCGGCCCAGCGCGCGAGCCAGGAGCGGGGCATTGCCCCTGCGACCTTACGTCCTCCGCAGCGCCTTATATAATGGGCCGCACTTGCAGTCCTCCTCCCTTCTCTGCTGCAGCTGCTCACCAGGTACCGTCGCCCCCTTTATCTCGGGACCTGTCTCAACGATCTCACCTACTGAACCCGGGGTGGGTTCAGTAGGTGAGATCGTTGAGACAGTCTCTTCTTCTATCACCCTAGCTTATTTAAAACGTAAATGCAAAATCTTTTTTTTTTTGCTAATTGCTTTGTATAACGCTAAATTAGCCGAATTCATGCTTATGTTCTTGCAAATGTATCTTTCCTACATCTCTGTGCATAAGTCACCCTAAATACACCATCAGTTTACCCCCTGAACGTCACAATGGCGCCCAACGTGGGGCCGGAATTATACTCACAGCTTTTTTTTCTTTTTTAACAATTATACTTACAGCTTTTTCTTTTGCGTACTGTAAAAATGTAATGCCATTAAAATCATACACATAAGGAGGTTACAAGCAGAAATGGAGGCAATATTAAATTCAATACTCTGTGAATAAGCAGATCACATTGAGAACAAAGCCCTTTACATATTGCTGGAGTCTGGACGTGGACATTCTCTTGTTGGAGACCAATGATGTTAGCCATGCTCTGTGTAAATGTCAATACATTATCAGTGAAAATTAAAACTGTATATCACGGTTCATAAGAAGCAGCCTTGGGGCCGAAGTCTGCTATTTCAATCTTGTTGAAATAGAATCGAAATTGTCGCTTAACAGAAAGTCACCGGTTCAATTTTTACAGTTTTTCGTAGTCTTCTATAACAATCGTTCTCCAATAGACTTTTATCGGTCGGCCGATAGAATTCTACTAACACGTACCACGCCAGTGCCAATTTTTGATAGTCTACTAACATTATGACAGCTAAAAACAGCGATTCTGGTTCTATTCTATGGTTTGTCAATAGTAGACTCGGCCCCCTGGTGACAAACAGACAGAAGGACGGAAGTACTTCCTGTAAGTCCGTCCCGTCTTATTAATAGGGTCCCATTTGACTCTTTAGGTACGAAACCCTAAAAAGATCAGTCACTAGATGGTTTGGGCTAGATGAGGCTGTGTAAAATATCCGTAACATATGTATTAACTGATTCGGATTTTCGCTTCGTCCTCCCAAACCACTCAATACTTTTTGATTAAATTTGACCCATAATATGACACATAGCCATAGATGGTTTAGAAAAAATAAAATCGGAAATCGGAAATACCATGGAGGAATAATCACCGAAAGGAAAAAAGACATCGACAAAAGAACTCAAAAATCGGCAAAACGCTTCGCTCCATTTAGTCTTACCGGGGAATGCAAGTGCACCTAGATCAATAAGATTTAATAAACGTAACTTACTTGATCTCTAACCAACAATTGTCTTGAATAACCCTGAAAGTAAGTTAAGTAAAATTGTCTTAGTTAGAGCAATTAAAATATAAGAAGCGCTCGTGGCCCCGCGGTCTCAGTGTTCTGTAAACGATCACTGAGTTACGCAACTTTCACTATGGCTGGTCCTCGGATGGGTGACCACTTTGTGGCATTTACATTTGCGAGCGTTTCCGTGCTTCGAAAGGCACGTTAAGCCGTTGGTCCCGGTTGCCAGTAAAATGGCAGTCGTTAAGCCTGGTTGAATGCCCTATGGGCGGCATAAAAAATTTCAACAGCAGGTAGCCACAACCTGCGTCTGTCTATTTCAACACGGGAATGGGCTCACCACCTATTACGTGGGACAGGAATCCACATGGTGAAAAGTGGGCATATAATATGCCTCTACCACCCCTTCGGGGATAAGGCGTGATGGATATTTATTTATTTTAAAATATAAAGGTCTCACGTCTCGTCGCGAAGCGTAAAATTGCACAGTACTTATAATGTGGATAGTTAGGAAATCATAAAAACAGGGGAAATGGCATGCGAGAATACTAGTGTGTTGCCGCGACATACTCAACAATCTTGTACGATTAATAATAAATAACAATAATAATTATTTTATTTTTTAAAAATTTACCGATTGTCACGAGCCCAAGTCTACTTATTCATACGCGTCAGAAAATAATAGAAATCGTCGCTCAAAAGAAAGCCACCGGTACAATTATGACGGTTTTTCGTAGTCAACTATTACAATCGTACTCCAACAGACTTCTATCGGTCAGCCGATAGAATTCTACAAACAAGTACCGCGCCAGTGGCCGTGCAACGTGCCTTCCGTGCTTCTGAAGGCACGTTAAGCCGTTGGTCCCGGTTGCTAGTAAATTTGCAGTTGGTAAGCCTGATTGAAGGCCTTATTGGCTTTTAAAATTTCAACAGGCCCTTTCAACACGGCAATGGGCCTACCACCGGTCACGTGGGACAAAAATGCATACGGTGAAATGTGGTCGTATAGTATTCCTCTGCCTACCCCTTCGAGGATAAAGGTGGGACAATATGTATATATGAATGTGTATTTACAGCTCCAGGCTTCAGTTAACCAAAGTTAAGTTTTTAGGTATTTATGTAGAATTGTAGAGTGCCTGATAAATGTGTTTTCTTTCTTTCATTTCGTTAAGCAACTTTCAATATGGCTGGTCCGCAGATGCGGTCACGCTTTGTGGCATTCGTTTACGAGAGTTTCCGTGCTTTGTTAAGCCGTTCGTCCCGGTTGCCAATAACACGGCAGTCGTTAAGCCAAGCTGAAGGACTTTATGGGTTTGAAAACTGGTTCACGCCTCCGGGGCTAAAGACGAAATGGATTGAGTGTATTAATTTGAAACAACTTACCGCCCATTTTTCAACGTCCTGTTCCCACTGTAAAACATTTTTTTATTACTACACTATAAAAAACATTTTACTTACCTACTTACCTGGGGCCGAGTCTGCTATTTCAATCGTGTCGAAATAAAAAGCTACCGGTACAATTTTGACAGTTTTTCGTAGTCTACAATTACAATTGTACTCCAATAGACTATCGGTCGGCCGAAAGAATTCTACTAGTACGTACCGCGCCAGTGGCCGCTAGTCAGTTGCATTTTTGATAGTCTACTAACATTTTGCATTTTGACAGCTAAATCAGCGTATCTGGTTCTATTCTACGGCTTGTCAATAGTAGACTCGGCCCCCTGATATAATGTGTCTGAACCGAATATCGTTCGTATATCCCCAAATAAAAATAGTATGTTTTACTATTAGTCTAGGAACAATTTGTAGAACAAATCTGGGAATTTGTGAAAAGTATACCAGAAAACTTTTTAAAATTGTGAAATTTGAAGTATTATTGTATTCTAAATTTGAAGCGCTTGAGGTCCCGCGCACTTAGTGTTCTGTAAACGATCACTACATTAAGCAGCTTTCGCTATGGCTGGTGACGGATAGGTGACCACTTTGTGGCATTTACATTTGCTAGCGTTTCCGTGCTTCGGAAGGCACGTTAAGCCGTTGGTCCCGGTTGCCAGTAAAATGTCAGTCGTTAAGTTAAAGGCCTATTAGGTGGCTTGAAAAATTTCAACAGCAGGTAGCCACAACCTGCGTCTGTCTTTTTCAATACGGCAAAGGGCTCACTACCTATTACGTGGGACAGGAATCACATGGTGAAAAGTGGGCATATAATATGCCTCTGCCACCCCTTCGGTGATAAGGCGTGATAGATAAATAATAATAAATTGTGGACAATTTTTAAGTAATTAGTATGCTAACTCTCACATAAATTTTTAATAAAGAAGAACTTCAACATGTTTAGGTACGGTTCGGGTAGTTTAGTGGCTAGAACATTGCCCTGGTTAGGCAAAGGTCACAGGTTCAATCCCCGTCCTGGACCAAGTTGTATATTTTTCACATTAATAAAAATTTTAAAATTGTGTTCATCAGCATTATTAACTGACAAAGAAGAATACTATTCCTCTCCCGTTCAATTTCCACTGACTTCTTAGCGCACATCCCCTCCTCACAAAAGTTCGGATCATTATGTGAACCCAATGAACAGAAAATGTTAACTGAATTCGAAAATAGTTGAATTTGCACAGTTAGCTGCTATTTTTATTTCTAGCGTTTCACCCGGATAATGCCCGTTCCCGAGGGAATACGGGAATAAATTTTTGCTTTAGTTACTCCTTATAACATTAGTTTTTTGTCAATGAAAATCCCGTTAAAATCGGTCCAGCCGTTTCAGATATTAGCCAGACGATAGACAGATATAAAAAATTAAAAGTTCACATTTTTATGTATAACGATAACGAACATGAACAATAACGATCATTTAGTAGTTATGTTGTTCAATAAGTACTTACATTTTTCATAACTTGTCCCTTAGGATGCTTTTTCTGAAATGGCATAATTATGTTGTTATAATTAAGTAAAAACGTCAAAAATTAAAGCCGAATCATTCTGTTTCCAGTAGGTAGGATATTAAAATGGACCCCAATTGTTACTACCAGATAATCTGACAAGACCTGAGGCCTGGCATGACAGGGGGTCTGAGACGACCGGGGGCCTAAGGACGGCGTATAGGCTGTTCGCCGTTCTTATAGAAGCAGGCCATTGACGGTGGCATGATAGGACGCACGCCCTTCACTTCCACAACGAAGTGGCACAGCATCCGAACCCTCCCCAAAGAAGCGGGGCAACACCCAAAATAGAAGGACACCACGTAGTTTTAGTCGGTATTAAAAAATCAGTCCATAGATGCTCCTAACTAACTAACTAATTATCTTCACGATGTATCCCTGACGTGACTGAAGTCTCTTCTGGGTATTCGAGTACTTTTGAACAGTAGCCAATACAAGCAGGATCTATGCTCTAAAGCAAGTAGGGTTTGGAAATAACTGGAAATACGATATTTAAAAAAGAATAATGAAAAAAATAGTAATATTTGTGTAATTCACAAATGTTTGTTTCGGGGTTTGGTTGTTTGAAATCAACCTATCAGAATCCATTGATATTTGCTCCATACTGGGTAGATATTTCAACATATTGTACCACGTTGACCAGACGAGTTGATAAACGGGTTTGTTTCAAGTTTTCCTTCACCGTCTTCCTCACCTGTTGGTCAGCAAGTGCACCACTAGCAGCTAGAACCCCGAAGATCGTTAGGGATCAATGTACATCTCGGGTCAGGGTACCTTTTTTCACCTTAAGTGCCACAGTGTTCTACTTCTATGTGGCTGCTAGAAGCAGTTATCGTATTGTTTTTAATTTTCGGAATTGTAGAAAGCGACTGCCGTTAGGCCTCCCAACAGCGCTAGTAGATGAGGTCACTAGGATACTATTTTTTTTGAAGTGATAACTTCTCTTAGCGCGGTACGCATATTTTTAGATGAGATAAATCTCTGGACTCGCGACACCGTTACCGAGACGCAGGGTATGGTTTTTCACTTGTTACGATTCTGTCATTCAACTTTCGCTTCTTCAACTTTCATAATTATTATACTTTCATATTTTTATACAAGCTCGGCCATTAAGTGTACTCTTGACCTGGCCTTTTCCCAAAAGGTCCTCGATTTGATGGCACAGTTTGCCCATTCACTCTCGCAGCATAAATCTGCTTCGTCAGTATATTTTCATCCATCCTCTCCACGGGTCAGAAAGTGTTCATGAACCATCATGTTTCTTACTCGGGTTAGGATAATTAGTAAACATTAAAATAATTTTATTATTTACCGATTCCTCCTTCACGAGGGCTAGGAATTCTCCCCACTGGAAAATAAGAGATATCATTTATTTGTTTATCAATCACGCCTTATCCCCGAAAGAGGGGCAGGGGCATATTATACGCCCACTTTTCACCATGTGTATTCCTGTCCCACGTAATAGGTGAGCACATTGCCATGTTGAAATAAACAGACGCAGTTTGTGGCTACTAAACTGTGACTACTAAAGTCACCCACGCAAGGACCAGCCATAACCAAAGTTGCTTAACGTATTGATCGTTTACAGAACATTGAGTTAGCGAGCGCTTTAAACTAGATGACTTAAGAATATACTTAAATAATACGTAAAACACGAAGATATCATAAGAAAACTAAGAATTAATCTATACATACATACATATTGTAAATACATATTGTCACACCTTTATTTCGGAAGGGGTAGGCAGAGGCATATTATACGCCCACTTTTCACCGTATGCATTTTCGTCCCACGTAACAGGTGGTGAGGCCATTGTCGTGTTGAAATGGACAGGCGCAGGCTGTAGCGACCTGCTGTTGATTTTTTTTAAACCGCCCATAAGTCCTTCAACTTGGCTTAACGACTGCCATTTTATTTGCTACCGGGACCAACGGCTTAACGTGCCTTCCAAAGCACGGAACTGGGGTGGGTCTAAAGGGCCGAATAAATTTAATAAAATGCGTCTATTTTAGATGTTATATTTGGAAGAAATTTTAAACCCGTCGCCTTTTTTGGTGAGGTCGTAACAAAAAGGCTAAAAGATCTTATGTGCTAGACACTAATTAGCACGACCTATTTAACTCCTGGTAGGCTCGGACTAATATAATAAAGAGAAAAGATTTGTAAGTTCGCTTGTAATGAATAGGCTCAGAAACTACTAGGCCTATTTGAAAAATTCTTTCACCATTAGGAAGCTACTTTCTTCTTAACTTAGGCTATATTAAAGTTTCTAAAAGTTTATGGTTCCGTACGAAATCTCGAATAGGAAAATTCACCACGCGGGCGAAGCTGCGGGCATCAGCTAGTGTTTAATATAAGAATAGGCTGTATGGACAGAGTTTCCTTTGCCTGCCCAAAAATTTTAAAAAAGCAGGTGATAGACCTTATAGGAATTGAACTTAATACTTACTATCTATAAATCAATAATACGAGTACTTACCTTATTTGTATGTGTCAATCTTTTTGGCTAGAAAATGAAAAAATATTATTTTAGCTGTATAACAAATATGTCCGGTTTTTTTACGCGGGAAACTTGACAAGTGCAGACGCTTGCTGTATATTATTTTCTACATTTATCTTGTTTTATTGTGGGAGTGGTGGTTTCTTGGACATAAAAGTTGTGTTAACGTGCTATAGTGATAGACAATGATATATATGCAGTGAAATGCTATTTTCTATTTTGCCGCTTAAATCCACTGAAAACCTCAGTACAACAACGACCATTATGCTGTGTAGAACTTTCAACATATATGAATACGCTGCTATCAACAAGAATAATTTACTACTTTAGGATGAAGAAATTACATTATCTACTTGAAAGTTATCACTTTAGGAGAAAAATTTAAGGCAAGGCTAAAAGCTTTAAAGATCGCTTTGTGGTTAAATAGTTGTCATCATTAAAAGATTCATATTTATCTGCAGTCGATAACGTCGAGTTTGATATTGAAATAAAGCGTAAATTCGGAATTTAAGTACGTCTCTTTAAATTATTGTGGGACACTTTTTACTCAGCGCCATCTCATCATCATCCGAGCGTCTGTCCCAGTTGCGTCTCGCGACGCCCGGGGTCCGCTTTCCTACATTTTCTCTTCCACTTCGCACGGTCGTCGGCATCCCCTGTAGTGAGACCATTGGCACGCATGTCATCCCTTACGACGTCAAGCCAGCACTTCTTGGGTCTTCCCCTCTTACCGGGACCCGGCGGGGCTGACATGGCCAGACATTTGTTACCTACGTAGCCCGGCGGTTGCCGCAAGACGTGACCATACCAACGAAGGCGACACTCTTGCAACTTGTCTACAATGTCACGGACGTGAAGGCTGCCGCGGATGTGAGAGTTCCTTACGCGTTCCATCCGCGTGACTCCACACATCCACCGCAGCATTTCCGTGACACGCAGCTCCTGCTTGTGTCGCTCCAATATCGGCCACGTCTCACTGCCATGTAAAAGAACAGGTCTAATAATGGTTTTGTAGACCTGTCCCTTTAACCGGATCGGCATTTTGGGGTCACAAATGACACCAGTCATCTCCCGCCATTTGGCCCACGCGGCAGCAATGCGTGACTTGACATCGCAATCGATGTCACTGGACGTGTGAAAAACAGATCCCAGGTATTTAACCTGGTCCGTGCGCTCGACCAAATCACCGCCTATGCGGACGGATATGGGATCTGTCGAGTTTAGTGCCAAGTACTCGGTCTTCGCCACATTTAGTTTCAGACTGCCGTTCTCAAGCGTCTCCTTCCACGCCTTTACACGTCGCACCAATCTGCCCCCGTCCGCGTCTGCCAGCGCAATATCGTCAGCATACATGAGCAACCATGGAGGCTGCTCATGCGGGTTTCTGATGCTGTCCGACAATTCGTCTAATATTACACTGAACAGAAGCGGACTAAGGACAGAACCCTGGTGTACCCTGACGGTGATGGGGAAGGGTTTCGTGTCGCCAACAGCAGTCCGAACCATTGAATCGGAGTCACAGTACATGTCCCGGATAGTGTCAATATAGACCTCTGGAACCCCTTTGGACCGCAGTGCCCACCAGATCATCGCACGAGGAACACAGTCGAAAGCCTTCTGCATGTCTAGAAACAAACAGTGCAGAGGCGTGTTCTTCGACCTGTATTTCTCTGCGACAACCCTCAGGGCAAAAACAGGGTCCGTGGTCCCATGACCAGGGCGAAACCCATATTGACACTCCGAGAGAGTACACTCCTGCCGGATCCGAGATTCTATAATCCTCTCGAAGATCTTCATGGTGTGGGACATCACCTTTATACCGCGGTAGCTCCCGCACTCCTGCACTGACCCCTTACCTTTGAAGACTGGAGTAATAATACTCAATCTCCATTGGTTTGGGATCTGCCCGCTGAGGAGTATGCGGTTAAAAAGGTTTACTAAGATGCCCACACCGCGATTCATCAAGCAGCCACCATCTGATGCGGCGCTGACACCGCTCGATGCGTTTGCCTTTAGGCTTCACGCAGAGGTCCATGACAAGGAGACGGTGTTCTGCAGGAAGACTCTCACCGGGTATTACCTTGCAGTTGGCCACCTTGCCGATACTGTGTCGCCTATTGAGTAGGAAATCGATCTGACTTGTACGCCTCCCGCTCTTGTAGGTGATGAGATGTTCGGATTTCTTTTTGAAATACGTGTTCACAATGGCCAGATCGGCAGCCGCACACGTTCTGAGGATAGTTTCTCCTTCAGCGTTGCGGGTGCCGTATCCAAAACCACCATGAACACGCTCAAACTCCTTACACCTCTCACCCACTTGACCGTTTAGGTCGCCGCCCAAAACGATCCCCTGTGACAACGGAATGCTCCGAAGCACTCCCTCGAGTTGGCCCCAAAACGACATCTTATCGGCGTCGCTACAACCGGCCTGTGGCGCGTAGGCACTTATCAGGTGGGTAATAATCCCATCGATGCACCCTCACGATCATAAGCCGGTCGCTACAGCGTTTCACCTCCAAGATGCCGCTCTGCAGCCCTTCGAAGAGCACCACGGCCACCCCGTTCTCCCCACCAGGCGCACCCGTGTAGTACAGCTTGTAGCCTTTCTGCAAAGGCCGGGCTCTGTTGCCCTTCCACCGAGTCTCCTGCAGGAACGCCACGTCCACCCTCCGCCTGGAGAGTACTTCGGCCAACTCTACCGCACGCCCAGTCAGCGTGCCAATGTTCCAAGATGCGAAGCGGATTCGGGGGCTAACTTCTTTAGCCGTGCTGGCCCGACACACGGCAGCCCTAGCCCACTTGCCACAGGAGTCGGGCGGGGCTCCTGCGCGCCGTTTTGCGGCGGCGCCCTATCCCTAGCAGCTTTCCTATTGTACTTTATCATTATGTTTTGGCGGGTGGCTTTTATGAAAGCGCCGCCCTCAGACCTCCCAACCCCAGAGGGGAAAGCCAGCGCCAGAGCCTCGTCCGTTAATCAGCAGGTGCACGCACTAGCACGGGAGGTTGACTTGGGCTTCGAAGATCTTGGTGGGGTATACTGTATAAAAAACAAAGTCCAACAATATTTTAAAAAAATTACGATTTAGGGTTTAGTGCCACCTTTTGTATAAAGCTTTTTTCCAAGTGAAGCTGTGGGCAGTCCCTGGGATTTCTTTTCGAGGGTACACCAGGTTCTCTGGCAACACACGGCCGGAAGGAGGGAGAAAAAAAAACTGTGGGCAAAGGATGATTTCAAATACTGTCGCTTACCAACTCATCCAAGTCATCGCTGTCTCGGGGAGGCCATGCAGCTTCGGGGAAAATACGTTCTTCAGGCTGATAGGAGGTAAAATTACAATACTGATGATTAGTCATTTAAGGTGACGTACAGCAATAACTTTGAACCAGGGGGCCAAGTCTACTAATTCAATCGCGTCAGAAGAGAATAAAAATCGTGGCTTAATAGAGAGCCGACAGAAATAATTAACAGTTTTCGCAGTCTACATTTACAGTTGCGCTGCAATAGAATTCTATCGGCCGACCGATAGAAAGTTATTAACACGTTTAGCGCCTATATATATATTGACTGCCTCTGTGGCGCGGTGGGAGTGCATCCGACTGCTACGCAGAGGTCATGGGTTCGTTTCCCACCCAGGATAAAACTTTGTGTGATGAGCACGATGGTTTATTCTGTGTCTGGGTGTTATTTATCTATAATATGTATGTATTTAGAAATATATAAGTATGTTTATCAGTTATCTGGTTACCATAGTACAAGCTCTGCTTAGTTTGGAATCAGATGGCGTTGTGTGGGTTGTCCCAAAAATATTATTATATATTATTATTATATTATATATATCTCCCTCACGCCTTATCCCCGAAGGGGTGGCAGAGGCATATTATATGCCCACTTTTCACCGTGTGGATTCCTTTCCCACGTAATAGGTGGTGAGCCCATTGCCGTGTTGAAATAGACAGACGCAGGTTGTGGCTACCTGCTGTTGAAATTTTTAAAGCCGCCCATAAGGCCTTCAACCAGGCTTAACGACTACCATTTTACTGGCAACCGGGACCAACGGCTTAACGTGTCTTCCGAAGCACGGAAACGCTCGCAAATGTAAATGCCACAAAGTGGTCACCCATCCGAGGACCAGCCATAGTGAAAGTTTTGTAACTCAGTGATCGTTTACAGAACACTGAGACCACGGTTTCTAAATACATACATGTTATAGATAAATAATACCAATACTTAGAATAAACCATCGTACTCATCACACAAAGTTTTATCCTGGGTGGGAATCAAACCCACGATCTCTTGCGTAGCAGTCGGATACACTCCCGCGCCACAGAGGCAGATAACACTTGTACTATTCTACATTATTTACTTTTCAACCTGATCCGTTTCGCCTTAAGGTATTTACCAAGAAGAGAGAAACAATTTTGTACTTACATTCACCGACGTTTCGAGCGCGTTGCAGCGCCCGTGGTCGCGGCTGGACTGATTGTTTTTTTTAAGGCGCTGTTTGTTTGTGGGTGCGCAAGTCGCGCCATTTAGTCAGCAGCGGCACTCGCACAAATCATGTCAAGCTAATTTTAAAAAAAAAAACAAATGTCCCACAACTTTTTTTACTAACCGGTATAACTGGACCAGCCTGAAAAAAAATAGAAAATAATTTTATTTCTGATTGAAATTATTAAGTTAAGTTAAGTTAAGTTATAATAATAATAATAATAATACCCTCGAGGACAGTCTTTATCTTTTATAGGATTAACGCAACCCTATGAGGGCATAGTAGATTCGCTTTTTGAGTCATCCACGTTCTGATATCAACAAAAAAATGTATCAGAAAGTTATTGAAAAGCTCACATCCGCAGCGCAGCTTGTGGCGAGCTGAATGTGTGTGGCTACACATCGGTCCCGATTCCTCTGAGGTTTGTTGCCCTTCTGCACCGGTTATGGCCTAACGGGAGAGCAGTGAGAGTGCTACTCCCGGGAGTGCAGCAAATCTCAACTCTGGCTTGCCTTAATTGGCCGGTCAGAGGGAGGGAGCCAGAGCTATATTGATAATATATCAGTCCCGCGAAGGTGAAACCGGCGCCGCACCGCTCGACACCCCAAGCCGCTCACACCGGTGTTGCGCTCTGTCGCCTTACAGGCTTATTTTGCCTATGGCGATTGTATAGGGCCCATTTAGTGAGTTGGCAAGTCACCGTCTGCCACTATTTTAATAATAATATATTAAAAAGGCAGACGCCGTTTTCATCAATAGCTTAAATCACCCAATCCATTTAACACCCAACCCAATAGCCCATTTCATAGTTAGCACATTTCACAATAGTTTAACTCCCATTGGAGGTGATCCATTACCGTTCTTCTACATAAGGCGGGCGTGGATTGCCTGTTTCTGTCCCCATTTCCTATTGGATTCAAATTCTCAAAGGGCCTCTGCATGTTGGACCAATATGTCCCCATGTAAGCCTGCCAAAAGGCCGGGTATCTTCATAAGAAAAAAAAATTATTTCCAAAAATATGGTAGGGAACATGTTATATAAGATTACAGCAAGTATCACCATATTTTACATCAAGCATGCAAACATTTTCAATATTTATAAAATTCAATTTGTTTTCTTCTACAATTACAATTATATTTATATTCTTTTATATTTATTTTTATTAGTATTTTTAGTATAATATAATCATAGTTAATTATTAAAATCCATCAGTATTTAATTCAATAATATTCAGTAATAATAGGCAGCCATTTCTCAATCAAAACCTAACAATGTCACAAAAGAAATATAAATCAGAATATGTCTCGAAAAGTATTATTAAGAATATACAGAGGTTTACAATAAAAGTTTCAGGAACACGTGCAGATGGATAGCTTTAGTACCATCCGAAGAAAAAGAATGGCGTCTATTAATGCGCAGTAGGAGCACCAACGATGTTCTGCAAGTAATCTGGGATAAGCTATATTGTCCAATCGCCATGATGGGGCAACATGGCTTATCATCGTTTACCTTTTTGTACAAGTGCATGTGTACAATGCACCAGAGGGCAAGAAAT